>JAIWWG010000002.1:0-600000 GCA_025435555.1 Chytriomyces cf. hyalinus JEL632 | reverse complement strand
TTGGTCTTTGGAGTGGTCCTCCTTGTGCTCGTTGCCAACGTGTGTCTTCACTCGCTGCTGCTGGGTCATGGCGGAAGTGAGTCCGAAGGCCCGATCCGCCCCACAGCTAGGCTCAAAGGCTCCCACGAATCCCATACTACAAACCATCCCTCTGTCATTGGCCATGCACAGGGCGGCCTCAATCTTCAGGCTTTCCTTCCGGGTGATAGATCCGCGAGGGATCAAGCCAAGATGGACTTTGTGAAAGAGGTAAGAGCGTCTGTCTCTCTCTCTCTCTGCCCCGGCTGCGATGCCTTAACCCCTTTATGCGGCCCTTTTCTCAGATGGCAGTGTTCGCATGGTCTGGGTATGTCAAGCATGCATGGGGCCACGATGACCTTGAGCCAGTCACGAGGACGCCATATGACTGGTACCACACACAAAACCTACTCAACACACCCGTTGACTCTCTCGATACGCTCTACATCATGGGTCTCCATGACGAATACTCGGCCGCGAAGGAGCTGATACTTGCGAACCTGGACTTTGACAAAGTCACGGAAACCATCAGTTTGTTTGAAACCATCATTCGTATTGTGGGCGGGCTTCTTTCTGCGTATGATTTGGAAGGAGATGAGCGGCTGTTGCGAAAATGCGTGGATTTGGTTGACCGAGTCTTGCCTGCGTTCGATACTCCGACGGGATTCCCTCACAACTATTACAATCTGTCCTCGCAAACGGCGGATCCCAGATACCAAGTTGGTCTGGCTGAAATCGGCACGCTCCAACTCGAATTTCAATATTTAACGGACGTTACTGGAAACCCAATTTACGCTGAAAAGGCGCTGTATGTGTTTGACCAGATGCAGACAATGAATGTCACTGTGCCGGGACTGTTTCCGGAATACCTGAACTCAGAAACATTTGCAGTTTATGACAGCAAGTATTCGATTGGGGGCATGAGCGACTCGTACTATGAGTACCTGCTGAAGTTATGGCTGTCAACTGGGGAGGAGAAGTACTTTCAAATGTATTATGCAGCCGCGCAGGTTTTATTCTCTTTTTTATTTTTTACTTTTTGCAACGGCCCAACCAATTTCGCACTCCTTTTCAGGCCATAGCAACTTACATGGTTCAAGTGACACCTGAAAACCACTTGTACATTCCACCAACAACGATTTACCAATACTCCACACGAGGACAATCCAAGGAAGATATTCGCATTCACCATTCTGACCAGTTTGAACATTTGGCCTGTTTTGGTGGAGGCATGTTTGCAACGGGAGCATTGGCATCCAGACGATATAACTGGACTGCTCATCTCGATGTTGGGAAAAGGCTGACGGACTTTTGCTGGGCGTTGTATGAAAACACGGAAACTGGGATTGGGCCTGAAATAGCCCGTGCGAGTACTATGGAACCATTGGTTCCATCCTATATTTTGCGGTTTGTGATGGATATTCAAGCATTTAAACATGTCAGAGTTGAACTGACGTTTTTTTTTTTTTTTTTGACGTTTCAGACCAGAAGCGATCGAGTCGTTGTTTTACATGTGGCGTTTTACGCATGACCAAGTATATCGCGACCGCGCATGGGCAATCGTTCAATCAATTGAAAAATTCTGCCGCAGCAATGAAACCGGTGCCGGTTACCACGGTCTTGAAGACGTTAGCAGCAACTCATCAAAACCAACCAACCGACAAGAATCCTTCTTCATGGCTGAAACGCTTAAATATCTATACCTGATTTTCGCTGATGACGATACAATTGCTTTGGAGCAGTACGTCTTCAACACGGAAGCTCACCCGCTCTCGGTTCGTGGCCACGGAAGACGCAGCGATCCTTCCAAATTCGTTCCCCTTCCAACAGAGTACCCCGTGCCTCCTGGAACGCTGAACAAAAAGTTCTTACCTCCGCCGCCTGTGGTGCAGTCATCATCTCAACAAGCGCAACAAGATGACGAGAATCCGTATTCAAGTCCGTACAGCAACAGACCATCGCAGCGAGTTGCGGATCCAAACGTCACGTACGGGGCCATACCACCGCAACCTGAGCAAGTCAAGACGGTTGCGATCCCTCCGCGGTTTGGAAAAGCTGCTCCGTTGCCGGATTTTGTGTATGTTGATGGAGTGTTGAAGCATCGAGCTCAGCTTTCTGTAAACGATGTGCCTAATGAGTTGACAAAGCCGTAGAAACGCGTTTTTTTTGAGAATCATTGTATATTACGGTGGGAACTATGTATTTTTTAAGCGCTGATGAGTGGTGTTATCAGAATGAAGGGTTTTTGGTGGGAATAAACGCGAACTTTTTATTTTTCAGCGCAGTGTTTTGTTTTGGCCTTGGTCCAGGGTGCCATCGACCTGTTGGTGATTCTCTCCGACCGTATTGTGCTTGATGGCAGCTGACAATTTTCAAAATCAACAAAAGGATTACCACTTTTTGGCCGCAGCATGCTTCGCCTGACTTATATTTTATGGAAGCAGGTACCAGAAGAACCAGATGGCCTCAGTATCTGTTGTTGCCGAGAGAAGCAGACATGAATTCAATAACCCTGGTGAGTTCAATCACCATTGTCTGAGAAAATAAAAAATTGGACCAAGTTCGGAACTCGTCCGTCTCTTTCCATCCTCCTCAGTTCTGGATCACCGGGATGAACGTTTCAAGTGGCGTTATTTTCTTGAGCGCGTTCCTGGCTTTCGCGATCAGCGACTCTCAAACGCGTTCTGTCACGGCAATACCCGAAATCACCAACATACCGTACCGCACACCCATCCAACTATCCACACGATCAAGAAATCGATTCAAGCATCATTTTTTACTTTCCTAAAAAAAAAAAAAATCCAAGCTGCAGAAACAACTCCCCCCCCCCCCCCCCCCCCCCCAAAGAAAAACACGAAAACTACTTGAGGATATTCAACCCATTTTCAATACACGCAATCCCATTCTGCCAATTCAATGCAATCGCATCGTCCAACGGTGTTCTTCCGTACCGGTCTTTTAAATCAAGCTTAATTTCAATGCCTGTGGGAACCACGCTTGCTTCACTCGCATCGGTGGCGGCAGAGTCCGCCATTGTCCCTAAAACGCGTCGAGAATGTTCAATAAAGAAGGTCAAGATTTGGAGTTGCATTCCTGACACGGCCTGTTGAGAGGAAGGGGTTTCGTAAAGCGATTTTTTGTTTAGAAAACGAGTTGGGTCAAAGAGCAGCAGCAAATGAAAGGGGTACCATGTGAACCGCAGTTCGACCGTCCAATCCAGGAATATTCATGTCAGCTCCACATTCACACAGCAGTTGAACAACGTCAAGCTTTCCAGTGTAGGAGGCTCTAATGGGGACCTTTAGCAAAGGACTCACCACCACTGCTCTTGCCAAAAAAAAAAAAAAAAAGAAATCTCACTTGGATCCGAGATTCGTGACCTCTCTCTGCTCCTCCTCTGAGAAATGAGCGCCAGCATCCCTCAGTAAGCGAGCAATGTTCACATGATTGTTTCGCACAGCATCATACAACGGAGAATGTCCATATCGGTCGCGTTGGTGAACGCTGGCTCCTGAAGAAAAGAATCAGTAAAAAACACGAGTACACACACACAAAAAAGAGAAATTGAGAACGACAAAAAGAGCGCAAAAATTACCATGCAACAACAGTGCCTCCACCGCATTATAATGGTTTTCAGACGCGGCAATGTGCAGCGGTGTCCGCCCATCATAGTCTCCGATCGACACCAGAGGGCCGTATTGTTTAGCAACATCATTGATTGTTTCCACGTCTCCATTCCTTGCCGCATGGCATAATACTGTCGGTATCAAAACTTTGTCGACACCACTGTTGCCTGTCGTTTCAAGATCGGCATCTGCCGGTGATGTGACACGCAGCGCGGAAAGCCCAGCATTTACCGCAGCGTTTGCAGTCACTGCGCCAACGCTGAGCAATGGCATCATGGTTTCCATCAAGGTTTGGGTCTTATAAGAGTGGGTGAAACGCATCTGCTTGCTCTTGACTGTGAGTTCTCCGCGAAGATTTGAGCGCATGAGTTCCCGGCATTCTTCGGCTGGTAATCCTTTTCCAAGGAGGTAAGACAGTTTCGTCAAGGCACATTCCGGCGTCATGTCACTTCCCGGAACGATACCAATCGCTGCAAGAGCTTTTCCTGTGGCATAGAGATCCGTGACAAGCCCGCGCAGGCATTGCGAACAGTTGACAATCACGACTCCGCGATCACACGCTTCTTTGAACGCTGCGAGGATTTCTGGGCGATTGTTGGGCGCGTTTCCGCTTCCAAAAGATTCTAGAACGACTCCTGCGATTGGAGGGCTGAGGAATGCTTTTACGGTTGCGATTGTGATTCCGGGGAATAAACGAAGTGCGGCGACAGATGGGTTTAGTCGCTTCTCGGCTTTGAATTTGGCGATGGCGGTGGGTTTTAGGACGTCTGCCCATGAAACATCTGGCACGAAAATGATTTTGAGTCACTTTTTTCATCCATGCATAGCGCAGATGAACTGCGTGTTGACTCTTACCGATATTAATAGATACATCAACCAATGGCCGCATGTTGGGTGAGTCAAACGCAGAAAATGAGTACGCGTCCACTTTCGAAGATCGATTTCCACGAAACAATTTCTGAGCAAAGAATAGCGTGACTTCTGGAATCACAAAATGTCCGGCAATCGTGAGAGCGCCGAGCAAATTTTCGACAGCATCGTTTCGCACTTCAGACATGGGGACCTGCGATCCAGTGACAACCACCGTTTTTCCGAGATCTTCCAGCATGAAGCTTAGCGCGCTTGCTGTGTATGCCATTGTGTCCGTTCCTGGAAAAAAAATGGGGGGTTGAGCAGCCTTTCTTTTTTTTTGTTCACAGATAGTATTACGAACCATGTATGACCATAAAAGCGTCAAACAAGTGGTAGTTGACTTCAATATCCGTGGCAATCTTGACCCAGTCTTTCATGGTCATATTCGAAGAGTCCATCAGAGGATCATACTCCAAAATGGAGTACTTGATGCGCTTTCCGTACATTGTCCGAGGGGTAACCAAAATGGGCAATCGCGAGCGAATCACTGGCGTGCCGTTGATGACAATGACAGGGTCGGAGGACGAGGACATTCTTCGGGTTGGCGGTCGCTCAACCTCCTTCTCGCCGTCAGTGGAAGGATAATTGTATTGCAACGGCAAGTTGACTGGCTGATATTGCACGGCGCTGTCGCTGGTTTCGGCCCATGACGGTGAAGAGAAAGCTGATGCGGACGAATCGCGTGAATAAGCTTCTGGAACCAAGGCAGCAAATGGGTCATTGAAGCGTCTCATTCCCTTCAGCGTCTCTGTGAGGAACCCTTTTGCGGGAGTGTATCCTTGGATGTGATGGTTCTTCATTCCGATTGTTCCTCCAGTGTACCTGCGTAGACACGTCAACTGAAGCAGCGGACATGTGCAACAACGAGATCAACTGCAACAAACAACAACAACACATACAGAATCAGGACTCGAGACACGTCGCTCGAGCGAACTAGCTCATCCTGCGCTTCGACAATCTGCTGGGTGACAAATTCGTTCATGAAGACCGGGGGTGAGACAGGCTGCTGGTTCGAGGGCGAGCTCAGCTCCGACGCGGAGTGGGTTCTGCTGTGAGTCTGGCTCCCAGTGCGCGAGATGGAAATGGAGAACTTCTTCTTTGCCTGCGAAAACATTGTGTTCTGAGTGTTTTTTTTCGTGAACGTCAAACGTCGAGCTTGAAAATAAATAATTCCGACTTGTTCCGAGATCTGGTTTCTGAACCCTGCTTTCGTCTTGCGTTTATTTGCATGACTCCCTTTTGTGCTCCCACTTCTTTTGACAATTATTTCTTTATTCCACGTTCAAAAAGAGGGCACCCAACGTCACAGCTGAACGAGCTGAACGCGACTCAAGGAAATATCCATCGTAAAATCGCTCCGTCCGCGCTGACACTGACAATGTGTTTTTGGTCGGGGCTAATCTTGACCTTCATAATGTCCGTGCTGTGTCCAATCCCAATGTACGCCACGTCTCCTTCTTCGTACCGATACACCTTCACCAGCTTGTCACTACCTCCAATCACAAAGAATTTCCCGTTGGATGTTATGTCCAAGCCGTTGATGGTGTCGCTCTGAGATGCTTCCAACTCCCTGATCAGCGACCCATCAAATGCTTCCCAGTACGCAACCTAACAAAAAGAGGGAGTGGGTAGAATTTAAACATAAACATTGCATGAACAGACAACAGGAGCTGCCTCACCTTTCTGTCAGTACCGCTCGTCAGCAGCTGACTTTCGTCCGGATAGTAACTGACGGCTTTAAAGAAACTGGGTGCAAATAGGACCTGGTTTCGGACGTATCGCGTCAAGTCCCAGATGATGCATGATCCATCGGATGAACTGGACACGCATTCCAGGTTGTTTTTACGAATCTTGATGGATGTTACGGTTCCCTTGTGTTCTTTCATGGCGTCTTCCAGGCTTTGTACTTGCGGCGTTACTTTCCAGACACGGACTTGGCCGTCTTTTTATTTCGGATGAAAGTAAGTTTGCTTGCTTCAGTGAACATTTTTAGATCGACAACTGACCTTCCCCTCCGGACACAATTCGAAAGTCTCCGCGATTGTTGAATGGGTCCGAGACAGAGAGCGCGGTGACTGTTCGCTTGTGCGCATCGTGGATTTCGTACTGCAGACGTCCAGACTGAGGACCAAACGCACGAATCTTTCCGTCGTTCCAACCTGAAACCATAACAAGGAGCTTGTTAGTTGAACTTGCATTTCTTTTTCCTCCGTCTATCTGAAATTGGTACCGCTGATTAAGCTGGAGCCGTCCTTTTTGAAAGTGATGCAATTGCATTCCAGGTTCGGTACAGCAATACGAAGAAGCTCCTGGCAAGTCACGGCGTTCCAAATACGAATGTCTGCCTCGGAAGCTGTCGCAAAGACTTCGCTCGAGTCTCTGCGTGGGTTGTTTGTCAGGTTAACTGTACAAGATGAAACAGTATTTCCGTCACGTACTGCGGGAAGCAAATGTCGCTGATGGGGGAGTAGTGGCAAGTTGACTTTAACGTCGGTTGGAACTCGTTCATGTTGATGTAGTAAATGTTGGAGTACGCCGTGCCAGCAAAGAACGAGTCTTGGTTGTCAAAGGAAATGGAAGTGACGCTCCCACTGACTTTGACAGATCTGCGGCAATAGAAAGAGGACGCGTTTTTTTAGTCAATACCGCCCATATCAGTCCTCTTTTTGGCCTCACTTTGCTATCGTCAGCTTTGGAAGCTTGAGTGTGGAAATGTTTCCGTCTCCACAGCCAACGACCACCATGTCATTCTTGGGAGATATTGCGACAGAGAGAATACCCATACTGAACAAATCCTTCTCCTTTGGTGGGCCAGAGTGTTTGAATAGCTTCGTTCGAAGATTCACTTGCAACAGGTCTCCCGTCGTGGTTCCACAGTACATGAACTCATCGTCTCTATCCACGGTGATGCATTTGACGATTCTTTTAATCTGCCCAGTTTGGCAGTCCGTTGCTCGAATCTTTCTTTGCGTTGCGTTCAGCTCCCATACACGCAAAGTGCTGTGTCCGCCCGTTACGAACGTGTTGTCGTCCTTGTTGAGATACGCCAGACTGAGCGTAACTCCGCTGCTGTCTTTGCTCGCTGGACTGCCGCAAATCGCGGCGCCCTTTTCTAGATCCCAAACAATGATTGAATTGTCATCTTCGCCGCCCAATGAAGCCAGGTACTTGTCGTTGGGACTGAATGCCAAGGCTTGTACCTTGACCTTGTGTAGGGTCAGGCGTCGAAGAAGAGTGCGCGTGGGAAAGTCCCAGATGATGATATCGGCCTGGGAGGGGGGACTGTCAGGTTGGTGTTATTTTGAAGAAGAGGTACAAAACAAACCTGGAAGCCCATATGTGTAATCTGACCACTCGCAATGTATTTGCCGCTTTTCGAGACTGCGAGGCAGCTGATGACGTTTGTGTGGCCCTGCAAGAATTCCTGCGTGTTTGGCTTCTTGCTCTTTGTGTCGTTGATGACCACGGTGGACCCGAGCGAGTACACGGTGTGCACGCCGTCCGGATGCTTCAGGAGCCCTTCATGGACAGAGCCGCCGAATCCGATAATGCTTTCCAGGCGCAGGTTTTTGAAGTCGCTTGACATGGGTTTTTGGAGGTGTTTGTTTTTTTTTTTGTTTGGCTAAAATTGTCAGCTTTTATTTTTTACGAAACACCTGCACGCTTGCTTCCACACAAGTACTCTTGCATTACGGCAAATGGCTTGACACGATCTCCCACCATCGTTCCATCATGGTTTGAGCAGCAAGCCTCTGAAAATGCGAGCGACAGCATCATCATCATCAAAAAAAAACGCGCCGGTAGCTCCTGAGTGTGGCTGTTGCGTCAAGCGGGTCCATTCGAGTGGCATTCTCACCCTCTTAAATATTTACAGTTTACTGTAAATAAAGTAAAATATTCAAAAAATGCAAACCAACGTTGTGGGTGTCCCAAATCTGACGCACAGCACCGTCGAGCAGATCCTCGCCATCAACAGCCACCTCATCAAAGTGCTCATGCAATACCAAAACTACGGATGGCTTGAAGAGCCAGAATACAAGATGTAAACACCGTTTTTCCACCACACATTTCGAACATGGGGAAGCTGAACTCCCATAACCCGTGCAGATATCAGGCACGCCTTCAGTCTAATCTTACGTTCCTGGCCACTGCGGCCGATTATATGGGCAAGCCGGTGCAGTTGTTTTTGGTTCTCTGGTTTCTGTGACTCAACTGATGTCTATGTCTTTGTTGCCAGGACCCAAGCAGAATCAATAGCATCCTCACCAATCAAGTCAGCCTATCGCCGGTCATGTATCCCGAGAAACTGAAGCATATGCGCAAGGCGACAACCGCATCATCAGCACCATCGTCAACGTCCTTGTCAAAAATGGATGCAAAATCAAAACCAGCCAATGGAGGCTTACCGACGATGGTTGTCGATAAGAATGTGCCTGATGTAGTTGGAGACGCGTCTGGGATTGTGTTGGATTATAAACCTGTTCCGCCGTTTGCTATGCCCGAGGGATTGATGCAGCCGCCGGGGTTGTCGGCGGCAACGTTGCTTGGGATGCAGGATACGCGTGCGATGCTGGAGAGGAGGTTTGGGGGATCGATTGCCGGTACTGTTGCTATGCCGGGCATGCCGGGCATGCCTGGGATACCGGGGATGCCTGGCAGTGGTGGAGGAACTGGTGGCATTGGCGAGTGAATCATATGCATATGTTGAACAAGAGTAAAGGATGGAGTATAAAATGCATATGTGTGATCCAATGAGGATTGCTGGGCCTTGAGAACACAAACCCAAGAATAATTACTTTCAAAATGCGAATGGTAAATATAAGCTCCACTTCGTAGACACCAACACGATGCCCTGACCGCAATCAGCCTCCGAATTCAATGCCGAAGCAGGCATCGGGACACAGTCGGTCTGGCTCCAGCAATGGCAGGGCCAGCGACGCCGAGCCACACACGCTTGACGACCTCAACAAGATGAGCACGCTGAACATGGTCCCAGCCCAAAATCCAGTCAAGCGATGGTGCGTGAGCGCTTCAACTCTTTTCGACAAGGTGAGTTTTTATCATCACCCCTTTGAATGGGTGAGGTATTTCGCTATTGTTGTTAATTATGCCGGCTTTCTATCTCGTTCCCCCACAGGCTGTCCTTGCCCGCGATCAAAACGACCTTGACCAAAACTATATTCTGCTCATGCGCGGCGTAAGGTCTCTTGCGCCCCCAATGTCACCAACTGAAGGAGGCCTGCCATTAATCACACAACCCATCTCTACCGCAGCATCTTGATCGAAATCATTCCGAAACATTCGGACTACAATCCGAACGAAACTTGCTACTTGGATGTCAAGCAGGTGTCTCCACATCATTACTTTACCCCACATTTTTTTTTTACTAACTGCATCCACCCCTACTTTAAATTCCACGTGTCGACTTTTGCCAGAAACTGATGGCGTATCTGGACGAGTTGGATTCACTCAAGAAACTCATCAAAGAGAGGCATACAAAGTGGGAGAAACAGCAAGCGTCTTCATCGATCGTTTTGTCCAAACCTCCCGAACTTCCGAAAAGTAATGCCATCCTCTCCCCAACGACATCACTGAATCGCACCCAAAACGGTGTGGTGGACCAGCAGAAAAAATCTGGCAGTGTGGCGTCACGTATCGCTGCGTTTTCTGGTGGTGTTTCATCCCCACCTGCTATAGCGAGCGTTCCTTCTCCAGCGCCTTCGACGGCGGCAGCCGCAGTGTCTCCGAAAGACGCAAGTGTTACGGATTTGATTGCTGCGCGTTTGAAAGCTTTGCAGCCTGGTGCTTCATCGCCAAACACTTCGGCGGCTCCAGCATCCTCTCGGCCACTGGTGAAGCAACCGTCTTCCTTCCTTGATAACAACAGTTCGAGCGGCCTGAAAATAAGCCCTTCAAACTCGTCAATCTCGTCAATGCAAAATCAAAGCACCAACAACAATACCGCGTTTTCGAGTGTCGGTATGCGAAGAGAAAATTCAAACAACGGCACGAATATGCACTTGAAGAGGGAAAACTCGAATGGATCCATTGTTTCGGGGGCTACTCCGCCGCCACTCTTGAAAACTTCTTCTGGCAGTGGTCCCGGCTTTGTGATGGGAGGAAATGGTGCAGGCGGCAGCCCTTCTGGTCGAGTGCTGGGGGATGTAAAAATGACTGCAGGGGAGCTTTATGCGGGTTTAGCGGCGTTGTCGAAACAGCCCACGAAAGTGTTGCTTTTCGATGTGCGACCCATGGAAGATTATATTCAGGGACACTTGCGGTGGCCTGATACGGGTGGGAAAAAGCAAGGGAGTGATTTTGCGTCGGGTTTGGTCCATATCGAGCCAGACTGGTTGCATGCAGGGTATGGATTTGTTTCGGTTCGATTTACTGTTGAGATGTTAACCTTCCGTTTATTCTGCAACAGTGTGGATTCTGAGCATATTGTCCACTGCTTGCGCGGATTTACATCGCCCACCGATCCTCGTTTGATGCTGTTCGACTACAGACACCATTTCAACTTGATCGTCTGCTACGACAGCAATTCATCCAACGTGCACGCCTCGCCTGCGCTCTCCAGCCTCATATCTGCACTTTTCTTGTCCGAAAAGTCCCGTGTCTTGTCGCACCAGCCGATCGTATTGGAAGGAGGGTTTGAAGCGTGGGTCAATTACTTGAAGTCAAAGGGCGAGCATTTGCCGAATTGGGTTGAAATCGGGGAAGGAGTTGGAGGTGGTGGTATTCCTATCGCTGCTCCAGCTCCTGTAAAACGGCCAACGGCACCGTCTCCATCGAATGGGTTCAGCGCTCCTGCTCCAGTGCAGTCTAAACCTTATGGAGGTGGTATGGTCGGGCAAGGCAATCAGTATTCGGTACCCCAGCCACAATATAACGGGGCGGGTGGCCTGAAAGATATCGCTAATGGTGGTTATCCGTATGCACAGCAACTGAACCAGCATCAGCACCAGCATGTGGGAGGGTACTTGAATGTGTTTGACAACCCTTTCAATAACTTTTCAACCACCCGAGTAACTGCAAACTATACTGGATACCCATTGCTGCCACATCAAATTCAGAATTCACTGACTCCTGCTGGATCGCCATCGTTTTCGAGGCAGTCTTCGTTTGGGACGAATGTTCCATCAGCCGATTATCCGTCTTTGGGGCCGTTAACGTCGAGTATGCCTGTAACGTCTGGTGGTGTGCTGCCATCAATTCCTCAAAAATCTGTGGCTGTTGTTCCGGTTCAACCTCCTGTGACCATTTCACCGAAAATGGATACGGCGAAGCTGCAGCAGGCGCAATTCCAGGCATTTTTGCAGCTGCAGCAACAGCAACAACAACAGCAGCAGCAGTTTCAGCCACCTCTCCCACCGCAACAGCAACAGCAGCAATACCAGCAGTATCTCGCTCAACAGCAGCAACTACCTCAGCCTCCTGCTGTGCCTCAAAAGCCAGTTGCCCAGCAATTACCGCCACCGATGCCTGCGAAGCCAACTGGCATTGCGAGAAAGTCCCCACCTCCTCTGCCCGTAAAACCACGACTGAGCGTGACCAGTGTCGAATTTCAATCATCTGCCAGCCCTGCATACTCGAATCCAGCAGACTTTATTAGTCTCAGTGCTTTGGGGAGTAGCAACATTGGTGTGGTTGGATTGAAGAACCTGGGGAACACATGTTTTATGAACAGTACACTTCAGTGCCTTAGCGGCACGGTTCCGCTTGCTCGATACTTTTTGGGAGGAAATTATAGAAAGGGGATTAACCGAGCAAATCCTATGGGGACGAAAGGCGTGCTTGTTGAGGAATTTGCGCAGGTTATCAAAGCTATGTGGAGCGGCCAGGAATCGATTGTGACGCCTGCTGAGTTTAAGGTTTGGTGTTCTTTTTGCTTTCATTTCAAATTATCAGGAGGCTGACCATTTATCAACGTTGCACCAGAAACGGGTTGGAGAATTCAATGAACAGTTTAAAGGCACTGAACAGCATGACAGTCAAGAGTTTCTTACATTCTTGCTGGATACAATCCACGAAGATATGAACATTGCGCGGGGTGTGAGGTCCAAGCAGATTGATACCAAAAGTCAGGAGGATGAAACGATTCCCGATGAGGTTGGTCATGTCTGATGGTTATCTTTGTGAGAGTCTGACTTTTCTCGACTGCGTTTTAGATTCGGTTACAAATGGCGTGGAACAATTACCGGTCGACCAACTGGTCTATCATTGTCGATTTGTTCCAGGGACAGTTGAAATCGAAGCTGGAATGTCTGACTTGTGGAACGGTGCGTATTTGTGGTTTTCATCTTTTATGGTTCCCACTCAAATTTTTTCACACAGACATCAACCACATTCAACACATTCATGTATTTGTCTGTTCCCATTCCTTCTCACAACAGCGCTGGTCAAAAGGGTGGCCCCGTGTACTTGGACGAATGTCTGGATAAATTTGTCGAAATTGAAACCCTAGACGGTGAAGATGCTTGGAACTGCCCACGCTGCAAATGCAAGCGGCGCACTCGCAAAACTATGACCATTGCAAAACTCCCTACAATCCTGCTGGTGCACTTGAAGCGGTTCTATTACCAGGGACCGTTCAAAAGTAAGATTGACACGTACGTGGACTTCCCACTGGCAAGCATGGACTTGGGCAAGTACCTGGCTGCTTCGGGCGGACGGTCAGATTCAAATGTTTATGACTTGTATGCTGTTTCGGTGCGTATTTTTTTTTCGATATGTTTGGGGTGGTTTGAATTCTGATTTTATGTAAATTCTTCAGAATCATGCGGGTACGCTTGGAAACGGACACTACACTGCAACAGTACATAACAGCTCGAAAAAGGCATGGTACAACTTTAGTGATACTCGAGTTGGAGTATGTGACGTGAATGAGTTGAAGGTGTGTTTTTTTTCCCCCCTCGCTTGCAATTTTGTTTCTTGAGACTGATGTCTTTTTTTTTCTCTTCAAGACCAACTCAGCGTACATTCTATATTATGTGCGCAAAACCACAGCGACTCAGCCGCCAACAACAACGGATTGGTGGAACTAGCAACTGGATTATTATTTTCCTTGTATTTTTTTCTGCTATTTCCTTCATATTTTATGGGATGTGTAATAATGCAATAGCATTTTCAATAAAGTTGTCATGGTACTCCAGGTCTCAAATCCAGTCACCCCTCCAGTTGGTGAAGTGGCGGATGTCTGGTTTGACATAAATTCGTAAATTCGTTGTCCGAAAGTGGCAAGAAAAAAAAGTTGCATAAAAAAAAAAAAATGATGGCAAGCAACAACGACACCCCAATCCGCAGCAGCACCGATGAAACAGCGCACGTCAATCTTGAATCCAGCACAAGCACCACCGCGGACCTGCGGGGCAAAGGGAAAGCCGTCGTCATCGCAACCTCAGACGCTGCCGCCGAGAAGGAGAAACTGATTGCTGAGGGAAAAAGTCTTCAAGCAAAGGGTGACTTTGAAGGCGCTGTTGCGGTTCTAGGCGAGGCGTCTCGTATCACGTAAAGTGTTGTTTTATCTCTCTTGTTTTTATTTTGTGGGACTTGCTGTGAATGCTTGATTTCACGGTTGTTTCCATGTTTGTTTTTTTGGGGAGCCCTCCACTGATACTCCCATTCTTCAAAAATTAGCGCGGAGCTGAGTGGATTCGAATCTGTTGAATATGCGGATGCAATGTTCTTGTACGGCTCAGCGCTTTTAGCGTATGCTATGGCTCGTACTTCTCCACTTGGCGCATCTTCAGTGCCTGCACAGGAAACAGAGGCTGAATTGGATGCATGTGAGTTTGTTTTATTTTTTTGAACAAAAATGCCCCCTCTTTTCCCCCCAAAGAAAGCGAGTGTGTGTGTGACTGAATTTTTCACTTTGTAATATTTTTGGTTTTCAAGTGAATGAAAAAGATGCTTCGCGATTCGTGTTTTCTGGAGATGATGCGGATCCACAGCAGCCTGGTTCGAGCAGCGTTGACGAAAAAGGCGAGATGGAGGGCGACGCGGAAGGCGACGACAACGACGAAGAAAACAGTGACGGACAAGAAGAGGAAGGTGGCGGTGAAGGCGAGGAAGAAGATGCGTTGGAAGTGGACATGCGGCTTGCATGGGAATCGCTGGATTTGGCGCGTGTCGTGTATCAAAAAATGGGGGCTGCTGGGGAAGAGAAAATGGCGGATGTGTTGTTGGCGTTGGGAGATGTTTCGTTGGAGCAAGGTGTGGTTTTTTTTAACCCTCGGGTTACTTTTTTTTTATCGCCTTCTCTGTAAAGTTGATATGGATATGGGGTCTTTTTTTTTTTTTTTACAGGATTATGGGATCAAGCGATTGAAGATTTTGCAGCTGCAACGGATTTGAAAAGGAAAAACTTGGCGCCCGAAAATCGCGAGCTTGCTGAAGCTCAGTATAAGCTTGGTCTCGCCCATGAGTTTGCCAAGAACCTGACAAAGTCACTGGAATGCATCCACGGCGTCATTGCCACTCTTCAAGCCAAGCTGAATTCACTGAAGGCGTTGACTGGGGAGAAGGTGACGGATAAAGTCAAGAGTGAGATTCTTGATGTTGAGGAGCTTGTCCAGGAGATGCACTCCAAGGTGTTCACAATTGTTTTTGTTGAAAAAGCCATCTTCTCACAAATTCCGATTTTGATCAGATTGACGATTTGCATTTGCAAATCGAAGAGTCAAAGAAAGCTGCAGCAGCTGCTGAACCAGAAGCAAGCTCATCTTCTTTGGGATCAACATCCACCGCGCCAGCAAATGTGAATGATATTTCTGGACTCGTGAAATCCAAAAAGAGCGCTGGAACAAGTTCAAAAACGAGCCCTGCAAGATCTAGTGCAGTGGATGCAGCGGCAACAACATCATCAGCATCATCAGCATCAGCATCAGTGGGGATGAAGAGAAAAGCGGATGGCATCGAGACGGCTGCAGATGGAGAGGGTATTAAAAAGACGAGGGATGCTTAACTTGTTATTTTTGTTCACGTCTCAACGTGATTGGTGTCACGACTTTCTTCTTGAAAATAAAAATTTCAAATATCTGTCAACCGACGAGGCACAAATGCAGCGACAGTATCTCTACCACCGGTTGAGCAAGGACACGTTCCGACCTACGAAACTGACGATTGGACCATGGTCAGCAGACTCGCAGCATGGTGAGAATCCCGCACTGAATGGAAGCAGGTATGAAACCTGACGTACGTCAAAACTGCTTTGCAGGAGGACCGCCCTCTGCCCTTATGGCTTCTTTGCTGCGAGCGCACGCCGGAGACGCCTTCCGACTCGCCCGGCTGAGCGTGTCGCTGTACCGTCCCGTTCCAACGGTATATATACTAATGCAAGATGACTAATCATGTGGTTCGATTACTCATCAACATGGGTTTGAGACAGGTGGGCGTGCACCGCCTGACCATCACGTCGTTGAACGAAACACGCTCAACAAAGCACCTGTCCATCACATACGCGGACGCCCACTCCAACAAACTGTTTGCACGCGCCGAAGCCATCCTTCTCATCAAGGAAGACGCCACCTCGACACCCGCCGCGATACACGCGCATTTAGTCCAAATCGAAGCTACATCGCGAGGTGCAGATGTTGTCAACAAGGTTGTCCCGGAATTCCCGGATGGTGCGAAATTGAGGGGTGGAGTGACTGTGTTGGCGGCGGAAGGAAAGTTGAGCAAGTTTATGCATGTGATGCAGGCAGTGTTTTCGGTGGGGAGGGCGTGGTTTGGGGCGGCGGATGAGCGGTTGTTGGATGCGAATCGGGAGTCGCCTTGTGTTTGGTATGTTCGTAGTTCAGCAGGAGTTGGGTTGTGGGTGGATGAAATGGTGGAAGGTGGCAATGGTGTTGGCACTGAGAGTACTAGTCGGGATTTGGATTTGTTGGAGAGTGCCATCATGTTTGGGGATGCGAGTTCAGGTGCAAGTGGGGTTTTGAAGTGGGGAGAGTTTATGTGAGTCCTTGTTGGTGGCAGCGGCGTCACGATCAGCTGGATTCTAACATTTCGTTTTGCATGCATGTAGGTATTCAAACATTGACTATACTGTCAACTTTTTGCGGGATCCTGAACCGCTTACATTGAACGCGTCTACGAAAGATACGGACCACGAGTGGGTCTGCTTCCGTTCCAGGACCCGCATTAACCCCGCCGGAAGCGGGGTGACTGTCAGTGACGTGTATGACCGCAGCGGGCCATTTGCAACAACCACGCAGAACTTGGTTGTGCGTAAAATGGAGAGTAAACTTTAAAATTCGCGTTTGTTCTTCTTTCAAGGAAATAAAGCTACCGCCGCTTTATCTTTGTAAAGAAAGCTGACCTGGGGTATAAGTCTCCGGTTGCGTTTGGGCGTTTGTACATTTGAGGAGGCAAGCTTCTCTCTCAGCTGGCTGAGAGACAGCCGCCAGCAGGATGCACGCATGTCTGATTAGTCATATTCGATTACTCATCAAACAATGCTCCGCTTTATTGACCACCCCCATCGCAGCATTCATTCACATCACCCGCTTTCCAGCACGCCGTCACGTCACATGCACCGACAAACAGACCCAGGGCATTGCGCATGCATGCTCATCATTCATTTGACGGCGGTGGCATCGATTTCTCAGCTTCTCAGCTTCTCATTGGGCGCCAACTCCGCTTGAAAATTAGAAAAAAATAATGAAATATAAAAGAAACAAAAAGAACTGGCAGACAAAACTGGCAAATGGCAAAACAATACTTTTACCGCAGATTGAGCAAGGATACGTTCCAACCCACAGACTTGACCATCGGACCCTGGTCGGTGTCATCGCAGCATGGTCAGTGCGGGGCCGTCACTTTACTGGACAGACAGACGTCTTTATTCTTCAATGCCAGGTGGCCCTCCCTCTGCCCTCATGGCTTCCATGCTACGTGAGCATGCCGGAGACTCCTTCAGACTGGCTCGCATGAGTGTGACGCTGTACCGCCCAATTCCTGCGGTTGAACATTTTCATTTCGATGACAAAGTTGATTACTAATACAAATTTTTCCCTATGGTCAAAAAAAGACGGGCGAACACCGACTGCACATTTCGTGTCTGAGCGAGACGCGGTCGACGAAGCATCTTGTTGTCACGTACGTGGACGCAGTGTCAAACAGAATCTATGCACGCGCCGAGGCAATCTTGCTTGCAAGGACTGACACGGCGACACCCGCCACTCGCGCGCATCTTGAATATATTGATGCAACAACGCGTGCAGCAGATGTGCAACACAGCGTCATCCCCCAATTTCCCTCCCCAACTGCTCTGCAGAAACAGCTTGGATCACAGTCAAACGCGCCACTATCAACGTTCATGCAAGCCATGCAGACCGTGTTTGAGCCTAGTCGTGCAATGTATGGGTCGAAAACGCATGACTGCGTACATGCGAACCGTGAGTCTGCGTGTGTGTGGTATGCGCGGCCTGCTGCAGGAGTAGGGTTTTGGCCGGGACGCGAGTTGGATGCAGTCGATCGAGCAGTCATGTTTGGTGACATGAGTTCCGGGGCAAGTGCCGTTTTGGAGTATGGCGTGTACATGTATGCATTGAATTTTTTTTTGTGTTTTGCTTTTCTTTGTAGCCTATTGAACTTTTTTGTTTTACAGATATTCGAACGTGGATTATACCGTCAACTTTCTGCGGGACCCTGAGCCGGACACTATTGGAATGAATGAGCAGGAGTGGGTCTGCTTCCGACCAAGAACCCGTATCAACCCGGGAGGAAGCGGTGTGACTGCCAGCAAAGTATTTGATCGGCGCGGCATCTTTGCAGCAACCCTGCAGAATCTAATAACGCGTAAAATGGAAAGCAGGTTATGAAAAAAGGATACAACCAAAAAACATAAACTCCATTGAGGGACAAATGCACACAAAATTCTTTTTGCATGTCTCTTTATGTACACAAATTGCTTTCACTGACTCTTTTTCTCTCCTTCCACCACCATGACAGACGACGTGGTGGCTGCAACAGCAGCAGCAGCGGCAGCAATCTTGCCAAACAGCCCAAACCGCCATTTCAGAATCCACTCAATCATCCATTCGGGTAGATTCAAAAACACAATCACCATCCACCACCACTTCCCGAGCATCATGTTCAACTCTATTTCAGGTTTCAAGATTTCCAGCACGACTTGTGTTGCAAACGCGTCTATAAAAGCATTTGACATGAGTATAAAAAATAAAATAAAAAATAAAATAAAAATAAAAAATAAATGCACCCGTCTCTGTTCCTCCAGAAAGCGCAATCTGCGCCGTTTCATTTCTCTTTGCCTTGTTTCCATGCAACGTGTCAAAAATTGTTGCAGCACGCGTTGGCGAATGACTGGACTTTTTTTTCATATTCTGAAAAAAAAACATTTGGGCAGTTTCCGCAAAAAAAAAAAATGTGTCAATTTTTTTTAAATGGGAATTGAAATTTGAGTTTTTCAAAAAAAATTTCCAAAAATTTGAGTTTTTTGTTTTGTTCACCTCAACGAAATTCGATTGCACTGCTCCTGCTGAGATGAGCGATACTTGGATGCCCAGGGGTGCCAGTTCCATTCTCCTGAGAAGCATAAATGAAGAAAAACGCGTCAGATGAAGAAACATGCGGGGAAGATTGGATCCCTTTACAGTGAGCTCGTGATGGCTCGAAGCGCAGATTTCGTTGCACAGTATGGACCAGACCACGGCAACGAGACATATGCGAGCATGCTCCCCATGTTGACAATTTTGCCGCCTTGACCGCGTTCGAGCATGCAAGGAACAACCTGTGTGTGCCCAGACAGATGGTGAGTTTTGTTTGGAAAAAAGTTGAAAGTTTGGAATTGTTGGTTTCTCACTTCTTGCGTCACTTTGATAACGCCAAGCACGTTGGTGTCAAACAAGCGTCGAATCCCGTCAATACTCGTTTCAGAGACTCCACCGCTCAATCCAATCCCGGCATTATTCACCTACAAAACATGACTACAATTTAACAAAAAATAAAAATAAATAGGGGACATACCAAGATGTCAATCCTCCCTGACCGAAGCATGACTGCGCGAACGGCACGCTGAATACTGTGCGTGTCAGTCACATCCATGGGAATCAAATCAATGCTGCCAACACTGCCTGGCGGGACGCAACCTTGTGCATCTTGAATGCATTCCAACCGTCGAACTTTTTTTGCCAAACCAAAAAAACAAACACACGCATCAGACTTTTCGCGGGGAGTATCGAAAATAAAATAAAATAAAATAAAAAATTTTGCTCACGGACCCGTCCCGTACACTTTACATCCTCTTTGTGCAAACTGAACAGCCATTGCATGTCCAATCCCGCCGCGTGTACATCCCGTAATGAATACGACGGGTCGAATCACTTCTTGAGTAGTGACAATGTCAGGAAGGATTGAATGGGGATTATTATTCGGGATAGCGGGAGATGATACGGTTTGAAGCAACGGAGGAGCTGGGATTGCGTTCGTTTGTGTGGGTCGTTGCTTGGGTTTTGAAGATGGGATTTGCGGTGCAGTGTTTTCGAGTGTGCGGTTGTGGCGGATAGTGTTTGGAGGATGTTGTTGCTGGATTGGTGTTTGGGATTGCGAGTGGGGTGATGAGTGGGGTGATGAGTGGGGTGATGAGTGGGGATGCGAGTAAGAATGGCGGGATGATGGCGTGGGTGGGTTTGTGCCTGAAGCCGTGGAAGATGCGGAGTGCATGTCTGCGCTTGACTCTGTGTCTGCGAACGAGAAAGCGGCCGAGTAGACGGAGGAGGGTCGCGATGGCAGGTGGTGGTACATGCGTAAATATATTATTGTTTAATATTTATTTTTAAAGTGTTCAAGTGTTTTTCCCATAAACCTTAAAATGTTAAAATGTTGCAGTTTTAAGTCGCCAAAAATGTTTTGCAAAAATATACGTCGCCAAATGTACTTGGAAAGTTTTTAAAAAAAATGGAATAAAATTTTAGCAAAACCAGAAACGGTGGAAACAAAACCGTCCAGAACATACCAAAACAGTCACTCTGTCACAACAACAAACAAACAAACGGATCCCAACATGAACCACCCCCAGCACCTCACTCTGCTCATCAGTCCAGACTCTGGACAGGTTCTCGTCGGTTACGGTCTCACCGCCACAGGCGCAACCCTCTCCACAACCCAGCACGCCCACAACAGCTACCTGGTCCTCAAGCGAGTCTTTGCATCCAACAAATCGATCGGTTACGAACGCCTCGTGTACGCCATCGCCGGCGTTCTCTTCCGCGCTTCCTCACCGTACCCCTTTGGAGGATCCCGCACAAAACCAGGGTTCGTGCAATTTGAAGGTCGCGATGCGCAAGCTGTCCTACGCTTCATTGTTCGACAGTCTCTCGAGACGGCTTGGCGGTACAAGGGCAACGGTGCCGTCGACAGTGTTGCGGGCGCTGCAAACTGTGTCGTTGCTTTACAGGCTTTGGGAAGAGACGGGAAAGACAAGTTGGACGATCTTGTCATGAAGGGGTTGCAAAAGTGTGGTCATATTGCGTGGAGAGGGGATTGGGTTATTCCGCCCGAACTTAGAGATTCTGTCTCGCTCGACGCTCCGCTCTCCGTCTCCCTCTATGTCCTGTTTACTGCGCGGAGGACGTTCCTGAGACAGATCATGAAGGCCAAGGCGGACAGTAACCTCGCCCAATAAAGAACACATATTCCCATGCACTTGTCCGTATCGTCCCCTTGCTTGATTTGGCCTCCGTTTCGCTCGACGCGTGCTGGGCTCACGTTTACGTGTCCATCTGTCCCAGTGTTGCGCTCACCTGTGCCCCGTCGCTGCTGTCCGCCATTTCGTACAAACTTTTTTTCCCCGCACGCAGTCTCGAACCATCCAGCACTTGCTTGTTTCCACAGATCGGAAAAATCGGTTAGGGGTTTCTTTTTTTTTTTTTTTTTTCGATTTATTTTTAAGTTCTTCTTCAAAAAACACGCTTGCAAAATATCACATTTTTGCATACACATTCTTGTACGCTAAATAAGAGGGAAGATGTCCCAAGTCTGCCTCGTCGTCATCCCCCCCTTGCTGCTGCTGCTTGCGCCCCCGTCGACGCGTATGTTGCTGCTGCTGCTGCTGCCCTGCTTCTACTACTTTACATGCATTCCGAGACAGCATCTATCATTCACCGATATCGTATTAGTGCCGTCATGTCAGTCATTCCTTTTTGACAGCAGTGAATAACAAACCTCCAAACGATTTGCCATCGCAACTTCCATCAGTTCTCTTGCTTTCTTTACATGATCAATTAATGCCTGCTCTCGAATTCCGCGGCTATCAAGCCATTGAACCAAAACATCCACCTGATTGTTATTCAAATTTTGATTTGTAAAAGGGATGTGATTGTGAGTACAGAGAGTTCCCTTTCTCAAATGACAAAACTATACCTCTTGCGGCGTCGACAAGTACCCCCACCGAGTCCCAGCAACCAATCCTTGCTCCAAAACAGTCACATCATGCACAGGCGCCGCGTCAATCCCTTCTACAGAAGATCCTCCAATCTCCTCCACCAAAAGTACTCCCGTCGCAAACCCGCTGCTCGCAAACGGAGACACGTTCCAAAAATTGACTTCGCACGGCATCACTCGTTTCGGAATCAGGCCGCAATAATTGTCGAACCACCAGTACTTGTTGTAGTTGCGGTCCGAGCCTAGCGGTATCATGCGCGACACGGCGCTGGCAATCAGATTCTCGGCTTCGAAATCGAGTTGCTTTTGATAGAATGCTTGCTCCAAATCTTCAACCCGCTTCTTTTCCTGAAAATAAAAAGACATTTTGTTTCATCAGACCTTTTCTCACATTATCCTTCTTTTTTTCCAGAGTCATTTTTACCTCTGCCAGAGCCTTCATTTCGCGATCTTTTTCCTTCTTTTCCAGCTTCAACCGCGCATTTTCTTCTCTTTGAATCCGCTCCTTTTCCTTCTTTTTGGCAAGATCCTTTCGCACGCGCCGCATTCGAAGCGCCGACGCCGATAAATGCACCGCATCGTCATCATCGTCGCTGTCATCGTCGCCTGCTCCCGTTGCTGCTGTTGAGTCTTCATTATGAGCATTGCTTTCGGCGTCCCCGTTTTCTGCGGTATCATCGGCGTCTGTTCCTGCTGCGAGTTTTTCGTCCACTTCGTCTTCGCTCGGCGCTTCTTCCTTGCTGAGCGCTGCAGCTTCTTCGGCAGCTTTTGCTTGCAGCTTTTCGTTCAGTTCATATCGTGCCACAGCGCTGATTTGTATGAGTAAAATATTCTTATCAGTACAACAACATCCCAGATGCGCAGACAACGAAACAAAAAAACAAGCTTACACAGCTCTCTGCTCTTTTCCAAAATTTTCGCGCTTGTACCGCTTCACTTCAGCCACCTTTTCATGGCACGCGTCCATAAACGTCCGTAATGGCGTCGTCTGCGCAGCCCACTGCTCAGCCATGATTTTAATCAAGGCCAACCGATCGGCGACAGGTAACGCAGCGAAGCCCCGGCTCGTAGAGTCCAGCAAATGTGCCATCTGGTGAATGCCCTCCGCTTCCACAACCTTTTCCTTGACGGGTCGGGGGGTTTTGAACGGATTGAATTTGTGTGATTTCTTTGTGGTGGTAGTGGTAGTGGTTGTAGCTGCTGGTGCAGTTGTGGTTGAAGGGGTACTTGCGGCTGGTTGGTGATGTGTGTTGGCTTCTTCGCCGTCAGCCATTTCTTCATCTTCATCACCATCTTCGTCTTTGGCTGGCTTGTCCTTTTCGTTTGGACTCAATAAAGAGGGTGACCCAGGCTGCTGCTCAGTAAGGCTTTCCAGTTGAGCTTGTGTGAGTGCAGATTGCGTTGCAGCCAATGCTGCACGTGTACTGCGGCCAGAGCTACGTGTTGGCGCTGCTGTTGCTGTGGCAGAGGCGGGGGTTGTAGAGTTGGCATCTTCCTGCCATTGTTTTCTTGTGGTGCGACGGAATCCGCTGGAAGGAGCGCTGACTGGATCCTCTGCAACAAAACTGTCGTCTTTTTCGTCATCGACTTCGGCTAAAGCTTCTTCTGTGCCATTTGCGTAGTAGGAATCCACTTTTCGGCGTTTACGACGTCCACGGCTTACTGGCTCTTCGTCTTTTGCAGCAGGGGCGGCTTGCTCGGTAGATGGCACGGCAGTCTCTGCAATAGGAGAAGGATCTGCAGTATCTTCAGGAACGTCTACAGACAATTCCCGTTTCAAACTACCACCATTTAGAGTGCTGGTACCATCCTCTTCTTCCTCGCCCCCGTCATCCTGCTCCACAGCCATATCGTCTTCTTTAGTTTGCTCCGCAAGTTCGTTTGCATGCTCCCCCTCCTCTTCAGAGATTTGCACCGCACCCACCAAGGTCGCCAAGACTTTCCACTTGTTAGCAAATTCCACTTCCGTCACGCAATCACGGACAAACCCAACAAGGGCCACCTCCCAAGCGCGCAACCGCCCAGTAACCGTATACTGGATTGCGGCTTTACTGGATTTTGCTGCACCTGCGCTGCTACTGCTGGTACTGTTGCGCCAGTTGGATTGCGGTGTCTGACCGGAGCGTACGATATCTTTGGCTGGGTCGGCCCATTTGCCGGGGGACCATTTGAACCATTGATCGACTGCCATTTGCTCAAATTCAGTCAGTTCGGCAAACTTGGACATGTACAAGGTATGGAATTGAGAGGATGCGGCGTTTGTCGCTGAAAGAGGGGCGGCGGTGCCGTTTGTTGTTGCGGGAGTTGTGTTATTGTGATGCGTCTCGAGTTTGGATGGGTTGCTGAAGGAGTTGGTCGCGTTAGTGGTTGCTGTTGATGTTAAATCATGCGGTTCAATAGATGGAGTGTCTGCGTCTGGAGCGGTGGATGTATTTGCGGTGACTGCTGAGTGTGTTGGGGTGGAAGATGCAAGTGCAGAGGCGGCTGCAGCGGCCGCTGTAATGACGGATGTGAGTGCTGCGCCTTGCAGTTTATTACTGCCGGCGGTGTGTGCCGCTTGTAGAGTTTGCATGCGGGCTAAGCAGGCACTGTTTATGAGCGCTGCCATAGCTTCTTGGTGTAGATTGCATTTGGGTGCCCCGAGGGCGTGTATAAAGTCGTCCAGAGTGAAAGGATGCAGGCGTAAGGGTTTTCTGAGGAGGCCAGGTTAGTTATTTTAAATGATTGTGAGTGTGGCTATTTTTACCCGAAGATGGTGAAAAAGTTCCACATTTGCATCAAGATGGGTGTGCATTCAATGGGCACGCGGCCAAAATCGCGGGATAAAACGGGTACGGCAGGCTGCAATTCGCGAGGCGCAACTTCCAACAGCTCCAGATCTTCCATCGGATATTTGACTGTTTGGACGTGGGTGGTCGATGTACAGTCGTTAGAAATGCCAGCTTTGCAACAAAAATTATCTTACATTTTGAAGCAGTTTTTCCAGGAGTTGTCTGCGCAGGGTAGAAATCGCGATTAGATGGCAGAAAAAAAAAGGTACGCCCTCCAAAAATGTTTACTTTGACTCGCAGCCGTTTAATGACAGGAGGTTCTGTCGGTAATCCGTACTTTTTCACCAAAGCATCCTGTGAGTGAAGAAAAACAGAAGAACGAGTTATTCGATGCATCTCGCAGGATGGTATCCAGAAAGGTCTGTCGACCGCTAGGTGAAAATAAATAGACAGCCCTGCACACCTTCACGATCCAAGGAGAAAACACACCCGCCCCTCGATCCGCCGACTCGTTAATAAACCATCGAATATTAGCCTTGTTCAAGACAGAACGCGGCCGTTTGCTTTCGCTCGCGCGAATCTGAAACCGAAGATGTCCATTCGCAATGGTTTGATCCAAATCGCACCCTTCATCCAGATACAGCTCACCAAGCTCGTCACACACATGCACAACATATTTAAGCTGTGATGGTGGTATATCGTTGAAAGACGGGGCAGTGTATGCGATGGGTTGTGGGGGAGTGCTTGGCGGCTCAGCAGGTTTGGGGGAATGCGCAGCCGCCAAGTCAAGCATGGAGCCATTGGGTCCGATAACATCCATGACTTTGACAAAGGAGCCTTTTGATTGAACGATTTCATTTACAAAGAGACGGCCTTTCAAATGGTCGCTGAGGTTGTCGACAAGTCCTTGGATCTGACATCGATCTGTTTGATTTTTGGGAAGCGAGTTGTGGTTGTTTAGATGTGGATGCGTGATTTCTTCGATGCAAGTGTCTGCTCTTAACTGAAGTGGATAAACTCCAGCGATGATTTGCGCCAGTATTCCGGAAACCGATTTTGGGCTCTTTCGCGAGCAGTGAGCTCAGATTTCAGGGCCGCTTCGTAGGACAAGTTTACTTTTCCGGTGACTTCGCAAGTGAATTTTGGACGTCTGTAGAAGGTCATTCGCGCATAAAAATCGCTGCGGAATGTGGGAGTTGTGTCAGCAGTGATGGGTAAAATAAATGAGATGGGAGAGAGAGAGAGAGAGAGAGAAGGAGGGCGTAAAAGGAAAGAGTGCGCAGGCAGAGCAACTTGTTTGGGTTTGCGGCAAGTTCTCAAGTTGGCGTTTCTGCTTTGGGTGCGGTGCATTTGGAAAGTGGGTAATTACGCTTGCTGCCGGACGAGGCAAGCGCGAAAGACGCGAAATCGGACACGAGAGAAACTCGGGAGAATGTCGCGGAGGAAGAGGAGTATGAGGAGGAAGAGGAGGTGTTTACTCAACTCGTAAGTTGCAAACAACTCGCCCGTGAAGGGGATGATAAACACGGGTGGGTCTGCAGGCGTGAAGTCCAGTCCCATTTGCAGCTGGGGATTCGCTTCCACTAGAGCCTCGTGCGAGGGGTCCAGGAGAGGTTCGACCTTCGCTCCCAGCAGTAATGGCATGTGTTTGATGGACTGAGGAGGAAGGCTATGTTGATGTGTAAGGTTTGGGGCTAGCCAGAGACAGGTGGGGAATCAAGCTGGGTCTGCTGCTGGTGACCAGGCTGAGTGTCTCTTGGTTGTTTTGCTTCTTTTTCTTTTTCTAATGCACTTGGTCTGAGTATTTTATTAACTTTGTCTGTGCGTGTTGTGTTGGAGGGAACAGATGGGGCTTTGCCGCAAGACTTGG
The DNA here is from genome assembly GCA_025435555.1 of Chytriomyces cf. hyalinus JEL632. Classification (NCBI taxonomy): domain Eukaryota; kingdom Fungi; phylum Chytridiomycota; class Chytridiomycetes; order Chytridiales; family Chytriomycetaceae; genus Chytriomyces; species Chytriomyces cf. hyalinus JEL632. The sequence continues at coordinate 573,400 of JAIWWG010000002.1, read as the reverse complement.
CGAGAGACGCTTGGCCTTCAACTACCGCCGTTCGGACGTTAGGCCGTGCGAGCGCAGGTTGTCCGGTGGTGCTGCTGGCCTGCGCAGTTGTGATGTCTTCCAGCTTCATTGATAAATAAAGTGTTCACTTTTTGCGAAATAAAACATTATCCAAGGACTTTGAATCATGGCCGAGCAGTCAGAGAAACGAGCGGGCGGAGTGCGAGCACGCGGTGCTCGTGGCGGTGGTGCCGGCGGTGACGGTGTCGACAAGGTCATCCTGAAGCTGAAGAAGTCCGGTGAGTTAGTCTTGGGTTGAATTGGACCTTGTGTTGCGAGCATGCATGGGCCCTGTGCCGGTGTGTCCCTCTGCGCCCCTCCTTCGGACTATGCTGACTCTTTTTTACCGTGCCCTGGAAACAGTCGAGGAGGGAAACTTCTACGAAGCACACCAAATGTACCACTCCGTCTGCCAGCGACTCGTGACGCAGAACAAGTCCAAGGACGCAATCGCACTCCTTCATTCGGGTGCTGTCGAACTGCTTAATGCAAAACAGATTGGCTCTGGCTCTGATTTGGGTCTGCGCATGCTCGAAATATTTGAGGCTGATCAGATTGCGATCGATGCTGATTCCAGATGTACGAATGTTGTTTTTGGGCTGGTTCTGTTTTCTGGACATGTCCAATTGACCCGATTATTTCAGCCAAGATTCTTGACATCTTTCAGGCGTTCCAGGAACGTCAAAATACTTACTGCGAAGATTTTGTGCGCAGAGCTTGCAAGTGGTCAGCAACTTACGGCGAATGCCCCACCGGAGACCAGCTTCTCCACCACGCCATGGGCTCCAGATACTTCAAAGGTAGCTGCTCTATTCCAGCCTTGCGGCCGTTCCTGATCGTTCCCTGATGTTAACAGAGAAGGAATATTACAATGCCGAGCACCATTTCGTTCTTGGAAACCTCGATAGCGCCAAAGCCGCCGGCCGTATGACTTACCAGTGGTCGCAGGAGGGTTACTTTGAGGACGCCGGATACTTTGTGGCGAGAACTTGCCTGGCGTGAGTATCATTGTGTGGTTGTATCTATTTCTGCTGACCCCCTTTGCGTCAGTTTGTTGGTGCAAAAGAAGCTCCAAAAAGCCCACGTCGTTTACACCACCTTCTTGGCCGAACTCTCGAGCGCGCACCCCGGCGACATTGATTCCGTCATTCCGTTCAACCCAACCACTGGATCCAATGACACTCTTACCATGACCAAGCACCCACTCGCAAACTTTATCGGACTGCTTTTGTTGATTGTCCAGAGAGACGGCAAGGACGAGTTTATGAGACTTTTGAACGAGTACAAGGCGGAAGTGTATGGATTCGACCCTTACCTGGCGCAGGTGAATAGTTCTTCAATTTATTTTCTTCCGTGTCGTGTAGTAACCAGCCTTTTCAAGCTGTTTGAAAGAATTGCTTCCGTGTACTTTGGTTTGGGGCCCAAGAAGCAGGCAAATCCTATGGCGGTAAGAAGCCCACTTTGACTTGTCTTTCTCCCACCTCTGACATGCAAAACACAGGAGCTGATGAAGATGTTTGCCGGGCCAAACTGAGGGGGGCGCGATTGAGGATGGGGATCGGGGAATGAGATATGCGTCGGTGTATTTTTTGTGAAGGGCCGTGCTCTGCGGGACTTGTATTCCACGTGTCAGATTGAATTGAACTCGAGTTTTTATCCCCCTTTTTATTTGTAAAATGGGTATATTGGGGGACGGACGAAATAAGAAGAAAAAAAAGTATTCCAAAAACGACGCTTTTGAAGACTGCAATTCCGCTGTCTTCAACCGTACCGCACAGCAACCACGTTGTGAGTCCCCCCATCGCTTGTTCTCGGGGCTGGCATGCGCCTGAGCGTTCCTCCCGACGCCATCTCCATCGAAACCTCAATTTAACTGTTTGACATCTCATCAACCACAGCTCGAACCAGCTCTTTTCTGCTCACAACGCTCACAGGGGAAGCAAGAAGTCCACCGCCAAACCCAAATAACAACCCCCTCTGCAGCTTATAAAAACATTCTGAAAAACCACACAAAATGTCTCCAGCCCCAGCCTCCGTCTCTAAGCCATCTGCTTCTGCAGCTGCCACTTCGAACACACAACCCGCTGAAATTTTTAAGGTTGTATCCCCCAATGTAGTCTACTCGGAAGAGGAGATTCGCTCCACGTACACTTATCGTGACGTCAAAGTGTCGAAGCCCGACACGCCTGGCGCGCCGCTCCAAGTCACACCCGTTGAAACCACGTACCAATTCAAGCTCGATAAGAAAGTCCCGAAAGTCGGGTATAAACCATGAACCCATTTTTTTTTTGTTGGAAAACTCGATGTTCTGAACTGCTTTCCTTCCCCGCCTGCTTTTGCAAAGTCTTATGCTTGTCGGATGGGGTGGAAACAACGGATCCACACTCACCGCATCCATCATTGCAAACCGTCAAAACATTTCGTGGCGCACAAAGGACGGAGTGCAGCAGCCCAATTACATTGGCTCCCTCACCCAATCTAGCACCCTCCGTCTCGGCAGTGATGCAGAGACAGGTGCCGATGTGCACATCCCCTTCAACCAGATCCTGCCTATGGCCCGGCCAAACGATCTTGTACTTGGTGGATGGGACATTAGCGCTGCAGACTTGGGTAGTGCTATGGAACGCGCACGCGTGCTCGAGTGGGACTTGCAGAGACAGGTTCTTGACCAAATGAAGGAGCTCAAGCCGTTGCCGGCTGTGTACTATCCGGACTTTATTGCCGCGAACCAGGAGGCTCGTGCGGACAATGTATTGCCTGGAACGGATAAGCAGGCGCATGTTGACGAGATTCGCAAGAACATTCGGTTTGTTTTTGTTCTGTTTTTTCTCCTTTTTTATTGTTGTCGTCGTTTCCTTCTGGTTGTGTGATTAGAGGCTGATCCTGCTTTTGATCGATACAGTGACTTTAAGGAGACCAATGGTTTGGAACGTGTGATTGTGTTGTGGACTGCAAACACGGAGCGCTTTGCGGAGGTGAGATTTCTAATATGGATTATTAATAAACTAACTGTTTCTAACGACGACAGATTATCCCCGGCGTCAACGACACGGCGAGTAACCTTCTTGGCTCCATCAAAAGCTCGCACTCTGAAATCGCGCCTTCGACCGTCTTTGCCGTTGCTTCCATCCTCGAAGGATCCCCGTTCATCAACGGATCCCCGCAAAACACGTTTGTCCCAGGTTTGATTGCGCTTGCCACCGAACACAAGGTGCACATTGGAGGAGACGATTTCAAGTCTGGCCAAACCAAGATCAAGTCTGTCCTTGTTGACTTTCTCGTGAGCGCTGGATTGAAGCCAATCAGTATCACTTCTTACAATCACTTGGGAAACAACGACGGCAAGAACTTGAGTGCCCCCGAACAGTTTCGTAGCAAGGAAATCAGCAAGAGTAATGTTGTTGACGACATGGTTGCGAGCAACGATATTCTGTACAAGAAGGGCGAGCACCCGGATCACGTTGTTGTCATCAAGTATGTGCCTGCGGTAGGTGACAGTAAGAGAGCTTTGGACGAATACGTGAGCGAAATCTTTATGGGGTAAATGATGTTTTCGGAATCTGACGTGATCAAATTGTCTAATAACAACAATTTCTGGTATTGTTTTTCTTCTCGAAGCGGTCGCAACACGATTTCCCTCTATAACGTGTGTGAAGATTCTCTCCTTGCGTCCCCACTTATTCTCGACTTGGCGATTCTGACTGAGCTCATGACCCGCATCGAGTACAAGACCGGCGATATGTCCGAGTACGCCCCATTCCACTCTGTCCTGAGCATTCTCAGCTACTTGCTCAAGGCCCCAGCAGTTCCTCCTGGCACGCCAGTTGTGAATGCTTTGGCGAAGCAGAGAAGCGCGATGGAAAACATTTTCCGTGCGTGCATCGGTCTTCCACCTCAGTCTGACATGATGCTCGAGACGAGATTGTAGGTCGAGCTCTTGCCACTGATTGAATTGTATGTTGTTTCTGGTAGTGTGATGAAACAATAAAACAAGGCACCACTGGGTGATTTGAAATGAGGATAAATCTGTATTGAACAAATCTCACTCCGAAACAAAACTTCCACCAGCCCATCGATGGACACCCTAATAGCATCGTCAGCCGCGGCAATCTTTACCCGCCTGATCGTATACCCGCTCGACTCTCTGAAAGTGCGCGTGCAGAACTCGACAACGCCGGGCAGCCGATCGATGCTGTCAGTGCTCAGGACTACGCGGATACATTCTCTCTATAACGGCATTGGCATCACTCTGGCTCTTTCGACGCCGGGTCTTGCGCTGTACCTGTCGACGTATGAGAATGCCAAGCAAGAGCTGTCAACGCTTTTCTATGCCGACGGCTATGCAAGGGAACACGTCATTGTCCATGCACTAGCTGGAACCATTGCCGAGTGCGTCAGCGGTGTATTTTGGTGAGCACTGGAGACGCTTCGAAAAAGCATGCATTCATACAATCAGATCCTGACTTGTCCCAATCGGTTTTTGCAGGACCCCAATGGAAGTCATCAAAAGCAAGCTGCAAGTCGACACAGCCGCAACCTCCCCAAAATCCACGATGAACCTCATCCGCCACATTTACCGACAAGAAGGCATGCGCGGATTTTTTCGCGGCTATTTCGTCACTTTGGGAGTCTTTGTCCCACAAACGGTGATATACTTTACAACGTACGAACAGTTGAAGGCCGTTTCGAAGGTACATGCCGATGTGGTGCCGCCGTTTCTGGGGTACCTGGGCTCGGCGGGGATTGCGAGTGTGTTTTCGAGCTCTGTGAGCAATGTGACGGATGTCATAAAAACGCGAATTCAAGTTTCAAACAGCTTGCATCCGGAGCATAATTCCATGTCTTCTGTGGGAATGGACATGTATCGGAGCGAAGGGTTCAGGGCTTTCACGAGGGGGATGGCGGCAAGGGTTGTGTCGATCGTGCCTGCGACCATGATTTCTATGACGATATTTGAACTGCTCAAGGACTGGTTTCGAAAATAAAAACGTTAGAGCTTGAAACTACACACGCGTAAACGCTTTTAATAACGCCCAAAGAGCGCGATGATCTTTTTTTAATTATTATTAAGGTTTATCTCAAAGAAACTCAATCATTTCGTTGACGTTTGGAGTCCTTCGCTCCAGACTCATTGCCCTGCTGGCCCAGCTCCTTGTGCAGTGTAAGCAGCTTGGATTCCCATGGCTCATCCACCTTGCTATCCACAACTCGCTTCGCATAACTCGCCCATGCCTTCCGCTGCGACGTGGATTCATCCACAACTCCACCCCAGACAACAGAAACAACGTCCCCAAGAAAATCTACAACAGCTACTGGAACCACAACACCGTCAACTTCTAAATCCCCTCGCAGACCCTGCCAAAACTCTGTGATGAAAGCCTTGAGTCCATCCGAGCGTTTTCCCTTTGGTTTCTTGCCATCTGCTGCAGTTGCTGCAACTGATAATCTGCAGAACGACCGGATACCCAACAATTTGGTTTCAGAATCACTGCAAACAAGCGCCGCAAACAGTGCCTGCAGCACATGATTGATGACAGGTTCCTCGCCATTCCATTGACTTGACCCGGCAATGTTGGACAGAATCCATGCAAAGAACGCCTTTCGTTCTTTTTGAGATTCAACCCGGCCTCGGTCATTTAAATCGCACGCCCATTGAAGAACTCGAGCAGAAGATTGCGCGTGACTTTGACTCAAGCCGTGTGATCCAATTTTGGAAGATGGAACCGCCAGCGAGGGACCTTGAACAACGACAGCGAGCAAGTCCGTTTCAAGTCGGCCTAGAAGATGCCATAAACTGCCCGTCGACGGTACCGAGTACAAACTGTCGACAGTTAACCCAGATGCAGAGAGGGAAGTATCGAGCCGTTTTGTTGGATCCAGAGAAGTGCACGTCTTCTTGATGTTGCTGATAAAGTCGAGTAACTGACTAACCTCGCCGACCTTCATGACGACAAATGAGTTGGCCACTGCGTTTGACATATCCGCAATCGTTCTTAACGCGGCGATGGATTCTTGGAGCAGTGCAATCCACCATGTGTAAGCCGTCAGTGCAGCCTCATCTGAGGCCTCTGAGAGCCGCGATGCTTCCGCGTATTCCAAAAACGAGCCTTGTACTGTTCTCAGCAGAGAAACGCAGCAAGTGTAGAATGCGCATGTCCACGCGTTTGACTTGCTTTGAGCAATGGGGGACTTGCTGGACCTCTGGTATTCAGCGGATCCATACCATTTTTCAGCAATATGCCTCATGAGACGCGGTAAAGCCAGAGATAGCTCGTTGTTGGGGTTGAAGTTCAAGTTGGAACATAAGGTCGTCACGAATGTGAGTAATCCGCGTTCGTTGACCATGTCTGTGACAACTGCTGAGATTTTTACAGAGTTGAAGAGGAACTGACATGTTTGGAAATTGTGTCAGCCAATAAAACCAGGAAAATACAAGCATCACCACCAAACCAACCTCAAAGGTAAGCTTCCGGACCGAAACATCAGCCAGCGGGAAATGGAAAAACGACATCATCAAATCAATCACGTGTCTCCGTTTGTACAAACGGTAATCCTGCATATGACAGCGCAAGGGTTAAATTTGGCTCGTGAGAGAGAAATCAGTCTCACCAATGGATCTTTAAGTCCACCGCAAAGTAGGCGATACAGCCATACCCTCTCTCGACGGCAGTTTGCTGTCGACGAGTTGAACAAGCTGTAGAACATTGGAACATCCTGTCATATAAACCAAATCAGAAAAAAGTCCGCGTTGGTAGTCAACTGCACAATTGTACCTCAAAGTCAACGGTGGGACGAGAGAGAAGGAACGAGTTCACGAGCGGATACATGAAATGTTCTGGCTTTGATAAAATTGCGAGTGCGTTGCTGAAAAACAGAGCAATGATTGTTGGGAGCTTTGGGTAGTGCGATTCGCTGCGGTCTGTGATTCCATTTTTGAGCATGGTCAAGAGAAGAGTCAGCTGGAGCTTTTCTTTCAGATCTTCGACTTTCTGTAACGGACAACGAACGATAAGTATGAGGACAAGAAGCATACGGTGAGGTGATCTGCGGCTTACATAAAATCCAGTGTATGCAACATCCAGGATAAAATATCCCGCTTTTCGAATGTTATCGTCTTGGCTTGCAAGAGCCATCACGGCCAATCCCAAGGCATTTGTTTCGATCAGCTTTTTGACGTCAAGTTTGTCACCTCCGACTTTGACAGCAACAGCAATGAGCGGCAAGAAGAAGGAAGTGTCGTACAACTCGAGATCATCGTTTGCATCTTCTATCTGACTCTTTTCATCATACTTGTCGTTGGCCTCTTCTTCGAGATCAATCCCATCCTTGTCGCCACTCATTTCCTCACCACTGGCCTTGTCCATACTGGTGTTGGTATCATCCTTTCCTTTGTCCCCACCGTCGACATCCATGCTGTCAGTGATTTTATCCTGCCCCTTTTGGCCCTTTTCAGACGCTTCAGAAGAACATAAAAGACGCGCACGAATGGGAAACGCGTGGATCGTGCGAGACATGAGAATCGGATCAATCAGCGACAAAGATTCTGCCGCCGAAGCGGGTGAAACATTCCCCGTAGCACCACTAGAAGCCGCCACCGCCGCCAAAGGATCTGCATCCTCACCAGCAGCCAATTGACCCCAATGAATCGCATTCGATGCAACGCTAAGGCCATACCGGTTCTCATACAGCTGCCAGATCGAAAGAATCTCGCGATCAGATTCGTGGCGAGTTCCAGAGTATGAAGTGGAGAGCCTTGGGAGAACCGTTGAACGAATGCTGGCGACGGTTTCGTTGTCTGCATGGTTGATTAAGGCTCGAAGAAGTCGAACTACTGACGCTTTGCAGGGATGGAAGACAAATCCGCCTTTAGACGCGTTATTTGCGATAACAGGGATTGGTTTGATGATGTTTTTGAACTGAGAATGTCCGCTTATCATGCTCAGCAATTGATCCAACGGAATCGGGCGAGATTCCTGAAACAAAACTTAATATCAAAGGAAACACATCAAAGTCCACAAACCACTCACCATCTTCATGTACAGCATTTGAACCAAATCGCCCAACAACTCAACCACCACACTCTCCAGCATCCGGTACTTGAGACCCACTTTGATAAAATCGCCTAAAATTTCAACACTCTGCTTTGATGTGAACCCATTGGACACAACATCCAAACTAGTGTTTGTCGAGACAAGAAAAGCTTGCACTTTCACCAGCAACTCCACAGCACTCTTCTCAAACACGTATTGAGGGTCACTCGGTTTGATCGGAAGCTCCACTCGTTTTCGCGAGTGAAAGTACAGCTTGAGGGATTTGATAAACACGGTGAAGACGGAGGCCTCCAAATCCACCATTTTCGATTCAGCCATCTCACTCGCAATCAGAGCGTCAAAGTACTGATTCAGCCAAAACACGGATCCTCCCACGTTTGCATACTCCGATATTGATAGATACTCAGCGACAAGCTTGTTGAAGAAACCAGTTTGCTTTGCGCCCATCAGATTCAAGGAGACAATTCGAATGACTTCATCGCTTTGTCCACGCAAGTCAGACTGAATCTCTCCAGCACTCACAGATCCTTTCAACACGCGGTCTGCCATTCTCGCCAAAGCCACGTCCGCGCAAGTTTTGAGTTTGGAAACCTGCTCTTTCCGCAAATCAGAAGTATTCTCGACCCAATCGCACGAAAACGCTGATACAACTGTCAGCGAAGACAAGGCGCTTTCAAAGACACTTTGAGCAACGTTTGATTTCAGTGAGCCCACGCGATCAAGAACAAAGTCGCGAACAAATCCGCTCCATTCCACCAACTTTTTGAGAACTCGGAGACGCGAAGACGTCGGTTGGTTCACCAATAAGAGCACAGTATCCATATCAAGCAGTGATGGCACATGCGCAAACATCGGCATGGTCCGGCCGGATAGAACGACTTCGGTGGAAACACCCAACCGCTGGTGAGATGATCCCAACACTGCTGACTCAAAGATTTTATCGAGCTCATTGGACGGGCAGTCATGCATTAGTTTAAGGAGTCGCAAAAACGCTTGCATTGAAATAACACGTTGCTCTTGCACGTGCAGAACATTACGGGAAGTGAGAACGAGCGAGAGGAGTCGATTTTGCCGCTCAGTTTGATTTGGATCGTTCATAACAGGGATGGTGAGGACGGCATCCAGGATTCGGTTGAGATGCGTCTGAGGCATAAAGTCTCTCACAAGCGTGAAAGCAGAGAGTGTCGATGGCGAAATTACATAATTCGAGCCCGGAGATAATTCAGCAAGGAGCGAAACTTGGACTTGGTTGATATAGTCCTCATACACTGTCTCCGTCGATTTCGAAAAATCTTTTAAAAGAAACGCTTTGAGGAGGCCAAGGATGCCTGCCGAAAAAATGCACCATTAATTTTCATGAAAATGCCCAGTGTCAATTTCATACTTGAAAACATGGCCCCTGCAGTGCTCGCAAAAGCCGTGAGGAGCAGAGGATGCCGGAACACGAAATTGCGAAGTCTTGACCACTCAGCGCCACCAATTGTGTAAGCCTGGGACAAGATTTGCGTCAGGATTTCAAACACCAATTCGACTTGAATCCTGCTTGTTTTCGATACGCTGCTCTGCAACCATTGCAATACGGTGTTTGCAAGTTGAACACTACCGTTATCCTGGAGCACGATTTGATTGATGACCTCTGATTCCACTTTTGCAGAAGCATTGATCGCTGATAGCAGTCCTTTGACGAGTGCCCTCAGAGAAAGGAATTTAGAGGACGACGGAACCCATTTTTCCGTCAACGGCTCTTTCAATGAAGATAAAATGAAGCACATGATGGATAATTGAGCCTTTGCCTTCTCATCAGTTTCAGCAACATTAACAAGAGACGCCATGAGATGTTGCTGTTCCGCTCCAAACAATGACAACAGTTTGGGTAAGGGAACCAATGCATCCGCTGTGAAGAAAGGAGAGTTGAATAAAAGAAAAAAACTGCAGTCAAGAAAGCTGTTTTACATTCCGTGAGTGCACCCGATATGTTTGAGTTCGAAAGCGGCAGCAGCGAGCCTTCAGCTGCTGCTTTCAAAAGCACCACGTACGAGTAAGGCAGGCTTGCCGTAAAATCTTGCGTCCTCATTTCTCCCACAACTTCCTTCAACGTGACCATTCCTTCGTTCAATAATGCTCCCATAAACGCCCCAACAGCCTGGGTACCACAAAGAATCTCCAACCCAACCACGCAAAAGCTTTGGGCAATTCCTAAAATCTGAATACCGCGCTCTCCACCACCCAAAGCACCAGCGCTTTCCGTTTTCTGCTGCAATGATTTCAGCAACGCCAGCATTCCATCCATTGCACATGCAAAAACGGGGGAAAACGGGAAAACGTCGCGAAACGCAAGAGAATCTGCATTCAAGTCCCCATCGTCTTCCGAAAACATTACGGCGGAATTCTTTGCTGAAGTTTGGGACTGCATACTTCGGTTCTCGTACATGTGAGAAACAGTTTGACGCTCGAGCGTGCTCAAGGAGGATGAAGCTTTTTCAACGATACGGCTCATCCGATCAATCGCTTTGTGCGGAGATTTGATGGCGGAGCAACACGCTGCGTCAAACCACGAAATCACAGAAGGAGCATTGGAAGAAGACGAGCTCATTTTAGAAAACTCAGAGACAGTGTCAAGCCAGAGCGGCACCTCGTCCAAGCTGCTTTGAAAAATGTAGCATGACGTGAGAAAGTGTGCAACCACTTTCCGTGCAAGCTCCTTGATCTCTGCACGCTCAATGGGGTCGGAGAAGCAGTAAAGCTTCATCAATGTCTGAAGATGCGAGTTTTGGGAGCCAGCAGGGTTTGTCCACCATTTGAATTGCGGCACTTGCATCAGAAACTCCAAAGTCGCCTTCTGGATTTCGACTCCTGAACTACTCAAATCGACTGGAACAAGTTTTCCATAGTCAAACCGCGATTCCGCCATTTGCTCGGGAAAATGGTTTTGGTATTCTCGAATCAGCCGCAATGAAGCGCATTGAATGACAATCGGTGTTACTGTTGCGTCTTCCTCCATGTCCGCTTCATTGGATGGGACCACTTCCATTTCTTCATCCGCTTTTGCAGCGGCTTTTGAAGTCGGCAAGTTTCCAGACTTTTTCCCAGTATTGCCTACTTCTTCTGCACCTGAGAGCTTCATGTACAAGCCAAGCACCAACTGAACTTCAGGAACGCGTCGTCGAATCTCATTCACGAGGGCCTCTTTCAAGTTAATCCATTCATCTGCAGCGGTCGAAGAAACTTCCACTGCACCGTCAGTCTCCTTCTTGGATTCAGTGAAATGCAGTGCCACGCGATCCAACTCTGCCAGCACTCCAGAAAGTTTCCCAAGAGCGGCTCCCAGAACGAATGCAGAAATGTGCCGCACTGTCACGCTTGGGTGCTGTAGCGCACGGCCCATTGCGAGACGGTTGAGCGCGCTGGGAAGAATGTTTTCAGCCAAGGTTGAAACGGTGGGCGGGGCCAAGATTGTCGATGGATTTGCGATATAGATTTTCGCTGATGAGAAGAGGTCTGGAACTGGCAGGGAAATGATGTTTGCTAAAAGAGCCATGTTTTTGATCCATTTCGACGAAAGACGGGGTTCGAAGCTTAGCGTTAATTGGGCCAAGTAACTGTAGAGAATACAGAGCGCGACCGTTAATACGAAGTTTTAAGTCAACACATGGGAAACAACTCACGGTTGAACCAGCTCAGGACAGTTTTTTAACAACTCCAAAAGCGCAGTCATTTCCAAGTCGATTTCCGTCGGTCTCAAAAACGCAGCCCATTTGATTAAATGGCTGTTTTTCTGCTTACGAAGCCTGCCCGTCGCTGCTCCACCCGCATCGCCAACTACCAACTTCTTAATCTGCAGCCAACCAGGCTCTTGCGCACAGATTCCAAAACCCGGGCGCGTACATAAATGAATCAAAAAGTCGTGGGCCAAATCTGCGACTGTTCTTGGTGCGGATTCATTGCTGTCGTCTGAAGATTCAACCATTGAGTCGATGGAATTTGTTGAGTTGGACGCGGGCGTGTTTCCAGGAACGGTGGGATCACTTCGTCCATAAAGTTTGGTGATGAGTTCGACAACATAGTTGTTGAAGAACTGCTGTTTAACGGATCGCGATAGACCTGTGTCGTCCACAACCTTTTTCTTCAAAACTGAAAAAACAAATTCGAGCGTCTAAATGGGAATGCATCGAGATCAGTTTTTGGCTCAGGATTTGAGGTCGCTGAATCTGTGATGGCGAGCACACTCAACTGAAAAATGATCTTCCCAGCATCCTTTAAAGATTCCACTGACGGCGTCTTTGGTTTCCATGATGCCCTTTTTGACGTTTGCGTCTCCGTACATAAGGAACCCGAGGAGAAACCGGATGTAAAGACCGCGAATATCTTCCATGCGACCCCCATCTGTCGCAGTTTTTTTGATCTTGAATAACGTTGGCAGAGCCTACAGAAAACATCGACTTCGTGGTGAGCAAACTCTGCGAGCGCGATACAAAACAGAAATCAAGAAATCAAAACTGAACACCGCACCTTCATTGTGAAATTGAAAGATTCAAAAAGCTCGCGCGTGCAACTTGAGCTTTGAATGACCAACGCACTCAAGACGCGACAAGCAGCTTGCATGAGCGCATGCTTTTTGGACGATAGCGCCTTGTACATCGGTTTCATGTGATTTCGGATCATTGTTCGTGCGAGATGCGTGCCTGTCGACCGAGCGCTGATAATTCTCGAAGCAAGGAGAACATAGCCAATGGCATCCAGCACCAACACATCCAGACGGGGTACATTATGCTGGAAAAGGGTTTGAACAAGGCCAATGGCAAAGTGGAGGCAAAACAAGGCAGAGACGTTACCTTTTGCTGGAACTGCCATATCCGAATCAGCTCAGGAGTCTCTGGCGATGTTTTCAAGTAATTGCGCACGAGGGAGCTCTCGTCCGAAACTTCGTGGTCGACAGCGTGGCGCACCAGTCTTTTAAGCGCGTAGTTGAATCGAATGAAGCCTTATGTGTGCGTGCAGGAGTCAGTTGTCAAGAGAGGGATATGGAAATGGCGACTGAAAAGGCACCTGCAATTAGAACCTCCACATTGTCAGAAGCAAGAATGGTGGCAAGTTCGCTTGAGGTTAAGGCCCTCCGCGCTGTCGAAGCCGCTGACGCAGGTCTGTCGGGGACAGTGCCGTCTTCCTCTTCCTCATCGTTATCGTCATCGTCATCCTCTGCAGCATCAGCATCTTCGCCAGCAACTCCTGCCGGCGCAGAAGCAGGGTCCAGACGCAGCAGTTTGCGGGTCCATTCTGCTTCTTGATCATCATCCTCTTCACCGTCTTCCTCTTCCGCATCTTCTCTCTCGCGACCGTATTCGTCCTCGTCCCCATCCATTTCTTCCATCACATCGACCTCGCTCTCATTCTCATGCTCGCTGTCTCCAGCTTCGCTGTCACCCGCAACAGCATCACTCCATTTCATTTTGGAATTTCAAAAAGAAAGAAAGATGTGGTTATATTTATCAAGGATTTACGGTTATGAAATCATGAACACCCTTCCCACGGCTTCCTCATTTTGTTCAATACACGCCCTCAGCCCCGCCCCAGCCCTTCCGCCGCGTTGACTCTTTAACGTCCGTTTTGATTTCCCCAACTTTCCTTCCGTCATATTTGCGAGGCAACGGACTGAACTTTTTTGGATCTGAGCGGCGCCCGTGCCCTCGAACGGAGATTGGATGCGCCTCGGTGTTGAACACGTACTTTTCCAACGGAATCACGTCATCGTCTGCAAATATTCTTTTTTGTTGTCCAAATGTCAGTGCATTTGAAGCACGACAAAAACCAAAACAGAATTGCCAAATACAACTCACAAATACAAGTACTTGAGCGTCTCTGCCAAAAAGAATGACTCTTGCATGTCAAGCCGGCCTGCTGCAGCATTATTTACATCCAGTAAGCCATGGTACCCGTCACTCGTACGACAGTGACGCTCCAACGACTCGACCACCTTCCATGCGCGCTCACGATACTTGTCGTCATGAGTGAGCCGCCACATGTAAAAAAGGGACTCTACCATTTCAGGTCGCAGCTGGTATTTGCCGTCCACCGTCATCAAGGTTCCGGCAACGGCTGTTTCGGGCCCAAGACCTGTCGGGGTAGATTCGTACAAGCTCCAGCAGTACTCAGTCAGATCTCGACCGAGTTCAAACTGCTGGTTCCAGCTCTTGCTCCTCCTTGACTTTTGTGTTTGATGTGATGCCGCCGCTCCAAGCGAGAACATTCCTCCAGCAAAGCAGCTCTGCAGTACCCGAAAAAACAGGATGAGCTACAGTGAGAGGGTGCTTCAAATTTTTTCCAGTCAGCATTACAAGAGAAAAGCCAACCAACCAAATGGTCAAACAAATTTTCCGGAACGGCAACCGGACTACCGCTATCATCAATATAAATCGACGTCGGAGGAATGCTCGTGAAACCTTGTGACGACACGGTCGCCATGTGCGTTCTCAGCGCCTCCGCAGACTTCCAGTGCATGTCGTAATACTTTCCTTCTCCAGTCGACAGCCACATTTTCAATAAATACTCGTAGAAAGAATCCCCCATTGCACCAATGGATACCCGCACATTTCCATCACCCAGCACATGCAACGAATCGCGATTCATAAATAACGGAAACAAGCCGGGAACCAACAGATCAAGCGCATTCAGCTGATCATAGATATATAGCGCCTTTTCAGCATATACTGGGTTCCCCGTAACGTCTGACAAGTACTGGAACTCCAGCTGCAGGCTTCCAATCTCAGCGAGCCCAACCTGGCCATGCAAGTTGTCAAAAGTAACCTGTGCGGCCATGTTGACAGTGTTGAGCGGGAACCCGGTTTGCGTATCGAATGCAAACAAGACACGGTCTGCAAGTTGTGTGCATTTCGAGAGTAGCCGAGGATCGCCGTCAAGTTCATACGCAGAGAGAAGTCCCCCCAAGATACGAATAACCGTTTCAAACAGATTGATTGGCTCAGAAATGGTTGCAAAGTCCAGGTTCGACAGAATCAGTTCTTTTGCAGCAGAGTATTCGTCCATGAGACCCATGATGAAGAGCGAGTCCAGCGCATCAACAGGTGTGTTCAACAGGTTCTGCTTCGCGTACCAGTCAAAATGCGTCTTTGAGATGGGCTTCAGATCATCGTGGCCCCAGGCGTGCTTGACGTACCCGTCCCATGCATGACTCAGCATCTGTGTGAGGCATGATGGGGAATTCAGTACGATCACACATAGAAGCAGCTCATTACCGTCTTCACATGATTCATCTTTGTCTGATTGCGGCTGTCTCGCTGGGTGGACTGAAACGGGGTCAAACCAAGCCCTTTGCCTGTGGCCCTTGGCTTGACAAATGTTCGGAGCTTTGGCGGTCGCGGGAGGGACGTGTCTCTCATTGATGCTCCCAGCCACTGGAGGGCAAACAGGACCATCATGCAGCCAATGGACACTAGCAGAAACCTCCGCTGACCCTTCATTCAAAAAAATATGCAATGATAATTTCTGTGCACTATAAATGGAATAGGTCGACGAAGTCACATTCGGTCAACCGGCTCACTTCCTGTCAGCAGGATCAAACAGTTTCGAAGAACAAGTCCGGTTACTTTCCACAATATTAGCCGAGCAGTGCTCATATCCACGTCCATCCGATCTTTCACAAAGAGCGAGTTATGGCCGCCTGAAGCGGCACGGGCCAGATTCACCACATGAGCAACGAATGCAGTTGCATCCAAAGATTGGAAACTATTTCGAATACCACCAGGCAAGTTTGCGAGCGCGACGGCGATATTGGTTGCATACGTGGAGGAAGAGACTAAATGCAGCAATTCCAGGTCCAACCCCGACTCAATAACTCTCCGCCCAGCCTGCCCAGATTTGCGCTGGATCCCGCAAATGCGCGCGTATGAATACTGAAGATACAGTCCCAAGTCGCGTTTTGAATCGTGAATTCTTGACCAATCAAAATGCATTTCTTTTGTGCGTTTCGATTGAAGAATTTGGATTGCAATCGCCGAACTTGCGATTCGTTCCGTTTCTGCGGATTCTTCTTCTTCGTCCGAGTCTTCGTATTCTGCTTCGCTTCCATTGTCCATTGCCTCGAACGCTTTTCCTGTAACGTGTTTGAGATGAAGCAACGCGGAATCGATCCATCGAGATGGTGCCGCATATCTCCCCAGAGTTGAATCAACATCAAGTCCAGAAACATTTGCCACAATTACGTTTGAGGTGTTCCCATTCTTTAAAAAGGGACAAGGAGTCTCAACCACAGCGCACAGTTCCTGCATGACCGTGGTTCTGACGTATTGCTCCGTCGCAGGTATGACATGGGTCACTTTGCTGAATTTTGCCGAGTCTTGAAACAGATTCATAAAGTCCCACAACAGTTGCGACGGAATATTTGCCAATGATGCGTCCAAGAACAGTTTTTTGGAGCCAATGTCTTTTTCGAGTTGTATCGATCCTTCATGGTCCATTTTTTCTCTCAGTTTCTTGACGGCGGGATGGGCGGAAAGGGTTTCATTCGCTTTCGAAAACGCATTTTCAATCCCATCCAGAGATAGACGGGCGAGACCAAGCCGATCCATTTCAGTCCGCATGCCGTCCTTCCACAACGCCGCTAACGCAGCCATACGGCGGACGCTCTCAACCTCACCAGAAACCACACGATTTAACTCTTGAAGATTTTCTGATGGTGACTGTTCATGTTCGGAAAACAAGCCATGCATGTGCATTAACGCGTCTGTCGGCTCAACAACGTTTCGACAGTGAGCAAGCGCAGCCAACATGTTTGCCATATGTTGTGTCCAAAATTGAATTCGAGGTCGTGTTGTTACTGTGAAACCTTGCAGTTCCAGGCTTTGAGCGATTGACTGGGCTATAAGGCATGCGCGGAAATGGTGTGGAGTGAAGATGGAACCGTATGGGAGGTTATATGACACGAGAGCGGATTTTGTGTGGAGTTGGAGAGCGGGTGTGGTGGGTGAGAATGCAAAATCTGTGTCGCGTGCGAGTATCTTTTTTTTTTTTTTTTTTTTCGGTGAGTTGATTTTCAGGGGACTGTAGTTTGGGCATCCTCACCCGATCTGCAACGCATTTCAAAAAACTGGTTGGATTTAACGAGAGAATGAGGGACGCGCCGTCAGATTTTGATGCTTGAAACAGACCGTCTTCCGGCCACTGGACAACAAAAAAGAATCAGCTGAATGCCCACACATCACCAAATAGAATGCTCTTGAGGAACCTGCAATGCCACAAATTCCGTCAACTTAAACTTTTTGGTGCTGTTTGGTTGAATCAGGATCCGGTTCAGCGGCGTTGTCAAGTTCACAATGACTTTGGGTCCTGCGTGGAAGATTGGCGTTGGAAGCTTAAGAAGGCCGTCTGCTATCAGCGATGCATCGATACAAGTCGCCAATTCTTGGTTCTTGGATTCATTCGTTTGCGCGCATTCGGAGAGTTCGGAAAGGATCCGTTGGATTGTTTCCCGGATTTGTTCCGTGATGATTTTCATCAGTTTTTCTGATTTTAAATGAGCTGCAAGTTTATGAGGCAAAACAGATATCGGACAACTTCAAACACCCCAGCTGAATTTCGCTTCCAAACGAATATCGCGACTAGATCCTCCCACCAAAACTCCATATTCCCCTTCAACATTTTCCCACCCCTCCTTCCCCCAAACTCTCAAATCCTTTCTCGAAAGTTGAAACGTCACCGTCGTTTCTTGCTCAACGTCCACAAACACTTTTTCGAACCCTTTCAAAATCTTGGGTGGCTCTTGTGCTGCCTCTGGAAATGCAATGTACAGTTGAACCACCTCGTGACCAGCCACATCTCCAACGTTGGCAAGTTTCAGTGAGATGGAGAGGTCACTGAACGCCTCTGATCTAACTGGACTGACAATGAGGTTCGAGTATGAAAACTTTGTGTATGACAAGCCATGTCCAAATGGAACGAGCGGCGTGAGGCCGGCCTTGTCAGCATGACGGTAATCCAGATAGAGGCCTTCCGTGTAGTTGATTTGAGGAGTCCAGTCGTTTGATTTGTACACGACATCTGCTGGGTAATCGCTGCGATCCTTCAAGACGGTGAAGGGGAGGCGGCCGGATGGGTTGATGTCGCCAAATAGGATCTTGAGGGTCCAAGAAATGCATTAGGCATCAAATAAACAAACTGTATAGACGATCAAAATAATAATTACATCGGCAAGGGCACTGCCTGATTCTTGGCCGGGCAACATGGCGTATACGATACCAACAATGTTGGGATGATTGAACCATGGCATTTCGACAGGACCAACTGAATGAATCACTACAATCGTTTTCTTGTTGACAGCGGCTACAGCTTCGATCTGGGGTTGGTTTTTTTCGAGGTTAGAATACAGCGCCATAGAACATGAAATAGTTTTTGCTCAAACCAATTTATCCGCGTCACGCCACAGTTTCAAATCGTTTCGATCGCCATATTGGCCTTCAACAGCAGCAATAAATTCACCAGAATTCGCATTCGCAAACACAAGAGCTACATCGGCTGCAGTGGAGGCTTCGACTGCGGCACTGATGTTCTTGTTGTCGAAAGATGTTAACACGCTAAGCTTTTCACCGCGCTTTGAAATTCCCTCGACTGGCTGAGAAAAGAAATGAAAAAGTGTCAAAATAATCATTGGTGGTTCATCGGAGTTGGAAAACTTACTGAAATGAGGTACGGATAATCAGCAGTCCCCGATCCCCAGCCTTGTGCCAGAGTCCCGTCGTTGTTTGCTTGAAGCTCAAATTCATTCAAAACTCTCGGTGCACGAGCGTCTTCCCCCACAATCGCGACCTTCAGTCCAAGTTCGTTCTTCAGAGGGAGGACACCTCCTTCATTCCGAACAATCACAGTACTCGCAGCAGCCACTTTCCGAGCGACTTCTGCATTTCGCTTGAACCGGTAATCGTAATTGTACTCATTCTTTGGCCGGACGTCTTTGAAACTGTTGAATCCAACTTTCGGGAATTTGTCGTTTTGTCCAAACTGGTACATGGTGCTCAAGATGCGAACCACCATTTCATCGAGACGCGCTTCAGGGATTTGTTCGAAAGGTTGGCCCCACCAGGATGAACCAAGGAGAGGAATGCGAGAAAGGAGGTTTCCCAGTTTCCACCAGGGTGCAGGGAGGAGTGGGTAGATTCCAGGCATGATGAGGTCGGCTGCTTTGAAGGAATATTGCGCGTACCAATCGGTCATGATAATTCCGCGAAAGTCTAGTTCCGGGGCCTACGCCATTGGTTGTGTTAAGGGAACTCTGCTTTTTTGGTTCACTTGAGTGACATGAAAACTTACTCGAAGAATCCGGTCGACGGACTCGTGATCCGCGCACGAGTACTTTTGATTCAGTTTGTTGTACCCACACATGATGGCACCAACGCCCGCTTCGATGCAATGTTCGAAAGGGAGCATATAGACCTCCATAAGAGTTTTCTCGTCCAAATTTGAAGACGAAGTGGAACGATAAGTTTCCTGCTCGTTTGCGATCCAATGTTTGGCGGTCGCAATGACACCCTGGGATTGAACGCCTTTGACAATCTGGGCGGAGGAAATGGCGGCAAGGAAGGGGTCTGCGCCGGGACCTTCCCAGTTTCTCCCGGCTGCCGGTGCACGCATGAGGTTGATCATTGGGCCAAGGTGAATCTATTTGATGAATAATGATTAGTCATCAACAGGCTTGGACGAAAGACAACTCACGTTGACACCCAGTTCCCGGAATTCGCTGCCCATCGCTTCACCGTACTGCCGCATGAGGTCTCTGTCGAAGGTAGCAGCCAGATTGAGGCCTGACGGAAATGCAGTCACGTTCGCCACGGCCCTGACCCCCATTGGAGCGTCCTGCAAGCAGAGACCGTTGAAGCCGAGATGTGGGAGAGGAGCCACGTTGCCCAAACACGGACCGAAGCCGTAGCCTGAACCCATGATGATGGCGTGTTTATCATCGGGCGTCATTTTTTGCAGGTCTGAGAGTGCTTGTGAGGTGGAGTTAAACCATGGATGCGTGGGATCGATGCTTGTGAGATACTCGCTCGGCGTGGTTGAGGTTGGCGCGTACTCGATGCGGTTCAGGTACTGGGTGTACAGAACAGCGGCTATGAGGACGAGCAGCGATGCTATTAACAGGTTCATTTCGTGGATGTGAATGAGGTTGTCTCCATGTGAGTTTTATATCAAATTCTGACCATTTATAATCTGATCTTTGACTCTTTCTTACGCTTGCCAGACACCGCCATTAGGAGTTGGGCAGTGCTGGTGACTTACGAGGGTTGGCATGAAACAGTGAGAAGCCAGCCCACAAACAGGGCAAGCTGGACAACAACAACCAGAGGAACAGCAGCTGTAACAGCAACAACAGCAACAACAAGCGACCTCTCCAGCAGCAGCACCGCATAAGCTCACCCTCCAGTCCCCATCGAAGGCAGAGACAGAGACAGGGAGGCGCCACTTTCAAACTGGAATCGTTTCAGAGGCCCCAAAAGCCAAAAATAGACTTTTTTCCTGATTTCGAAAATAACAAGAATTGCAACTTTCTTTGGCATCTAAACCATCCCCCAAAGCACGAGCGTCTCCCTCTCCACCTAGCACCCGCACCCCAACGTGTTTCATAGTTGCATTGCACAGCTGCATTCAAAGACCCTCTCTGCCTGAGTCTCCATTCATTCTCTCATCGGAAGCATCTCGCACCACCCCTTGACACACACAACCCGCCACTCGCTCCAACACGCATCCAGCACCCAGCACCCAGCACCAGCAAACCATTCCACGCATTGCACCAAGCATGGTCTTTGATCTCTCACCACCAAACTCCTCGCTCGAGAACGGCCAGCACCACATTCCGAATGTAAGTGGTTGCCACTGTCACCTGGCACCCGCTCACTAATTCACCCGTCGCAGCCTCAGCAGCAGGATGACATAACCACCATCTTTGTAGTCGGATTCCCCGAAGACATTCAGGATCGTGAATTCCAGAACATGGTGAGTCACGCCAACATGGCCTGTTTGGTGCCCTTTAGGCTGATCAGGGTTGGAATTTGCCAAAAAAAACCCAGTTTGTCTTTGCACCTGGCTTCGAAGCCGCAACGCTCAAGTTCCCAGCCAACTTTGCTGAAGATGACGGCGTCCCTGCATACAAGAAACAGATTGTGAGTTCACTTGAAAATCAATTGAACATTCATTCCAAAAATAACATCCCCATCCCTCTCCTGCGACTATCCCAGATCGGCTTTGCCAAATTCCGTTCAAGAAAGGAAGCCAACTTTGCTCGCGACTATCTCACTGGCCGCAAGGTTGATACGGAGCGAGGAAGCATTTTGAAAGCGGAAATTGCGAAAAAGAATCTGCATGTGAAACGAAGCGCTACTGCAACAACTGCCGACTTTCATGCACCTCAGACCCCGACCCCGTTCAACATGCCAACGGGGGCTGGGTCCATCCTCAACGGCTCCATGCCGCTTCCATCCCCCGGGATCGCAACGATGGCGCCATTCCGTCAAGCCCATCACCACTTGGCGCCTGTGCAAGTCAACATTGACAGCTCCTTCTCGGACTACAATTCCATCAACTCCCCATTGCCTTGGGACATTTTGAACGACGACGGCGAGCATTCGCATCATAATGGTGTTCCTCCTTCTAAACTTGCAACCTCATGGGGCTCTGTACACACACGCACCTCCAGCGCTTCTACAAATGTCGATGTCTTTGCAGATCATGGCATAAATGGTGTCAACAGCATGGAAAACTCTAACCGCAACTCACCCACCGATTTGGATTCGGATGTGGAGATTGTTTCCCAACCGCATCAACAGCAGGCATTCAACGGAGGAGACGGTGTTGGAAGCCTTTCTTCGTCGTATCGTGGAGTGTTTGATAAGGCCATGGGAAAAGGCACACAGCCTATTTCCACCAGTGGAGCCTCCACCGCAGTCAACAATGCAGACGATAAGAGCGGCACCAGTTTGGGAACCAGTCCCTTCCCACAACCTCGTTTCGCTACACGCATGAATTCTATGAGCAACATGGACCGTGGATTCAGCAGCGCACTGTTCAACAGCGATACTCTCCTGTCGCTCCCGCCCGGTCTTAAAATCAGCACCAAGAATGCAAGCAGCATGAGTTCAGGCCCAATGACAGCGCCCATGTCGCAAACCACCAGCTTATTGAGCAGCCTTGGCGAACAACGCACCCATAGCAACAACAGCAGCATGTTGGGGTCTAATGATTCAAGAAGTGCCGCGAATCCTCTTGGGTCCAAGTTTCCACCGTTGTCTATCAGTATTCCGAATGCGGGTAGTGTGACACCTACATTGCAGAGTGCGCCCTTTAGCAATGCTGTTACTGCTGCTGGAGTTGCAAGTGCTGGATTCAGATGCCCGGCTGACCAGAACCCTCCTTGCAATACTTTATACGTAGGTAACTTGGCGACCAATACGAATGAAACGGAGTTGAGGGACTTGTTCTCAAGAGTCATTGGATACAAGAGAATGAGCTACCGTATGAGGCCAAACGGACCGATGGTGTTTGTTGAGGTGATGATGGGCGTTTAGTTTTTAATTTATTCATTCGCTGATTTTGTGTTTTGTTATTTGCATCAGTTTGAAAGCATTACTTCTGCTCAACAAGCACTTCAAGATATGCATGGTACTCTCCTGTCTACTTCCACTAAAGGAGGGATCCGCCTCAGTTTCTCCAAGAACCCTCTGGGAGTGCGGCCAAGCGGTCTTCAAACTCCCAGCGGGAACTCATCTATGCCACCTCCATCTCCATCTATGATGACACCCATGGCATCTTCCTACCTGGCGGACTTTTAAAAAAGAGACGGCTGCATTTGCCAATCTTACCCTCAGCAGTGAACAAAAAAAAAACACAAAAGCAAGTTGTTGTTGCCGCATTTGGTTTTAATTTCTGAATAATGTTTTTTTTTCTCTTTTTTTTTTTTTTGCTCCAGTTATTGCGCTTCCATTTTCCTTCTATTTTTCTCCATGTTTTCATTTCCTCTTTTAGTTGTGTTTTCATTTGGGTGATTGCTCTTGTCGAGTGTCACCTTTCTTTGCTCTTTGATCATGGCTGCTGTTTTTCTTCTTTTTCTTTCTCACATTGCTCCACATTTGTTATTGTTTGCTCCCCTGAGTAGAATCAGTAAAAAGGGTCTTTTCGCCTGTCATGACTTTCATTAGCATCCCGTGCATACAATCCACTTTATATGTGCAATATTTTATGCTCGTCAACAAAAAAACATGAAATAATGGCAGCAACAGGGTCAACAACACACAGCAACAACAACACGGCCATTCCGCATTCCATCACCACATCACTGCCCGATTTCGCAGACACCTTCATCTCTGCTGTTGGTACCATCCTGGCGGCGACACCGGGCGAAGTCTCTGTACGACTTTTAGTGCGAAAACACTTGGTTCCATTGGTGGCTGACAGTGAAATCACGTTCGTGTATTCGTTGGCGCTGTTGCATAGACTTGCGAATTCGAATGATCATGTGGTGCGTTTTGACAAAGGAATATGGGCGTAATGCTTGTAATGATTCCGAAATCAAAAAGCTGACTTGTTGTGTTTATTTCGGGTGTCAGCACGGTGTTTTACTTGCACGAATTGCGTCGGAATTGGAGGCGGCAGTTGGACCGCAGCGGGCGAGACAGTATGCGTCTGCGATCCATTTTGCGGGACGGCCGGCACCGGAACTTGTGATTGCTGTCACGCGTGTTTGTGCGAAAGATGTTCAAGCGTCGGATATGTACAAGGTGTGTTTTTTTTTTTTCTGTTCAGAAGGTTGGCTGATTTTTTTTCTGTTTTTTTTTTTTTTTTTTTTTTTTTTTTTTTTTTCAGCTTCATTCGTTGTATTCAGGCGCAAATCCGCCTCCTGTCGCGTATATTCGAACAGCGCCATTTGTAGGTGTGTTTTTTTTCTTTTTTATATGGGAAAACAATTTCAAAAAAAGATATTGATGAGTTCTTTTGGTTTGGCAGAGGCGCTCATCAAGAACGTGTATGGAGCAACCACCACCGATACAAGCATGATTGAAGAAAAAATGTGGCTCCTTGCATACGTGTCATCAGTGATTGAGTCAGACTCCAACGAGCCGCACAATGTTGCTCTTGTGCAGCCGACGATGGATGCATTGAAACATGTTCATTCCGTGTTTCCGAATTTAACGCCAGATATTGATTTGAAGAATGATTTCAAGGCGTTGTTGGATACAGTCAAGTTGAGTTTTTAAGATTTGATTGGTTGGGTGTGTTTCTGACGGGATAAAATTTCCTAGATACCCTGTTGTGGCTGCTGGACTACTTTTTTGGATCAGCAACTATATCGCGGATCCCCTGTTTTACAATCAAAACTCGCTCATTAGCGGAACGGAGCGCATGCTCATTTTTGAGTTGCTCAATGAAATTGCAATCATTTATCCACTTCAGCGGGCGTACGCACTTGAAATTTTGGGAGAAGCGATTGTGCGGGATTATGACAAATTGTCGCCTCTTGTGGCGGTGAGTGTGTTTTTTGTTTATGGGGCCCCAAGTGTTATTCAAAAGCATGTGTTTCTTTGGGAATATCAGATTGAGGTCAAGAAAAAGTTTCTTGATCAAGTGATTTTTCTGCTGAAACTTGGTTTTGTGACGCCCGTCTTGGATTTTGTTTTGGAGAATAGTTCCAAAATGGATGATGCGTTGGTTGTTTACTTTCTGAAGCGGGTGAGTTTTTATTAGAGATGTTTTGTATTTTGTTGAAGGGGGTGGGTGGATAACGTGTTTTTTGTTGCTTTCAAGGTGTATGAGTTGACCAGTTATCCATACCACCGCGATATTATGCGGTTGGTTGCTGAAATTGTTGGGAGAATCCAAGCGGATAACCTTGGAGCGAATGGCAATGTTGTTCAGTTGCTGTTGGAGTCGTTTCTGATAAGTCTTGGGGGCGATGCTGCAGCGAAAGAAGCTGCGGCAAAAGAAGCCGAGAACGACTTTTTCGCGGATGTAAACATGGATGCAGTTGATGCTGAGGGCGAGGCTGAGGACGAGGCGCTGCGGTTGGCGATTGCAGCGCAGCTGGCGCGGAAAGGAAAATAAAAAGAAATATATCAAGGAAGACGGTTGGGTTCGGTTGATTAAATAAAATAAAATTTAAAAATTTATGGAAATTGGAATTATATTTCAAAGGAACTCACGCCCACGTGTGCACGGAATGTTGATGGTTGGGTTGGGTTGGTGAACTGTATCCTTGAGTACGGCGCTGCGTACTTGAGAGTGCAGTGCCAATATGCCTGTATGTGTGTGCGCGGGCGCCTAAAGCAAGGCCGCATGCCGATATGTGGCTAAGCAGAATCTGTCAGAATGTTAAATTAAAACCCTGAATTTCTAAGCGCTTTATTTGAAATCTTGCCATCCACAAATTCAAAACCAAATAATAATACGGGTTGCTGAGTGCCTGCAGAGTGAAAAATAAACATGGCTGAATCCTCTGAACCCGAGGCCCAGAAGGTGGTCGTTCTCGAAGACCTTACACCTGCCACAACTACCGCTGCTGTCGCTACACCCGCCGCCGATGCAGTGGCCCAACACTCTGAAGTCGCTGAAGACGCCAAACCGGCCAACGACCTCACTCGCACTGAATTCATTCTGGTGTTTATCGGCCTCATGCTTGCAGTTTTCCTTGCGGCTCTTGACCAGGTGAGGGGACTTGTTTGATGTATGGATGGGTTTTCTGACTGGGTCTCTTTATCGTTGGTGCTGCGCAATTGCTTGTTCTGCTTCCAGACCATTGGTAAGCGCTGCTGGTTTATCCAATTACGATTGCAACTAACGGAGTTCCTTCAGTTGCCGTTGCGTTGCAAGCCATTGCGTCCGAGTTCAACAGTCTGTCACAGATCAACTGGATTGCCACTGGATACTTTCTGACTGCCACCGCCTTTATTCCCGTTTATGGTTCGGTCTTTCTTTGCGGGATACTGTCATTGTCCGATATCGATCTGCTCACCACCTTGTTGATTTGTCAGGTCAACTCGCCGACATTTTTGGCCGCAAGTCCGTCTTCCTGGTTGCCATTACTATTTTCGAAATCGGATCCCTTCTCTGCGGTATCGCCACTAACATGGACATGCTGATTGCTGCGCGTGCTATTGCTGGACTGGGTGGAAGTGGAATCTTTTCGTTGGTCATCATCATCATCTCGGACTTGACTACTGTGCGTGATCGTGGAAACTATCTTGGTATGTTATTATAAGCGCCTTTGTTGAGAAGCGTAGTGTTGCTGACATTTGGATGCGCAGGTATTATTGGTGCTTGCTTTGGACTGGCTTCTGTTGCTGGACCTCTTCTCGGTGGAGTCTTTGTCGATCATGTGTCTTGGCGCTGGGTGTTTTACATCAACTTGCCAATTGGAGCTATTACCATTGCTGCTGTTGTCTTTTGCCTCCGTCTCAAGTCCGAAGCAAACAAGGACCTCATGGGCTCGTTCAAAAAGATTGACTGGCTTGGAACGTTCCTGCTCGTCACATGCGTTATTTGCCTCTTGATCCCCATCCAAGGAGGTGGTTCCCAGTATGAATGGAACAGTCCTACTGTGATTGCGCTGTTTGCTGTGGGAGCTGTTCTCTTGGTTGCTTTCATCTATGTCGAGGGATGGGTAGCATCGAACCCTGTTTTGACGTTTGCTCTGTTTAAAAACAAGTTGGCTGTTGCCGTGTTTGCGACCACGTTCTTTTTGGGATGCGCGTTCTTTATTCTTGTCTTTTACGCTCCGTTGTGGTTCCAGGTTGTGCTTGGATGTGAGTTTTTTTTATATTTATGGTGGTTTGCGATGGAATGACAAGCAAGTATTGATATGGTTTTTGTTTTTCAGCCACCGCTACGCAAGCTGGTATCCACACAATCCCCATCATTGCTGGTCTCGTGGTTCTGTCAATTGTTTCGGGAGTCGTTGCTACCACCACTGGACTATTCTGGCCGTTCTTGCCCGTATCATCTGTTGTTATCGCGATTGGAGCATTCTTGATGACGCGCTTGAAGGAGGATGCTCCTCTGTGGCAGCAAATCATTTTCCTTCTCATTACTGGAGCCGGTATCGGAGGAGCTATCCAGACATGTTTGATTGCCGCGCAAGTGTCTGTCCCACCTGAAATGCTTTCAGTCGTGACATCCACCACCAACTTTTTCCAAACAATCGGAGCAGTCATTGGACTCGCGATTTGCTCATCCCTGTTCAACAACAGACTCCCAACCAACATTCAAAATGCGTTTATTGAGTTTGGTGCACAACTCCCACCGGGTGTCCCACCGGCAGTATTCTTTGCGGATCCATCTGCGATTCATAACCCGCTGCTTGTTGTGGATGGAAGTCCGTTGCAGAAGGCGTTGATTCGTGGATACTTGGACACGTTGAGCTTCTTGTTTTATTTGCCGATTGGGTTCGCGGGTCTCATGTTTATTGCGTGTTTGTTTGTGACCAAGGCGCGGTTGCCGAAAGGAACTGAGATTGCTATGGGAGCATAGCAGCATAACGAGGGAGTCTTTTTTTTGCAAAAATATTTTCTTTGTGATAACCAACACCCCTGCCTGAAATATTTTTGTTTTTTTTATTTTTATTTTGCCGTGCTATGTTCTCATTTGTGTCAAGAAGAAGCCAAGTTAAGAAGAAAATAAAAACAAAGAACCGTTGAAATTGAACAAGTTGTTTTTGTTTGTTGTGCTGGTGAGAAGTTGAAGGAATTGGGAAAATCTAAGCTGTTGATGAGCTGGAGAGGGTGTCTGGGTTAGTGATGGTGGTGGTGGTGGTGGTGGTGGTGGTGGTGCTGTTGATGAAGGAAGCTGCTTGCTCAGTGTTGATCGCGTTATTTGATAAAAATAAAAAAATTAAACATTTCAAAAAGAAATGACAAAATGCTCGTCGAATCTGATTGGCTGACAGCCTCGGATCAAGTGTCCAATCCAACGCACGGCTTTCAGACATCGAAAAGGAAAATGGGACCAAAGGCGACTCTTGCGAGTAGTAGATCCGCTGGTGCTCGGATAACCTCAGACGCTCGCGGGGTCGAGTCTGCCCAGAACACAGCTGCCCCTGCTCCACCAACATGGGCATTACCACCCCCAACAACCATCATTCCACCACAACCGCCTCTGACGTTCAAGCGCAAGCGGAGAGAGAAGGAGCGGAAGAGTGCCGGCGGATTGTTTTCAATCTTGTCTCAGATGGCGACAGCGTCTACCCTCGGTCCCACGCAGGTGGATGGCGGGGTTGTGCTGATTGGTGATGCGTACTCGGGATTGAGTGCTATTCCGCCGTCGTATGGTGTCGCTGGGGCTGTCTCGGGTGCATCATCGCCGGCTCCGGCACCGACTGGGCGGAGACAGCGGTTTGCAAATGCCTGTGCGTCTTGTCAGCGGAGTCATGTTAGCTGTGGTGGAGAGAGGCCGTGTGCCAGGTGTCTGAAGCGGGGTGAAGCTTGTGTGGATGCGCCAAAGAAGGACAAGGACAAACCGGCGACGGTCACTGCCACTCCCGCTGCGAACATGGCTGAAGTTGCAACTCCGCCTGATATTGCAATGCCGGATCCGTCAGTGCCGCCGCCGCTTTCAACTCTGGCTGTGCCTCCTTCCGTCTGTGTGTCTTGTCCTCTCAAGCCAAAGCCTGCAATACCCGAAGCGCAGCGCGTGCTTAAACCTCTTTTGCCGCGTCCAATGAGTGCTCCATCAGCTGCTGCCTGTGCTGCAAATCCAGCTATCACAGCTTGTGCGCGCCTTTCTTCGACTTCAGCAATGTCAATGTCGCCTGCACTAGGTCACAGCCCGCACTCTTCCTCATCCTCGTCTCCCTTTGTCCAATTCCGTCCGAATAACGATTCTTCCGGCATTGCGATCGACGACATGAACTCAAACTTGCTGAACAATGACTCCCTCCTCTTTCAATTGCACGACTCTTCAGAATCTATTCTGCAATCCAACCTAAACTCATCGCTCGATTCCATGATGCTCGATTTTGCTGCCGACCTGAACTCTTCCTCACATAACTTGCATGCATCTTCATACTCTGTAAACGGCACACATTCGGATTTACTGAACCTCGCACGCTCGTCGATGCAGGTTGACGCTGAAGTGCACGCATTCTCAACAAACCCAAACGGCCAGACTCGCACCGATTCGAATCAAATGGCCGGGAATGCGGTGTTATTTTCGAACCAGGATTTTCGATTCCTCAATTGGCTTGGGTTGGGAACAAACGACCATCACGCGTCGCTTTTGGATACTGCGCCTTCTTCTTCAACTGGTGGCAATCCTTTGGTGGACTCGATGCAGTACTCTTCAGCTATTATGAATAATGTTTTTCTACAAGGACCGGAAAATGCGTCCAATCAACCCGGGGGAGAACAGTTTCTATCTGGTGGCGGTGTTCTGGGTGGGAGCAACTCTATACCAGCTGGGTTTGGTAGTGCAGCGTGCCTGGGAGACGGGCTAGCCATGTCTTCATGTCCCATCACAAGACCCCATCATCACAATCACCACCACCAACAGCACCAACAAACAGTCTTGAAAAGTGACGGAAAGCCCAACATTGTCATTGGCGCAGACTCGCCTGGCGTGTTTGGAGATTTGGACAAGTTTCTGGAAAGTTTGCAGCAATCCACGCATACTACTGATCTCGGGGCTGGCGTCGGGAACAGGGCGAAGCGGAAACGCGCGAAATTGGCTGCTGCTTCTGCGTCTCAGATGCCTGGTGGTTATGATAGCGGGGCTGATGCGTACTTGGATGGCAGTGGAAGTGGTAGTTTGGCGGTTTATAGTCATCCTCCTGCTGGCGCGGAAGCTGTGGGTGTTGATGGCGGGATTGGGTATGGGAGTGACGGGCAAGGTTCGTGGATGGAAGCGCTGGGTATACGTGACGGGCCGACGAGTATGGCCAGTGATAATCTTCTGTTTGGAGATGGAGCAGTTGGGATCAGCCGCATCAAAGAAAATGGTGTTCTGGAATGGTGAAGAAGATAAAAAGAAGTATGTGCATCTTGAAAATAGAGAACTCTGTTTTTTTTTTTTTTTTTGACTTTATTTGCGTAAAATTCTTGTCCGAGTTTTGCGTTCGTTGCAACGAAAGAAAGGAAAATCGGTCTTGAAAAAAAAACTATATTCAGCATGTCAGCAACACTGGAAGCCTTGCAAGACACCGCAGCGATGCGGCGGAAAGTGTACGGGATGCAGAGACGGCGGCACTACAGCAACTGGGTCCTGACGCTCCACGAAACACCTGGAATGACCTTTGAAAGCGTGTTTGGCATGGACGTCACCTTGTTCCAAGCCCTTCTCGTGCGAATTGCACCCGGCCTGAACACTGCCGAGACTGCTTTCAATGTTGCGGAGGACACGCAGCTGGCCATGTTCCTTGCAAACTGTTCCAATGCTATCCATTCGAAGGACTTGCGTTTTGGGATCAGGGACCCGCTGCGGGCGACAGTGCTTCGAGATGTGGGATGTGCTGTGAATGAATCCATTTACAAGTGAGTGACTCTTGTCGAAACGGTTTTTCTGTTGCCTTGGCGTGTGTGTGCGGGGGTTGTATATTTAACTTTGAATTATTGGCACAGTCGCACGGACAAGTTCAATGTTGTCTGTCTGGCCTTTGAGCGCATTTTTGGAAGCTCTTTTGCGAAGGTGAGGGGAAGCGGGGGTCTTGCGCGGACTGAATTGTTTTTTCTGTGCTGCGAAATTCGATCCTGACTTGTGATTTTAGATCCACGCGACACTTCCAAAAGAAAAGAGCGTATTGGACTGGCCGGCGGGCAACCAACAGTTGCTGTCTGACTTACTGCAACTCCCAAAATCAATGCAGCAACATCCTCGCATTGTAAAAGCTGGAGACTCGATCGAAATTTCGAGCACATTCCGATGGCGCCCAACGTTCGTGGATCACCCAATCATCACAGACAAGCATCTTCAAAACCTCCGAATGGTCAACAAGAAGGCGTTTTTCAATGAGGAGAAGGCAATTTTGGCTTCGTTTTTGCCGGTGCTTGAGAAGCGTTTTAAGCGGGTGCAGTTGTGCCCGTACCGTGAATGCGCGTATCCCAAGACCCCGCGCGAGTGGATGGACAAGTACGGAGTTTGTGCGGATGTGTTTGCGTGGATCATATCGCTGGTGTTGTTTGATTTGACGCCGCCGGCTTTTGGTGAGTGTTTGTTCTGTGGACTTTTTATGTGCTGCGGCACCGCTCAAAAAACGTTGCTCTTGCAGAGAAAATTACGGATCCAAAAGATCACATCCTATATTATGCTGCAGACACGAAACTGTTTATATTTCTCATCACAGCGAAGAATTTGTTTGTCGATGGGACTGGACGCACGGTCGAATCGTTGCTTTCGGACTTTCATGAAACTTTGACAATGGAGGAGTTGGTGTCAGTGGTTGTGCATGTGCGTGAAGTGCTTGCCCAGAAGATCTTCACCAACGATGTGTAAGGCTGTTTTTTTTTTCCTTCAGTTTTTGAACCCTTGGAGGTGTTGATT
The DNA here is from genome assembly GCA_025435555.1 of Chytriomyces cf. hyalinus JEL632. Classification (NCBI taxonomy): domain Eukaryota; kingdom Fungi; phylum Chytridiomycota; class Chytridiomycetes; order Chytridiales; family Chytriomycetaceae; genus Chytriomyces; species Chytriomyces cf. hyalinus JEL632. Next base: position 541,796 of record JAIWWG010000002.1, on the reverse strand, counting down.
TTTCTTGAACCGATGCCCTATGCAGTTTGGCGAATCATCCGTATATCCTTGCGTTTGAAGCCGTGTTTGGGAAATTCTCATTTGTGAGTTTTTCTTGTGCTTGCTTGCTTGTTTTTCAAATCTAAGTATGCGGCCATCTCAACAGCTGTACGACATGCTACCCAAACGCCTGGGGATGCCACTCGACAATTACCTTTCACCCCCATCGCATCCAAATCCACCGCAACCCATACACGCACCCACTGCACCCACCGCAGAAACGGTGGACCCTCGTCCACCCACAAAACGACCCAAAACCTCCACAGAAACTGCCCCCGCCGTTGCCCCCGCCGCCGAAGCAGCAGTAGCAGCAGCAGTAACAGCAGTGACAGCAACAGCACCACGCCCGCTGCCGCTACCCAAGTTCCCCAACTCTGACCCAGTTAGAGGTGCCGCCAGCGTGACTGCAGACGAAGAACACATTAAGCGTCGCGCAAGTTACATGCCTTCGAAAACGGATAGGAAACGCGCCCTGTACAGCAGCAGTCCTCCAAGCGCTGTCAAGGATATTCGGAACTGGCGGTCCATGTTTGCGGATGAAGGGGAGAAGGTGACGTTGGATGAATGTGAACCGATTGAGGTTGACAATGAGGATGAGGAGGAGGAGGAAGACTCGCTTGATAATTACCCTATTGAGCACGCAAGTTCTCCGAAGGAGTATCCGGATACCCGCTGGTGAAACACTGGGGGTTAAGTGCAAGGACAAGTAAAGAAGAAGTCAGCCTGGGTTTGGGAAAAAAAAAATAAACAAACAGCACGACGGTGCACAATCGGAGACAACACAGTTTTTTTTTCAAAAGTTTTTTATCGATGGAGTAATGATACGAAAAAACACCGCAAGAGTAACAAAAAAAAGTAAAATGGGAGAAACACAAGAAGCAGTGCGCCATGTCCCTGCGCCATGTCCCCAAACACAAAAACAAAAATTAGCTGTTGATATACTGCGCGTTCAGTCTTTTTGGTATGCACAAAAAACTACTTGGGCAGTGTGCTTCCCAGATTCATAGCCCTCATCAACATCCTCACTGCTTCCAATCCTACACTATGCACATCCTCTTCACCGCAAAGAGACTTGTCCTCATCGTCATCGTTCGCTTCATCCAACAAGTTTTCAGCCACATCATTTAAAACTTGAGTGTTGGTCGATTCAATGTCATGCTGAATGTCGCTCCAATCGCCGCAAAGAGTTTCGGCATCGCTGATATCAGCTGCCGCATCCAAAAGTTCAGAGTCTGTTTCGTTGAGATAGGATAGATCGTGTCCCGTTCTTGACACAACGGCGTCTCGTACACTGCCCAAAATTTTGGCAATCCAAGTGGAAGCATCAATGTTCGAATCGAAACTTCCGGCCTTCAGAGACTCATCCGCGCCCGGTCTTTGGTTCCAGAGCTTCAGCATTTCAATTTCTCCGTGTTCCTGAACAAATGCGTTCACAGCTCCAAACTGGCTTTGCTCCCGCAACCAGTCCTCAACAAGGTTTTCACGTTCAGATACAACAGAGTAAAAGTCGAACGGTCGCCTTAAAACGTCAACAGCAGGCTCAGGCAAACGAACAGAGTGCACTGCAATACTCGGCTCAGTTTTCCTCAGCGGCGGCAACGATTGTTCCAAAGAAGCCTTAGACTTAAGAACCTCGTCATGAGCGGTGTCCTTTTGAATGTCAGAATCCTCCAGTTTTGTAGACACTCCTTGGCTTTGCAAGTCCAATTTGCCCATTGTACTTTCCAATGCTTCTACACGAGCCTTGAAGGCCTCTCTCTCTTTTCGGGCGTCTTCTAGGTCTTGACTCATGGTAACATTCTCCTGAACAATTCGGCATAATTCAGCCTCAAGGGTGTCAATGTACCTAAGAGGAAAGGAAAGGTTCAGAATACAATACTTTGGAAAGGGCAACAAAACAATGGAAACAACTCAACTCCTTTCGCCGCTCGCGGAAACTGCGGGCACTCAGCTTATTCCGCAACTGGCGGCGTTCTTTGCTGTTTAGATTGGGGTTCTTGAGTGCAAGATATTGTTGGGCAAGATCTGGATCCATGGGTCGTTGCGGCTTAAACTTGTGAAGGGACAGTTTTGCGGCATCTGACGGGTTCAGCGGCCGGGGCAGTAATGGTCCTGGCGGTGGGTGCACGGCGTTCTTTGGCAGGGTGCCGTTGAGTGAAGCTTCAGCCATTTTCATCATGTAATTCATGTCTTCGTCTGCAAAGAGAAAGTTGAGGTGTCAATGTTTGAACTCACAAAACGATGTTGCGTAAACCCGGAAAAACTAACCATCATCTTCCACTTCCTCTTTCAAGACAGCTGGAATAACGACTAATTCACTTTCAGCAGAAACGACAGGAACAGTGACTGTATGTGAAACAGGGAGCATGGAATGGGATGTTTTTCGTTTTTTTGTGGCCGTCTCGATTGGCTGGTTGGGGTCCACAACTTTTCTGGGCCTGCCGCGAGGTCTCTTCACGGGAGCATCGACAGCGCCCGCATCATCCGCCACAGCCGCAGGCTCTCTTCTCGGCCGACCGCGTCCTCTTTTTTCTTTCACGGGCTGGGCAGCCGGGGGAGCAACAACGCCCGTTGGAATAGCAGGATCGTCCTTTTCAACGAGAGCTTGGTTGGAATCGTCTTGGTCCTCATCCTGCTCGGCTTCGTCATCCTCAGGACCCTCCTTGCCAAACCATACACCTTCCATATCCGTGGAAGGAGCCAACATGTGGTTAATATCGGCCAGATTCACATTTCCAGACAAATTTGAAATTGGGGTGCTTGGCTTTCCGAATAAATCGAGAGCCAGTTGCTGAGCTTCGTCGGAGCTAAAGTCAAACGTTTCAGCCATCGGGTTTAGAGCAAAGCCAGGGTCCGCCTCAAGAGGGTCCCAAGCACCAAAAGGGTTGGAGTTGTAGTCAACAAAGTCAGAGGCGATATCGGCAAAAGGAGAAAGTGGATCCACTTCTGAGCTGAGCACGTCCATTTGCATTTCTGCCTCGGTAACCGGGAGGAAGGCTTCAGTCAAAGACACATCTGCTTGGGTGTCTTTAGCGTCGAGGAACATGTGAGCACCGCCAAAAAGGTCTGCTTGGTTAGGAGCAGAGTGAGAAAGCCGTCTATCTCGCAATTGATAAGGCGTTGATGCAGTTGTCGTGGCAGCGGTGAGAGGTTCGTCTGCATCAGCGGAAGAAAGGTCAAAGAGAAGGTCAAAAAGTTCATCCTGTGGCTCAGAGTGAGACCGAATCTCAGAATGGGTTTTCAAGCCACCCACTGTGGGCACTGAGGTGGTCTGGTCGGATGCCAATACATCACTTGTTGCTGATGTGGAAGGAGAAGTAGAAATAGGAACAGACAAAAGACCCGTGGCACTGGTCACGCGTCTACCCTGAGGCGATTGGCCGGCATTTGAAATGGAGCGTGCAAGCAACGAGTTTTTCAGAGCCACGATCTGGGCGAGGGTGGGTGGTGGCGGGTCATCGAGACTCGTTGATGCAGACAGAGTGAAAGAGGATGAGAGGGCGTTTGCCGTGGATGAAGTGCTTGATGAAGATGAGGTATTTACTGCGGATGATGACGATGTGGATGCTGAGGATGAGGAGGATGAAGTTGCTGCTGTGCTGGGGCCAGGGTTCATCACCCCGACGGAGAGAATCGTGCGCCTGGGAGACAGGACCGAAACTGGGGCCGGGACCATCCTCCTGGATGAGGCTGAAGCGGTTCTTGGCGGGATGACTGCAGCGGACGCCATGGGTTGGTTGTTATCGTATTCGAAATGCTTTCTTGTTGTTTGTTTTTACCGATTTTCCACTCTGACGCGCGTTCGTGTTTGAAATTCAGAGCAGCGACCGTCCAGCTCAGCACTCGCTCCCGTTTGTCCTAAAATGCCCGACGCTGCTGAGAATAATGGCCGAAAGTGTGAGAGGTGCTTTCTTCGAGTCGTGTCTCAGCTGCCATGTTAAACTACAACTTGGGCAAGCTCTCAGTCGCTCTCGCCCCAAAAGAAGAACTGCCTCATTGAAAGCGTGGAAATCGATGGAGCGTGGGTGGGCGTGTATATGTGTGGGTCGTAATGTTCAGGGTTGGTCTCAACCACAGCTCCCAAGCCCAGTCACGCTGTACCGTTGACCCTGTTTCATATATAACGCCGATCAAAGGAGCTGTTATTTTGCGCGTCTTTCTCGCCGGTGGTATTCATGCTACTGCAGCTCCTCTCAGAGGTGCCATAATAACACTGAATCAGTTCCCTGTAACGCGCATGAGTTGCTGCTGGCACTGGATAACACTGTGAATAAATAACCGATAGATATGCAGAAGCATATTAAACCCGTATTCACAGAATGGGTTGTTTCAGTTGAGCAACAGTGGTATTCGGTACGTGTGCGGCCTGTATGCCCATCGCCAACCCCAGTCGATACTGTGTTCGCCCTCGTTCTTGAACAACGTCTCTCGTGAACCTCTTTTTCTGTAACCGACTGTTGAACACAAATGGCGTCCGGAACTATATCAGCCGACTGCAGGATCCTTTCCTCATGGCAACCGACCGTTTTTCAGAACAACTGCTATCGAAATTGTAGAGCATGTATGTTCATGGGGCTCTGACCAGGGTGGGGATTCTGGATTCACGCTTTCATATGCAGGCCCTCGAATCCAAACACTTCTCGGGAACCATTCCAACTGAGCTGGGCATAGTCACCAGTTTGACTCGCATGTAGGTGGATGATTGTGTTCAATTGCTAAACGTACTCACTGCGAATGCCAATGTTGGTGCAGAAACCTTCTCGACAACCGGCTTACCGGAGCCATTCCCACCGAACTCGGCCGCCTTACGAATTTTGCTGTTTATGTTTGTACAGATACTCAGAATCGACACAACGATATTGATATACTTCTTTGCTACTAGCGATTTCACTTACAACTCAGTGACAAGGTCAATCCCAACTGAATTCAGCCAATTTACCAATCTGGCTGTCCTGTTGGTATCTCCCCAGTTTCTTTTTTCTCAATGTTTTCGGCGCTAAGCCTGGTCCCCAGGAGGCTCGCTGCAACTAAGCTTACCAGAACTACCAACGGAACTCGGGCTCCTCCCAAAACTGGAAATCATGTGCGTACTGCATCGATCATAACTGTAGTGCATTTTTTTCATCTAAATGCTTGTTTGCACAGGGATATGGACTTTAGCAGTTTTTCTGGCACAATTCCAACGGAACTGGGTTTACTCCCCACCTTCTTCAAAACTTTACAGACACTCAAGAGCAGCTTTACAGCAATTTCAATGGAAACCAGTTGACTGGAGCGATTCCCTCAGAATTGGGGCGTCTCAAAACGCCGACATTCATGTTTGTGTTTTAAGCACGTTTACGTTTTTCTTTGCTCACGTAAATCACACAGAGACGTTTGCAGAAACAATTTAACTGGTTCAATTCCGTGTGAACTGGGAAACCTGAAACAGCTCACAACAGCGTAAATACGATTTCCCTGAAAATGTTCAACATTGTTTCTGTCAATGTTTAACACGATTTAGTGAATTCTCTCACGCCCTCACACTTTCAATGCTGTTGAATTGGACAATGTAAGTGAAATTCATTTGAAGAGTCTCCTAGTTGTGCTTTTTGTTCTTGACAGCGCGTTTCTGTACCAAGACTTGCAAAAACAGACCAGTCACCTCAACTATGTCTTCCGAAGTTTCCGCTCCTTCGAGCTCATCCAATCCGTCATCGGTCATTCCGAATCCCAGCGCTGATAGTAGCAGTCCGAGTGGGCAGTCAGACAGTGCTCCAATCATTGGCGGGGTTGCAGGTGCTGCTGTCATCTTGGCGCTTATTGTTGCAATTTGTCTTTGGTCTCGACGAAAAGCAATCTTTTCTCGAACCCTGCGTTGAAAGTGCTGAGCAGCTCACATCAAACAACACGGCTACATCGACCAACACGGCTCCTGCTCATCCTTACCTGTTTTGGGATAAGCACCCGAGGCGACTGAGTCAAGCAGATTTCTAGTGGCTCGTAAAACTTCAGATTGCCTGAAGATCACAAAAGCAGCAGCCTTTTCGATTCTATTTCAAACGTACCCTTAAATGCGCATCACAATCAGAAACCTGAAACCATGGTGCAGCTGAAAGCGTCCATTTCTGAAGAAAGTAAGGTTGAAAGCACACTCAAGTCCTTCTTTTGTGTTGACAGCGCTTTTTTTAGAAAACTTGCGGGGTCAATGCAATCTACCAGTGATTTCGTCTATTCAAGGGATGCCGCGGAAAGCTCTTCAGTCCGCATTACATTGCCCAATGATGCCAGAAACTGGAACCAAGATGAAACTGCGCAATGGATTATGCAGCATCCGTTTTAAGTACGTGTTGATTGATTTATTTATTTTTGGCTCACTGGGACGAAAACAGGGCAAAAAATCAATGGACGCGCCCTGCTGATGCTGGAACGGCAGGATATTGTTGGTGGACTGGGTCTTGAGGCAATTGGAGAGCGGCTGCTGTTTGAAGAAGCGCTGGCAGAGCTGAGAATGCAAAGCAACTGGCAAAGCGTGCCGGTCGACGATAGTCCACCGTCGTATCAATAAAGCGTTGTCTAAAGGTCAGAGTCATCGTTGGCGCTGTCCATTCCATTTTGAAAAAATTATGATCCTTCCTTGAAATCCTTCAAGCCATGCCTCTCACCTTCCAGCGCATCGCTCGGCGCTTACCCGTTCCAGCAGCTTTCTGCGTCGTCGCAGTGTTCCTTTCTTGGATCCTGGCGCAGTCATTCGGAGACAACTGCCTGCCTTACGAAGACAACCGATCCCTCCTCCCATGCCAAGACTCCACGGCGTATTACATCCGCTTACCCCTCGGGGTAGGTACCCTCTCCACGCTCTTCTCAGTCCTTGAAAAGGCATCTACGTTGCTCATGGAGACCCTTGTTCTCGTTGCAATCGCTGCTTGGATATCGAACGGCAGCCCGTTCAATGTGGGTCTGGTGCTGTCCATGTCGCTTCGGAACCCTGGATCGTTGGAGGGGCTGATGCATTCGATGACTGTCGCTGCTACGACTCGGATCCGGTCCATCTACGGTACTGCTTCTAATATTATCTGTGTTGTAGCTGTGAACTGATTTTCCACGCCGAAAATGATAAATTGAGCGCAGGCTTGATTGCTTTCTCAATCCCAGGACCCATCATCCTTGTCCTCCTCCTGTACTGGCAATCCCTCCTCACGACGTACTCCCAGCTTATCGTAACCACACCCACAGCCATCCAAGCAAACTACCAAGTAAAAACCGCATGTCTCAATAACCCCGTGTACGTCCAGGAAGTATGTAATGTCAACGTGGCCGCAACGAATCAATGGTACCGGAACGAGACTGCGGGGCTCAAGATTCATTTCAACTCCAGCGCCACATCGAGGGTTTTGTGGGACCAGGATGCTGTCCCGGTTCTTGTGCCCGCTATCAATGATACGACGCAGTCCGTTGCAGGAAAAAGTTTCCGCCTCGCTTCTTCTTGCCGTTCGGTATCTCAAGAATGTAAGCATGGTGTCGGGAAGCTTGGGTCCACCACACCTTACACCTGCCCCTTCCCTAATGCCAATGTGACAAGCGCGAGCGCGGTATATGGGGAGAATCCAAACGGAAGGGTGTTAAAGTATGACGTTGTCAGTAATTTGGTCCAAGATAAAGGGCCCCAGGGGCCCATCATGACGTCTCGAGGAGTTCAACTGTTTTCAAACTTTTTTTATAATAGCCAAGAAGCTATGCCTGATCGTGAGCCTGAGTGGGTTATACCTATCCATGGAGGAATTTCTGCACTTGTGTTGTGCGAGATGTGGTGGGTTATTTCAGTTATGCGTTCTCACCAAAGTCTGAATGCTTTTGTGTTTGATAGGCTGGAGTCTGTCAACTATGTCGCTACTCAAAAGACAGCGATCACATCCGAAGCAACCATTCTACCCCTTGACAGAACACGCTCTCTCCTCTTTGGAATCGATGTAAACTCCTTCCCACACGAACACGCCGTTCTATCGACGGAAGAACACGCGCTGCAAGGAGACAAAAAAACCTACTTCAACATGACGGGCCGATTCGTCTCTTCCAGAATCTTGGCCAACATTGCTGTGCCCAGTTTCGACATTGTATCAGGATCTTCTGTCTTGACGCAAACGTTTGAACGAGTTTCGGTTCTCCCACGAAAAGCAAGTTTGGGGATCGCGCTTGCTGTGTTTGGTTTATGTGGAGTCACTGTGGTGGCGTATTTGCTACTTCTCATCACAGGGGAAGTTGTTCACCCTACTTCTCAGTCAAAAACGAACCCCGGGGAAAGTGCAAACAGCAGCAATGCTGCCCGAGGAAAAATTGCTCAAAGCCGCCACGCATTTGTTCTGGACTGGCTGACACAGCCTGTCCACCTTGCATATGACTTGGTCATGGGTCCCAACCAGCGTCACGAAGAGGACTCCCTGGTGTCCGAAATAACCAAGATTGGTTTCTTGGAGAACCAGAAGCGGAGTTTGGTGATTGGACATGGGGTTATGGGGTTGGAAACGAGTAATCCAAATCCGGAAGTTCCTTGGACTCCGTCAGTGCAGCAGCAGGGGCAAGAACAGCCGAGGTCGGTAATGTTTTTGATGTCTTCTGAGTCTAAAAAGGCGCCGGCTGCGGTGATGGGGTGAAGAATAGCGTTCAAAATGATAAAAGTTGCCGTGTACCTTTATTTTTTCGCAAGCACAATCAAGGACCATGCCAATTAAAAAAAAGCATATCATCAGACAAGTCTGTCTACCGAACTTGCGGAAGAGCGGCGTAAAAAGATTGGAAGCCAGACCATGCGTTTTCTGGTTGTTTGGCCCTAACGCGTTGGGCAGCGCGCATGGTTGGTTGAGCGTGGCTGGCATGTTTAGTCGTCTGTGGGAGTGCTTGGGGAACATTTGGAATAGGGCGATTTTGTGGAGTGCCTTGTTGCTGGGCTTGGCCCACGCCTGTGCCAAATTCCTTGTTGACTTGTGTGAGTTGTTTTGGATGGAATGTACGGACCGGACCTGGTTTAGGCACTGGGAATACGCCAGCTCTTCGTTCCAAGTTGCCCCCGTCGAGCTCATTCAGAGTGAGGTCAAGTTCGTCGCCAATCTTTTCAGTCGTCACGCCATATGCATCTCCCAGGCTTCCGCCTTCCTCGAGGTATAATGCGAACTCAGCAGGGTCGAGGAATTCGTAGCGGGTTACGGGACCCGTGGCATCAACAGAGACCAAATCACCGTCGTTGACTTCGCATTGCAAAAAGCACACCTCGACGTCCTCGCAAGAGCAGCCGGGGTAGGTTTCATCGCTGTTTGGCCCGACAAAGATTGCAGCGCTCAATGTTCCGTCTTGGACCGAGTACATTTCGTAGGATGAAAAGTGGGCAAAGGAAGATTGTCCGGCAGGTGCCGTTTCGACGGGGGCCAAGTACATTTCGTACTCGGGGGACTGTCTCTTGGCCAGGTTGGAGGTAGCTTCGCTGGGGGAGGCCAGGGCCACTTGGAGGATGAGAAGACCCGCGAGGACAACGAGAAGATGGTTTAAGCTAGCAAGCATGTGTATTAGACTTGTTGTGTTGTTGGGACTGAGTGTGAAAAACGCGGTGCTTTTTATGCGTTTTGGGAACGCGTTGAACGATTTTTGGTTGAACACTTGTGGGCTACTGGTTATGTCCGTGCGTAGGCTCTTGCGAGGTCCGATCCGATCTTGAACACTTGCGCGCGAATATTAATATCGCAGCCAGTCTTCTTATTGGTGCATTGTGCGCGTGTGAAGGATTGAACACTCGCGAAAAATTATTGAACACTTGTTGAACACTCGTTGAAAACATTTTAAACTTCCTCTTCACAAAATACTTCGTATCTCGCAATGTCCATCGTCTTTCAAACTCCGTTTGCGCTCTCCAGAAGCGCAATCACAAGTCATGAAAAAGATGTCGTGCTGCACCACCTGAGAGCGAGCTTGGAGAATACCTTGAGTCCTCGCACCGCCGGAACCGTAAATTCCACGCCACCATCAGAGCCAAGAAACAACGAACCTCGCATGCTCTCACGCCAAGTGCAACTGCGTCTCTACGTTATCACTGGGCTGGCCAGACAGACTGCAACTGGAGTAGCCGCTGCCTCGGCTGCCACCAACCTGTTGCTGAACCTCGCTGGCCAGTCTGTAGCCATATCTGCGGGATACGTTGACCCGTTCGCGGTGATGGGCTTGATCCAGAACATGATTGCCATGTACAGCAGAATGAGACGCTACCTTGAGGCCGAGGCAGCGCTGTTTGTGGATACCATGGAGCTGCACTTTATCAACTTGGAGCTGTGGAACCGCCGCTTGTTTTCCGTCAATCCAATTCGATACGCCAAGTCCCTAAGGCAAGTGCAACTCGCAACCATCCGGACGGGAGCAGCGTCGTTTGTAGGCGTCCTTGGCGTGTTTGAAGTGCTTGAGCTGCTTGACAATCTACCTATTGGATTGGTGGAAGGAATCTCGACTGAGATTGATCCAATGGAAGTGTCGGCCGACTTGTTTGAACGGCTTGTCGGCGACATAGATTCGAACCTTGAGAATCTCGATGTCATTGACAAGAAGACCTCCAAGCGCATGGCTGAGAAGGGCTCGGTCCGGATTGATCGGCCTCGCCACTCTGCAGAGTGCGAGAATTGCTACAAGCAAATCATTGGAAACAGGTTCAAGTGCCTCACGTGTTTCAATTCACATACGCGCCCGACTGACACAGAGTACTGCGGCCGCCGATCCTGCTCTTACTGCCGGTTTTGTAACGGCCGCCAGCTGGTCCAAGTGAGCAACATTTCGCTTGGATCATGCGACTTTTGCGAGGAGCAGCTTCTTGGGTCGTACTGGGTAGGCTCCGGTGGTGGTCAAGATATTTGCAACTGGTGTCACTCGCATTGTTTCAAAAGCCCCGACACTTTTTATAAGAGCGGCAAAGTGCAGCGTCAGTCGTACTCGTGGGCTTGTATGTTGACAGACATGAGTTGGCTGCGACTTTGAGCTTGCTTTGGTTTTTTGCTTGTGTTTTTTACCTTATATTTCAAGTTGTGTTGGGCGGCGACTTTATGAATGACCAATATATTCACAGCATCCACAGCGTTTGTTTTCGCGCATTTCCTCACTTGGATGCATACAGCAAAGGCAGCAAAGATGCAGCGTCGACATTTCAGCGTACTTCTGTAAAGTGGAGTGAACTCTGCACATAAGATGGGTTCAGTTATGGGTAAAACTGGTGCGTCCTTGGGGCATCCCCGCAGAGCACCACCTTCGTACTGCATCCAGCGGAGCTGCTTTGTCGCCTGCATGGGTGGCTACCACTGCCCACTGGCTGTACCGTTTGGCAGAGTCCACGCTCCTCCAGCCACCTGCTGCTTGGACCTCTGCCCAGTGGCTGGAATCCAGGGCAGCTGCCACCGCCCCGCCGACTCTAAATCCATAGAGCGTTTCCCCCTGGAAGGCTCTCACTGCGTGCAGACTGGCTTGGAACATTTCATTTGCTTTCGCCGCCCTTCCTCCACTATCTTCGGGAACACGTACCGAGCTCCCTCAGTGAGGTGATGCCTGCCCACTGGCAGTCCTGTGTGTATAGGTGGAGGGCCTTCAGGTATTCCTTGTTTTTGAGAACAAATCTGTCTGGGTTGCTTCATGAGGTGGTTTTTCCTGTCAGCAGGGTGAAGACCATGCCTTTCCTGTTTGGGAGCCAGGAGACGCCTGGTGTTTTGAGCCTGACAAGGTCTCCCAGGCTGCGCCCTGAGTGCCCCACCAGGAGGCATAGCAGCCAGAATTGTCTCCAAATGAGCCGCCCCCTTCTTGAGCTGCTCTCTTCACTTATGTGAGCCTGGATCGCTTCTCTGAACTGCAAGAGGAAGCTGGGGTCCAAGGGAGGGGCCTGCAGGGGAAGCACCGATGCTTTGATGGCCTCATCCTCCAGGCATGCAATGTGCACTGCGACTTTCCTTGAGTCCACCGGGTTTCCGTGGCCTGTGGTGTTGCTCCATTGGCCGTTTAGCCCTAGCTCGGCAAGCCCTGACTTGAGGAGGCTGGCTGCCATCCTGATGGATCCTGGGGCTGCCCGGATCTGGCAGGTCAGGGGTCGCATTCCTTGTTTATTCTTGCCCCCGCCCTGGCTGTGAGTGCCTGTGGGCACACTGTTGAGTGGTACTGCATTCAGCCATCTAATTCCTTGTTGATCAGGTACTCTACAACACCTTGTGAAAGAATCACTCATGGGTGGAAACTCATGGGTATCTCCCTGGTTTTCTATTTTTTCATGGTAGAAATTATAAAGAACCGAGATGGAAATCCCCCGAACGTCCCCAAGGACTGTTGGGCCTTTACCAATCCAAAAAGTTACGATTTGAATAAGAAACTATCCAACCAACGTCCAAAGTGCATATGACTGTATCCTTGGACCTCTGACAGGGACTCTCCCACCTGGGTAGGGAGCCATGGGTCCAAGTGACAGTGTACCGGTAAGCAGCGCTGCCTGCTGTCCATGTATGTTTCAGCGTGTCAGTTTGAACTGTGGTGTACTAACTTTGAACTTTGCTTATGCAAGATCTGGGTCCTCAAGTGCCGCCTATCCAGGCTCAAACCTTCGTTTCAACTACACAAGCTATGTACTGGTGTGTTTCTGCCGAATGCTTGGTGTTGCAGGTAGTTTGGCTTAGTACTGTTGGTGTTCTCTAGAGTGATAGAGTCTGACACCTTATGACAACTTGGTGAGGGTGTCATGTGATAGTGTGTTATTGTGGTGGATCGTTCAAGGTCCCAACTTTGTGTAAATAAAGCTTTATTGGGGTCTTGCAATATGCCTCACAACTTCTCATCCAGTGACCATAAATAGCCATGGATGGCACGTGGGTGCTCGTAGGACTTGCCAGATGTGCCAGAGACCTGTGTGTGTGATTGACGGTGTGTTACCGTCCCCGTGGCTTGTCTATATTTACACGAAGTCGTGTGTATTTCACATCTTTGTTACGTATGGGGTCTGCAGGTGCTCAAACACCTGTTTCCCACATCTTCATACATTCCAGAGATTTTGAGCTCTCCTTTATGTTGAGTACATGAGGAGACCGCTGGTCCACCTTGACCAGGATCCGCAACACTGGGGTTACTGTCTCGTTCTCCTTTTAAGACTTTGGCAATTGAGGGGTTTTGCATGGTGTCATTATGGATTACTTCACTGCCTCCAAAAACGTGACAGCGCTGCTCTGACCTCTGTCTGGGCAGCTGAACACAAGATAAAGGAATAAATAAATTTAGAAATTGTTAAGAGTAAGAATCTACATTCATGCTCAACAACACATCAACAACAATGAAAACAACATGACAAAAGGAAGACTATGAATCAAAATAAAGAAATAGTGGAGAAGGAAAAGAAAGAAATAAAATAAAACAACACAACATCCCCAGACTCCTCCCCAGGTCCTTCACTTCTTCAGCACATTGCAAGCACTTGCAGGCCCTGTCCTTGCACCAGTACATGCATGCGGCCATCTTGTGTGCCAGCGCTGTTGCATACCAACAGTGGGTGCAGCCCCCACTGGTCAAGTGCCCTCCACTCCCTGGTTTGGCTCCCACTCCGCAGCTGTGGCTTGGACCTGCTCTCGCTTGCTTGAGCTTTGCCTCCTTGAGCACATCGCGGCAGATCTTCCCTCTGGTCGTCGTGTCCACCTGTTGCCGAGGGTACTCTCACCCATCGCCTCTGCCACGTAGCACTGTGCTGTGTCTGATGAGACCTTCCAGTCTTCGCACTCCTGCTCCATTGCCTTGACCTTGGTCCAGAAGCGGAACGCTGTGTGGTCAGATGCGTTCGACGCCCTGGTCACCAGCGCCCTGACACCCTCTCGCAGGGCCACATACATCATAGTGGAGGCGGCTACGTTCGTGCGGTAAGTGCTCTCAAGCAAGGCCAACCTGTTCTGGAAACAGGGGTTAGCACTGGGGCCTATAGAATTCGAAGGGGGGGGGGGGGGGGGGGGGGGGGGGGGGTCATATGAGTTTGCTGCTGTGTAGCGTCTGGGAGCCTCGCCACTGGTGCGTCCCTCATGTGCTCCATCCCGGGAGCCTCGCTCTCATGGTTGCGTCCTTCGCTGTGTGCCACGCACCACGTCCTAGCTGGGCAAGCGCCCTACCAGTCTTAGAGGGCCGGCAAGTCTTCCTGCTCTTCATGCCATGCGTGGTTACGCCACTGTGCTACCCCACCGCCGGACACCTTAGAGGGTGTTGATCGCGCAGTGTTGCGGACCATGGTCAAGGTGGACCACTGGTTCTCATTATGTACTCTATACAATAAAGATAGTGAACTTTATGTACATGAAGAGCAGTAGACATCACTTCTACAGCAAGCGCAACAAAAAGCAGAACCCACATGTGCTGATTGCACAAGGCTAGTGAAGTTATTCCCAAACAACTCCATCACTTGTTTAGCGCAGTGGTTAAGACATAACGGTTGGCACAATTGAACCACGGTTCAATACCCATCATCGACTTTCATTGTTTTGACCACTAGCACTTACCCGAGCCTCTAGCAACACCGCCAGGCTGTTGAACTCTGTTAACACACACCACTTGAGGTCTTCACCACACCATCAAGGGTGTCGGATCTATCCTCTATAGAAAACCAGTCGTACTGCACACACATCTAAACACCTTGGCTGAAAACACATACAGTACATAGCTTATGTAGTTGAAACAAAGGTTTGAGCCCGGATGGGCGCTATTTGAGAAGTAGGGATCACCAGACCCTCTGGAACAGAGGGGATCAGGGATCTGAATACAGTACACAAAGTAAAACGAGAACGCTGCAACGTGCAGACATGGTAGGCAGCACTACCAGTCAGCATTCGATAGCCAGACATCAGGGCTACCGCTGCCAGGTGCAGCGGTTACGCTAGCAGGTGTTGGGCATCACTCAGAGTCACTTTGTACATTGGTTGGATAGTTTTCGATTTAATCACCAACAGAGCAGCGCCAAGGCAAAAAGGCACTCTAGGGAACAATCTCCACGACTCATGGGCCCTGCCACCCAATTTGAGGTGATCTCACCCCCATGTGAAGGCTGGCTGTGCCCAAAAAGTGGAGATATGTCCCTTAAAGTCGTGACAAACTGTTTTATGTGAAAAGGGTATAAAGGTAGCACCTCAGAATAGGCAATAAACATCAACTTGAACTACTACTCGAATTTATAACCATTGTACCGCGTGCTAGACCCTCCTACACCGACACGCAGGTCAGTTAGGCATCCCGGATTCCATGCACACTGGGTTGTCGTACAAGAGGTGAAAATAACAGGGAAGGTAGTAAAGGGGGTGGGGTATACTCACATCCAGCGATCCAGTGTGGCCATCCCAGTTTCACTTTCCTAGCTGCTGTGGGTCTGCTGCTGCTGTTGCTGCTGCTGCTGAGTGGTCCTCATTGCTCCTTGGGGGGCTTGTCCAGCCAGGTCCCGGACCATGGCGTGCATGCGGTCAGCTTGGGAGGGGGGCAGTGGGGGTGGGCGTTGAGCTTGTTGAGGTGGACAATGCCTCCCAGGAAGTCCTGGTCATCGGCCGACAGGTTGGCTAGGAGGGCAGGGAGGGGGATGGAAGGTAGAAGAACCCACCATGGAAGGCGGCTGCTGTGTCTGCTGTGGTATCGATGAGTGCTTGTGTGATAGCTGCTGGGGGGGAGGGGACAGCCATGCCAAGTGCATCGGCCATCAGCTCCATCTGATTGTCTGTCAGGGTTGTGAAGAGCGTCCCAGCCACTCTGATGGTGGCTTGTGTGGGTGGCTGCAGGTGGTGGTGGTGGTGGTGGTGGTGGTGGTGGGCAATTGTAGTGGAGCAGGGTGCTGAGGTTCCAGGATTGTAGGGAAGAATTGGTAAGTGCAATTCATCTGTAAATCTCTGAGGTCACATGGGTGGTTTACCTCCATGTGACTCATCTTTTATTTTACATATTATGCAAAAAACAAAAATGTTTCATGACCCAGGAAATCATCTAGTCTGAATTAAAGGGTCGATAAAAATCAGATTTTGATACAAATATTGCTGCTTTATTCCCAAATTTTCTGGGTGCAGAAAAGAAAAAGTGTTTGGTTTTGAACTTGGGCTGATAAGTATTTATTATCTTAGATGCTCACTATGACAATATCAGAGGACAAATACTTATTGGTAGAACAGTGTAGGAAAGAAGAGTACCAACCATATGTGAAATTGGTTTACAATCAGGCCAAAATTCAAGATGCATAACGCTATGCTAACCCTTACATTTTCAGTTTCTTTTAATCAAGTTACACAGTAACACAAGTGCGGGGTTGAAAGATAGCAAAAATCTCTCAAAAAAAGTTCAAAACAACTCCAGAAAAAATCAGAAGTAAAGTGCAGAGATGTTAAGAAAACAGTTGGTTGGTAAAAGTAGTAAAGTATGTATGGTCAGTTCGGGCTTGGCAGTTGATTATCCAGGTTCCAGGTTTTGCCAAGGTTGCCCAAGCGGGGCTCCCCCAGGCTGAGGTATGCGATTTCGCGGTCTTTGAGGTGGTAGCAGTTGTGCAGGTGCATCTGGCTCAGCCCAGGAGGTGGCAACATTCAGTGTAGATGAGAGCTACCCCAGAAGAGACTTTGGTGTATGTGTCAACTTCAGAGGGTGGTGTGTTCCGGACTTCGTTCAGGATCATGTCAAGCCATGTCATGCGGCCAGCAGGGAGTGTGAGCATTTCCCAGTTTATGCGCAAGAGAGCAGTTGCACCAGAACAGTTGGCAGCATGGGATCAGGTCAGGATGTCATTGCACTTGAGGCATGGTTTGTATCAGGTAACAGCACCAAGATTCCAGCAAAGGATGTTGTTACATGTTTTGCAGTCGATTCCCTTGCAGGCAGTCAGGTACAGCCAGACTGGGTCTTTGAGTTCGACTTGGATTGCGCCAGCAATGGTGTCCAGGTTGTTGTCCAGGTTGACAATGGATTCCTTGCGTAGTTTCTTGTGAGCATTGTTGGACAGTGCTTGTTGCAGCTTCGGAGGGTACCAGAATGGGACTTCGGCTGGGGGTGGAGGAACCAGTGGTTGCTGTTGACAATCAATCCATTTAGCATCCTCATGGGTCACAAGTGGGTTGGAGCAAGCAAGATGGGGAAGACATTCCTGAAATGGTTTGTCGATGCCCAGCAGCATGCCGCGCCAGAAACAAACAGCCGGGATGGAGCGATCAGTTGAGTTATGCAATCAGGAGGACCACATGAGATTGAGCTCAGTAGCACGGTGTTTGAAGGGTTTGACTTGCAGTAGCTTGTGGAGAGCAGCAGTGGATGTGTTGGGGGGTGTTGCGCAGTGTTGAGGCAAGAGTCTGTAGTGCAAGACGTTGGACAGACTCATACAACTTGAGCGTGGATGCAGATGGGAGCTTGAGAGCAATGCCATACCTGAGGACCGGCCGGATGAAGCTCCTGTAGATAGTAACAGATGCTGCAGGAGCGCAGCCCATTGCATTCATACCAACCAACGCCAGTGCCACAATGACACCATGTGCTTTTGATATTCATTCCTTCGCCAGTAGAGCCCAGTTGATTCTGTGTTGACCAAAGGGGATGCCAAGATACGGAGCACATTGCTGGGACGGGAAGTCCACATTGTAGAGCTTGAGGGGCACATCACACAGTGCTGGAACAGGACCGAGATAGATACACTTGGATGGCGAGAACCGGATTCTGACAGTATTGGACCATTCCTCACATGTTAGGAGCAGGACTGCATGATCATGTTGATTGGTGGCCACCAAGGAGGTATCATTTGCAAACAGGAGGTTGTTGAGTTGGATACCATTGATTCGAATTCGCGGGATTCCAGGAGCACGTAGCCAAATTGAGAGACCATGGATGTGACAGTTGAACAAAATCAGCAACAGAGTAGTGCCCTGCAGAAGACCTCGTTCATTGTTGAGTGGATCACTAATCATGCCAGCCACCACTAGATAGCAGGAGTTGTGATTGAAAAGATCCTGAAGCTGTGCCAGCATGAATTTGTCCAGACCAAAGACTTGTGTGAGCATTTGCCAGAGAACTCTTCAATTGACTTCGTCATATGCTGCTTTGATGTCCAGCAGGATGGTGGATGCATGTTCATTGGTGTTCAGAGTTTCATGGAGAACCATGGCTTGATCAAGCAAGGACTGACCAGGTCTGAAGCCGCCTTGAAAGTTGTCAAGTTGTTGCATCACAGGACCGAATTCAGGAATGAGCAGCTGCTCATATAGTTGGCAAGTCATACACATCAATGCAATGGGCCAGTAATTTGCAATGTCCTGGTCAGATCCCTTCTTCTTGAAGACTGGCACAATGAGAGCCTTCCTCCAGTCAGATGGAATGATTGCAGCAGCATGGACCATGGGCAGAAAAACGCCAAGAATGTCAACCATGAGATTGCCACCAGCTTTGATGAGTTCAGCAGGAATTCCATTGGATCCAGTGGCCTTTCCGAGTGGGAGCCCAGCAATTGCAGACTTGATCACATCCAAGTTGAAGACTTCCAGAGTTGAACGCGACTGGATTTCCTCAAGTGCAGGGGGTCCAGGTTGGGGATGTCCAGTCAGAGGTGCTCCAAAAGTAGTTCAAAAATCACCAAATTGCGCTTTAATGGGAATTGTCCAGTTCTTGAAATGCAGTGCATAGAGTGCAACTCAGTAAAATCATAGTGGCAAGTGACAATTTTTATTTATGTTGTTTACTTTATAGGTTGTTTTGTTTGTTTTTGATATCTTGGAAAAATGCATCAATTCTGATATCTACCTTGATTTGTTCACCAATGAATGTGGCCACCCATTCCTCAGACTTTCCTACAGGACCTCAGACCACCTTGAGTGTTCAGACGCCTCTCCTGTCCAAATCAGCACCTTCTACGATTCTATGTTGTAGGATCAATTTGGATTTCTGACACAACTTACATTCTGCTCTGCCATCATTGCAGCCATAATGACAACCTGACATGGACTTGTTCTGGATTTTTGACACTCTTGCTGATCTTCCATAAGCTCTGTTGCTGGTATGTTGATATTCAAGTCTGTATGTTTTGGAGATTTGTTTTGTATTGTTTTTCAATTGGTAGAAGCTTTATCATTGATTTACAAAGTGTGTGGGAACATATGTGTATGTGTGGGAATGTGTGAGTGAGAACGAGAGTGTGGGAACCTGTGTGTGGGAACATGATTGTTTCAGATGCAATTGTCAACAAGTAGCAGTGGCAACAAATTGTGTTGGGTAATTGTATCCTAATTTTTCACTCAAATTCAACATAAAAACTATTGTTTGAGGCTGCATGCACATCATTTAGCAGTCATGCCCAGCATGCGAATTAAACAGCTACTATATGTGTCTGTCAGATTGTGTGTGCCTCCAACTGTGTCCAATAATAAAACATAGTTTGTGGACTTTATTCTGGATACCAACGTCTCCACTTGGAGTTGTACTCTTCTTCTTCTCTGACATCCATGCTGGCCCTCACAAAACTGGGGTCACAAATGATGGATTGGGCAGCATCAATCCACGGAACATTCGTGTAACGCACAGTGGCTTCCAGCTTTGCTCCCAACATACCGTTCAGGTTCGACCAAACAATGTGCCCGTGCGCAAAAAGTGCACACGTGATCATCATGACTGCCACGACTTCGTCTTGTTCGCAAATCACTTCGCCGTTCAGAAACTGGTTGCAGAAGATGGAATCATTTCGAAGATTGCACGGCTGAGCCACCAAGGGATTGTGGAGGTCGCTTCGGCTGGGTTTGACCAGAAGACACTTGGAGCTAAAATCCGCCGCTAGCAAGGCTCGCGTCGTCCTTGTCAGGGTCGGATACATCTTCAGTCGGACCGTGGGCTGCGTGAATTCAGAAGCGCAAACAGCGCGCCACCAGTCGAACACGCCTCGGCAAAGAGGTGGCTGATTTTGGACCTGAACGCTTGTTTCTGATATGCTGCCCACTTTGCAGCGGCCTCGTTGCGGGTGAAGCGGAGCTGCACTGCCTCGCTGAAGTTGCTGGCGTCGCGACTCGAACCGCACGCGTACAAGATGTTCTCACCCAGATTGCCAAACAGCCGCGAAACAAGAAACTGGTAGTTTCGAGTAGCTTGTACCAAACTGCGAATGACTTGTTTGGCGTTGCTTGCTGTGAAGGGACCGCCTTGGCAAACCATTCCATGCGCCACGGCGTAATTCGAATAAATGGTGCCGTCTTGTGAATCCGCAATGCCACTTGAGCGTCCTTAATAATCGCACGGATGCCTTTGATGGGTCTCTTGTGGATGAGGTAGTCTCCAAAAACATAATCCTCTCCCCCTGGTCCCCATGTAACAGCCGCAACTTGGAAACCTACACGCGCTTCGATATTCCTTCTTCGCTCTTCGAGTTACGGCAGCCTCAAGGATTTGCTTTTTCATTTGGTGGTTCATTATTACACAGGTCTCATTTTTTTCAAGGGCGCGCCTACTTCAAGCAAATCAACTTCCCCATTTTATGTATGACAGCATCCCGTTTCTTGCAACAGAGAATCGGCCGACGTACAGTATTTCTAGTATTCTGGCAATTGCGATAATTTTTATTTTTGACTTCATCAGTAATTTGTGTAGACGGCATCCTCAATGGCCTTTCGCGGGGCGATTCTTCCAGTCCAACGAACAAACTGTTCCAAGCCTTGCTCAATCAGAATCTCGACACCCTCCACATACGACCACGATATCTGAGTACGCTCAACGCTTCCAAGGTGTTCAATGATGGTCGTCTTTCGCGGTCTGTACGCCATCTCAACAAACACACCGACAGAATGTATAGGGGCGCATTCGTTTGCCTTTGAAAACATTGCATCCAGGGGCAAGTCATTCTGAGTGGCTCCAGGAATGCATGAAACTAAAAGAAACAGTTTGGGACGTTGATCGCCGTCACTAGGTGAGCCAACAGTCTCGAAAAGCGACTCAAACTTGCTGATGGCAGATGCTCCAAATTCTTGAGCAATGACTTCCGCTTTTGCCAGGGTGCGATTCCAGATTCTCAAATCCTTAACTCCGAGGCTTTGCAGCGCAAAACAAGCAGCGCGAGACGTGCCACCCGCGCCGATTACTCCCCCAACCAAGTCAAACCCTCCAACTGAACCAATGCGTTTCAAGATTGACGCACGAATACCGAGCCAGTCGGTATTATCACCAATGATTTCCTTCTGCCCTTCTGTACTCACAATGATGGTGTTCACTGCTCCAATTTTGGTTGCTGCTTCAGTCAGCTTGTTGACGAGCTTATGCCGGACAATTTCTTCTTTGTGTGGGATTGTAACACTGGCACCACCAAAGGTACCGTGTTTCAGACCATCATCCAGCATTGCTTTCACATGCGACCAGTTGGGATTCTCAGAAATGCTGTACTTGTGCGGTAACCCAAGTCTCTCGAACCCAGTATTATGTATGGTTGGTGACATGGAAGACGCGATTGGATACCCAAACAGATAAAAGTGTTTTGGGCTCACAAGACCGAGAAGTCCCCGTGTTTGAAAAATCTCCTTAATGCTCAATTGACCAGGTGCGGCTTTGATGGGGAGTTCAGGATGAGTCACGGGTGTCATGTACATGTTCAACACGCGAGACATTTGACCGGCGGCCGCCATATTAACGGCAATCAAGGGTTTCTTTGGCAGGAGGTTCATGGTAGGCACCGTATGATTCACGAATCGGTAGAGGCCAAAATTATCATCCAAGCTTTTGGCAGTTCCAATCAGTTTGACTGAATCTCCAAACTGGTGAAGCTCGATATACTTGTCCCGCATAAGAACAGCACTTGATCCAGCGGCCAAGTTACTTCCAGAGGTGGTGAGATCCCAAATGGCAGTTCCGCTGAAATCGTGATAGCTTGCAATAAAATGGGACCGACCCTTATTGGCCAAAAGGATTTTGTAAAGCTTGTTAAATTCGGCCGTCTTTGAGTCCAGCACCTCCACGTCCACAAACTCGCATCCATGCCTGAGACCAAGCATCAAGAGTGCAAACATGCCATTCAGATCCCCATCTGGATAACGACCTCCCTGGCTCTTGGTTCTGACAGTAAAGATGATGGGCAAATCGGAATGCCTTCTGATGAGAGCGATTTGAGCTCCAATGAACTCATCCGTTTGCTCCTTCAGCAAGTCCACGCGAAGTTCTAACGCGTCCGAACCTTCAGACACTGTTGCCAAAAGCTTTGCATAATCGTGAAGATCGGCAAATGTCAGCGACAGAAAGAAGCTAGAGTCAGCGGACACTGCATGCCGTCCTTGCGTCGACAAAACGGATTTGACGAATTTGGAAAAGTCACGTTCAGCTAACTTCCAGCTCGCTTCTTGCCCATCCGCCAGAATGGTAAACTCCGCATTCGAACATTCTTTGTAGAATGGCTTTCGCCGATACCAGATGGAACGAGGGTCTTCTCCCAGGGCAGGCCGGGTTTTGTCCGCTCCAAGGTAGTCGATAATCGCTTGAATATTCCTCGTCAAGTGCAAAACATGCCCATCCCCGCTTTTCCAACGCGCAAGCGCATCACGGCCAACAGGCGTCTCAACAATACCACCCCCACATGAAATCACGCATCCTTTGGGATGTTCTTTTAGAACTTCTTCAAGCTGCTCAGCTTCCAATTTTCGAAAGGCTTCCCACGAGTTGGATGCCACAAACTTCGCAATAGGTACGCCCATTTTTTGATCAAAGTAAGCATCCATATCGATAAAAGCGCGCCCAAGCGATTTTGCAGCCGCAATGCCCATGTGGGACTTTCCAGCGCCTTGAGAAGGAAGTATGACGAGATTACAACAATGTCAACGTGAAGACAAAGGAGGAAATTACCTCTCATTCCAATGATGACGATGGAGGTTTCATTGAAAGCTGCTTTTGAGTCGACATCCAACGAAGACTCTGATCCCGAAGCTTGAATCAGAGCTTCTTCAGGCACACTCGATTTTTGTGCCGCTTCAACCTCCAAAGCGCTGGATAATATTTTGCGAATGACGTCATCTGCGATGAAGCTTGCTTTTGGTTCGTGGGTACTTCCGATTCCAGAGAGCATAACCACTCTTTTTTTGTCCCCTTGGTTTTTCTTGTCAACTCGCATGATATCCAACAATTTATCCACAGAGCAATGCTTTCCTGGAGCCAATTCGAGTACACACTTATCTTGAGTTGATACTGGCAATCCGTACGCCTGCAGGACACGCACGATTCGGTCTATGACAGCATCATCATTCACATATCCCAAATGACGGGCGATTTCAGCCTCGCGAACCATTCCAATGGCAATACATTCGCCGTGCAGCAGGTCTGGGCTGAGAATCGCCTCAATTGCATGTCCAACACTATGACCGTAATTGAGTAATCCGCGTAGACCTGTTTCCTTTTCATCGATTGTGACAACATGCGCTTTCACTTGAATGGAGCCCAGCACAACTTTGATCAAGAGCTTCAAGTCATCATCTGGCGTCCAAAATTCCAGCTGACGTCAATCATCAGGCAATATGGCCAGGAGAAGAATAAAAAACGCACCCGAAGTTTCGGAGGCAGTGTCGTCAGCGCTCAGACCGAGAATCTCCTTCGCGCCATTTTCGAGAAGAGAGAAGTCATCCTCGTCCCAAATGGCTGCCGTTTTGATGACTTCAGCCATGCCGTTGACGTATTCTCGACGCGGGAGTGTGCGCAAGTAGGCCAAATCCATAAAAATATGGCGCGGTTGGTGAAACGCGCCAATCAGATTTTTCCCTGCTGGCGTGTCAACAGCAGTTTTCCCTCCGATCGAAGAGTCGACCATGGCAAGCAGTGTCGTCGGAACTTGGAAAACTGGGATTCCCCGCATGAACGTGGCGGCAATAAACCCTGCATCGTGACGTTGAGATTTTGGGATGAGAGATAAGACAAAAATTACCAAACAAGTCTCCAATCACGCCCCCTCCAAGAGCAACAATGCAAGAGTCTCTCGTTAATTTTTGATGCAGCATCCAGTCTTCTGCGGCAGCTTTTGTTTCTCTGGTTTTGATGCTCTCCCCAGGTGGAATGACATACGAGAGGACTCTTGCCTTGGACCCAACCAGCTCAAGGGCATGTGTGAATGCTTGCACTAGCGCGTCGAGATGTAAGTGGGCAAGGTTCGAGTCCGTGGCAATGAGGTAGGCCGAGCATGGCATGGACGCAACCACCTGCTTGGCAATGTGGGCAGTTAAGCCATATCCCAGAGTGACGCATTCTTTTCCCAGAACGCTGATAAGATGTGCTTGAATGTTTGATCCGGGAATTTCGAACGCCGTTGCAGCTGCTTTCGTGTTGTTTGGATTGGCGGTATGGTCGGTGCTGGGTAGGGCCCGTGTCTTGACACGCTTGCTCTTTCCAGTTTCCTCCTTAGCTCCATTGGAGATATTGGCTGTGTCGTTTCCGTTCCCGGTGCTTGCCCTTGTCGCCGATCGCGTGCGCTTCAACGGGGCTTCGCTCATTTTATTCTTTCTTTTTTTTTATTCTCTGGTTAAAACATGGCCACAGTCAAGACCCCTGCAAGGGCCACTCCAAAGGCAAAGAAGAGCTTCTTATCACGGCACTCGAAAACTATCAAACCAGACTCGCCGTCTCGCGCAGCGGAGCATACTGCCGTGACCGTGGATGGCGACGCGAGCGAAACAGCAAAACGGGCTCAATCCTTTCTGGATCTCAGCAACGTCTATTCATACACGGAAGAAGATCTGGATGCTCTTCTGTCTCAGGCGACCTCTGCTTTGGAGCAAAGAGCTGCAATTAGCGTCGCTGACGAGGCAGCAAACGACACCGTTGAAGTCAACAGCAAACTAGCATCAACCACATTTGCCGGGAAAGACTCTTTACTAGTGTTCGTTCTTCTCGATTTGCTTTTATTTTGTCGATAAGCTGATCCCTGGACATTTCAACCAGCCAAGTCAAACTCGACGCCCATCTTCCACCTTCTCACAACCCGTACTTTGTCGAAAAGTCTTCAACAGGCCCTGTTCGCTTGAATCCGTCAAAGATTGAGATTGCTACAAAGACTACTGAAATGATCGTGCCGCATGTAAAGGGCAATGCTGCCGGCCCTGTTAACAGCCACAGCAAAAACAGTCAAGATGTTGCGAAAGGCCTTGGAAGGGGTGCTTCAAAGGGTCTGCTTGATAGGATCGTCGTGGCGAGGGTGCAAAATGAAATCGCACCCGAATTGGATCATGATGCGAAAACCAAAAAGAAGGTACCTTTTTTATTTTTTGACAGAAATCTTCAAATCTATCAACTCTTTCACCTTGTCGTTGTGTCTCCTCTGATCGCCTCTATTCGATTTTCTAGTTGATCAAAGAAACGGCCGGCCCGAAATGGTTCGATCTTCCAGCCCCTGACTTGACCGACAACCTCAAGCGCGAAATCCAAATCATCAAAGCTCGTAACGTTTTAGACCCAAAACACCATTATCGTCGGGCAGACAAAAACGCTCCAGAGTTTCCGAAATTCTTTCAAATGGGCACCGTGATCGAGGGTGCAGGAGAGTTTCACAAGCACGGGCGCATCAACAAACGCGATCGCCGAGATGGGCTTGTGGAGGAAGTTTTGGCGGATGACAAAACCAAAACCTATCTCAAACGCAAATTCGGTGAGATCCAAGTGATGAAGCAGACCTTGGCACGGAAGCCGACCAAAAAGCTGAGGAGGAAAGGCGGTGGTGGTGGTGGAAAGAGAGGATGATGGATTTCTCTGGGCTCGTGTGAGAGCGAAAATGAGATTCTTTGACCGTGGAGAATGTTAAAACTGCTAAAAAAGCTTAAAAAGAAGCGAAAAGAGATACCTTCGTCTCAAGTTTCCTTTGTGCACTTGGAACCAAAAAGGGAGATCGAAAAGAAAAAAAGTCCTTCAGCTCTCAACCACAGACAACGAAGCCAACAACAACTCGCAGTGCAAGCACGGACCGAGAAAGACGCCAATATCGTCTCAATAATACCGGCAACAACTGCAGCAGGGATACGAGTTATGTCCCACGGCCCTGCGCAAACACACCTTCTCGCAATAAGTGTCGCACCAGCAGACCCTCTTACAACCCCCTCGTTCTTGGAACCTACTTCGTCCTCCTCTTCTCCCCATTTTCCAACCCCGAGCTCGCCCCCAGGCTCCGCTGAAGAACCGGCCAAGAAGGACTTGAAGTTGAATATCATGCAGGCAGACACCGCCCATGCAACCACTGCTGACGCCCTCTCCCTCCCTCACACACTTCCCCATCAAGACGACCAGATTCGGCTCCCTTATCCCCACTCCATTGAGTCCAGCACTGACGTCCCGCGCCACTCCCCCCCAGACTCCCCACTGCAGAACACTTCTTCCACCACAGCTGTCCAGCCAGCAGTCGTGCCTCCAGCTATGGCGCCTTCAGAGACTCTCTCTGATTACTCCATGGCGGCCTCTCCTGCCGTCTTGAACAAACTTGCGCAGTCGTCGCATTCGCACCAAGCCGCAACAAGGCGGCCATCTTTACAGTCAATCTCATCTGTTCCCTCCAACTCAAAGTCTAAATCTTCAGCTACAACGTCCTCCAATTCCTCTGCAAAACGGCAAAATATTGTATTTGTAGATCCTGACGATGCCAATGCTCCATGGTGGTGGCCCGCAGTCGTCGTATCACAAAAAGAGTTACCTGACTTTCGGAGAGCAGTTGCGTCTTCGGGTTTTTTTTTTCCCGTTTCTTTTTTTTGCTTCAACTGACTCTTGATTTTACAGACTGGGAGCGACGTTACTGAACCGAAAGATGGGGAATACCTTGTGTGCTACTTTGAAGATGCATCATTGTGAGTGCATCTGTTTGTCATTTTTCCGGAGAGATGCCGCGAATCGCGGATAGTAACGTGCTTTTGTGATGTTCTTTCTTTTCAGTTCAACAATACCCGAAACAGCTGCCATGCCTTTTAGCCCCAATCAGCCGCCTTATACCACGTACATGAATGGAGTTAATGGCTTCAATTTTCGTAATGACAAGTCGGTACGGCTTGCGACCGAGTACTACGAAACCGGCGTTCCTCCGCTAAATTTCCTCTGGCTGAACGGGGGAATAGGGATTGGCCTGAATGGGCAGCAAGTCTTACAGCAAATGCCCTATGGAATGCAGAGCAGGGACTCGGGAGTTGCTTTTTTGGCTGATGCATCGTCGACTGTGGTGACCCAAGCGAGCAGTAAACGCTCTCGACAACAGCAACAACTTCTCCAGCAGCAGCAACATTTAATGAATGGAAGTAATATTGTGGACACCAAAAAGGCACTACCCAACGGCATCGCCAATGGGAAGATTGTTGAAGGCAGCAGCTTACCGTCAAAAAAAGTGCGTCGAGATGGAAATCAAAATGGGCCAATCAATGGGTTTAATGGCAACCTAGATTCAAGGAATAATCGAAAGGTTTGAATCTCAGGGGTTTTTTTTTTTGGGCAGCTCCTGATAATGTCTTTCTTTCTGAATGTACAGACTTCGCCGCCCAATATTTCGACCGCACCTGCACGAGGAAAACAAACTCTGAACGGTCCATCGGCATCTCCGGTTCCTCGGCGAGGAAATAGCGGAAGCTCCAAAGCCGAGCTATTACTTTTGCAGCAACAGCAGCACAATCAACAGCAGCAACAGCAAAATCGTGAATCCAGCTCTGTAGAACCGTCACCAGGCCCTGTTTATGCAAGGAAAACGTCAGTGATGGGTCCAAATTCACAGACGACCAGCTACACTGCCAGCAGTGCCAAACGCGGCTCAAAGGGGGACATGATGCATTTTAACCCTCTATCAGTGTCTCCTCCGAAATCGGCGCCATTGCCTATTGCCATGGCGGGAAACACTCGTTCTCGAGGAGGACCCATCCCTGCGCAGATAATTGTCGGATCACATGGAGCATCGATATGCTCTGCATGTGGTAAACCTGCTGGAACCTGCTCTTGTACTGGTAGTTCAGGGAGTCCGTATCAGATGTTTCACACACACACATCCCAACAACAATTCCATTTGTCTGTTGGCTCCAATGGAAACGCAGCCAGCGCTATTGGCAGCAACTCAGGCGGTCACACTCCAAAATTTCACGAATCTGCGCTTCCTCATCACACTCATCCGGGCCAAATGAGGTCATCCTTTCACGTTCCTTCGTTCTCTCATCAAAATCAGCAGCAACAGCGCCCTATTCTATCGCTGGGATCTGATACGGGAAGCTCGAACCCTGCTTCACATGCAATTGCGGTACAGCAGCAACAACAGCAACAACAGCAACAACAGCAGCAACAGCAAACTAGTGTGACAAACATGTTCGCGCCGATTTGTGTGCAAAAGCGCAGCGATAGAGCAGATTTTGTTATGTTGAAGGGAATCGTTCCTGAGCGGGGAAGGAAACTGTGGCTTAATGAAGTGTTGAAACGGTGCCAGTGATCTAATTGTTAACCTTTTTTTTTTTCCCATTTTTCCGTAGGTTTACTTTTATTTCCAGTTTGATTCTGAAGGTCATCCTTTGCTATTTTCTTTTTTCTTTTTCTGTCTCAGTTCTTTTTGTTGTTTGTTTCTTCCCCCATTCACTAAACTGTAAATAAGCGGAACAAATTTTATAAAAAAAAAGATTTAAAAAATGAGACTGGCGCTGACTGCCCTCCTCTGGATCGTGCACTCGTCCGCGGCCCTTGCCGCGATTCTGACATACAGCATGGCTGCCCATGAACGGCCCTGTTTTTACACAGAGAGTCGCTACGTCGAAGAGAAGCTCTCAATTTACTTCTCGGTGCGTTGAAATGGCTTTATTGCAGGGCACTATAAAAATCACATGCTCCTTCCGAATGCTTGCACCCCTTTTTCAACTCCCCGCTCAATTCACCCATTTTGTATATATTGCTTTAGGTCCAAAGCGGAGGAGATTTCGACATTGACTATGAAGTGATTTCATCGACGACGGGTGAAACAGTCTTATCTGGAACCAAGGAGCAAACCGGGGACTATGTATTCAGCGCGCCGGCGATTGGAGAGTTTAAATTTTGCTTCTTCAATCTGCTGTCTTCGTTCGCCGAAAAGGTGTTTATCGTGAATGCCTTTTTTTTTTTATGTTTATTAGTAGTGTTTTCTTTTCACGCTTTCGCGGCCATCCACCCGAAAGTGCTGTTTTGAACTGCGTGCATTCCATGGCAGTTGATCTGCTGTTAATTTTTTTAATATGGTTTTTATCTTCTTCGCCTCATCACTGATACATGTCCATAACTCTCCCCCTTCTTGCAACCCAACCCAACCAGAAATTCGACTTTGAAATCCTCGCTCAGCACGAAATTCCGTCCCGAAACTACCAAAAAGACAAGGACCTGAAATTCGAAAAGCCCACAGACGAGGCCACACTGGCAGCGAAACCGGACATGAAGCCCATGGAAACGAGCATTCAAAACATGCACAACCATTACGGGGGTATCATTCGTGACTTGCGTTACTTCAGAACGCGTGAGAATCGAAACTTTGACACGGTCAAGAGCACTGAGAATCGCATTTTTTGGTTCAACATCACGCAGAATGGAATCATCATTTTGACGGCCATTATTCAGATTGTTGTGATTCAGACGTTGTTTTCAAAGCAAGGTGCTGGTGGCATGGGGGGTATTGGCAGTGGCAGTGGAAAGTACTCGGGTGTTTCATCATCTGCACCCTCTTCGTTGGCTGAAAAGAGTGGCGGATTTGGTGCTGTCGGTGGTAGCGGGTATGGTGGTTCTGGTGGTTCATACGGTGGCGGTGCTTCCTCGTATGGTGGTGGGGCTGGCTCCGCTAGTTATGGTGCTGCGTCGGGAGGTTACGGTGCCGGAGGTGCTGGATACGGAGCCAATCCATCAGGTATGGGAGGATATGGAGCAAGTGGTGGGTATGGAAACAGTGCAGCCGCTGGTGGATATGCAGGAAGTACCGCTTCAGGTGGGTATGGTGCCAGTGCTCCCAGCGCGGCGGCTGCTCCGCCTCCCCCTGCTTCTGCTGGATATGGGGGAAGCACGTCGTCCGTTCCAACTTATGGAGGTGCATATGGCAACAGTGATGCGAGAAAGAGATTCTGATTTCATAACTGATGAATAAATCACCGAGAGTTTTTTTTTTTTTTGATATCTTTGTGATAGGTGCAGCGCTAAGCAATGATAGCCAATATTTTACTGATTTCCTTTTGTGCATTGATTGACATTAAACCATTTTCATGACCTTGACCCCTCCAACAGAGTTTGCAGCCATAAGGACATCTGGATCCTTCTTTTTCCAGCACACACTGCTCACAAAGTGGTATGGATCCGCGTCTGCCACCTCCAACCCCTGTGTGTTCGGCAATGATGATGTGAATCAAGGTGAGACGGAAATAAAAAATGGTATAAAAAAAAGTTAAATGGGAAAGGCATACCGTCACAGTGTCCAAAGCGTTACCAAACCGATGCACAATCAGCGGATTCACCAAATTTTTTGAATACGTGTACACACTGTTATTTTCACTGCCGCATGCGATAAAGTCGCCAGAGCAGTTGACACTCAGCCCAACAAAGTTTTTCTCATTCACATGTCCAGAAAAGGAGCGAATATTGCGAGGCCGCTCGTCAGGTAAATGGTATGATCCGTGCAAGAAGGGCGTGTCGGTTTCCATGATTCCAGAATGCTTGGTCGGTGTTTTTGGGAGCGATAATACTGACGCAGCACTGAAATATATGAATAAAACGCGGTTAAACAATCAGCTTTGAAAACCGCGCAACGCAAGAGATTGGCCAAAATGAAAAAATCCACAAACGATTTTCTGAAAATATCAGATTGCATAATATTTTCAGTCAAATTCCGCTCGATAAACGTGGAAAGCGGGCCAAACACGGAGGGAGATGTGATGGGACCAAGAAGAGTGGTTGGGACTTCATCATACATTGTTTTACTGGTGGCATCGCCAGAAGACGCCCCCAGACTCCATAATTTCAAAGTGCTGTCGGTTGAAGCACTCACTATTTCGTTGTTTGAAATGAATTTGACGTATGATACTGCCTTTTTGTGTCCTTCGAGAATATACAGGGGTGACGCAGCGTTTCGCAGGTCGTAGTAATGAATATGGTGGTCTGCGCCAAAACAAAAATAAAACGCGCCAAGTAAGAGACTGGCACTTGAACAAAACATTTAAAATCGCATTACCAGCCGACCCAAATGCAATATGCCTCTCAGAGACAGGATTCCACTTGACTGAGCAAATATTCGCTTTTGATTCAATGGTTTGAACAGATCCGCGTTGATTTGCACTCCAGATTTTAACTTTGCAGTCATCACTCCCGCTAGCCAATAGCAGAGGATCGCTTGTATTGAAATCCACCGACCAAACGCGCTTTTCGTGTTCCTCAAATTCTTGAATTGCGCGACCCGAGGTACTGTCCCACAGAGTAACAATGCCTTCGTAATCCGATGCAGCTAAATGAGCTTTGAAATGCGAATTCCACGATAGACAACTTATTTTGCTGCGACCATTCATTTCAAGAATAGGGTAACGCGGAATCGCATCCATTAAATCATCATCTTCGTCCTCGTTGTCTGAACCGTCCGTCGATTTTTGCGCGTATGCATTTGCTTCATTTGAACTCTTGTTCCACGGATCATCGCGCAAAGAGTCTGTGACAAAAACTGGACCTCTCGCCGGCTTCGTAACAAAGCCTTTCCTTCTTGCTTTATGTGACTCTCCATTCCCACCCCCACCAAATTCAGCAGTCCAATCTTTTACGACACTTTCAAACTCGTAAATTTTAACTTTGCGCGTCACTCCGGCTGTTGCAAAAAATTCATCGTCTCGGTCAAACTCAATTGCGCTCACGATGCTGCCAGGACCTCCGCTTCCGTTTCCTGAGGAACCCCCGCCAGCGACAGCCCCCGAGCCTGTCCCCGATACGAGCTTGTCTGCGTAGTTGATGCGCGCCAAGGTTTTATATGAGGACACGCGGCTAATGCAACTTAAGGACTCTGCAAACGTTTTACAAGACGCGGAAAAGGGTTCAACTCCGCGAAGCAGTGGTTCGTCAGTTGAAATCAGATTGCTGGAGATGGATGGTTTGGATTGAAGACTGGCAGGGGTAAAGGATGGAAGTGAAGGTGGAATTTGGATGTTTGTGGTCATGGGTATGGATCCGTGGAGAATGGGTATTTGGGCAGTGCGTCGCCATTCGCAGTAGTTTTCAAGTAAGTTGTCGAAATGGGCATCAACTCGAGTCATCCTCGACCGCAAAAGGCGCTGCATTGGATCAGGCAGCGACTGTTTCAGTCTGTGAGGGTGTGGATCTGACGC
The DNA here is from genome assembly GCA_025435555.1 of Chytriomyces cf. hyalinus JEL632. Taxonomy (NCBI): domain Eukaryota; kingdom Fungi; phylum Chytridiomycota; class Chytridiomycetes; order Chytridiales; family Chytriomycetaceae; genus Chytriomyces; species Chytriomyces cf. hyalinus JEL632. Next base: position 509,499 of record JAIWWG010000002.1, on the reverse strand, counting down.
AATCTCGACGAGGGGAGGAGGCGTAACAAGCGGCTCTGATTCGTCCATTTCCTGTTTGATGAAGTCAGAAACGAGCAAACAAACACTTGTGCCGAACTACCGAATGAACGCGCTTCCGGGAAGAAGCTCCAATGAATGCTGAAACATCTCCTGTCAGTGGTGCATGCACAACATTGACACCCCAAGCAGGTGCCGTCAAAGACGGAAGCTGCTGGGAAGGTATTGGAGAACTGCATACACTGCTTGCTGTTGTAATAGATGCAGATGCACGCTGAATCGCAGGGTTTGTGGTAATTGGAGTAGACGGCACATTTTGAGAATCGATCATTGATGAGAAAGTCTGAGATAAATCTTTGACGGAGTGCTGGGATACGGACAATGTTGATGGACTTGCAGAGAATTCGCTCAACTCAGCGTCAACTGCGGCGAGATCGTTGTTAATGCAGTTGATTGTCTGCATCAGCTCCCTCAATTGCTGACAAGAAAAACACGTCAGAGAATATCCACAAAATCAGATACAAAGGGAACGAACGAACGCAGCATATGCGAACGACCAGCGAAAAACTCACCCGTTCCTTCGCAAGTTTCGAGCGTGATAGAAAGCGCCTCAAAAGTTCCAGCTGAATCAGTCTCTCGTTGGACGCAAGAAGCCTCCTTTGCTCTGTTAATGCCGCAAGCATCGTGTCGATTTCTGTGGCGAGAAGGAAGCATTTGATAAGAGTGTGCACAAAGGATATTTAAGATTATACCGCGAATAGTGGGTCCTTCACCGCCGACATTGGCCGCAGTAGAGTGCCTACTTCGCCCGTTGCTGCTCGATGGGTTGCCCAGAAGATGCGGGTCTGACTGCATCTGTGATTGTCGACTGTGCTTTGCTGTTCACTTTACTTTATCTTGCGGCGTAAAATATACAAAAGAATAAAAATATTCTCGGATGGACATTCTGGATCTCGTCTCGACGGAAGCTGAGACTGCGAACGACGAGCGCGAACGAGCCAATGATGCAGACGCGGCGCATGCATTGCGGTCTGTGAGCGACATGGAGGGAATGTATGTGTCAGCGACCAAGCCAGAGAGCAAAACAAGCGACGCAAAAGCGGACTTTGACAGTGCTCTCGACTCGGCATTTGCTCGTGACGAGGCTGCGTTTTCGGCCTCATATTCGCAGCTGCCTGATGAGTCATTCTCCCGAAAGAGGAAATCATCGGAGTCCGATGATTTTCATGATGTCCACGCTGGGTCAGACTCGGCGTTCGCTGCATCTTCTTCTAAAAAGGTGTTGTTTATATCTGCCATTTCTGTGTTCCTTCGCTCGCATATTTATCTTCAGCACATCTTCCATTTACTCAAGATTCAGAAAAAGTCACGCACTCTGTTTTCAAAGTCGCGTAGATCAAAGCAGAAAAAGAGACACTCGGCGGCTCCCTCAGTCGAACATGATTCTGCTTTTGGTCTTGAAGATCCCGCCAAGCTTTACTGCTATTGTCAAAAACCGTACAATGAAGACTTGTTTTATATCCAAGTGAGTGTTTCTTGGCTTCGAGGTGCTGAATGTGAGCTTACAAGTTTCACCCGTCTAAGTGCGATGAATGCAACCAATGGTTCTGCTGTAACTGCACCTTCCTGAAGGAATCCCAACTAGACTCAATCATTCTCTTCTACTGTATACCTTGCGAAGCGAGTACGGGATTGAAAACGGTGCGAAGGAGGTTGTGTGCAGCGTATGAATTTGCTCAAAAGATGGAGATTGAAATGGGAGAAGCTGCCGACGACACTTCTAGTCTCACCGATCCTGGCGCGGAAATCTCAGTCATTGCGAAAGAGGAGAACTCGCCAGACACATCTTCACCTCGTCCATCGAAAGGACCTTTATATACCCACCCTCAGTCGTGTTTGATGCACGTTCCGCATGAGAGCGAAAACAAGCACGACAATAACAGCAACAAAGACAATGAGATCCAACCAAGCCTTGCTTCATCTTCTTCTATTGACGCACTCAATGCTTCCATCTCCTCTGCATCAGCGCAAGCTACCTCCAAACTATTATTCCACTGCTCGGAAACATGCGGACTCAGTCTTGCTGCATTTCGCTTACAAGCGGCCATTAGTGGTGCCCCGCTGACAAAAGATACAAAAATCGCATCTTCATCCAATTTAACAACAACTGCTCCTGCACTAAATCTATTCCTCAAACCCACGAATCGCCTGATATCGAAAGCTTGCGCGTCAAGAAACGAGATTGAGCGAAAGCGATATTTATGGGAAAATATACTGAAACAAATATACCCTGCGTCCACGCAAGTTGGCCCAGTATTGGCAGACGCGTCCCAAACTACAACAGCAACTGGCATCGATTCTTCTGCCACTGAACCGCCCCTTGAAATACTTGCATCCGATTCTTCAGAAAACTTATCTTTTCAGCCACACCTACCACCTCTTTCATCTGCTTCAATTCCGAACCCTTCGGAGGCCATGGAAACAGACCTGCCAATATCTGAAAACGCGCTCCGAAACACTCCTTCCTCTCAGCAGGAACCAGAATTACCTGATACATCTGAACTTCACCCCGCTTGTGCGCCGGCGGAACTCGCTTCTCGGCCTCTGGAACAAATGAATCACGATTTGTCAAATGACCGCCCCTCTCCACTGCAGACTCATCACTCGCTTCAAACATTTCCTATTCTCAGCTCTCCCACATCCGGGTCCACAACGAACGTGCCGCGGCTTGCCCGGAATGACGCACTTGACCGCATCAAGCTCGAATCCTTGCGAAAAACCGAGATTTTACTTAAACGCCGGTTAATAGCCCTACAAATATGGATAAGTCGTGTCGACGACGCGCTTGAAAAATGCGGCGTGTTGAATGTCTGCGGCTTCGACTCGCGATTGCTGAAGACCGAGTGGGTCGTACCGTGTTTGAAGGAATGGATTGAATTAAGTGAGGACGAGCAAGAAAGGTATTGTGATGCCAGGAAACTAAAGGCACCCTCTTATGGGGATACCGAAGGAGTTTCTATGGTCCAGCCGTCTGGAATGCTGGAAAACATGAGATTTAGCAAAGGGAATTCTGAGGATAAAAACGATGAAAACGTTCAAGCGATGGAGGACGTGAAGCCGGGCGAGGAGAACTCTGCATCCACTGAAAATATGTGCATGATTGAGGGGAAGTGCACACAGCATGTCGGGTGGAGAATTCTAAGGATTGCGGAGGTGGACGTGGAGATAAATTTGGGGGTATGTTATCTCTTGGGGCTTCTTGCTATTGCACATCTAAATGTCGTTGTTGCCTTGTATTTTAGATGCAAGATTTAGAAAAGAATAACGAGGCAATGCAGCGAGTGATTGATCGAATGCGGCGGAGAAGAGCCGAAGCAGCTGGTGTCCAATAAAGTCGATTAGAACCGGCTTCACCCCACTCACTGCAGAAACGTAAATCATGCAGTACAAGGGGGAACAGCTGGAAGAGTAACATGAATATCCAGTCACCAATCCCCGGCGTAATTCAAATTTATTCGTGACACGCCGCTTATTCCACCCATCGGAATCCCTCAGACTCAAAGTTTGTGAAGCAACCAAATTCGTTTGAAAGCCCGCCTTTATGCTTTGGCTCGAAGGACGTCAGTTTGCAGCCCAGCTCCTTCTCAATTTTTGCACGCATGACCAAACCGGTGCAAACGATAATCTTGCAGGAATCCTTTTTAGCGAGCCATCGAACGCACTCGCTCGTCTTTGTCCAGCACTCGTCGCTCAGGAACGGTGGGTCAACAACAAGAGTGTCGAATTGCGCTTGCAGCGGCCGTGTGTCGTTAAGCGTGTCGAAGGTGGTTGGATGGTTGAAGTCGAAAAAGACAAACGCCGGGCCAAACACGGAAAAGCGCGAATCGAATTCGAAAACGTAGGGGTCCACCGCATCTGCAAGCTCTGCGTGTTTCTGTGTGTCGTTCGGTGATAGTCAGCCAGACTGCCAGTGTGAAACAGTCAACGAATCTACCATGAGTTCCACAAAGACTGTTGGGGAGCTGATGCATGCAAGCTTCCCCGCTGCCGGTGTCACTGCCACTGAGTGCGTTGCCAAATGAACGGCGGTGGTCTTGTCGTACCAGAACTGTGACAGCTGCCAGTCTTCGGTGAAGTCGTCCATGGACACTTCAATCTTGCGTCTAGCTGCGGCTGAGTCGGCGTCTGCATGCGCAGTTTCACGGAGGGCGGCAAAGCGCTGTTCAGCGTCTTGCTTCTCGGCTAGAAACGATTGAAGCTGAGACGAGGTGATCGTCAGGGTGAGTGAGTCTGGATTATAGGGCTGCAGGAACGCTCCCGGCATTCTTACCATCGCAAGAGTGTCTGCTGGCAGGGCAACCTCGGAATCGGAGTCGGAGTCCTCTTGGCTCATGTGATGGAGATTCGCAGGTGGAATATATACGCTAATAAAGTAAAAACGTAAATATACAATAAATAAGCATCATCAAAGTCAAAAAGAAATGGCCCGTGGTGACGGCGACACGCCCAGTCCAGCAGTGGACTTTGACGACGACGACGAAAATGACATGGACAACAGCTCATCCAGCGATGAGATGGAAGATGGTAAGTGAGGGGCTGTCTCGGCATTCTCTGCTTTTATTTATTCAACAGTGTTTATTCACTCTGCTCCACGCACCTACGCTTCCTCTGACATATCCGCCTCTTCCTCAACCGTCTACAGCTCCCACAGTTGCGAAGACAGTCACTGGACTGCCCATCAAGGCTATTCCACACGCTCTTGACTACACGGCGCCTTCTGCCGCCAAGTATATCGCTGCACAAGGTCTCTTTCACTCGAAACGCAAGCGTATATTCCACCAGAACCTGATATCCTCTTTATATTCACCTTCGCAGCTGCCGAGGTCTTCATCCCTTCGTACTCAACATGGTTTGACTTTGACAAAATCGCGAACATCGAAATGAAAGCACTGCCTGAATTCTTTTCCAACAAGTGAGTTAGAACGATACGCATTGTTCCTGCGAACGCGCGCCTTGTGGCCTCGGATTGTTTTTGCTGATGCGTTTCTTGTTTTTTTTTTCCACCTGATTTTTCTGTGTCCAGAAACAAGAGCAAGACGCCGTTGGTCTACCAAGATTACAGAAACTTTATGGTCAATTCATACCGATTGAACCCAACGGAATATCTGACAGTCACAGCATGCAGAAGAAACTTGGCGGGAGATGTCTGCTCCATCATGCGTGTGCATTCCTTTCTTGAACAGTGGGGTCTTATTAACTTTCAGGTGAGTTGAGAAGAAGCTGATTCTGTATGCAAAGTTTGTTTATTCATTCTGCCACGAAAAAATGAAACAAGGTGGATGCCGACTCACGGCCCAGTTTTATGGGTCCTTCATTCACGGGTCACTTTGCGGTTACTGCCGACACCCCTCGCGGCCTGGTTCCATTTGGCCCCAGCATCCCCGTCAACAAAGACACGAGTCGTCACCCGAAAACGGAAGGATTCGGCTCAGGCACGCCCATAACTGCATCCAGCATCCCACCTTCGAACCAACTCGCGGATCAACTCGCTTACAAAAGAGAATCAAACTCGAATGCGGACAACACGAAAAAACTAATTTACGCTTGCCGCACGTGTGGAGTCGATTGCACGCGGCTGAGATACCATGTCCCTTTTGAAAAACCAATTGCCTCGAAAGGTGAAGGGTCGGAAGAAAGCGTTGTTCCTTCTACAGCCATGGCCAGTGGTTTCTCTTTACCATCGAATGGCGCTGGCGGTGATGCTGGTAAAAAGGCTTCTGATGGCGATGTTGGCTTTGTGGAGCCTCAATCAGTTGGTTTCAACTTGTGCAAAGACTGTTACTTGGAGGGGCGATTTCCATCCAACCTATACTCTGGGGACTTTAAACGGTTTGCTGAGCCGTCTATTCAGGCCAGCAAACCGTGGACGGATCAAGAAACTCTGTTGCTGCTGGAAGGAATCGAACTATTTGACCAAGACTGGACGCGTATCGCTTCACATGTAGGCACACGTAGCAAAGAAGCGTGTGTGTTGCAGTTTCTCGGGATTCCCATGCAAGATGAAGACTCGCTTCTGGGAAGGCCCGTCGCTGAGTTGGGCCCATTGAGTTATGGAAAAGGAGGCGAGATTTTGCCCTTTTCTGGAGCGGATAATCCAGTGTTGAGTGTTGTGAGTTTGTTGGTTGGACTTGTTCGGCCTGAGGTGGCAAAAGCGGGCGCGAAAGCAGCTGTGAGTGCCATGAAGAATGGAGCTGCTGCTGCAGAAGTTGGCGTTGCGATCACATCAGCAGAGCCGATCTCAGCAACAAAGAACGAACATTCTGATAATGCAATGGTTGTGGATGAGCCCCATCCAACCGTTTCTACTATCAAAATGGAGCAAGAAAAGAGTCAATCTTCACCGAATCCGGCCGCCGCGGCCGCGAAAGATTCTATTTCAGCTGCATTGCATGGTGCCGGAAAAGAAGTAAACTCGATTGAGCACGCTGCGGCTACAGCATTGGGAGCCGCTGCTGCCAAGGCTGCCATGATGGCATCCCAAGAAGCGGCCGAAGCGCGGCGTTTGACGCTGGAAGTGATTGGCCTGCACATTCGAAAAATGAACATCAAGTTGAAGCATTTTGAAGATGTGGAAGCGATTGTGGAGGCAGAGTTGACACAGGTGGAGCGGGAGCGGAAAATTGTGTTTGCTGAAAAAATGGCGTTGAAGAAGGAACGTGCGGAGTTGCAGGCGCTTGGGGAGCGATTGAATGCTGAAGAGCGTGGCGGTGGATTTGGTGCTGTGAATGGGGGCGGTGGTGGTGGAGGTGTGATGGGAATGGATGGGCTGTTGTCCCATGGAGGGGGGGCTGGCGAAGCGACCATGCAGGTTGTGAATGCACAGCCGCCCACAGCAATGGAAGGTGTCAGCGTTGCAACGCTGGGTTAAAACTGCAGAAAACAACGCGTGTAATAAATTTTGAGTCTTCGAACCTGCATTTGCTGTCGTTTGCCACGTCAAATTTTACACAAAACCCAAAAAAATGGCACCGCCTCCCCTTCAAACAGCTCTCCTAGCATTCCTTGTTGGCATCGCGTTCGTCGATGTCGCATTGGGTCTGCACCACTTGGCTCCGTTCATCGTCCCTGGCTTCAACAACGCCCAGCTGCTCAAGTCGAAGCTCGTCACCTCTCAGCGTACTGAGATCCTTAACGTGCATCGAGTGCTTCTCGCAGCCCCACTCTGGTTCTTTGCCACAATTGGTGTCTCTTATGTGCTTCTGTTTGCAACCTCGCTTTACAATGCAGCCACGGTATATCCGTTTTATATTACGATTGTTTGTTTTTTTGAGGGGGCGCTAAAAACCTGGTCCTCCTTTCCTTTTTTTTTCCATCCACTTAGGACTCTGCGCGTAGAATCACACATATCCTCACCTTCGTAGTTGCTGTCGCCGCCCTTGTTCCACTTGCACTCAAATTTAAATCGCCCGCCTTGTCGCTGAGAAAGACTGGGAAATTGAAGTTGAAGGCGGACCAGGAAGTGCAGGCACTGTATGACATTGGATTCGTGGTATTGGTGGATGGAGGACTCTTTTTGTTGGCGCTGTTGAGCAATTTGGAGGGTGGTGGTGATGACGCGGTGCCGGAAGCAGCGCCTAAAAAGAAGAAGGCTTCCAAGAAAGTAGTCGAAGAGAAGGAAGAGAAATTAGAGTGAAGAAGAAAAGGGGGTGCACATCGTTGTATTTTTCGCTCTCATTTTTTTTTTGTTTGTTTGGCTCTTTTGAAAAAAAAAAATTCGTTCACAAGTCGACAGTGAGGTCCAACACTTTGAATTTGTTTTCCCCTGTGCCGTCGTTACGCAGACCAGCCATGTAGTTGACTTTTCGCGGGACGCTTGTGGAAGACTCGGTGCTCGACTGGGTGAACTGGGACCTGGGGAAAGAAGCGAGGGACTCCCTTAGCTTCAATTCATTTTTTTCAAAACAAAATAAACTCCTCACTTTGGTTCGTAGTGCTGTGTTTCGCTTTCCCGTCGGTAGTGGCTGATGTCCGTTTGAGCTGAATGCGTCAGCTTCGTTTTCAGATTCACCTTTTGCACACAAAAAAAGGCACGACATTAGGCCAAGCTGCCAAATCACAAAGCGCATGACAAAAAGTCTTACAAGCATCAGCGCTTGCCTACGCAATTCCCACTCATTCCACTGATACTTTGGATCAATCCTGGCATCAACAATATGCGTGTCGACCTGGCATCCAGCCTCTGAAACCATCGCCATCTGACCCAACAACCGCTGACGCGTAAACGATTTTGCGTTCTCAAGTGCATCGACTGTGGGGAAATAGTTGTACAGATGCAGCAGTTGCACCAAGTTTCCGGACCGTTTTGCCATTTCCAAAACACCTTCCATGAATCTGATGTGAGGCGAATGTGTGTGTTGCGCTGTGTCAAAAGCTGCCGGAAAGTGGTAGGGGGATTCAGAATGAAAAGTTTTGCACCTGTCGGGGAATTTAGCAAACTCTCGAGCTCCTTCGGGAGATGCAAAGGAAAACAAGCGGTCGCGATATCGAAGCAGTCCAATGTTTTTATCTCCAGGAACCACAAGCCCATCACGACGAATTAAATTATACGGGCAGTATCCCTGTAAAAGATCATTGGAGCTAGCCTTATTAGTGAAGGGCCTGTTGTTTGGGAGAAATAGTAACTCAACTCCATATTCTACAGGAAGCTTGAAATACTGCGTCGTGTTTCCAGGATGCACAACTTCGATTGATTTATTAATGACAGAAATGGATGCCATCATTTCGCTTGCTTTCATAATGACCTCTTTCTCTGTTGGAGGAGAAAGGGGTTGTGTTATGCACTGGGAATGTGGGTCAACAACTGCCATTCAAGAACAAGTTCGAACCCGACAGAATCTCTGGCTCAATGTCCTTCTTGAACGACGCGCTGGACTCGAAAATCGTCTCTGGCAGCGGCATATCGAAGGACTTCATAACATTGAGCCACTTGGTGAGATTTCCCTTCAAAATTTTCCAACATCCTCACCTTTGCATGGAACTCGATGTTATCGAGAATGCCTCGCCTAAATGCAACGAGAAACAGCTCATCCATCCAGTTTGACCATAAATTGGCGAGCGAAATAAACATGGGCTATTATGAAAAAAACACGTGATCAACTTCACAAATAAAAACAAAAAAAAGGAAATATTTTACGTAAACTTGGTCCACAGGAACAGCCGTTTTGGATTTACACGTTGCTTTCAAATCCCGAATCGTTTCATCGAATCGCTCTCCAATTTGTGCAAGCGCGTCTTTGGTACGGCCCAGTTGTTCATGCAACGCATCGAGGTACATTAAAAACTGGCGGTGAAACACGATGCCTGTTTTAAGTCTAGCCAATGTTCCTGGTGTGAGTGTGTCGGATGCGTCTTGCGCCGAAAAGTCCAAGATTGCTGCATGCGTGAGTTGTGTGAGAGGGTCTCAAAATTTCGAACCAAGAAAAACGGGCTCTAAAAAAAAAACCACTCACCCATAAACGTCTGGATCATGGATTCTGTGTTTTCCATGGAACTGCCAAGTTCCTTTGAAATTTCTTGAAGCTCTGTTGCGCAAAGCGATACGACTGGGGGAATATCAAAACTTTAAAATTCAGCCCCACGCCCTTTTGATGATATTCAAAATGTATACACTCACGATCATCGACCGTATCCCCGCCCTTCCCCAGTTGCTTGTTAAAGAGCCGGATGCCAGTGACAAGTTGTGTCAGTCCATTCAATTGGGCTTCTTTCTCGGCCCTGGAGAGAGAAATGAAGGCAGCTAATTCACTTTGTGGAAACACGGACTCCAGAGCGGCTGTGTGTTTTGTGATTTTTGAGACGCAATATTCAAACATGAAACACAGAATGAATATACCCGTGGCTTCGCGAATAACGCGAATGTCCGTCGCGTTTCCAACGTGGCTTCGCAGAATCACAAACGATACAATTTTGCGGTACAGGCCTTCAAAATTTGAATAAATAAAAGGAGGAGGAGGAGGAGGAAAATGTGAGATTTGAGATTTGTTGTTTTTGCAGTTCCTGTTTTTTTGTTCACCTTCGTAGACTGAAATATTTTTGACTTTGACTTCGGTGATTTCGCGCAGAATGCTCGAACAGTTTGCGATGCGCGTCATTTTCTCGCGGTGCAGGTAATCCGCTGTATCGAGGTTGGGTTAAAAATCGTTTAAGAGAAATAAAATAATAAAATAAAAAACCTTGAGCAGGAAATATCGAGTCAAAATACACTTGCATTTTGATCGTCTCCGTCAGTGGATTATTTGTGACGGTAATGTTCTCCACGCAAAGCTACGCAAAAAGTATTTTTGGGGCGTTTCGCTTTCAAAACGCACGGCGCAACCCATCGAATAAAAAAAATCCGCTTACGCCAATCAAACGCTCCACATCATCCTTCGATAGTTCATGCTCAATGTGAAAGTCATTGGCCGGATCCAACACAACAGCACGCACAAAAAACGCGGCAAGCGTGTCACTGACGGAATGGATCGGAATATGCGATTTGATTCCACTTGCAAACAGATGTTTCACTTGCGGAATCGGTGTTAGCGGCGGTTGAGGCCGTGGTGGTAGGTTGGAAACTGTTTCTCCGTTGCTGGCATCGGCGAGAAGATTTGCGCGTCGTGTTTTCAAGGCGGAGGTGGCGTGAGATACAATGTCGCGGATAATGTGGCGGATAATATCCTCGGATGCTGTGCCTGCAGTCGTCGACATGATTTTGGGATTTTGTGAGATTTGCTGCAAGGGTTTGTCAACTTTTTTTTTAAATACATTCAAAACGCACGCGTATGTGCTCAAGTTTTCATTTCTGCAACTGAGCAAACTAGAAAAACAAGCATATCTACAATATAAAACACTGAATAATACTAAAATAAACAATTTCACGCCGCACTCGCCGTGGACCCCGGTTCAAAATCAGGAACAAACTCCTTCATGTGCTCCTCACTCACGGACGTGTATGTTCGCGTGCAGCCGTCAGCACACGCGATTCGCGTCGAATAGGTTCCTCTGTTGGTCGGATGCCACGCATAGATGCGGGATCCTGGCTCCGCCATCACTGTGAATTAGTTGTTTTTGGTTAAAAGAAAACGGTACAAGCCCCCAAAAAAATACAAAAAAAGAAAAAGAAAAACTTAACAGTCAGTCAGTTTAGAAGGATGGTACAAATGCAAGTCTTTGATGGCCTCAGAAACGGTGTGATCCTTTTTGCTGAGATCTTCAAGACGTGGCATGGAGACGTTGGTAAAGATCATGTCATTTGCACCTTCGACCGCGTCGTCAGGAAAGCGGACCGTGACAGAGAAGTCGTTGTTGTGCTCGTGCGAGTGGACTTCGAGGACTTTGGCGCCGTGTTGGATGGCTGGTTTGATGGGAGTTATAAAAAGGCATCAGCCATATTTGTTTTTCAAGGAAAAACAAAAAATTGAAATCAGCCACCTTCTTCAAGCGAACCACTTTGACGCGTGCGTTTGATATCAGTGGAAGAATCATACTCGCCACTCTCATTCTCCTCTTTGCCTTCGTCCTCTTTCTCCTCCCCTTGGAACTTTTTAAGATGCTCCTTGGCCACGTTGGTAAAGACCATGTTGACTTCTCCGCCTTTGGGGCCCTTGCCGCGAGTTCCGTAATACTCACGCGGAACACGGACAAACACGGTCACGTAGTTGCTATCGTTTGCATGCGGCTGCACATGGACGATCTTGCCGCTGTTGTCCAGCGCGTCTTCGAGGGTGCCGTGTGCACGCACAAGTGTTGAATCGTCAGGTCGGGAAGACATTTCCGGTGTTTTTGTGAAGTGGTTTTTTTTGTTGTGTTTGTTGTTTTTATTGTTCACTTCTGATTGGTGGGTACTTGGGTGGTTCTCCTTCCCTCAATTGCGCATGAATTACTCATAATGATTTGTCGTTTATTTCGTTGTAAAGGTTTATATTTTGAAATGAGGTCAACTACTGCCACGCCAAAAGGAACGCGCACAGCAAAACAGACGAAGCAAACGAAGTGAACGCGCCAGACTTTGCAGGAGCCGTGCCCACAGTTGCCGCTCCTCCGGTTGCGTTCGCACCGGTGCCAGTGGGCCCAGCAGAAGGCGCAGTCACCACCGCTCCATTCACACTGGCACCACCAGCAGGAATCAACGGGAAAGTCCCAGTAAACGGTTCCAAATCCGCAGCAGTCAACGGCAACTTGATTCCCTTGATAAACTGCACCAACGCGCTCCCGTCATCCAGGTAAAACCCAGCATTCGGCATAATCTGATCACACGCGTTCACATAGACTGTCTTGTACCCCGTCTTGGCCACAAACGACGCCACTTCTCTTGCAACGGCGATATCTTCTTCGGTAATGTCGTGTTCGAGGGAAATGAACCCGTCGTACGTGTTTTTGCCATTTGCTGCGGGCGTTGATGAACCGGGAAAGTAGTTCCAGCGCGCGTCGTATTTTTGCGCAAAGTCTGTTTTGACATGTTCAATCACGTTTTCGACAGTCAGTGTGCCCGTGATTTCAATGCCGCTGGGTGCTTTTTGGCCGATTCCGGCGTCGTTGGATTCAATGTTCCAAATGACGGGTCGAAGGCCCATGGCTTTCAGGATGAAGCGCACGCGGTCGTCGATGGCGGAGTCTGTTGTATTGCGCAAGAATAATAAACGTTTAGATTTGTTTATTTTAGATTTGTTTGAACTTACATGCGGGGCGGTAGTATCTTGGCACTTTTCCAATGACGTTGTAGATTGAGAGAATGTTGAGAATGAGTTCCGAAATGACTTGATCGGTGGACTGAAGACTGATTTGGCGATGCGACCTGCAGCCAAAATTTGTAAGCATTCCAACACATACACCGAGCAATAAACATGCAAACTCACCAAGAATGCAGCGCAATTTGATGGCCCGCGTTGTAAATGTCCTGCACAAACTTTGCGTGCGTCTCATTGTTGACAACATCCGCTCCAATCAAAAAGAAAGTTCCAACAACGTTGTTTTCCTTTAGAATGTCCAGCGTCCGATCCGTGTAAACTGGTCCATCGTCGTACCTGCAAATCAAGTTGCTCAACAAACCGCTATTCCACAACACACTGACAAAAAGAAAAACAACTCTCTTACGTAAGAGCCCATTGGTTTGCGGGACACGCAAACACTTCCGTTGCCTCGTTCTTTAAGCTCCCCCACGCATCTCCTTTCGCATTTGGACCTCCGCCCGTGGCACCACCGTCATCGTTCACGGAAGGAACGAGGGTGGACCACGGGTACGTGGTTTCGTCTGTGAGTGACTTGACAAAGGCTGTCCATTTGGGCACGCCTGGTGGCGCGGGGACTCTGTTCTGGGCGTATGCATCGGGAACGTCTAGAGGGACGACTGTGCATGATGGGTACCGGTTGTCGGGGCAGCTGAGAGGAGACATCCGTCTTGGTTAGGGGTGGCACTGCCAAGACAAGAACAGGGGGGTTTGTTTTACATTGGAGCCTTCTGCTGGGCATGTGCGAGCACAGCCAGAGTGAGAAGAAGTGGGATCGATTTTGGCATAGTTTTTTCTTAAATATTCTTTCTTTCAAAAGCGCATTTGTGCAAAGAAAGCAAAGAAAGAAAGAAAGCAAAGCAGTCCGAATGACGCGAAATCAAAAAAAAAAAAATGGAAAAATTTGGTTTGACAAAATAAAATTTAAATGTCTGATAAGTAAGCTAAACTACGGCGCCGTTGCATACAAACATTGGCGCGCATGTCTGTCACCCAGTCGCTTGCTGCAATCCATCCATCCATCCATCCATCCATCCATCCACCCCTTTATGAATGCCCACACACCTCATCCCACCTTCCTCTCTCTTGCTGACACGCTTGCATCTCCATCAATCATTTCATCAGCCAAGACTTGAGAATTCAATTTGCCGTATTATTGTAAGGTTCAATTTCCATTTGCAATTGCTATCGCAAAGGATATCCATATCCGCATCCATCATCCGTTTTACATCTTTATATTTAACATGGGGAGATGGGACAGGGACAGGGAAGGCCCTGAAACGTTTATGGCGTTGGTTTGCAACTGGAAACTGACAGCGCAGCTTCGAGTCTAAAGAGGCTTCACCCCAAAAGAAAGATCAGTCATCAGCGGTGAGAGATCCACGCGTTAAAAACGTCAAGTCACGAGAGTTGAACAACCTTCTGCATGAGATCCCCAAACGATCCTGGTACCATTTTATTTCTTTTTTTTGTACTGAGGACCTTACGGCAGGTGTGAAAATAAAAAAGGATAGATCAAGATGGAAAAAAAAAAAAAAAAAAAAAAAAAAAAAAAAAACTGGGGACGGTGCGGAAGATTTATGAACGAATTTTGAGGGAAGCCCGCACACTTTTTTGCGCGCGAGTCCATCGCATTTTTTTTTGTTTGGGAGGAACGGGAATATACGGGGTTGTTTTTTATTTGTGTGTGGATGGGATGGGATGGAACGAGGCCTATGAATCATTTTCGCTTCTTTTTGTCGTCCTTCTTGGCTGGCTTCGGAGGTTCATAGATACCGCCAGACTGATAAAGAAAAACAAGACGGGTTAATATTTCTTGGTTCAGTCAACCGGTCCCATAAGTTCTGTAATTTTGTCGCGTGATTTTTTTTCGCGCTTTCCCATCCGTTATGTCCCGACGATCAGACACGACCCGGTTGCGCCATAAAACCATTTACGCATCCGCCTTGCCAGCTTTAATAACATCTCAACAGGGGAAATGGAGATGCGCAAACGAGGTAGAACAAGTAAAGGACAATTTGAAATAGAAATACTCACATCGACCATATCCATTTCGCGTTGCGACATTGCTTTCGCCCTGTACGAGCGCGGAATCTGATCAATTTGAGGATACATGAGGATAGTTGAGGGAGCAGCTGGGCCCTTTGTAGTCACAGGAGCAGATACGATCGACTGAGACGATGAAGGTGGCAGCACAGTCTGGGGCTGCGCAGCAACTCGAGACTGGGTCTGTGCGTGAGTCTGCGACGACGTCTGGGACGAAGGCGCAGGAACCTTGCCCTGAGAAAAGGGAACGGTGCCAGGCGGGGCTGCAGCGTGGGCGTGGACAGCCTTCCAGTAGGCATCTGTGCGCGGACCGACGAAGCGGATCAAGGGTACCCGGTGGCCGACGTGTGGCATTGTGGCTGCGGCAGCTGCTTCGGCGACAACGGGTGACGTGCCAAAGAGACTCTTGAGAAATGACATTGAAATTTGCTTCTTTTTTACTTTACTGCGTGCACCGTTTATATTTTTTTTGCGTAAAACTGAATTCGGGGGGGAAAATCCTTCGAAAAACGCAAAAGATGCGATTGAGCTTGTTATTGGGCGCAGTTCGCGCACCTGTCCCAAGCATGACGGCACACAGCATGAGAGTATCGAATGTATCCGGCTCTAACCTCGTTGGCGCCATCAAAGCGTCACGCCGAGCGGCAACCACAACAGCAACATCAGTCTCAGACCCTTCCCTGTCACTTCTCCAGAGCATCCTTACCAGCACTCCATCCGCAACAACTACAAAACATCCCGAACAACCCGTAGCCAGCATGCGCAGATTGCTCGATGCAAACACGGCCGCCGACGGACTCGCCGCATGGCGTCTCGCCAGCACTTCGCTCGATGCACACGCTCAAATGCTCACTCAACATGACATCAACAGATTACTTCTTCTTGTTGCGGGTGGAGCTTTGAGTATGAGCCCACGCGCGCAGAGAGCCGCTCTCGAACAGCTGTTTGCTCTCTTTTCGAAAGACAGCAATGTGAAGCGAGGTGATTTTTCCCCCCTCCATCTCATCAAAAAACCCCGTGTACTTTAGTACTTTCCCCTGACAAAAAATTATGTATGTAGAAATGGATGCTACTACCGTGCATGTGATGTTGGAAGCTCGTGTTGCGGACGCGGACATGGATGGTGTTGCCAGCCTGCTTCTTGAAACAGTGCCTTCCGTGCCAGGTCTGTCCCTCGATGCGGATCTTGTCATCAACCAAACTATTCAATGTCTTGCAAAGAATGGCCATTTTGATGCCGCAGAGGTGCGTTTTTTTTGGGGGGCAGTCATGTTTTTTTTAACATGCTCAAAAAAAAACACTGTATTGTTTTTCTTCCCTTGCCGGAGTAGACTCTTTTGGATGAACTCATTATTCGCCATGTGGGTCTTCCTAAATTGAAGGGCATTGAAATGGAACTGTTTCTTCAAACGCAAAAAAGCAATCGGGATCAAGAACTCCAAAAAACAAAAAGGCGATTGGAAGAGAACTTGATTATGGCGTTGCATGCACCCAAAGGTGCAAAAACAGAAGGTGCGTCAGTGAACCAAAAAAATTCAGGCTCTGATCAAGAAAACAAAAAACATAGCATCAACAACTGAATCAGCAACAGAGATCGAAGCGGCGCCTGTTTCGCAAATTGACCAGTTAGTGAATTATGTGACTGAACTGGCCCGGACGAAACCATTCTGGCGCCGCCACCCTCCTGTCCGAAAAGACGCATCCCCGACTCTAATCAAAAAGCGAACTCGTCCCACACCGCCTGCTCAAACTGGTCTATTTATTAGAACATACAACGCCCTTATCCGTGCATGTGCGTTAACGAATCCCGAAAAATCTCAATATTTCCTGGAACACATGAAGACTCACGCGCCACGCACGAATGCGAAACCAAACAATGTGACATTTAGCATCTGTATGCATCCGTTTGTGTTGGCTGGAAATATCGCCATGGCGTCGGCTTTGCGCGATGAAGCGTTGGCACGAGGTTTGAAGGCGAGTTTGACGCTGGACTCTCAAGTCTTGCGTGCTTGTATAATTGCAAAAGATTCAAAAACGGGTCGTGAGCAGGTTGCACGGATTTCTAAAGTGCATTCTGCTGACGAGAGCGCGACACCATCCGCTGCCGTGTTGAAAACCATGATGCAAGTGTATGCGCTCGACAGGGATGGGTCTGCTGTTGAAGAAGCTTGGGGTGTATTACGGACCGTGTTGCAGTCGTCGAGAGGAAAGAATGTGGTGAATGTGTTGGAATTTTCAAGAGATTTGATTTGGGCTAATGGAACCGCGTTTGCGGAGAACCAAAACGGTGCGGATGTTGTGCGAATCTGGGATGAATGGTTTCAAGGCATTGGACAAGTGGATGCTCGTATTCGACATGGAACTGGACTTGTTGGATTCTCTGCAATTGGCAACATGGCCGCTTTTAGGGCATTCTTGGCCAAATTTGATGAAACGACAGCAGCTATCCCAACGGAGCGTGTGCCCGAGTACTCACGGGTTCTTGACAATCTGGTTTCTGCCGGCAAGGTGCTTGAGGCGGCTGAATTTTACGAGTCTGCAAGGACAAAGAATGTGAACCTGGGAGCATCTGGATACAGTGTCATGATTCGGGCACTGGCGTCAGCGCATGATGTGGAAGGCCGTGAAGTGCTGGTGTCAGGGCTTGTTGAACGGATGATTGCTGGTGAGGTTGCGGGAAGACGGGGGGTTCTAGATACCTTGAAGAGAGAGTTTGGCGAGGATGCCAAAGTGGCAAAGGCGTACGAGACAACGCTGAACTAATTTTCCACTTCTTTTTTGTTTCCTTTTTTTTTTTATTTCGTCTCCTTTTTTTCCTCCGTTCCGATGATTTGAGAATGCAATAAAAAAAAAAAAATTACCAAATGTGTGATTCTTTCGACCAAAAGTTTGCAAGATGTGGACAGTGAAACTACCTTTCGGATTGACTGCTTCAGCAGACACGGACATTTGGACTGAACTGGCTGGGTCTCTGGGTAAGCGATGCTTTCCTTTGTTGTGTCTCACATGTGTCCCCTCAAACGCAACTCCCCCTAGGCGACTTGGGTACGCTTGTCCCAATCCTCGTGTCCCTTGCAGCAGCAGGACAGACGAACTTGACAGCATCACTAGTGATTGGCGGTGTGTACAACATTATCGCCGGGTGCATGTTCAAGATCCCAGTTGAGTCGTTCGTCCCTTCTTTCCCCCTTCCCGATGACCCTCCCCCTTCAAGTGCTTCACACGTACTCGATCTAAACTCGCTTTCCACATCCACACCTTCCCCTTCAGATCTGTGTGCAACCAATGAAGGCCATCGCTGCCATCGCGCGTGAGTTCAAATCTTCCAAGAACAAAAAGCAGGGAATCACGTGATTACTAATCAATCCTATTTTTAACAAAAGTCACAACCAAAATGACGTCAAATCAAATCGGCGCCGCTGGCTTCACAACCAGCGCAGTAGTCTTTATTCTCTGCGCCACGCGTCTTTTGACACCCATCTACCGTCTGTGCCCGCTCCCTTTGATCCGCGGCATCCAGCTCGGCACGGGTCTAGTTCTTGTCAACAAGGGCGTTACCGCCGTGCTTTCTTCCACCGGAAAATTTCCCGTCACGTCTCTTGCATTCTGGACAGACAACTGGCTCGTTGCGTTGGTGTGTTTTAGTGGCGTGGTGGTCATGTATCCGGTGAAACGGTTGAATTTCACGGCTGTTGTGTTGACGGCGTATTGTTTGGTGGTTGCGCTTGTGCAGGTGGGTGTGAATGGGGCGAATGGGGGTTGGAAGCCTGTTGGGCCGGGGTTTTCGGAGCGGTTTTTCATGTGGCAAAATTTGACGGGGAATGATTTACGGGTGGGGTTTTTGAATGCGGGGTTGGGTCAGATTCCATTGACGCTGTTGAATTCGGTATGTAGCTTTTTTTTTGTCTGTTTTTTCCATGATGTGGATTTTTTGAACTCAGTCATATGGAATTCTCAGGTTTTAGCCACTTCAAAGCTTGCGGATGATTTGTTTCCTGAGAAGCCTCGACCTGTAGCTTCTATATCTGCTGTCGGCCTGTTTGTGGGACTCATGAATCTAGTTGGTGTATGGTGAGCCGCATTTCACAAAACTGTGACAAAGGCGACACTAACAGAAACAAAAACCTTGATAAGAAAAGGTTCGGCTCAATGCCATGGTGTTTAGGGTCTGGAGGCCTGGCCGGGCAATACCGGTTCGGTGCCCGCACGCATTTGAGTGTACTCTTTCTTGGTGTGTTCAAGATTGTTTTGGGGCTTGTGTTTGGAAACGCGCTTTTGCCCATCATTCAAGCGTTTCCTGCGTCAGTCATGGGCGTCATGGTGTGTAGCCAGCTGTTTTGAGTTTTCTTGAGTTGGTGCTAATCTGTTGCAAAAAAAAAACAAAAAAACAGCTCGTTATTGCGGGAGTGGAATTGGCTTCCTGCATGCGTGATTTAACCGTGACTGACCCCAAGAAGCTGAATTCGAGTTCACATGGATTTATGGTCGCGTTTGTCGGTGGCAGTTGAGTGTAGCCAGGTCGTGAGCACCCTTTTTTGAAAGCTAATTCTGCAAAATTGATTATCATTACAGGTGTTGTGGTTGCATCTGGGAATGATGGAATTGGTTTCCTTGTTGCAAGTATCACTGCTTTTATACTGTGGGTGCATGAAGTGGATGAAGATTTGCGGGAAGTGAATGGGAATCATGAGCGCATTCCTTCAGACGCGGAAGCCCCGGTTGTAGTGGAAAGAAAAACGCTGTTTCGTGCCGTTTCGGAGCGCTTAGTTGCTCATGTGCGATATTGCTTTCGCAAGGATGACGTGTGAGTGGAGTGTGGATGTGGTATATATTCTTTTTTTTGGACCTTGTGTGTGGCAATAAATATGGGCTGCGCGGGGAGCGGCAAAATGTTAGTTTGATGAGCTTTCAGCAAGTTTGGTTCTTTTGGCATCCTGCATGAATTCTGTTGGGGCGTTTCTTTTCTTTGGCGGATTACTAGATTCGAGATCATTGCTGTCTCCAGTGTGGCGACTGTCCTGCTTAATGCTGCCATCTTGCACGTGCACATGAAGGATCAGATTCCCTCGACTTGCACTCTGGTCTGCCTTCACCCACCCCCCGCCATTCACAACAATAGTACTACCAGTTGTTCTAACTGTGTCTCCACTGCTGCAATCAACAACCCTTCCATCAATGCCCACCAAAGTAACACCGCGACACCGATCCCTTGCCTGCTCCTCAGTGACACATAGCACCGCTTCCAGATTATCCGACACCTTCCCATCAACAACCACACGAGCAAACAAATCATGTGGTAAAACACGGAGCACGAGCCGTAAATCGTGAAACTGCTTCAAGTCTCTTTGACGCGGTTTCAAGCTTTGACCAATATGTGGCTGTTTCGCTGCGATGGAAGGGTGCATTTGATCACCGGCTTCAGGGACAGTGATGATGCAGCCGTCGGAATGTTTTAGTGAGTGCAGTTGGACTGTGATGAGATGGTTTGTGGTGATATGTGTGTATTGCGGGTATGGCTGGTTGCTGCGTTGTGGGGCGAGGGAGTAGGTGGTACGCGGAATGGAGACGGTTATTGCTGCAGAGTTGAACAGTTGTTCGAGTGTAGCTGTGATTTCGGTTGGTTTTGTGGTGGCTGTGGAATCCAATGCTGCTGTGGACCAAAACGTGGCGTTTTGGGTTGATTCAGGTGTGGCGGTGGAGAAGAATGAAGGGGGTATAGGTGTTGACGGTTGTGGCGTTGGATTATCGTGATCGTGGCTCGTATTTGGTGTTGAGAATGACGGCTTGTGCATTTTCTGTTTGGATGAGGCGGATGGAAAACCACGGAAGCTGTTGCCAAAAAAATCCTCGTAAGTGTCTCGGAAGGGTTCGCGCGCATCCTTCTCGGCAGCTCTCTAATAGGTTTGGCAGAGTAGTTTTGGGGTCAATAGGTTTCTGCTGTTCAGTATTCCCACACTAATTCAACCTTTCGATTGTATGTCTTCCGCTCTGATTCGCTGCTCAAGACGGCGTAAGCTGCTGTGATTGTTTGGAAACGCTCCTTCGCGTTCGTCTGTTTGCTCTTGTCGGGATGGTATTTGCGGGCCTTGCAACTGCGCTGGTTAGTTTCGAAGATGGCACGAAGCTATAGAGTGACTCACGAGAAGGTGGTAAGCTGCTTTGATGCTCTCGGTGTCGGCATCGCTGGACACTCCCAAGATTGCATAGAGATCCATTTTTTTTATTTTAAAAAATATCCCTGCATAACGAATTTACCAATCATGGCGTAAATCCCAGGGCCAAATGGAGGATGCCTTGCAAATGAACTCAAGACAAAAGGAAAAGAAAGAGCCGAATCACTTTCTCACGATCCGAATAGTGGGCAACGCACATTCTTGCGGGAAAGTTTGAATCACAGACGCCTTCTTCCCCGCAAGCAACGTATACTCGCGCAACATCCTCCACACGAGAACCTTCATCTCAATCCTCGCTAGTGCGGCTCCCGGACAGAGTCGCTCCCCAAAGCTGAACGGCAAGTAATCCATCTTGTTTTGAGCTTCTTCTTGCGTAGACAAGAAACGATCGACACGAAACGTGCGCGCGTCCAACTGCAAAAATCTGCGGTCTCGCATTGGAAAGATTGTTGTTCCTGCGGGCACAATAACGCCACTGATTTCCAAATCTTGAATGAGTTGACGTGGGACGAACCTGGAGAGATTATAAAAGCCCATGACTTCTTTGATGAATGCATCGAGAATTGGCAAAGAATCGACTTGAGCCACGTCCGAGCTTGCTTCCACCTCTTGTTGAAGAAGTGCACGTTCTTCCTCGGAAATCTCGTTGAGCAAGCAGTGCAAGATGGTTGCGATTGTTTTGGAGGAAGTCTCGTACCCAGCCATCAAGAATCCAATCACACTGTCGGTGATACAGAAACGCGTTAAAGGTTCCCCTGCGTCATCTTTGCTTCGGAGCATGCGTGCAATCCCATCCGCCGCATCCACAAGCTCGGCATTTTGCGTGCGCTCTTCAATGACTTTGTTGAGAACAGTTCGCATTCTTTCACCCGCTTCAATTCCTTGCTGGATTGTATTTGCACCAAGAAAATGTGGCAGGAATGTGGCAAGAATTCCTTTTCCGTATACAATGAGGTCAGCTTCCATCTCCTGCAACTGCGCTTGCTGGGCAGGGTCCGAGGCCGCCAGGAAACCACAAATGGCACCAAACGAGTACGAATCCAGAAACACGGTTGGAATGATTCCTTCCATTTTGGACTCAGTGGTTGCATTTGCCATGTTTTCAAGCGTGGTCACAGCGAGTTTGTCCAACACGTGGATATTTTGAAGCACAACGGGTCTGGACAGGATTGGGTTAATGACACCGCGCAGTCTCATGTGCTGGCGGCCCGTGAGTTTCCCGAGAGTCCAGGGCGGCACCAGTACATCCGGGAAGTCGAGCAGCGAAGGGCTCTTTGACAGGAACAGGCGCAGATTGACCGGGTCGTTGATGACCAGCACCTTACCGTAAGGGGCGGCATGCATCCATACGGGTTCTCCGGACGCATGCTTGTGGATGCGGTGAGAGAGGGTTGGGTCAAAGAGGTCGAGCAGGTTGCCAATGATGGGCCAGCCAGGCATGGTCGCGAAGTCGCCGTCGCTGCGACGCGGGAAGCGGGCGGAAGCGATGGCAATGGCGGTCACAGCGGCGAGAGATGCTGCAACGAGTTCGAGTTGGGGCATGCTGTTCTGATGTCAATTTACAAACTTGTAAATCAGACGATGTGGGAAGGTTTGAATGATCACCTGACTTTCAGTCATTGCATTACTGGACAGGGACCCACAGCAAACTTGAATGTGATTTGCCCGAAACCAATTGGAAGCGTTGGTGCGAAGGAATCTTCGAGCGACGATTTATTACCGTGGAAAAAGAAGGGAGAGCGGAGCTCCGATCTGAATAAGTAAAATTACGTATCTTCTCATTGAACGCGAACAAGAGTTTTCTTGAAACTCCGGATCCGGTTTTTGAAAGGACGTTGTCTCCCGCATGTAAAATTATTTGCACCTAAAAAAAATATTTAAAAATGAACATTGAGCCAGAGCTTGCGAAGCAGCTACTCGCCACGGGCGCAATGATGCTTCTCATGGATGCACCCGTAAACCTCGGCTTCGGCATCGACCTGAACGAATGGCAGACCGGACCTCGCTTCAAGGGTCTGAAGCTGATTCCGCCAGGCTTCCATTTCGTGTTCTACAGGTGCGCAGCTTTGCCCATTCTATCCAAGTATTCTGCTTCTCTAAATGCGCGGCATGTCTTGGCTTGTTAGCTCAAAGAGTACGGTTACGGGCGAGAGCGGCATTCGGACAGGATTCTTCAAGTTTTTTGATCCAAAAGAGGTGAGCCAGCTTTGGTTTCTGACTCAGCGTTACCCCTTCTAAACAGCCCAACTTGCCTCCAGATTCACGTTGTTCAGTGGGATGCCGCAAATGAAGATATCATGGACGAAAAGGATTTGGACAAGGACCAAATCCAGCGTCTTCGATTCAGTTGAGCAAAAAGAAACCTCAGACAATGGAAATCCCTTCCTCAACCTATTTCTTTATTCCGCAATTAGACATTATGGAATTCGAACCCAATCTTGGCGCGTACCCTCTGATGCCGCATCCACAGCAGCCCGTGCCGACATTCCAAAAATGGCTTCGATTAACACACATGATCACAAAACCACTTATTCGCCGCATGCTTCCAACCGATATGAAAGTCAGCTCGCTTGTGTCAGTGTCTCGCTTCTCGGATCTGGATGCCCGCATTGTTTCCGAATCGGATGGCGCTGCGACTGCGAGTTATGTGAATCCGGCAGGGTCGAATGATGCATTACTGCGCATGAATATTCAGTTCACTCCTATCGACTTGAAGCGATCGTTCCCTCCCAATGCTACACCTGACCAAATTACAAAGTATTGGTTTGACAAGAGTTATTTGCTGAGCACCGCGCTTTCGAATCATTACCATGGCGGTTGGATTTTTTTTTTTGGATGGTTTTTGCAGCAACCTGGTCCTACCATTTCTGACTCCCTCAATTCTCACTCCATTCAATTCGCGGCCAGATTATAGACTTCTCCTAGGAGAACTGCAATTCTCATTCGTCTTGTTTCTTGTGGGCCAAGTCTACGACGGCCTGGAACAGTGGAAATGTCTCGTGCAAATGATTTGTGCATCTAAAGAAGCTCTCAAGACGTATCGAGCGACCCTGTTTATGGATTTCCTGGGTAAGTCAAAGAAGAATAACAAGTCGAATCAATGACGTATCAATCACAAAAAAACAAACAACAAAAATAGACGTCCTGTATTCACAAGTCACAGAATGTCCGCAAGATTTCTTTACAGACGCGCTCTCTTCGTCCAATTTCTTGCGCGCCGCTATTGTCGATTTAGTTGCAAACATGCGCGACCCAGACTCGGTCGATCAGTTACCAAACCCGAAATTGGAGGCAAAATTGGCACAGTTTGTGAAACTGGTTTCGGACAGGTTTGAATGGGATGTCGAGGAGGCAGTTCGTGAAAGGTGGGCCGCGGAGGACATGGAGGAAGAGGAGTTTGCCCCAGTTGTTGTTGAATAAATGCACACTATGCAGCATTGCAAAACAAAATGTATCAAGTGTAACCAGCTTCGTTTAATAACGTGAAAGGGAGTTCGAAGAACGCAAACAGAAAAACAGGTAGTCAAGAATAAGAATAGACAAGAAGTGGCAAAAATAGGGGAAATCGTCCAAAGACGTAAACTGCGGACAAATAATCATAGCTTGGCAGCAGCTTTTGCAGCCACGGCAGCGGCATGCAAATCTTCCATCACCTTGTCCAATGTGTTGCAGAACAGGACGGACCCAGTCGACTTGTCATGCACTTTTGATTCCACAGCAATGGTGATATTATTTGTGTGGATCTGGTAGTTCATTCCGTAACCATCAGGGTACTATGTGCACAGAATTTCGTTTGAGTTTCCAAAAAATTAAAATAAAAAAAGAAGTGTGCGGGGAATCTTACCACAGTGCCAAATCCAGAACCCAACATATTTTTGGACGAATTCAACGCACTTGTAGAAAGATCCCAGTGCTGCGAACGCGCAAATAAAGGGTCCTTGAAAATATCGTGAGACTCGCCTTCTTTCATCACAAGTCGCAGTCCCAGCAAATGTCTGTCCACACCAAATCCATTGGCGGCTCTTCCAATATAATCCACGTGGCTTTTGCACGCGGCGCGCAGAAGGTCGAGTTTTGCGGCAGGTGGAACAGATTTATCTTCAAATGCCATCACAAATGCTGCGGAGGCAGAAGAAAGGGAGCGACAGGTTTCCGTTCGGCCAAACACGTACTTTCGAGTACTGGCTGTTTCGTAAACACCTGGAAGGCGTTTGTGGATTCGGTAGTATGTGACTTGCAACGCCATTTGCATAAAAGCGTCTGGACTTGCACCCACTATAGAAATAAGATCAGCAACTTGTTGTCGTGCCGGAAAAAATCCGCGCATCAATCATCACCTTGCTTTTTGATAAATTCGCCTCCAAACTTTTTGCAATCGTGGAGCTTCACATCGCTGTCGGCAATCAAGGTTTTCACAAAAACTTGCGCTTTGCCCAAAAACTCGTCGACTTTTGCGTCCGTTACCCAAGTAACCTGCTTAAATGGAGCGATATGTTCATCACCACTCGAAGTGAGAGTTTCCTTGCTGCAAACATTAGAGAAAAAAAAATTCAAAGTCAGTCCATTCGCTTCCTCTCAAAAACACTACCGCTACTCTCTCACAAAGTGACGGCCGATTCAAGAGCAAACGCAGCAACAAGGGCATCCAGAGGCGAATGTTCACCGTTGCAACCTGCTTTTCCATCCGCAGAAACAATAATCGTGATGGACTTGTCAAACCACCGGTTGGTCCCGTTGAAATTGTGGAATAAGTACTTGGCCAAAACATCTCGCGTAGAAGTGATGGGTCCAACGACAAATTCGTCCAACGCAACATTAAATAAGGCGTTCTCAATGATACTGAAACTTTTTTGATTTTCGGGGTTGAGTTTTTCAATGTATTCGTGTGCCGTTGTCCAAGTGTCACGGTGCTCCGCTGTGAGGCGATTCACTGGAGGCTGCATCTTGTGGCCAGAATCTGTCACGTCTTTCAAAACGGCCCAGAATTGCCTGTTCGCCAAAGCGGTGACTGTTGGTAAACTGGGCAAATTATTTAACATATCTGAATGCATCGCACCTTTCAATGGCATCCGCGCTCAAGCGTTTTCCTCCAGAGTACACGTGCACAACGTAGAATTGGTCTCTAACACTGACGCATATGTACTGCGAGTGGGAAGGGTGGCTGCCAACATTGTAATCACAGCCCTTTCGCGGAACACGCGTGACTCCAAAGATGCAGCGATATTGATTCATGCATTGTGGACCTGCTTTCGTCATTTCGATCGGAATCAACTCTCTGACAGAAGAGCACACAATTAATGGACCATTGATTGCAGTTGAGAAGTGAGAACAAACCTGTCAACGCGATTCTTGTATTCAAGAAATCCAGCAGTGAGTTTGGCCGCTCTCTTGACTTGG
Organism: Chytriomyces cf. hyalinus JEL632; assembly: GCA_025435555.1. Classification (NCBI taxonomy): domain Eukaryota; kingdom Fungi; phylum Chytridiomycota; class Chytridiomycetes; order Chytridiales; family Chytriomycetaceae; genus Chytriomyces; species Chytriomyces cf. hyalinus JEL632. The sequence continues at coordinate 483,122 of JAIWWG010000002.1, read as the reverse complement.
AGAGCAGTGTATTTGCCAAACTGGGGTTTGACTGCGGCTGCTGCGGCCAAAAGAGACGGCTCGTCCTCGTCGCGGAACATGATGTACCAGTTTGAGTTGATGAGAACGCTTTCTCGCCAGGACTGAGATGCAAAGTCGAGAGTTAATCAGCTGAAGCGGCGCAGGTTGAATAAAGAGTAAAACACACGTCCGAAATAACGAATCGGGAACGGAAGAAGAGACGGCGGTTGGGAATGCATGAATATGAAAAAATATAAATTTAAAAGAGTGACCCACGTGGTACGCCAGTTCGAGCCACCACTTTGAAAGCCACGACATTGGCTGAGTCTCGCTGTACTTGATGAGCCGCTTCTGCAGTTCGTCTCCAGGCCCACCGGCTTTCGCAAATGCGGCAACGGCAGCTTGCGTGCGTGCAAACTCCTCTGGCGACGCGGAATGCGGTTTGACTGAGCGAAGATACAGCTCGCAAGTCTCTTGGACGGAGGGAATGGGCAGACGCGGGAGAGTGCCTTGCAGAGAGAAGGTGGCCATGCTTCGTGTGCGAGCCTGTGTTGTTCGATTCTGGTTGGTTCAGGTGAGTGCCCCTTGGCTGTGGCGCGCTTTTTTTGGTTTATATTCTCACTTGCAAAAACGTTTTTAGTTTCACCTCCTGGTTGGTACCAGCAGTAATCCATCCTGACTTTGGACCCACTCTAACAACTGGCATTATGCGACTCCCATATCGCTGCCAGCATGCAGCTCCATCCCAGCAAAGCGTCCGTTTTCGCTCTTGTAAAGTATCTCAATCCCACATCGCCACTCGTTCTTTCAGCGGTGGAGTACGATGCTTCAAGCAAAACCAACTCCTCACAGTTTCCTTCAGATGTTGAAAAGTATGAAGCTTCACGCAGTATCCCATCTCGCATCGCGTTAACAATGAATAGGCCGTTGCTGCAAGTACTCCACAGTGCCCAAACCAAACTCAAGTATGCCAAACATAGAATAAAATTGCCGAGTGGTCCAAGGAAGCAGTTTCCCATTTGGCACAACTACTCGAACCAAATTCTCTACTCAAAGTTTTAAAAAGCGTTCTCCAGCTTTGCCGAAGAGAGAGCGACCAAAGGACTCAAAGTGACTGACTGCGTCGCTTCCGTCAATGCGGACCTACCTTCCAAGCCTTGAATGAATTTATGCAAGGCTACTTCCGTGGACTTTTTGAATGAGCGAGGCCTTGAGGAGGCTGCTTTGCTGCCTTCAAATAATGGAAATGCGCATGTGTACCGTTCATGTTTTGCGCAGATTCTACAAGATGCTGATGACACGGGACTAGATCCTGTATATCAACAACGTAATTATAGACATGTGGCATAGAGCGTGGAAGTAGTTCTCCTGAACGAGATTTATTCAAAAAGCACAACAACGTCTGAGCCAGTATTCGTTGTCAGGTCGTCAGTTGTCGGGTTCACGAGAGACACTGCATGGCTTCGCATTGCCCAGAAACGCGAGTGAGGGATTGCCGGCGTTTGAGTCCAGACTCACATTTTTTCAGCATTTCTGTTTTTCAAGGGCAATCATTTCCCCACACGAATGTCAAAAAAAGAAATGTCCAGTGAGTCCACCCCCCCTCCACTCCCCACCTCCGCCGCGCACCACCGTCACTCGCGCACCAGCGATAACCAATCTTGCGATGCGCACTCCACCTCTGCCTCTCCTTGATGCTGACCACCGACGAAAACAAACACACAGGCAACTCGACGCTCGTTAGTCTGCATAATTTGTGCTCCATAAGAGAAACGCGCCAGGAAGAAATGGGCGCCATGATTCGTTCAAACATCCTGAACCCCATCAAGAAGGCGGGAAAGGTTTGTTGACTTCTGGCGGCGTTGCTGCTTTCTCTTTTTATTCACCATGTCTGTGAACTCACTTGCTCACAACCAAAACAGAAATGCATGAGATCGCTTGCCAGAGATCTCTCATTCAAACGCGCTTGCTCGGATGGGGCAAGTGACACCAGCGCTGCGTCTGTGGCCGTTTTTGTTGACATGACTTCGGCGTTCGCGGACCCTAAGTATTCACTTTACCGCACTCCCACGTGTTTAAGTGAATATTTCGAGTACCCGTTGCTGACTGCTGCAATTTTCCCGTGTGAAACAGGACTTGCCCCCTTGCGTCGTCAACAGCTGGTGTCATGAAGAATCTGGCCACCATCATATCGCCGATTAAAGATGCACACCTTCTTGAAGTGCAGTACTGCATTTCATTCTTGTCCAGTCGGTCAGAAGCCGGTAAGATGCTCGTCCCAAAAAAATTATGTCGCAAACAACTTGTTGAAAATCCCACCGTGTCAATCCCATATTTTACTCTGGGAACAGAGTTCCTCACATGCGACTCATGGTTTCGCGTACCCGCAAACCCCGCCGAACTCGCGTCAATTATTCGGCTGGGTTACCCGGCCTATTTTCGTGCATCCCCGAAGGCCGCGCCGAGTAATTTTTTGGTAGCCGAGTACCTTGCACATCTCCTGGGAAAAATCCCACATGCTCTCATTCCTGAGAGTGCACAGAAATTTGTGATGGACGTGCACGCGACGGGTTTGTACACATTTTTTATCCCCTTTTCTGAAGTGCTTCTTTTTTTGGGAACACAAAACTGGTGATTTCCACCACAAATCAACCACAGCGGAGGGAACCCATTTGACGGAGACTGACCTGCAGCTTATCAAGGCGGTCTTCGGCCTCTGCCCCACACGGAACATCCTCATCGAGCAACTTGCGCGCCTGGGACACAAGATGCTGCGCGGTTGCCCAACACTGTCAGTCAGCAGTGTGGCGGTGATTTTGCCACTAGGAAGTGAGGACTTCCGCCGCCGGTCCATTGAGGAACAATGGGACGATGTGGATGACTTCAGATTCACAATTCGCGGGTTCATTGCGTGGAGACAGAGAGAAGGAAAGGAACAGAGAATGGAGCAGGCGTTTGAGTTTTGGGATCGTTGGAATGAGATTGTTGGGTGCATGTTTTTGGAGCCGCGTTTCTTTTTTTAGCAGCTTTTCTTTATTTATTTTCAGCAGTTCGTTCCCATAGAAAAGCAAGCAACAAATGGACGCTAATAAAATTGCATCGGTCTGTGCCTGATCAGAAAAGGAATGATGGTCTTCAATAGAGTGGAGGGTGCCGTGGATGAAGGTTTGAAATTTTTTTTTGTACCAGCGTCAGTCCCACATCGCCAGCGATATTTCAGCGGACAAGCTGCCATGCTTTAATGCAAGAAACCGCTCATTACGCTCGCACATGAGCGGTATTGGTCTTCGGTTGACTCCTGCTCCAGTGCAAACAAGTGAACGAAAAATTTGCGAAAGACTCTTGAGTTGCCAGATGATATCCGCTGTCGAGCATCAAACCTTGCGGGATTGCGAGTTTGAACAGCTTTGCGATGGCGTCTGGGCGGCAACGATTCGTGGACTTCATTTGGGCTCGAGTTCCGATGGTGCAGGCATTTGAATCCCGCTAGTTCGAATGCTCCGAGTCGCTCAACATCTTTGCTGATTCAGGAAGCAGAAAGAAGCACGCGGGGAAATAATGAATGTCAGAAAGTCACAGAAGCTAGGTGAGGAGCAAGGGGATGAGTGAACAGATTTGGTTGGAATTGTTCGCCGAGAAATGGATTCAAGCATGCAAGATTCCAAAGGTTCTTGGCCCATCGTGAGGCTGAAAAGACTTGGCAGTGAGCCGCATTTCATAAAGCTCCAAGCGTCATGGATGCCGTTTGCTGCAGTCGGAAAACGAAATGACGTTCTCGGCGCATGCCTCGCCCGAACTCGCAACGCGTTCATAATTAATAGAGGGCGACTACGAATTGCTTTAAAGTGCAGAGTCTATTCGAAACTCACTATTCCAAGCGTGAAACGAAATCGCCGAGTGGCCGAAGGCGGCCCGTTCAGACAATTCCGACATCCACTTAAAATCTTCAAAGAAAAGCATCTTCACTCGAACGCAAATAGGCTGAAATGATATTGTTGGAAAGAGCTTGTGATAAGTTGCGCAGTTGGGCCGTTTCAGAACTTGGGTGGAAAAAGTGGAGACCTGGAGGTGATGAGCAAGACGCCAATGGGATGCCTTATGCGGAGGTCCAACGATTGAACACGTTCATTAGCGCTGTCGCGACATTTGCAACGGGCTCGAATGACCCAGGGACCCAACACAACCTCAATCAAATTCTCCATTGCGGCTGAAGCGCGGGAATCATTGATGTGCTCTTCAAGTCTTGTCGTTGTGGAGCAAATGCGCAAGCAATTATAGTGATTTCGTCTCTCAGCGACTAAGGAAACGTGTATGCCTACAATCCCGCTAAGCAGACTCTATTGCTTTTACAGGCTGAGCAGACCACACGCTTTGAAGCATTTCACCGCTGCGAGGAGATCTTGTGTCTCAAAGTCGCAAAAGTCCATGCCAACACATCTTTTTCATCAAGATTGCTTTTCATGGGTGTATTTTGTTGCGCGTTTACGCGGTTACGCGTCTGAAGGCTGACTATTCTATTTTCATGACCGGTTTGATATCAGTACTATCGTTCTGTTTCTCCCCACACGGAACCCAAAAACCGTTCCAACCTTCTTGCAAAATCGGTGGCCAAATTTTAATGACACACAGGAGGTCAAAGGAACGCTCTCTCTCGGTCAAAGTAACGGGCACAAAATCGAACACGGTACCCTTGAACTTGATGCCACCACCCATGAGGAAACATTCTTTATTGATGTCAAGCAGCAGCCGAATCAACCAAGAAAGCCTTCAAGTTGACTGGCACCGTGGCGGCCAAATCTGTGGACCCGCCTTCGAAGACTTGGATGATTTATACAGGGCCTTTTCAATTCATTTTTGAAGGAGTGATGTGTTAAAGAGGGCGTTGTGTTGCCTTCATAAAGCAATCGCACGGAACTTACCTTTATATTTTTTGTGGGGATTCAACGAGAGATAATATGGGACTGTATCCTCCATATCAATACTGCCGATATAGACAGGTATAGAATGTGGAAGCAGTTCTCCGTGGGAGATTCATTCAAAACGATGCATTACAAACCTCGTTGTCAGAGCCAGTATTCGTTGTCAGGTCGCCAGTTGTTCTGGTAAGTATGAGAGACTATGAATAGCCTCACGCGTCATAACGAAGGCGAGGTGTGTGCGAGTGATTGTCGGCGTTTGGGTCCAAACTCACATTTTTTCACTGTTTCTGTTTTTCAAGGGCAATCATTTCCCCACACAAATGTCAAAAATGTCAAGTGAGTCCACCCTGCCTGCACTCCCCACCTGCACCGCGCTGTACCGCCACTCGTGCACCAGCGATAACCCATCTTGCGATGCTCACTCTATCTCTGCCCCTCTTTGATGCTGACCGCCGATGAAAACAAACGCACAGGCACCTCGACGCTCGTTAGTCTGCACGGTTTATGCTCTATCGGCGAAACGCGCCAGAAAATAATGGGTGCACATATTCGTGCAAAAATTGTGAACCCCATTAAGAAGGCAGGGAAGGTGTGTTGACTCTGGCGGCTGCTTTTGCCGTTTTTTATTCATCGTGTCCGTTCACTCACTCACTTGCTCACAACCAAAACAGAGGTGTATGACATTGCTCGCCAAAGATCTTGCGTTTAAGCGCGCAAAGTCGGACGCCGTAAGAGACACGAGCGCTGCGGCAGTGGATGTTTTCATTAATACGACTTCGGCGTTCACGGATCCAAAGTATACCACCCATCCCGCTTCTCGCTTTATCCGCTCCCATTTTCTCAAGTTAATATTACGCATACCCCGTTTCGAATTCTCACTGTTTTCCCGTAGGACACGCCTTTCTTCTTCAAGAGCTGGTTGTTGAAAAATCTGCCAGGCATCATTTCGACGATCAAAGACTCGCACCTTCTGGAAATGCAGTACTGCATTTCACACCTGTTCAGCCGGTCCCCCACCGGTAAGAATCTCATCCCCAAAAAAATTATGTCGCAAACAACTTCTGAAAATCCCACCTTCTGACCTTCACATTTTATTCTGGGAACAGAATTCCTCACGTGTGACAGTTGGTTCCGCGTGCCCGCAAACCCAACCGAGTTGACGTCCATCATTAGGCTGGGTTACACGGCACATTTTCGTGCATCCCCCAAGGTCGCGCCGAGTAATTTTTTGGTAGCCGAGTACCTTGCACATCTCCTGGGAAAAATCCCACATGCTCTCATTCCCGAGAGTGTACAGAAATTCGTCATGGATGTTCACGCGACATGTGTGTGCACATTTTTTATCCCCCTTTCTGTCTAGTTTCTTTTTTTTGTAACACAAAACTGGTGATTTCCACCATAAATCAGCCAAGGGAACCCACTTGACGAACACAGACCTCCAACTCATCAAGGCGGTCTTCAATCTCTGCCCCACACGTAACATCCTCATCGAGCAACTTGCGCAGCTGGGTAACAAAATGTTGCGCGGCTGTCCCACTTAATCAGGCAGCAGCTTGGCTGTGATTCTACCGATGGCCAGTGAGGAATCGCGCCGCCGGTCCATTGAGGAACAGTGGGATGAGGTTGATGACTTCCGGTTTACGTTGCGCGGGTTTATTGCGTGGAGACAGAAAGACGGCAAAGAAAAGAGTATGAAGGTGGCGTTTGAGTTTTGGGATCGTTGGAATGAGATTGTTGGGTGCATGTTTTTGGGGCCGAGTTTCTTTTTCTAGCACCTTTTTTATTTTATTTTTCGGCAGTTCGTTCCATAGAAGCAAGCAATAACTAGACGCTGATAAATTTGCATCGGTCTGATCCTGATCAGAAACGGAATGATGGTTGTCAATTGAGACGTTTGAAATTGGTTACACTTTTTATTTTAAAATGCACAGTGTCGCTGCATTGAGTAAGAGACGTCACTCTTCACGCTCGCGCACGGGCGGCGTACGCACACACAGATACACTCAAGTCTGTGTGTACCAACATCCATTCCCACACATTGTCATCCCACAGATTATCATTCCCACGCGTTCCCATTCAAAACTGTCATCTTTCTGTCAGTTGAAAATAAACGCGACGTTCAAATCAGATGCACATTTCGAGCCAAAGTATGAATAGTTGGAAACATCACGGAACTGCAAGAAAAACTGGGAAAGGATCAAGCAAGTCAGATTTCGCAGCTGTAACTCTGGATACCAACGGTGTTTCTGTGTCATTCGTCATTGTTGAATTCGAAGTCTCTGGATTCTCCAACCACCACAAGGATGACCGCGTATGCGCATCTGAAGGAGTGTACGAAATGGGAAAGCTGTTGGGTAAGCTTAATTTGTCAAAAGCTGAGTTTGGACAGATGCAAATAATCTGGGATTTGATGCGAAAGTGTGGTTTGAAGACCATTCTCCTCGATGCAATGGAAGATATGATGAAGTGGTGGCGAGTGATCTAGTATTTTTTATTTCCAACTTGCTGCTGGTGTTTATCTTTGGATAGTCAGAGCCAAGTGGCCAGGCTGTGGTAGTCATTGCCGGCGTTTGGGTTCAATCATTTCCCCACACGAATGTCAAAAAAACACACCTCCGCCACGCACCACCATCACTCGCTAACCCATCTTACGATGCTGACCGCCCACGAAAACGAACACAGCAAACTCGACACTTGTGGACCTCCACGCTTTGTGCTCCGTTGCCGAAACACGCCAGGAAATCATGGGCGCCATGATCCGCTCGAGGATTTTTAACCCCATCAAGCAGGCGGGAAAGGTCTGTTGAATTCTATCCCCTTCTTTGCCAGTTTTTGTTTCATTGCACCTTTTCTGTAAACTCACTGGCTCACAACCAAAAACAGAAATGCATAAAATAACTTGCAAGAGATCTTTCCCTTTAAGCGTGCTGAGTGGGACTGCGCAAGCAACACAAACTCAGTGGCAGGGGACATTTTTGTTGACATGACCACACCGTTGGTGGACCCAAAGTATACCACCCATCCCATTTCCTCCCTGCATCTCCGCCCCCACTTGTTGAAGTGAAATACTTTCGCATTCTTGTTGCTAACTTTTGCTATTCTCCCCATGTCCAACAGGACTCGTTCATTGGGCTTTATCTACAATTGGCATGAATCATCTGCCGGCCATTGTACCAGCCGATCAAAGATGCCCACCTGCTTGAAATGCAACACTGCATCTCATACCTGTTGCAGCAGAACCCCAGAGTAAACCCCCGGGTATGGGTGTGTTGACGTCTGCAATGTCTTCCATGCATCTGACCGTGTTTGAATTGCCAAAGAGTGCCGAATCCTCCATTCAGTCTCCAGCCGGTAAGAGCATCTCATAACAACATCATGTTGCTACCAACTTGTTTTGAAATTTGCACCTTCTGACATTTTATTCTGGGGAACAGAATTCCTCATTTGCGACACTTGGTTTTGTGTTCCCACTGACCCAACTAAACTGGCGTTGATTATTCGCTTAGGTTACACGGCGCATTTTCATGCATCTTCCCAGAATAGATCTTCCCAGATTGATGGGTACAACTTCCAGATTGATGGGCAGAACTTGCTGGTTGTACCCATCAATCTGGGGAGATCTGACCTACCTCTTGAAAAAGATGGTAAACGGCCTCATCCCCGAGAGAGGACAGCCGTTTATCATGGAAGTATGTACGCACCTTTACCCCCCTTTTCTGCTTTGTTTTCTTTGTTTTTGGCATTTTGCACAAAAGTCATGTTTTGCACCAGAAATCTACCACAAAAGCAAGCAAAAGCGGGACGGTAATAAAGGATGTAATTGTAACAGATAGATGGCTGTCAAAAGCGTGAAGGAGGGCAGGAGCTGACAGTCCTCACAAGAAAAAGCAACCGTGTTTGCATTAATCATCAAATGTAGTTTTATTCCCTCGTTACGGTTACAACGTTTGGAATCAAGTTATGACACACCCGCCATCATCCTCCTCCCGACAACACGGAATGAAACCAAGAAAAGGAACAACATAAAAAACACAAGTATACTAGAAAGAAATTCTCTAGTTCTTGTATCCACGGGAAGAACGACGACCACGGGCACGCTCGAACTTGCGTCCCTTGGAGCGGACGTATGGCTTGGCAGAAGATCCTGGAACACCGGCGGCTCCAAAGTGCTTGACGGCCTCACGGGCGTTCTTGGGGCCACGGAGGAGGACAGTGTTCTTTCCGGTTGGGGCACGGAGAGCAAGCTGGTCAAAGGTGAGGATTTCACCTCCAGCAGCCAGAATTCTTGCACGAGCAGCGTCAGTCACACGGAGAGCAGCGATAGAGAGCTTTGGGATTTCGAGCAAGCGGGAGTCGTCAGTGACGGTTCCGACAAGGACAGCGGTCTTTCCCTCGTTGGCCTTAAGGTAACGGGCAATACGGGAGATTGACATGGGTGGACGGTTGACACGGGACATAAAGAGTCTCTTCAGGACAACCTTGTTGAATGAAGAGTCGGTTCTGCGAGCCAAGAAGCGGTAAAGCTATTTTGCAAACGGGAGAATTAAGATCCGCTGAAGACACTTCGAAATTCACATGCGACGAACCTTGACAAGGAGGGCAAGGTAGACGTCCTTGGAGGCGGGGGCGTCTCTCTGACTCTTCTTGACGTGGTTCTTCTTACCGGAGTCGATACCCTATCATCGAAAAGAGCAGCTGTTAGCGTCGAACTTCGAAAAGCTTGTTGATGATTTGGATTCGGACCCCTCCCAACCCACACGCAATCCCTCCCATGCATAAACACACTCCAGATTGGCTCCATAGTCCCGCTGCGCGCAAATAGTTCGTCCAGTATGATGTGTCCCACAGTAGGTGGTTGGAACATGGCGTCCTAGTCGCCTGACCCACTCCCGCCCATCACAACGCATTCGCAGCGCATTGCATCGGGTCTACGTATTCGCTCGATCCGGGTCCAGCTGCTTTCTCGTTGCTGCGTGTGGTTCTGCGGTTCGGATGGGGTGTTGATGGCGTGGGATTAAGGGACATGGCCAGTCACCATTTTTCCAGATTTTGTAAAGGGACAAAGAAACACTGCCGTAAAATGAGTTCGATCCCTGTCGACACCCTCTCCCTGCGCACCTCGCCCTTCTTTGTTGGGTTGCAAGATCTGATCCGTGACTCTGTATCGTCGATCGTTAGTGAAGCAATTGCGGGCTTCTCTGATCGCATCGCGTCGCTGGAGAATGCCGTGTCAAAGTCCACATCTGCCACGCACGCCACGCTTGCCGAGATGGATGCGCGCATTGTTTTGCATCTCGTCGCGATCGACAAGAAACTCGATGCTCTCTCGAACGATCACTCTCTGATCGCAGATGAAGTTGGTCAGGCGGTTGCGGACTTGGACACACTTCGAAGAAGCGTGAATACAAACACGGAAGCCATGACTGCTGCACAACTTAACTCGGATAGCGCGTCCGACGGCCGTGTTCCGGTGTCGGTTGAGTCCCACATTGTGTCCCTCAAGAGCACAATGAAGGATCTGGAGGCATCGTTTGCAAGTCAGGAGCAAACTCTCACCGCAGCTGTCGAGGCTGCTGTCATCAAGGCGGCAACTCAAACCAAGGACAATACAATCGTTTCGAAATCAGGCGCGCAATCGGGTCGACCTGTTTCCCCCAACGATGAAAAAAAAGACACCCCAATTCTCAACACGCTCGCCTCTGGATTCAACACAATTACATCCATCTCAAACAGCGTATTTGGTGCAAGTACTCCGACGGAATCGACAGCGAAACCTGAGGGTGCGCCTACTGTCCCTCCGAAATCTCCCAGCGCCCAGTACGCTCCCATCCTTAAACCAAAGAACACGTCTACACTGTTTGACCGAATCCGGAGGGCATCATTCAAGGACTTGGCACAAAAGTCGCAGTCGAGCGACCTTGAGTTAGAGACGGAGCTGCACTCGCCGAGGTCATGACGATGATGGCTCTCTCTGATAAAGACGCGGAGTGATGCCGGTACAGACGGTGTGTGGGTTTTTGGCGTATGACACGACCCACTATACACACATGCAGAGCACTCTCAGTAAAATATAAAATGTTTTTGGAACGTTGCCCAAATTGATTGGAAAAAATTGTGAACACAAATTGTGCGGGACCCAGCGAAAGGTGATTACAGCGAGAGCAAGTGCGATGGGCCGGTCCCTGGCACGTGTGGTTGCGCCAGCGTCGGGAGTCTGCTCCGTCCAACGCCTGGGACCCTCGCTTTGGCCATGGGATGCCAACAGCCCAGTCTTGATGACACCCAATTAACACCTCCCCCTTTCTTGAAAAAGATCTTCACGCAGAGTGCTCAACACCCAGACCCACGTCACGGTCCACCCCCGAACTTGAATATTCTCCATTTAAATGTCCGCAACTCCGCCATCCGATCCCGCCCTCTGGACCGATGGGAATGGAACAGACCCTGTTTCTTCAAAAAACCCTTCAACCACAACAATCAAATCTACTGCCCCTGAAGCGCCCGCAACCCCGAAACAGGAACCAATTGAGACTGTGGCGGTATGTCTTCTGTCCCCTTTGCTTGGATCTTATCTCTCCCGGTTCGTTTCGTTTGTCAGTGATCGCCGGGCGCTGGATTTAAATTGGATTGATGGGCGGGGATTTTGGACTTGTTTGTGGCGATGGTTCCCCCCAGCATGGAGTGAAATACAATGCTGTCCGCTTTGGTTGCTGTATAAAGCGGCTCATGTAGTTGGATGTTGCGTTGTTGGATGTCGACTGGTGATTGGTCGAAGGGGTCGGGTAAACGCGAGGGAAAAGAGGTCTACCAGCACGCAAATGTAACTATGGGAGCAAGAAACATGATCTCTTATCGTGCGAGGGAAAAGTGGGGTGGAGAGGTGCTTGGGGAAACAGACAGTGCTCATTTGGCAATGCCCCAAAAATTTTGTTACCCAATTAACGAGATGTTCGCAACAGGCCCACTCCAATTCGACACAGCCACTCCCGACTCAATCACCCAAGAAGTTGGAATCCAACCATACGGCATCGCCAGCTGAAAGACCCGTATCTCGCCAAATTTTAACGGGGGAGGGCGATCGCATCAATGCCAATCGAAGACGGCACAACAACAACAGCAACAACAACAATCCTCATTTCCGCTATCCAAACCGAGTTGCTAGCCTACCGATAGAATCTTCTGGAGATGCGTCAAGTTCCACACCTCCAAAGCTTTATTTGGCGGGCCCATTCCAAGCTGATTCAGCCAGTTACAATGCTGCCGCCGCCGCTGCAGCACTAGCGATCGCATCCGCACCTCAAACCGCTGGTGATATTAATAATTCAACGGCAGCCGCAACTGTGCCGACTTCTTCACCTCCTGGACAACCACGACCCCCTTATTATGGCTACCCTTCCGCCGCCGGGTATCCAAACACGTCCCCGGATCAATCCGCATTTTTTGCCAATGTTGCCAACAACGTACCTTGGGCGTACATGGGTCCAGTGTCGCCTTCCTCGGGAGGATACATGGCTCGACCACCGCCAGGCAGCATTCCGATGAACTCTGGTCGAAACAGCGGCAAAAAGAACCAGCGACATTCAGCAGGACCCGGGACAACGTACCTGTCGCCATCCAGCCAATCTGGGACCATGTTGCACAGCGGCCACCCTGGCTACGGTAAATCGCCACCATACTACGCGTACCGAAACTATTCTGAAGGTGCCGCGTTTTCGCATGGGGGAGGGCGCGCCTCGCACGAGTCGTTGAGCGCATCGGCATCCGCGCATGCGCAGGCGGGGTCGCCGTCGTTCTACCCACAAGTGGGTTATGTAAAGCATGGGAGCGGAAGCCGGCGGGACAGCTCGAACATGATGAGTGGTAGCGCTGTGCAGAGAAACCTGTCGGCCCCTGCTGCGACGGCGGCAAATCAAGTTGGGAGCGAGGCTGGCGACTCAGCGGGCAGTGCCGGATGCACTACGAACTTGTACGTGCGTGGTCTTGCCCCAAACGCGACTGACGAGTCTTTGTATGAACTGTGTAAAGGGTGAGTTTTTAAATATTTCCAAAAATGGGGAAATTTTTCTGAATTGGAGCACGTGGGTTGTGTTGCAGATATGGACGTATTTATTCGTCAAAGGCGATTCTGGATCTGGCGACGCAGGAGTGCAAGGGCTTTGGGTTTGTAATGTACGAGACTGAGGAGGAGACCAAGAGCGCCTTTGAGGGCCTCGTTGCGAAGGGATACCAAGTGTCGTATGCACGGGTGAGCTTCTTGGTGCTGGTATACATGTCTGTGACTGACCCAGTGCCTCTTTCCTCCTCTATCACTGCTACTTCCATCCATGCATAAGACCGACCCTCGTTCGCCAACAAGGGACACGTTCGTGAGCCGCTTGAAGAGCCTGCATGATGAGCAGAGCACGAATATTTATATTTCGAATTTGCCAGTCAACATGGATGAAAATGTTTGTATTTTCTTCTTCTTTTTCTTTTTATTTACAACTCATTTATTCCAAAATCAGGGTCTGACGGACATGCTGAAACCGCACGTTGTCATTTCCGCAAAAATCCTGCGCGACCCAAGCACTCACAAATCACGCGGCGTCGGATTCGCGCGTTTCGACACACGCGAAGAAGCCAGCGCCGCAATCCAAGAACTGCACGGCAAGCTTCTGCCAGACTGCTTCCAACACTTGCAAGCCCGTTTCGCCGACTCTGTGGCACAGAAAAAGTTTAAGCACTCGAGCCAGAGTCAGTACGGCTTCATGGGTGCTTCTCCAATGATGATTCCCCAGGGTCCGTACATGGTCGCTGCCCCGGCTGCAGATGGTGACGATGCGGGAATGACCAACATGTCTCCAACGGGTATGTCGGACGGCTCGGCCCCAGAGACGCCTGCTGCAGTGTACTTTGAGCAATACTCTCAAGGAGGGTGAGACAGTCTTCTTTTTTTCTTGCTCCACATAATGGATGAAGCAAATGTACTGACCGTTGTAACTTGCACCAGTCCCGTACCTTACATGTATCCCGGTGGAGGTGTCTACTACCCAGGTGCTCAGCAGCAACCAATGTATTATGGGGGTCCATTCTATCCTGTCGCAATTCCTAATCCTGGAGCAGAAGCTGTCGCCTACGAATCCCAGGATGCTACTGCGCAGTCACACGAAAATGAGGCCGATCAAGTTGCAAACGAACTCGAATCTGTTAAAATCTAAAAAACGTTGCGCTACCTTCTGTTCCTTTTTTTGTCTCTCTGTTCTATTTTGTCGAATGCGTTCGTACATGGGGATTCTGTTGTTGCTGTTGCCGATTTGCCTGAACACACTTTCTTGGGGAAAGGGATGGCCCGTGGAGATGCGTGGTTTCAACGACTTTTGGTTTCCCTTTTCTTGTTATTTCCTGCGAAGTTTTTTTTTTTTTTATGGTTTCTTTTGTTTTATTGTTTGCCTCCCCTCCGTGTGTACTCCAGGCGCTTTCCTTTTTTTGTTGCAAGTTGGTACGTGTTCTGTTTAGAGTGCCTCTCCCCTTAGATGACGTTTATTGTTCGTTTTGTTAGAGTAAAAAATGAAGCCAAATTGATGGTCAAATCCCATTGGATTATGCGATTAGTTAACATGGAATATGGATGGGATTTTATAGGAGCACCACTTGGAATGTGTGGAGTCCTACCGATGTTGGGGGTCTTGGGATATGAGGGAGGGACATGCGATGGAGTGCTGCTTTTCGTCCAGTAAAGTAAATTCTCACAAGGGAGAAAATAATAAGTGTCCAGAAAATAGTCATGATGAGTGGAAAAGGTCCGTCTGCCCCCTCAACGAACGTCTGCACCCACAACTCTGCCTGAAAAACCTAACCACCACAAACCACACAGCGCTGGGAAAATCAATAAACTCGCAAGATCTCTCTGCATGGGTCTCCAGCGCCAACAAGGCAATCGAACTGAAGCTTGGCAAGTCAACAGACAAAGAAAAAACAAAATACCAGCAACCGCTCTAAACAGACCCCCTTTATCTCATTCTCGTCTTTTAGTTCGCTCATCAGACTCGCGGTTGAACAGAGTCAACGTCACAGAAGGTGCATCAGACTCTATCGTAGACGAAGGGCGCCGCACGTTTGGCCCGCAGTTCACATACCCACTCTTTGGCGAAGAAGAAACACTGTTTGGATATAAGCATCCCGTCGTGCGGGTAAACGCGTGTGCTGTTGTTTATTGGGGTTTTTTTTTTCGCCGAAACCGCTCCTCCAGTTTCTGTTTTGGTTTTTCTGTTTTGTTTTTATGGGGGACTGACGATACTTCTTTTAACTTTTTTACAGCTGCATTATTCAGCTGGATCGCTATATTCGTTTCTGGGAATGAGCTACACGTACAAAATCGACAATGACCCGGAAGCCTTAGCGAAAGCGAAGCGCATTGGTGGAGTTGCACCCAAGGCGGACGATGTGTTGGCGATTGTGCGGAATAAGCTTCCTGAAAAAGGTTTCCATATTTTTTGTCAGTGTTTTCTGCTTCTCCAATCTGACTTTTGTACTAGGATACACGGATGACTACAATACCTTCATGGAGCACGTTCGTCGCGATGAGCAGGGAGCATTCAAACCCGTGGGAGAAAAGGTGTTTGAATATTCCTTAAAACATGAACAGTCCGCGCTGGTGTACGAAGTTTACAAGGTGAAAAATCGATTCATCTCTTTCAACGCACTGGGCAAAAAAAGCAAAAAAAGTCGCGATTTATTGACTCTACGGTTCAACTAGGCCAACTTCTCAACGCCTCGATTCAAAGCATACAACGCGGCATTACAGGTCCTCCTTCTGTTCTTTATCGAAGGCGCGTCTGCGATCGATGAAGAAGATGAAGCATGGGAAGCGTATTTGGTTTTCGAAAAGCGCGAGATTGTATCAGGGGCAGGAAGTGTGGGAGCAACTGGTTATGCATGGTCGCTGGTTGGATTTAGCACAATTTATACCTTTTGGTGTTGGCCGGATTCGAAACGGTTGCGAATTAGTCAAGTTCTTATTTTGCCGCCGTATCAAGGCAAGGGTCATGGAAGTGAGTTTTTTGTTTTCGTTCTTTTTCTTTGATGATGGCGTCTGAACAGTTGAGGCCCAAAAGATGTATTTTTCTAAACATGATTTTAACGCAGAGGAGCTATATAATGCGTTGAAGCGGGACTTTATCCTGAGGAAAGAGGTTTTTGACTTTGGAGGTACCAATTTTCGTCATTTCATTGCATGCATCTGCGCGCCTTCAAAAAATACACTGAGCACTTCTGCAATTTCTTCCCCGTAGTTGAGGATCCGAACGACGAATTTCAAAACTTGCGGGACGTTTGCGATGTGAAAGATTTGCTGCATGCCGTTAACGTTGCACGAAAGTCTCTGTCTCCGCCATTATCTCAAAGCATGCTACCATCCGCAGTGCTGCCCAGCCAGATTGGCCAAATAGATGGCGCCACGCGACAGGCTCTGGACCATGTCATTGCTCAAGTCAAGGATGGAGCATACAAGCTCAGTAAGGTATACATGATGAAGTGGGCAGGTACATTTTCAATTCAGTTTAACCAACAAAATTTGGTTGTTGCAGGGTCAGCGAACGAGATGCATTGAAATGTTGCAGCTGCATTTTCTGGACAGAAAAAGTAAGAGTGATGCCACTGCATTTCGCCTTTCTGTCAAAAAGAGGCTCTTTAAACACAATGAGGTAAGCAATTCATTCCGCCACCCTCTGGAATTTGTGGCCTGAATCGTGGATATTTGTTTTCTTGCAGGAGGTCCTGAGTGGAATGGAGGCGTCTGAAATGAAAGCAAAACTGCAAGAAACATACAAAAATGCAGAGCAAGGATACCGTGACATACTGAGGCGCACAGTGTGACCTGGTGGGGGATGGTGCGTCAGGCAAATGCAGCAAAAGTAAAATGGTCACCTGGACACAATTTATTCACGCAAAATAAATTGTCACACGTCCCATTGCCAGGCATGGGCGTGCGCCAGTGTGCGTTAATCGACACTACTGCTTAATTGAGATGTGATTGGATTACCATCGCCCAGGATCAAATGTAGCCCAACAACCAGGATGTTCATGGCTGCCATCATGTCACAATTCCAGACAGGTCTTGCACCTTAGAATTGAATGAATCTTGACATTTTGGTGTCCATTGAAACATTTGGGGCGGCGCTATTTTCCACACTCCTGGTGTCAATAATCGAGATCAATAAACAACAAACTCAAATAAAAGATGGGTCACCTTAATCCGCAACAGGTCTTGGAAGTGCCCCATTCGTTGACCATGGCTACTCCCTTCACCCATGGATGGAGCCGCACTTGTCTCCAGAATTTCTGCATTGGAGCAGTCCTACTTCCTTTGAGACTCTTTGAAACTTTGACGTTTCCAAACCATGCACCTCCGTCACCAAGCAAAAACACGCAATTTTTTCTCCCTGCATCATTGACCAGTTAGCACACACATATACATGTGACAACTCAAGATGTAGGACATTACATCGGCATAATTTCTTGATGAGGACTCCCATCCCAATTCCCCATCGAACCTTTTAAGTAAAGTTCAGTTTCCTCAGTTTCTTGTGATGGGCGTACAGGGTCCAGTAGTGGTGGCTGGAGTACTGTGCGTATTTGTACCAAGGCTGGTGGTTTTGCGGGTAGGCGTTTGAGTCTGGATTTCCTGGAACTGGTTTGCAATTCAGTCATTTGCATAAAAAATGAATTTGAATGGACTTGGGTTACCTCAGGACCTTCCTTCCTTCCTCAGAAATTTGTGCCGCTTTCTGGCACAGTTAATTCCAGTGAGTTGGAAGTATTCTTCCCTGCCAATGGACACTGGATGAAATCTTTGCTGCACCCCATCAGACGGTACTTGATTAGTCTCATGGGGACAACAAGGATGCATCACACTTGCTTTGTTTGGAAGAGCCCAGTCAGAAACTGTGGCAGGCAAATCATCCTGCACATTCTGCGCACTTCTATCCTTTGAAGCTCCACATGTCATAAGCCCTTCTGATCCCACCCCGCAGTGTACCTTGTTCCTTAATGATGAACAGTAATGTTGAGTTTGCAAGTCCCTTAGATTAACACCTGTACCAATGGTGTTTTCTCCTGGATCAATGGCATCAACATTGTCATCCACACTGATTTGGTTTGGGTCCAGTGACTTGAGAATGTGTGTGTCAAAAGTGGAAGGCTGATGGCTGTAAACTTCCTTCTGCCAAGTGCAGCTGATGCCATCTGCTTGCAAGTACAAGCCCAAATACTTGATGTCAGGAAGTGGAAGTTCAGGAACCAGCAGCGGCAGTGTGTCATAGTCAAATGCAAACTTCCAAATCTTGACTCTATCTTCATGTGGTGGTTTCTGGAAGGAATGAAGTCAGTCATTGTGTTGAATAGTAAATGACAGTTGGGTGCCACTAAAGTTAATTGGGAATTTGCCTCATCCTATGATACTCTGGGCATTAAAGCCATGCACCTGCAAAATGTCAGTCATGATTTGGGGGTTCACTCCCACAAATCGATAGCTCAGGTTTTTCAGAGGGAGCAGCAAAAAGGCCTTGATGTAGGTGGATCCAGCATATGATACAGGGAAATGGGCACCTGCTTCAATTTCAGCCCTGATACTTGCTACAGCCTCTTGTGCCTTGGTGAAAATTCACGATCAATTCACTGCTGATAATCCCGACACTTCGAAATTTGACATGTTCAACCATTGTGGCACTTGCAAAATAGACAAACAGTTGATTGAATCTGCCATATCCCTTGCGAATGGGCGCATTTTTTTGGTGGGCATGGAGCAGTCTGGACACTGTCATAGACACAAGGATTTGAGACTGCAGAAACGATAGGCACCCCTGATGCATGAGCATTTAGATTCATCGGCCATTTGTTGAAGGGCAGGAAAGAAGCAGTCGTTTCCGATTCTCTTAATGCCCAAGATCACTTCATTCAAAACAGGTACATGAGCAGATATGCATCAATAATGTGAGGGGAACTGATGCAAGACTTGGCAAAAAATTTGGGCAATGTCAAGCAGAACTGCATCACCCAACCCTGGCTTTGCTTCACTGTAATGTTTCAAAAGTTCCGAAACTGTGTTGGGTGTCATATCTTCCTGCGAAATGCAAACCTTCACTCTCCAGCTTCTTCGACCAAAATCACAAACACCCCCGTAAGTTTCCAGGTTTTTATCCATTTGACTGCCTTGTTGGTTGCTTCTGTCAGGGTGGGAATGTTGGTGGCTTTTGTCTGGGTAGGAACGTTGGTGGCTTCTGTCTGGGCATTAATGTTGCTTGCTTTTGTCAGGGCAGGAATGTTGGTTGCTTCCATCAGGGCAGGAATGTTAGTTTCCAGAAGTGATATCATAAAATTGAAGAGGCATTTGAAAAAATGGGTACTGACATGCACAACACAATCCATAACAAATTAATCAGACTCTGTGGTAATGATGGTTCCCATGCTGGTTCTATGCGGTATTGGCAATGCAGGGTCTCACTTTTGCAGGTACTGCCAGGCAGCTTCCATCATAATTGGATGTTTTGAAGAAGTCATTCCTTCCAAGAATTTCAAGTCCTCCTCATCACTGACAAAAGTGCCTTCTTTTGCTTTGGAGACTGATGACAGACAAGACTGGAAGAAAGAGGCTGCCCCAACCACCTCACGCAAATGTAACATTATTCTGTCGTTCACATCAATGACCCCCTCCAGTTGCGTCTGAAGCTTTTGTCTCTCCACAAACTTAGCAGCCACACTGTTTCCAGCCAGAAGGTCATCAAAATGCCCATACATGATCAGCACAGGAACAAGGTTTACCAAAGCTGATGCTTCAAATGTGATTTGATTGCATCACTCAAGTATGGCATTGAGACAGCCATACAGTCTTGCTTGTGCAGGAGTTGTGGCTGGTAAGTGTCCATTATCAGAATCCCAGCCCATTTATCATCCTGTTCCTCTCCTTCTTTGTAAAAGGGATTGGCACCAAGGTCAGAGGATTCAAGGTCATACTCACTTGAGTATTGTGCATCCTGCTCATTCCTCTCCATTGCTCACTAAAGTGGGGAATCCTGTAGTACAATTTTTGCATAAGCTGCTGTGGTTGCATCAAGGTCACAACTGCAAGTGAATACATACCTGGTATGGAACTCAGAAAACTCCAGAACCAACAGTTGGATGTTTAGGATCAAAATACATATTCCCAGGTGGCCATGGCAGTACCAGTGTGTGTGTGTTGCGGAGAATTTTGCTTTCATCAATGGTGGTGCTGGCCATGGGAAGAGCATGCTGTCAGGGGTGAAGATGAAGGTTGTGGATGGCTATCGGGCACTTGCAGAGCTCATGAACAGGAAGTTTCGAACTTCATAGGACCATCTTGCAGCAAAGAACCGATTCACTGTATGGAAAGCGAAGTACATGTCAGCAAAATCACAAGCAGAAGGAACAGGATTTGGCGTCACCAAAAGGGACATATCTTCAGGAGTTACAACTGTGGAAGAAAAGCTGGAGAAGATGTGCTTTATGTTTCTTGAACTGGATCAACTGTTTGGTCACTGCGCAAATGTTGTGCCAATGCACACATGTCCCAGACAAATGTCCCTGAACTCGAAAGTGAAGATGAAGTCAATGGAAATGAGACAAGCAATGCAATAGATGGTGATGATGAAAGCTCAATTGATATGGAAAATGAGGACAAAAGAAATTCAAACAGCCACAACAAATGAAATTCAAACAATCAGGACAAATTGCTTACGGGAGGCAATGAACTTGACCATAATCCAATGCCTCCTGCTGACCTGTCTGCCAAACCAACTGGAGGATCTGCTCCTAAAAACCGAAGTAAAACACTGGGGAAAAGGGGGAAATCAACAATTGAATTGGATCTTTCTTCAGACTCTGATTTGGATTCAGCCTCAGCAATCGGGAAAAATGGTCAGATGTCAGTTTCATCATCAGCAGCAAAGCCTACCCAAAATTCCTTTGCCAGCAGTTACATGGAGAGTCAAGTTCCGAAATTGGACCTGATGGAAAAGTGTTTAGTTGCACGAACCAAGTCAGCAGAAGCAACTCTGGCGCTTCAACATGAGGAGCTTATGCTAAAACATGAAATGTCAGAGAAGGGGTATGAAACTCGGCATTTGGAAAACGAAACAAAACTTAAAGTAGAGCAAAATACAATGCTCAAGATTCTTTTGGAGAGTGGAATGGGCTTTACTGTAGCAAAGGGACATGTCAATGAAGCTTTTCCACAATAGTTTTCTTGTGTTGTATTTTCTTGCACATCAGAGTGTGAAATAAACTTTTATTTTTTGAACTCCCCGTCACTAATCGCATGCCTGTATATGTCCACTGTCTATCATCTCTCATATTATGACCTTGCAGATATCAACTACTGCATCAACATTGCCCACTGTAACTCCGTCAACTACTTTATCAATACCCATGTCTTCTGTGTCCCATCCATCCTGTCATGTCCAAATATCACCCACATTGATCAAGAAATTGTGTAGAATGAAACAAGCTTGCATCCAGTTGCAGGCATGCTTGACATCCTCCTTGTTCCTGATGACAACACGCAATCCTTTAAGTGACTTGAATTGACCTTTAAGAATCCCATTCATGTGTTCGCTCACCACCCAAGTTGACGTTAGATTCAGATTGTACTTGCGCCTTGTTGAGCCTGAGATGTTTCGACCAGAGTATGGAGTCACCATGTGTTTTGCAAGTGCATACCCAGAGTCTGCAAGCAAGTATTCCCCCTTTGAAAAAAAGTTTTCAGGCTGCTGGTAGAGATGTGTTCGTTTGAAAACGGTTGAATCATGATTGCTGGCAACACACCCAATATGGTAGTAGATGATTCACCTTTCATTGTCGCAGACAAGCTGAGTGTTCCAGCTGTAAAACTTCTTGTAGCAAAACCACGTCTCTGGATCCATTGTGTGTGGTTTCTGATGGAGAGGGATTCTGGTTCCATCAATGAAGCCAACACAACCACAAAAATCAGAGCATCTCATAACCCTCATATGAATTTGACGTCGCTCAGCTTTTCTTGGCCAGTTAATGAACTCCTGCTCCAGTGATAGTATTGCCTGTACCACCCTTCGAGTATATAGAATAGTAGAACCCCATGATACTCCTGCATGATGGGAGGTCCGTGCAACACCTGCTCCATTCCCACTGCATCCAAATCGCTCCAGAGCCACAAGGAACTGAACGTTGACAGCAATCTGCTTTTGACGGCCGTTACTTGAGAAAATGGGATGCTGCTTGATTTTCAAGAGAAGATGTTGAAACGAGTCCTGAGTCATCCGCGCACGCACTCGGAACTCTTTATCTGCCATCTCGAATATGTGGTTTCACATTGCAACAGTCTTAGGAATGTGTCGGCAATCTTCAATGGTTCAGGATGCTTGCACCAAGTGCATAAGATCAAGAAGTTCCTCTGTGCTGGATTCGTCTGACTCGCTGGCACTCTCACAATCCGAGTCTGTTGATGAGTTATCATCTTTGTCAAGAGCTTCAAAGAGAAGGCATTGGTTGATCCCCTCAATAAGAGTTTCTTGATGGGGGCTCTTTCTGGGCATGAATTTGAAACCCCCCTGTTCAAAAATTCGATTTCTAGCCGCCTCCAAAATCGATTTCTAATTTCTCAAAAATCACTTTTATTTTTCCAAATTTCTGAATTTGAAACCCCCTATTAGGTGCTGTACCGCATCCTGGTTGAGAAAGGAGATGAAATGAGGAATGAATCATTGCTTGTAGATCAGAATAGCAAACCTGTTCAACAACAACATCAAAATGGTAGTGCACATATGAAAGACGTACTGTTTGTAAATTGCCTGCTGGTGCCTGGAACTGTGGATGCAGAGTGAAGTCCTCGCCACTCTGTAATTGTGGGCTGTAGATAATGAACCAAATTCTGACAATCTCACCTAGTGGAATCAGAAAGTCTGTTGAACCCCACCCGTGTTCTGTACTGTTGTCATGGAGGGCAATGATGAGATTGGCAATGGATTCAAACCCTGTCAATTGAAGGGTGCAATCCAATTCATCTTGATTCTTGATTGTTGCCCCATCAGCATGTGCAGAATCATTGAGGTGGAGGAGGTGGTCCACTAAGGTATGTCTTATGGCTCCTGGTGACACACCATCCACAGAGTTTTGGCTAAGTGACAAAGAGTAGGTGATTGCGGCAAAGAAGCAGTTGCCATTGGGTCAGATCTGACGCACTTCATACCTGGCAGGCATGTCAGCCATGGCTGTGAAGGAGTTTAGGCAGGCATTGCAGGTTAAGCACATGCAAAGTGGAAGGAGCAGCGTACCAGCGCATGTCTGGTAAAGGTGTTACCCTAGGGTTAGGGTTTGAAACAACAGACAAGGTCATGCATGCTGCTGGGCCGGTGACTTTATTTTTGATACATTTCTGTGCTTTGGCAAAAAAATCTTCTTCAGCACCCACCTTATTAGAAGTATGAATGTGCTTGTTAATTATTCAAGCTGCAAAGCTTTGGAGTTTGCAAAGATGGGCCAAAACAAGCACAACCTTCTACACTGTTTGAATCAGTGGGAAGCTCAATGCCTGTCCAGCTCCCACACCCTGGGGACAGGTGCTCCGAGACTGAAAAGACAGATTGACATCCCTGGCCAAGTGGACTCCCGCTTCTGGAAAATGAGTACGGTGGTGGGTGCAGCTGCAACTGAGAACAAGGTTATGGCCATCATTTCTGTTGCTTGAATATATTTTAGCTTTTTGCATATGAGATGTTGAACACACTTTAGCTTATTGTGTATGTGGGGAGCAATTTATTTCCTGACTTGAGGAAAAAAGGCTAGTAACAAAGATCGATCCCTATACCTCTGCTTGCCAATTCAAGCATGGAACTGCTATGCTACATGTGTTTGCAACACCTACTTGAATCTGAATCATTTTTCACTTCACATGAAGATTCTTCATATATTTGAAACTGTTGTAATGCTTCCCTTTTTTATTTTTTGGAAAATACTACATCATCATGCTGTGATAAAGCCATGATGAGTAAGTAACGGAACTAGACAGCAATGAAGATCTACAACACCACCCCTTCCACCCTGACTGTAATCTCTCCAGCAAGGATAATCATCAAATCCAGCTCTGCACAGCTGTTGCTCTTGCCTAAGAACTTGCATGCCACCATGCCAAATCAAATCCATCACTTCCATCATTCACAGCAGTCACATTCCTAGCAGTCACATTCCCAACAGTTACATTATGCCTGTATAGCCCAGTCTATCTGGTAACTTTCCAAGAGCTTGTCACTCATACTGCTTGTGTTGTTATCAAATCAGGCTGTGTCCTGACCAGTGAGAACAATGCTGTTTAATGAACGTTGCAATAACACGTAAGCTTTTGGAAAAATGCAAGAATTCAGAATTTAACTCACAGAGTCGCAACAGGATACACTTAAAGCCAGCAGAAGAAATGCTGGCACAGATGCCCACACTGTACACTGGAAATCAGAGGGGCTATACTTGGTGTTGGAGCAGTGCATCAAGCTGCGCTTGCAGCTGCGGGGGCTGATGGGCATATGGAGGCAGTGCTGTTGATGAGAGGCAGCAACACTGGTGAGCATCTTGTTTGTAGGTATAAGCAATATGTTACCACAGAGAAGGAGCTGGGGACTGAAAGATGCTTTGGGAAACTGTGGCCACAGCACTTAGCTTTTCCACCAACCCTGACAAACATGCCCCAGCTGCCACTGAACTTGATTTCCTTAGCATCCTCATCAACACTACCACCATGACTGCATCCCTCCCCCATGAAAAAATCAACCAATCCTTGGCTTACCTCTCCTCCTTGCAAGTGTACAAAATGCAGCCTCCTTCGCTTGATTGGCCTCCTTGTCTATGCCTGCAAAATTATCCCAGCTAGTTGCTCTTTCCTCCACAACTTCATCAAAGCCATGTACTCCATCTCCTCTCCATCACACCACATTACGTTAACAGCAAGCATCCAGGAAGACCTGGCCTGGTGGGCCCACTTCCTCCCCCAATGGAATGGCATTGCCCTGATCTCCTGGTCCCCTTGGTCCCTCGCCTCTGACCTGGACTTCTGGGCAGATGCATTGTCAACCTTGGGTCTTGGAATCTACTTTCAAGGTGATTGGATCAGCATGTCATGGCCAGCAGTGTGGCAACTCATACCTTGCCCCACTAGCTTCGACATCCAATGGGCTGAACTCTTTGCCAACATACTGGCCATGGCTGCCTTTGGTGACTGCATGCAGTCCATGCACATTTGCCTGTTCATTGACAACGAAGCCATTGCCTCCTAGATAAATGGATCTCCCTGCTGCGCTTCAGCTTCACACCTCCACCTGCTCCACCTCCTTTCACTCTTCTCTGCCCAACACTTCTTCCTCCTCTGTGCTGAATGGCTTTCTACTTGTGACAACACCATTGCTGATGCTCTTTCTTGCAACCAGCTCTCACTCTTTTGGCGCCTCGCTCCTGCAGCCTCCCAGAACCCAACCAAGCCTGGTACTCTGCCCACCAGCACCTTCCATGAGATGCGGCATACTATCTCTTCCACAGTCTCGCCCAGTCATCTTGGATCACTTACTCATCCAGTCAGAAACAGTTCCTCCAATTCTGCAACTCCCACAAGCTCCTCAACCCCAATGGGAACCCTCTCCCAGCATCCAAACTCACCCTATGCCAATGGGTCTGCTCCCTTGCCACCTGCGTCAACCCCAAAACCATCAAGAACTACCTCTCTGCCATGTCCTCCCTTCACACCAACGAAGGCTTCCTCTTGATATTGTCGTCCCACCCAGTCCTCCTCCAGTGCGTCCTCTGCGGCATCAACCAATGCCATCAAAGCCTGTCAGGCCTTCCCCGCCTTATCACCCACCCCATCCTGCAATGCCTTGTCGCCACCTGCAATACCCACCACCCCGACTCGGCAGTCTTTGCCGCCGTGTGGAGCACTGCCTACTTTGGTCTCCTTTGCTCAGGCAAGTTTGCTGTCAAGTCCACTGCCACGTTTGACCCAACCTGGCATCTGTCCAATGGATCTCTCCACTTCTCACCACTGCACTGCCCCACCATGGTTGAGATCAATATCCCAACCAACCCCTTCCGCATTGGTGTCTGCATTGCCATTGGCCCCTCTGCTGACCCCTCCACCTGTGCCGTTCACCGCCTCCACGACCTCGTCACAGCCTACCCTCTGCCGGCCAACGCCCCACTGTTCTCCCTCCCGTTGGGTCGTCCATTCACGCGCGAACTCCTAGTCGACTCAATCCGTTCGCCCCTCCCATCCATTGGAGAGAACCCGGCCCACTACGCAGGATACAGCTTTCGAATCGGAGGCGCCACTGCCGCCGCAAACCTGGGTTACACCGAGTACGAAATCCAACTGTTAGGCCGCTGGCGCTCCGACACGTACATGACTTACCTCCGTATCAACATGGAACGCCGGGCGACTCTTGCCGCCGCTTTGTCCTCCTCTTCTTGATTGGGCTTCGCCTGGCATCCTTCAAGGTTGGGTGTTAGTGCTTCAGGTGGTTCCTGCAGTTCTCTCACCTTTCGCCCGTTTAAATCCAATCTCAAAGAAGGCGCGATTTTATTAAATTGACTCAAACATGTCAACTGACTGACATAAACTCACTGGAAAGCGAGAGGAAATCCATACATCATCTCAGTGTCTGAGCATAAACACTTGGTAAAGTTAAATAAAGCAAGATTCAGACGAGTTTTTGTTGCCTGCAGTTTAGGTGTTTTCTTTGTATTCTTCTTCTACCAAACCCTCCCACCCAAAGGAAATACAATGCATTCAAAACAAATAAATAAATAAATAAAAACCAATAAAAACCTTGCCATCTGTCGGCGGTACGTAAAACAAAATAAAAAGAAATTCGGCAAGGCAACAAAAACAAAAAAAAAACAAAAGAAAAAAAAGGTCAGAACTATCGATAGACTGAAATGGGAAAAGCTGACGTTAAGGTGAGCATCGATCTCGTACTGTATGCCGCAAGCGGGCGAATGACGAGTGGATGGATGGAAGGATGATGGAAGGAACGGGGGACTCGGACCTTTGTGTTCTGAGGCTTGGCCGCATGGTATCGCAAAACTAACACAGGTCCCTCCACAACGAAAAACAGAAAGTATCTGCACCTGCAAAGAAGGAAAAGAAGGAGCGCGTCCCTTCAGCGTACAACATGTTTATGAAGGTGCGTTTGCGTTTGGAATTTTTAACGCTGACCATAAAACCTATTGCTTTTGCTCAACCACGCCCTTCATTCTTTTCATTCTTGCGCATGTTGACAGACAGAATTGTCTAGAGTCAAGTCCGAAGATCCCAAACTGACGCACAAGGAAGCATTCAAGATTGCGGCTGGCAACTGGAAGGACTCTGATGTGAACCCGAGCAACAAGAAATAGAGCCAGCAAACTGGAGGCGTCAATTGCGTAGTAGCGGATGAGATAGCGGATGGGAGGGGTGTGTGTGTGTTGGTGTGAGAGGGAAACGGACCGCGCAAGGTTCAAATCGATTCAGCTCAAGTCATTTGATTTCATTTAAACAGGAGCACAACATGCATCGTTTTCAGCTTTTCCTTTTTTTGTTTTGTTGTTGTTTCTGCTTGCCTCTAACTTAACTTATCGTGTGTTGGGAATAAAAGTCGGATTGTTAAAGATTTTATGCGCTGTAAATATTTTTGATCTGTAAATATTTTACAATACTCTGGAATGGGAAATGTGAAGAGCACTCTTGAACTAAGCACCGTCCAACACCCCACTGACGCGCCTTTCCCTGCCTCGATCAACAGTACTCCGTCATCAAGAGCGTGAAAGACGGTTCGCATGCGTAGATCTCATCTTCAGCAACTACGAATCAAACTCAACATAACATCACCTCAACGCAGCACACGAGGACGGCATCTGGTCGGTCGCATGGACACGTAGATCGAACAGAATCATCACTGGCAGTGTCGATGACTCAGTCAAAGTGTGGTACGTGTCGAAAACAGCAACAACTCAGCAGCAGCAGCCTCAGAAAATTTTATCACAGGGATTCCGAGGACCTGACGCAAGTCCATTCGCTACATGGACATCAGCTTGGCGTGGTGTCTGTCGATTCTTCGCACTCGGGCCAATGTTTGCGTTTGTCTCATTCCAGGATCTTGTGTTTTGTGTTTCTGAATGGGCTTTTGTTGTGCAGTTGCTGTGTCGACTTCGTTGGACAGTCAAATCAGAATTTGGGACATTGCTGGAGGAAATCTGATGAGGACCATTGACGCTGGACCAGGTTTGCAACCGTTGATTTTTGACCCTTGCTCCCATATTCCTGATTTCTTTCTGGAATACTTTAAGTCGAGGCATGGACTACTTGCTTCACTCCTGATGGTCGCCAAATCGCTGCTGGAACCCACGCCGGTCTCATCAACTTATGGACCGTTGAAACGGGGACGAAAGAAAAACCTTTGGACACACGTGGAAAGTTTGTCATGTCGCTTGCTTATGTGAGGAAGCCGCAACATGTGTTTGCTCGTACATCTATTCACGCATGATGCCTTGTTGCAAAATTTTCGTCTAGTCGCCGAATGGAGCCTATCTCGCGAGTGGAGCGGAAAATGGATCCATTCACATTTTTGATGTTGCGACTGGCAAACTTGTTCACTCTTTGCCGGGCCATTCCATGGCTGTGCGGTCTTTGGCCTTCTCGCCAGATTCTGCAATCTTAATAACTGCTTCGGATGATAAACGGATCAATATCTATGACGTGTATGGGCTCAAATTCTTGTAGCATTTGTGTGGAGCCCGCCTCTGAATTATCGAATACCGCATCTCTTTTCCGTGTCTTTAGGCACCACGCGAGTTGTTTAGCCACCTTGGCAGGTCATCAGTCATGGGTGCTCTCGGTCGCCTTTAGCCCGAACGCGCTTCACTTTGCGTCAAGGTATAATTTTGTGTCTTGGACGAAAACCATATTTAACCTCGTCCTCTAACTGCTGCCTTTCTCTCTCTCTCTTTCTCTCCCTCTGCTCCTTGGGGGTTAACCAGTTCATCGGACAGACGCGTAAAAATCTGGGACGTAAATCAACGCCAGTGCGTGCACACGTTTGAGGATCATCAGGATCAAGTTTGGGGAGTTGCATACAATGACGACGGATCGCGTTTAGTCAGTGTCGCTGATGACCGGTCCATTGTCCTGTATTCTGTGTGATTCTCTTGCTTTTTTTTTGTTATTGCAACGGGGGATATCTGTTGTTTTCGCAATAAAAAGTCGGAGTACTTAAAATGAGCCTATATTTTCCAAAATGATTAAGTTGCAACATCGAAAGGATTATGATGAAACTAGGAGCGATGTGTGTGTTAAATAAGCAATGCCCCGTGTGGGACTGTTGGAAACCTCTGCAAGCGGCTTTTTTTTAGCGCGGGAATGTCAAGAACATGAGAATAAAAACAGGCTACCTTTCCATGTGTATGCATGACGGAGACGATCTTGTCCATTTTCACAAAAAGGCCGTGGTTTTCCTCGCACTTGAAGTACCGTTTGCCACGCACGATTCCGTCGTGTGTTCCCACTGTTGGTGTTGAGGAAGTTTAAAACGGAATTCATAACAGAGCAACACTACTACTCACATGGCCTGTCGAGCTTAATCCCGCACCAGAATCCAATCTCTGGATACGGGTCAAAGATTCCCACGTATTTCACCATTCCTGGAGGAAATAGTCAGCATTCTGTGAGGAAACTCACTCCCAGTAGTCGAGTTATTCATACCCAGCACACGCCCTCCATTGATCATCACACAAACTCGGTCGCCGACTTGCACTTCGGTTGATGCGCTTTTGGGGTTCGAAGAAGGGGTTACAGGAGGTAGTTTGTGCACTCGGCTGGGTGTTGATGTTTTGGTTGGTTCCGGGTACGCTTGCGGCACTGAGGCAGTGCATATGCGAGGTTAGGATTGAGGGAGAAGCAAAATATGCTCAGCTTGAAGATAAACAAAAAAGACTCTTACTGTTTCCACCCAAATTGGGCCCTGAACCCCACCACCACCGGTTCCCACTGTCCATGTGGTTTCCAGTTGGTGGTGGTGGGTTCAAGGCAAAGTAATCGGATGCTTTCAGAGGTAGGTTCCCAATGATGCCTATCTGGGGCTGCCGTGCTGTTGTGCTGAATGGAGTTCTTGGAAGGTATGGGAAATACTTGCCCTGGAAGACGTAGTCAGCAACTGGTGTGCCTCAAAATACAATACAAGTACCTCAATTAAAGGGTCATGGGTAGAATTTCTCTGAAACTTTAAACGCCTGATTTCCATTCGTAGCTGTGCGACAAGAATTTGGTACGCCTGGATTTCGGCAGCCAACCAAGGAAATGAGAAGCTGTTAAAAATCCAAGCCAGCACCAACGACACACACATATGACCCACCTTCTTTTGCCTGTCCAAACAGATCCGAGTGTCTTTGTGCAGTGCATCGGTGTTGCCGCTTGACTTTGCCGCTTCGATATGTCTCAGCATCTCCCTCTCCTTTGCACCATCCCCGTTATCGTCACGAATCCCGATTTCTTGTCGGAGAAGCGTGATTTCTTTCCGGAGAGATGTGATCAGGCTCACGTAATTTGTGTTGGACTTTGCGCGGCCTCGACCTTCTGTCGGCTGGAATAACAAACAAGGAAGAACGTCAGCTGGAATAAGATGAATTTTGGTTGGAGAAAAAAGCGCGAACCTCATCAATGGCATTGTGTTTGGATATCTCAGGGTGTTCTGAATGTGCCGGCTCTTCAAGTTTACGTGAGTTTTCGTCAAAAGACAGAAAGACAAAGGACGAACGGTACCTGGCACAAATTCAGTCTCAATAGCATCGTCAGTGTCGTACCCAGATTCCTCTGGTTTGCTGACTTTCTGATCGTGGGTGGTCGCGGGCGCATCAGTGTCCAGCGCTTTCACCGGCACATCTTCATCAAGCACAGGATCTGCATGACCTGGTCCTTCTGATTCTGTGAAACTCGCATCATTTACTTTCTCCACAGCTGGCTCCCAGTCATCGTAAAAGTTGAGATCGACTTCGTTGACATCTGCAGGTTTTTCTGCTGCCACGTCTTCAGTGCCTACTGCCTCCGACTCGTCTGCAACACCGTCATTTTCAAGGGCTTCGTGCTGAGAGCTCTTACCAGCGCTGTTGGGTAATCTACCAGCTGATGATGGAGCATTTGTACTTGTTTTGGTGTGGCTGGCGCTACCAATCTTTGATGACGGCTTGGAAGCTTCTAACATCGAAAGAGCATGATTAGGAGGAGACTAGTAATGATCGAAAAACTCAAGTACCCTTTGCGTCCACTCCATCAAAGTCGTCCCACGCATTCGAAGCACTTTTCGAAGTTACTTTAGTCTGACTCGTGACTTTCGATACAACTTTGCTGGCATGTTTAGAAACTCGTTTACTGCCCGCGTTGCTGCCATTTGCCGTCACATTGGTTTGACTTGCATGCAGACTGGTTTGGCCCGACTTGATCCACATTTCGGCTTTGCTTTCCCGAGAAGAGACCTCGATAACTGCGCTGCTTGTTTGGCCTGACGTTACAAGAACATTGCTCTTACTCGAATGAGAGGGCATGGATGCAACCATGTTCAATGCGCTCGCTTTGTGGGACTTGTTGACTTGGCTCGTGCTGCCCGACTTAGAAAGCAAGTTGGCTTTGCTTCCGTGTGAAGACTTGTTGGCATGGCTGGAGCGGGTTGACTTGGCAGATGTCATTTTATCATCTCCATTTGTTTGGTCAGGGTGGCTCTTTGAGTGTGCGCTTGATGGATGCGAGAAGGTGGTTTCTGCTGGAATGGGCGAGACCGATTTTGCCGCTGACGAAGGACCCCTACTTGCATCGTTTGATTTGAGATTTTCTTTCTCATGTCCTAGTTTGGGAGAGGATACCATCTTGGATGACGTTGCGCTTGTTGGTTGGCTGTTTCGCACAGATGATGTGACTGCAGTCCCCGCATTGCTTCCTTTCGCGCTGGCAGGTACGGCCAACGGGCTTTTACTCTTGAGTTCTTCGGGTTCTCCCTCAACGGCTTCTTCGTTAAAGTCTTCGTCGTATTCCTGCCCTTCATCGGCTTCTTTTTTCGGGGATTGAGCGGCAAATCCATCGCTCAATACCGAGTTACTTTTTGAAAGTAGCTGAACTGAAGAAGTGTGAACAACATCGTGCTTGCTGCCGTGGTTTGAACGGTTCAGCAGGTTTTGGACGCTGGCGCGAAGAGACTTCATGATGGATTGCCGCGGCTTGTCG
This sequence comes from Chytriomyces cf. hyalinus JEL632, assembly GCA_025435555.1. Classification (NCBI taxonomy): domain Eukaryota; kingdom Fungi; phylum Chytridiomycota; class Chytridiomycetes; order Chytridiales; family Chytriomycetaceae; genus Chytriomyces; species Chytriomyces cf. hyalinus JEL632. The sequence goes on along the minus strand of JAIWWG010000002.1, from coordinate 450,956 downwards.
CTATCTTCAGTGCTGGCTATGGATTCAGCTTCTTCTTGAGGTTCTGTGGGAGAAGGGTTCGGTTCTTCTTTGGTGGGTACAACTGTCTCTTTCTCCGGATCCGCCGACGCTTCCAAAGCAATGCTATCAAATCTAAGAGTACGATCAGTGCTTGCCGCCATAAAAAGTACAAACTAGTCGCAACAGATTACCTGGCACCTTCTGGCTGGACAGAGTCAAATATTTCTGCGGCGCTACTTGGTGACGAGAGAAGCGTGAGACATTTTCAAACAAAATTAACCAAAAAACAGTTCCACCAAACTGATAAACAGACTCGCTCTTTGACACAGTTTTAGAAACAACGCGCGATGCGACGCCAGATGCTACCTTTGACGGTGCTTTGCTTGCTGCGATTTCAACCTTGCTTTTGCGCATTGAGTGGGCAGCGCTACCCTGCTTGCTCGGTTTCACCGACTGAGAAGGGCTACCATTCTCCGAAAAATGCTCCACTGAGATTTCATGAGCTAAGTGCGACGTGCTTTGAACGCGAGACTTGTTTGCCCCAGAAACATCCTTCACAGAGCCATTCTGACTCAAAGGACGCGAAGTGACCTTGGACACTGAAGCAGCCTTGACAGATTCGGCACTCTTGGGGGGACTCTGGATCCTGGACCCAGGCTTGGAAACAACCCTTGTAGCTGCTTTTGAGGATTTGGCCGACGTGGTTGCTTTCAAGAGCGTTTCGCGAGAGTGGCTCAGCCGCGGTTGGTCCGTGTCTGACATTGAGATGCTTTTTGATTTTTCCACTGTTTCAGCCGATTGCCCGATTTGGTGGTTGGTAGTTTGTGGGAGTTGATAGTGGGGACTGGGAAGCGTTCTTTTTTTCTTTCGATTTAGTTTTCGCCCTTCTGGAAGTCGCAGCTGGTTGGGGAAATTTTCATAACATGCAAAAACAAATGGACGCTACTTGGCCAATTTTCAGAGCCACTTCGCCAGCACTGGCACTACACAAATAAAACAGACCTCAGGGGATGGTACAGTTAGGTGGTAGCGACCTACCTTCCTCAGCCAAAGCGCCGAGCGTACTGTACTTGCCGCTACTCCGTCGAGAGGGTGGCGACTCCCGTGTCAGGCAGTCCGGAGTACTTGCACAGCATTCATTCGCGTTTTGTATTGCATGAGTCAGTTGTCCACCTGCCCCGCCTATCCGACAAGCAGTAGTTTTTAATTTATTCAGAGATCGTTTCCACCCTCAAGCACATAGATTACGAAAACGCCCGCAAGAATCAGGAGAATGAGAATCAAAAGAATAACCCATAATGGTGTGGAGCTGGTCTCCTCTGGAACAGCCACAACGTTACATGTACCGTCAGCTGACCCTGAAACTAGGGTCTTTCCTGACGGACTGAACGCCAGCGCTGTAATGGGAAAGTTGTGCGCATTGCGGATTTTTCGTTTCGACTGGATGAAATATGAATGCAACATGTATGGGGCATGAGTTGTGGCGAAGCTGAACATAGAAGACCACATACCACCAACGTATTTGCGCTCAAAATGTTCACGCTGGAGTCAGCTGCTCCGAATCCGAGCAATGCACCATCATTGCTGATTCGTTGAATGGCATCAGTTCCTGCACGTGACCGAGAAAAAAAAACACTGAAGGGCCCCACCTGACAGTGAATGCAGTAATTGGCTTAACCGCCACAAGCTTGCTTCTTTGCATGACCCACTTGTCAGTGGTCCATCTACAAACATATGCCTTCTTCCGAGATTTCGCGTTCACGGCCAGGAACAAGACTCCCTCTGAACTTCCGCATCCGAAACGCGCTCCCCGAAACTCGGCATCATCTTTGCTTTGCGAAACGACGGGTCTATCGATGGACCAGACGGTTTTGCCTTTGGCAACGCTGACGACTATGCATTTTTTGGATGTGACGGCAACAAACTAATTTTGCATCATTGACAGAAGAGATTTCAGGGTATCAGTACACAATAGTCGAGTGAAATGAAAGTTGTTTTCTTACCGTGCTGGACGAGGAATCAAAATTCGCATCGTAGATTTCCCCTTCAGCGTCCAGCTCCGGCATGGCAAGCTCAAGCTCGGGCCACTTCCACACACTCAACTGCCACATGATTAGCTCACGTTAATTGCATGCTGCGTGACCAGTTATACCTTTCCATCTGATGTTCCCGTCAAAAGAAGCTCTCCGTTGGGACTGAATCTTGCAACGCGTTGAAACACGTCATCGATTCCAGACGTTGTCGAGAATGCAGTTTGAAGCAAGAGACTGTCGAGTGCGAGTGTCGAATGCTTCTATTTTTAGTTTCATCGCTTCCAGCATTCGTTGCATCGGATAACGCACCTGTCGTTTTTCAACGTAAATATTCTGCAGTTCTGGTTGTTGCCCGCCTTCACTTGATCGTCGGAACAGTTGGCTCCAACGATAATAGTTTTCTCCTTTGGCGCGGAAAGCAACGAAGTTTCAGACAAATCATAGCGGCTGACCTGATCAATATAAGAAAAAAACAAGGTACCTTTGGATTAACACAGATGCTTTGGACGCTGTCCTCCATTGTTGTGAATTCGTGCTTTGCGATATACGTCAGATCGAGCGAGTCCTCTTCGACAGAGAACATGGACTAAAGCGATGGAAGTGATGCGGTTACAACATTGGATAATGAGAGATCGTAAGTAGCAAGTACGACAGTAGCAGGATCCGGGCCTGAGGACGGATGCGACACGAGGCGTTAAAGATGGAAACTCACGATCGTGTTTTTGACGCCAGATCGACTAGCGCCACCACCTCCTCCCACTGTAAAGGCAAGGTATCAGGATTAGATATGCGGTAACGTGTTCACAAATGGTCGCTGAGAAGGCAAGGAGAGAGCAACACACCGAACACACGGCCCTTCTTTGGCGCAAAGGCCAGGGCAAAGACGGGAAACCCGACAGCAGTTGGCTTGGATTGGCCGCCGTGAGTGTTAGATCCTTGGGACATTGGGACGATGAGCAGGTCTGAATTGAGGAGCAATAATCCGGTATTTACGGCAACAGAAATTAAACAATTGCTCGTGCCTGTAAAGTAAGTAAAGCAAAATGTCGGTCGAGAACAACAGCGCTGGCACTGGACACTCCGTGACGGGGTCCTACGGATCCCTGACTGCTGCCATGCCCGAGTGCACACGCTTTGACTCGCTCGATGGCGTGTACGAGCTTCGCGGATCCCAGCGCTTCGAGTTCGTGGCAAACCACGCCATCCGTACGTACATGCTTCTCTGTTTTGTCGTGTTTCTCCACCTGTTTATCACTTTCCTTGTGTTGTATATGCCTTGTTTTCTCATCGGCGGACCCCTGTCGCCCACACAACTCATCGCAAAATATCCGCAATCACTCTCCACGTGTCACGCATGCTCATCCGCTCACAAAACTCGCATTCACACGTATGCACTATAGGAACGACGCTTTCATTCATGGCAGTCCGCTCGGCCGACAGATCCTCAACGCCCTCTTCTGAATCCACGCTCAAAAGCCTGGCCGTATCAACCTCCACACACCTCACTCCGAACTTGCCAGCATTATCTCCTGTCACTCCCCTTACAGCGGATTCGGACGCCGATTCGAATGGTACGAACACTCAAACACTGGTACCCCCGCAATCAAATCCAACCGACACTTCTCGAAACACCGCGACAACGCCTACGATTTCTTCCGTATCAATGACGTCCACTGCTTCGGGTGCGTTGCTTGGGTTGCTAGTTTGTTATCTCGTGTTTCACGGCGCACGACCATCACACCGTCATCAATTTGAAGATTGCCCACTTGATGGGACCACTATGAAACTGAGCATCTGTGTAGGGCCATGTTTCTAATATAGTTGTTTTGCAGAAAAAGAAAAGGCAGGCGACAAGTTCTTCGGGAAAATGCGGCGAAAAACATCCTTCTATATTCCAAACTCTTCTTCAGACAAAAGTTCTAGCAGCAGCAAAGGAAACACATCCTCCTTTGTCGAAAAAATCAAAACTTACGAAAATCTGGCAATGTTTTTGGTTTGCCTCAGTTTTCTGTATTCGTCAACCCTTCTGTCCCAGATAAATGACGTTTGGAAACTATATTAGACTTCAAGACCTCAAGAGGCTCTTTACTTCTTTGTTAATATTGGTCGACAGTTTTTATGGGCAGACTATACCCTTCAAACACGGGTTGGGACTTAGTGATTTTCTCGCTGTGATCCAAAAATCTCATATTCCATGCATTCGCAGCCGGCCCTTTCGTGTCTACAGCTGAAGGACGCGTTTGTGACATGCCATGATGTTAATCCATTAACGAGGGAAAATATGGAGACGGTTTTAGGTGGGACTTTGTATGTTAAATGATTGGTGCAATTTGTAACGGTTGGCTTTTTTGACAGGCTTTAGTAGCGGCGACATCATGATTTACTCCCCAATTTCAGGGAAATATGTGCGAAAAAACAAGCAGGTGCGAACTGCGGTGTCTTGCCAATCTTGAGCTTTTCGACTAATTCGGTGGATTGCAGCGGCCCATGAACAGGTATTCTGTGACATGTATCAAGTGGATGCCGGTACCTTATGCGTTTACGTATTTATTTACTTGCCATTGGGCTGACGTTTCCGTACTATCGCTGCCCAAGGGATCAGAAAATTTGTTCATTGCTGGATTTGGGGATGGAACCGTGTTGATTCTGGACAAAGACCGCGATGATACCCCGACTGTGGCGCCAGTGTCAACAGATGCAAAGTAGGGCTTTTCAGTTTCCTGCCTTCCTTTTACATGTTGGCCGCAAACAACTTTGAAGCTCACCACACTCTCCACTTCCGAAAATAGTACCGGCTTTACTGTATCGAAACCCACAAAATCAGCACAAAAACATAATCCCGTTGCGCATTGGGCGCTTTCGAAACGACTCATCACCAGCATTCAGTTTTCACCGGATAGTATCCATGTCGCAATTACTTCACTCGATGGATGCCTGCGAATTTTAGATTACACCCAAGATAAACTGCTAGATACGTGCAGTAGTTATTTTGGGGGGTTATTATGCTGCGCGTGGTCACCTGATGGAAAATACGTGGCCACGGGTGGGGAAGACGATTTGGTGACGGTGTGGACGTTTGGCGGGAAAATCATTGCCCGCTGTCAGGGGCATTCATCTTGGGTAAGAGCCGCGAATTTCATTTGCTGGCCTAAAAGTGTTTGTAATATGGCTGAAACTTGATTCTTATGATAGGTAACAGGAGTAGCATTTGACGCATATAACTGCACAGAGCGAAATTATCGGATTGGATCCGTCTCTGATGATACCAAACTCTGTCTATGGGATTTCTCTTCCTCTAGTCTGCACAAGCCGCGATCGGTGCGCATCTGTGTGGTTTACATTCTTGGTCGAGCAGCTCCCAAATCTAAATTTCAAATTTATTTCACCAGTCCCGCAAGTCGCGTGTTGAACAAGAGAAAAATAGCTCGAGTATAACGCATCCCGTTCTTGGAAAAAAGCAAGTGGCAATACTGGAACCCTTTTTGGTAACTGTTTCTTATTGTTCGTTGAGAGTGTTGCAGCTGACCCGATATGACCAGTGCGAGAGCATTCATAACGAGCCGCTATCATTTGTGGCTTTCCGGGAAGACGCAATTGTGACGGCTGACCGGGTGGGAGCAATCAAATTCTGGGGGCGCCCAAGCGTGTAAACCATTTGTTGTTTTTAATAAAAAAATATATCATGGAAGCTCTCAAAGATGAGCTTGAGAAGGTGTACAACCACATTGAGCGCAACGAGTACAAGGGCGGAGCGAATGGACGAATAGACGATATGGAGGTGATGCCGTGCATGTGTAAGATGGACCCAGGTGAGTGCAGCTGCTCCTGAAAACTCTTGTTGGCAGCTGAGTGAAATTTGCTTTCGTTGCGGGGATTCCAGGTGACGACCCGCAAATGGCGTGTGGAGATACCTCAGACTGCATCAACAGGTTCGTGTTTTCTTATACAGTGGCCCTCTGTTTTTATCGTTCACGTCATTTACTTTTTTACTTCCTCAGAGCTCTCTTCCTCGAGTGCTCGGCCGATGACTGTCCGTGCGGTTACTACTGCCAAAATCGACGGTGGGGGATGATGGCATTCTTCGAATTGGGATTATTTTTTCTGACGTTGTCGGACTCTCGTTCCGTTTTCTCAATTCAGGTTTTGGAACATGCAATATGCGCCCATGCAGATCATCAAAACCGAGCTGAAAGGATTTGGTCTGCGGGCTTTGAAAAACATCAAAAAGTACGTTTCAACCCGCGCGGGCTTTCGATTAGCGGCTCTCTATAACAGCGCCAAAAAAAAACAAACACAAAAACAAAAACTCGCAGGGGCCAGTTCGTGATTGAATATGTTGGGGAAGTCATTACACAGTCCATGTTCATTAAGCGTGTCCGCGAATATAGCGAATCGGGCGCCAAGCATTTTTATTTTATGAGCATCAAATCGGATGAGGTGAACCTTTTGTTTTTTCTTTTTGCTGTGTTTTTTATCCATCAGCAGGAGGCTCGTTCAATGCAAATAATGCGAATATACAACCGCCGCTGACTCTATAACCCGATTCAGGTCATTGATGCGTACAAAAAAGGAAACATTGCACGATTCATGAACCACAGCTGTGTTCCGAATTGCGAACTTCAGAAATGGGTAGTTGGATCTCAGATTCGAATGGGATTCTTTGCCGTGATGGATGTGGCTGAGGGAGAAGAATTGACGTTTGATTACAAGTTTGAGCGATATGGGTGAGACTGAGAGCCTGGTCTTTTCAAACGTTTTTTTTTGAAGCTTTCGATATCATCAGTGCGGAACCGCAGATTTGCTATTGTGGACATCCTGCATGTAAAGGCATTATCGGAGGACAGCAGAAGACTGTGGTTGGGCTGGAAGGGCGGGGTGAGAGATTTTTCAGCCATGCAATATAATGGGCGGGCTTAAAAGATCACGCGTGTCTTTCCTGCACATTCAGATGACGATGAATACGATGAGGAAGAAGAAAAGCTCGCTGTGAAACCACGGAGATCGAAATCTCTATCGGATGGGGAAGAAGACTATGAAGATTCGAACAAAGTGGTGGGAAAATTTGTGAACCAGCAGTTTCTTCACGCCTGACTTTATTATTAATATCGATCGTACTCTCGCAGGTGGAATACCAGGGATTGCAAACCGTTGAAGCTGTTAAAGTCATGGTCAAACTGCTGTTATACAGCACTTCTCAACCAACGAAATTGATTCGACTCTTGCACAAATTGGAGGTGAAATTCTTCATGGCAATTGATTCCTTGCATTCTTATTGATGCATTCTTTTTATAAACTTTGGCCAACAAGTTGACGCAAAATGCTGCTATGCAACGCAAATTCCTGCAATATCATGGTCTTCTCGTTTTGAAATCATGTCTGGTGCATCATTGCAAATCAAATGTATCCATCTGCTACCAGGTCCGAAGTTCACACATGTCTCTTGTATCCGTTAATTTTTGTATGGAAACTAGATTATGCGCATCTTGAAAATATTTCCCCCCGTAACGAGAAACTCAATTATGGACTGCAAAATTGAAGACGTGATGCGGAAATTTGTGGATCCGGAAAATGGGCATGCCCCCTCGATTGTTGAATCTGCACAAGAGGTGAATCTCGATTAATTTTGGCTTTGGGATCACTGTTGGGTTTCGAAACTTGAGAAAGAGATGATATGTTCAGTGTGCTGATCCATTGTCAATTTTCGTTTAGCTGTTGGATATTTGGGCGAATTATGCCGTTGTGTATCGGATTCCCAAGAAGGCACTGGTGGGTTCACTTTTTTTGATTAGTTTATGCCCTGTTTAAAAACTGGTGATTTTAGGCTACGCCGGATCCACAGCAACAGCTGACCGAAAACGGATCGAAAAGAACTGCGTCGGATAACAGCAGCGTCAGCAACAATCAACAAAACGTGAATCAGGCTGCCCCATCGGTCTTTTCTGCAGCAGATTTAGTACAATCCAATAAGCGCGGAAAATATGAGGCGTCGCGCGGAAACAGTGCCATCTTCGAAGAAGGAAGTAATTCACGGAATGGAAGCAACTCAAGCTTAAATGGGAGTTCTATCGGGGGTGGTGGTGGTGTTCCTGGCAGGACGATCAGCGGCGGGGGAGGGAGCAGCGGCAATTTATTTGCGAATCTTCCATCTGGGCAGAGCCCTCGCTCAGCAGCAGGAATGTACGCACAAAGCCCACGAAACAATTTCAACATTGATGGAAGTGGTAGTCTTGGCGCCACGGGTCCCTCACCTCTAGGAATGGGATCGCGCATTGTCGAACACGTTATGGACACACTTCCGAATGGGTGGAAAACGGCGAAAAACGATGACGGCAGAATATACTACTACCACGTTGAGACAAAGGAGACGCGGTGGGACTTTCCCCGGGATGTGAATGCAAATGGCCCAGCAATGCCAGGAGGATTTGAAAGCGCCAATGGAAGCAGCGTCGTTGTTGGAGGGTTGGTGCAGGAGTCCAAGGCCAAAAGCAGCACCATTGAAGGAATGAGCGAGGCTGAAATTGATGCAATTGTTCAGAAAGCAATGGCGGGTAGTTTAGCGACGCCGGATGCTGTCGAGGCCGTAAAAGCCCTGCGGGCTTTTGTAAGTTGGATGTTCGTTTGCTTGTTCCCTGTGTTCAGTTGGATTCATTTGCTTCCAATTTGGCAGATTTCCGAAATCGTCATCAAGACTCTGAGCAAGCATAAGGAAGAGCTTGGAAGTGAAAAGTTTAAAAAAGTTGCACGGAAGGTAACGTCAGTGCATTCGCCGCTGGACTTTGAACTGATTTATCGAGGGTTCAGATTACGCATACCATACTGGAGAAAGAAGCTAAATTACAAAAAATGGACAAGTCCAGTGGGCCATCAGAGGAAACGAAAGCCAAAATCAAAAAGTACACCAAGGTGACGCTGCCCGTGGTTGTTTCCAAGATAATTTTCTGAACGATTCCCTCAGAAATGCTACGAATCATTTCTGGCAGGCGAGAAGGCGAAAAAGCTCAAGTGACGATTTCATTGTTGGGGTTAGCATGGGGGATGGACATGGGATGAAGTCTTAGCTCCGGGCTTTTGTTCATGCTGGCGCCTTTCGCATTTACCTGGCGTTAGTTTATACCTAAATTATTTTCGGCGTGATGGGGTCATTTCTGGTGCAAGAAATTCATTGTGCTCATGAATCAATGAATGATGAGAACAGGGTTGCCTCATCGTGTTACTTGCTGGTGTCGGCGTCAGATGTCAGCCCTGACCCATAGGTGTACAGGTACACTTGGCGGTTGAATTCAACAACAGGGTAGTGAGTAGAGACCTCTCTAGATCAGCATTGGTTTACTGTGTTACCAGTAGAACATGGGACCTACTGTTCGTTTAACACTTCAAGCGAAGGCATATGCGCACGATTTAAAAGACATTTTCCCGATTCTGCTTTTCTTCTTTTTCGTAAAATAAAAAAAAAAAGATGAAGTTCAAGGCCATCAAACGCAGCGAGAACCCTCCCTTCTGCGCGTCATTTGCGGACGAACTGAATGGCCTCAACAACGCCCACTTCCACAGCTTTGTGCAGGCCCTGCCGCCCGCAAGCTCAGGTCTTCCACAGGGCAATGCGGGACGGATCGTTGTTGCTGGACTGGATCGTGTCGAAGTGCGGGCAGAGACTCAGGAAGCTGCCCCCCCGTTGGTCAAGTAAGCGAAGTTCATAGCAGCAGTTCAGTTTCCAGAACTATGCCGAGCTGATCATCGAATACGTCTCAAAAAAAAAAAAAAACCGTCCGTTTAAGATATGTAGTGGGTGTCGTGGACAAGTCGAAAGGGACCATCAAATTCTGCCAGGCGCCTCAGATTCTCTTCAAAACAATCGTAAAATCTCGCTCGCAATTCAAACCTTCGCAACTGGGTGCCAAGGTATGTCCGAGACGCCCTGTTTTTCCCCAACAGGCCCGCTTCCCATGGTTTGAAACATTCGATCACTCGCAATATCAACAGAGTACGCTGGCGCGAAATGCTTTGGGAGAAACATTCGGTACCATCAAGCGAAAACAAGCCATTAAAGCAACTGAGCGTAACAAGGTTAAGATGGACAGTTTGATGGATGCTGAGCAAGTCATCAAAAACGCGATTGACGATACATCGGCGCTTGTTCCTACGCTGGGTGAGCTGCTCAATCTATTGCTTCGCATCTTCAGCTTTCCCTAAACGTGACGAAACTTTCAAGAGGACTTGAAAGAAGAGCAGGAAGCCAACAGGCTAATTCCTCCTTTCAACATGGCGGTACGAAGAATTGAGTTGCTACCACCTAGTATTGTCCTGACGAATCTGTTGTCTTTCCCTCCAGGCAACTTCCCCAGCCGACGTGTACGACCTAGAGTCCATCATGAGCCATTCAGATTACACTTCAATTGATGTTTCAAAATTGACGCAAATCAAATTCAAAGAAGACTTGCAGCAGGAACTGAACAGCGTGTTCCCATCAAACTGGGTCCTGGTCCAGACTGTTGGATGCATGGGCGGGAAAGCTGACATCACTCGTCTTCAGCAGGTTTACTGTGTTTCTAAAACCTCTTGAAAATACCATTCTCACAATGCTACTTACTCTTCATAGATCATGTACATTCTATACATGATGAAATTCCTTTCATTCCGCGATTCAGCTCTTTCGAAAAAGAAGGGCTCGCCAATGTCCGATCTGCCACCACAAGTCGCAGGTTCTCTAATCGAAATGTTCACAGTCGAGCAACTCAGCCGCGGTCGCATGCAACGCGTGTTTCCAGACCGAATGAAGGACAAACTCAAGTCGTATATCCTGGCCGCATGTTTGATTTTGGACGGATTCCGTATCGACATGACAATGCTGGGACGCGACTTGGGACTGACGGGACCCAAGATGAGCACGTATTGCAGGGAATTGGGATGTGTAACGGATGCAGGGAAGGGTGCCGATAAGGATTCGCGGTTTGCAGTGTTGAAAACTCCGCTGAAGTTTCCTGTCAAGAGTCTTGTGCGTCGTTGAGATCTTGTTCGCGCTAGTGCGCCAGCCTTGTTCACCTTTTTTTTTGTCGTTCAACTCCTCCCTTTTTTTTTTTTTTTTTGATCACTTTTTAATAAATTACATGGGTTTCGCACTCATCTCTTTACTCAGGCACACGTCATTTGAACCAAATAAACACCAAAAGTTCTCGTTCTATAATAAGTCTCAGAAAGAAAAAAGGAATAATATAATCTAACTTTAACTGCACCATTCTGCAGCTCTTGGAAACAAACAAACGCCGAGGCTGGACAGAGAACGCGGTTCACTTTTTCGACCCTCGTCTCCACCACCAAGTATCATCTGCGGTGGTGTTGGTAGACCCCGTTGCGACGCCCTTTCCACCTGATCCAGTTGGAGCAGCGAGGACAGGATTCACTTCAACAGGCCCCAAACCGTACGGCACAGCAGTACTGACACTTGTCCGCTTCTCCATCAATCCAGCACGTCCATAAGACTGGGCAGGTTCAACAACAGGTTTCGGAGAGACATTTCCGCCACTCAAGTAAGCCAATGCACTACCAACAATAGATCCCTCACGTTTCATGGGGCGCGGGGATGTCGGTGGTGTCTGTTGCAGCGGCTGTGGCTGTTGCGATGGAGATTTGGGTGAGTCTGTTGCGAGAGTGGATGCGGCAGCGCTTGCGAGGTACGAGATACCGCTGGAGACGGAACTGAGCGCGGCGCTTGCGCTCCAATTACTTTGACGACGCATAGGTGGCGGTTGATGTGCCACGTATTCTTCTTCCTTGTCGTTGTCCAATTGATTTGCGATTGAAAAGCTCGAAAAGCTTTGCTGGTGTCTGGGAAGTTTAATGGGTGATGGTGGTTTCGCGGGTGAGGGTGTTGGAGGCGTGGATGCAGAATGGATGGACGCAGGTCTGCTGCTGTTGGCTTGACTGACCATGTCGTTGTAAATATCGCTGTTACGATTGGATTTTTTGTTGGGCCGTGGAAGACTTTTTGTTGGGTGGAGAAGATGCGGGGACCCGTTAAATGGCTCCGAGGGTGGAATAGGGGTTGGCAAATCTTCGGCTGAGGCCGCTGCTGCCGCTGCCGCCGCTGCATGGTTCGCGATTAAAACGGATTTTAACGTGGACTGGGAAATGGACGAAGTGGAGCTGGCTCGGCCCACTGTTTTCAAACTGGTTGAATCTACCGACTCACTCGTACCATTAGCTTATTGTTTACAGGTGGGCTTTCAGTTAGTAAAGCAGTTAACGTGAACTAAAAAAAAAAAAAAAAACTCACATTGATCTCGCGCCGACACAGTCTCTAAAATTATCTCCCGCATTTTCTCATCATATTGCGAGGCAATTAGTTTCAAAGCATCATCATTCGTGTCGCCAGCGACAGTTGAAATGTTCGAATTGCTAGAGTTAGACGATAGTCCTCCATTCCCACTGGCGCCAGCTCCAAGCGCATTTCCAGAGCCTTCACCGCCTCCTCCTCCTTGCGACACATGCATTCCATATGGGGCGCTTTGCCGCTTTCGAACGGCGCGGATCGAGCTTTGAGACATGGATCTTGATGGAATCGTTGTAGGCCTGGTATATTCATTGGCATCGGCAGCAGCTGCAGCAGCCGCTTCGACCGCTTTCAGAGCATTTGATGGTGACTCTACAACGCTTTGAAGAATGCTGGTTGTTGTGTTTTTACGAAGCATGTTGATGGAGGCGGCTGAAGCAGTGCGAGGTGTGAATTTTACGGACGGAGTATTTGATGTTGAGGAAGGCTTCACATCTGATTCATCATTCAGGGAAATGAATTCTACAGGTTCTGCAAAGGACTTGGATGGGCCAAGCGACAAGTTGTTGGACATTGGCGTCTTGGTTCCTGTATTATTGGCAGCACCATACGCAATATGAAGAGGAACACTGGACCGATGTGAAGCGTTCTTTTTAGCAGAGGCCGTTGGTGGTGCAAGTGACGACGTGGCAGCATTCTTTGAAGTGTACGCAATGTTGATTGGAATACTTGACCGCTTGCGTACCATGCGAATGGAAGGTGAAGACGCCGTGCGAGACATTTCCTGTCGACTTAAGCGCGGGCTTACATACTCAGAGTCTGCCTCGTCCTCGTCCAAGTCGTTCAGCGGAATAAACTCCTCATCTTTGCCTCGCGCGGTGGCACCAATCGAATCTTCAGATTCACCAGCAATTGCAATCAAATCCTTTTGGTTTTGAACTGCAATGGCTTCCAAAACAATTTCCCTCAATCGGGAGTCGTCCCTGCTGCTGCTTTTAGCTGGTGTGGTTGCTTTACTTGGATTCAAAGATACTGCGGAGGGTGATGCGGGGGGAGTAAAAGGAGTAAGACTCATTGTTCGAAAGTCAATACTTTTCCCACGAATACGGTTCCTTGCACGTTCGCGAACAGCATCAGGGTCATTAATAATGTCCGTGGACGGCAATGCGTTGTTTTCAATTTCGGCACGATTACGCACAGTAAGATCAAAGGCATTTGCAATGGAGTGTCTGGAGTATCGATTACGAGCTGAAGGCAGCGAGCGAGCGGGTCTCTCATACAACTGGGTTGTCGGGTCTGAGTCATTGTCCTGCTGCTGCTGCAAGGTTGATGCATCGAGCTGGGCTTCCGCTTCGACAATGGATTCCTTTCTACCCCTTTCGACCGCTTGAATGGGGGCGTGGGAATCAACGAGTAGACCCGTAATCAGATCGACGTGGGAATCATTGTTGCCGATGGAACGGATGGATTGCATAATACGAAGGCGTTCCTCCTTAACACTATCTGAGTCCGAGTCTGAATCGCTGCTGCTGCTGGACGGTGGTTCGATGCGATTGGTTGCACGGTATGAGCTTGTGCGAGCGAGAGACGATGGCGAGGAGAAGGGTTCCACGGACGGGCGCACCGGCTGTGATGAAGAGAGTGGTGAGCGGGATTCTACGTTGACGAGACCAGATGCAGACGGCGAAAGAGCTCTTCGAGCAGAGAGAGACGCAGATCGGGAGAGGGAGGCTGAGCGGGCAAGCGAGATGGATGTTAGCCCTGGTGAAGAAGATAGTGCATCTCCGGCAGTTTGGGAATGCATCTGGGACTGGGGCTGGGACTGGTGAGCCGAGGGTGACCGAGCGTTCAAGGCGGTACTCATTCGGCGACGCCGGTCCATACGGTCCAAGCCACTCATTCTGTCGAGGATGCTGTTGATTCTTAAGCGCTGCTCTGCTGCGGATGATAGCTGATGCGGTCGAGGGTACCAGTCCGCCTCAGTGGTAACTTTGTTGAATCGATGTTTTCTCCAAACCTGGAAAAAATGCCCCACTATCAGACACGCGCCCACATGGTCCATATCCTTCCTGGCCACGCAACAGCGAACCGGTACTGTTTCTGAGCCAGGTTCGTTCTTCTGGTTGGTGCATGAGCTTAGGTTGGCGGAGACCTTGTTTGCATTCTTGTTGAAGGAGCGCTTGTTCTTGTTGTTCTTGCTGCTGCGGAGATGTGGTTTATCCAGCGTGGGACTAGTTGAGTCAGATGTGCTGCCGGTTCGTGGAGATGCCGTCACCACAGCGTCGCTCTTGGGTCTCGCTCTGGACATCCACAGGGTCATTCCCAGCAGCAGAACGGGTAGGTACACAAGATACCGCAATATGCACGCAATAAGCTTGCCCATCGCTGGTAGTTGTGTTGTGTAAATCCCTCTGAACCCTTTGCCAATCCGGCCGCGGAAACAAGCATTTCGAGAAAAACACATTAGTCACCACACTCATGCTGGCACAGGAGAATGCCGCCTGCGCTGCAATGCTGTCGCTTGCGGCGGGCATGGCGGCATCGCAGTTGCCTTCATCCCAGCTTGGACTCGAGAAGAGCCACGTTCAAGACTCGTTTGCTGCCTCCGCTGAGGCCCTAATCCTGCATCGCGCATTGACTCTGACAGGACAACGGAACCACCCCATGTCTGCGCTCTCAATCGTGCGCGCGATGCTGCCCTCCATGCCTACGCATACCGCACTTTGTTTGTACGAGCGTCTTGTCACAGCTGCGCTTCTGATCCATGCGGTCGATGAGCTGGATTCAGGCAGTTATGCTGAATCCTCAAGGTCTCATGAATGGGGGAATTCTGTCCAATCGTATGCGTCAGATCAGGAAACCGTGGGCATACCCACGCCGCCGTCATCGTCCATTTCATTGGATGAGCCTCTCGCAGATATTGACTCACTTCTCTCCGGCTTACCCGAGCCAGCATCGCAATTGATTTCCTTGTTCGAAACTCGCCTCCAACCACTTGTTACGCATATGCTGCGGAGTCGCTCGACGATTGCACGCGAAGCTTGGTCCTCCTGCATACATCCACTTCTGACGGCATACACTCATGGAAGAATGGCTTCAGCTTCTCCGCCCCTTCTCAAGGCCAGCAAATCTCTGCCCGCAAATGCCCGCCATTCAATCATTGACCTCTACTTTAACCTGTCCCCATCATCACATGCACCTCAACCAATCATGGAATCATCGCCTTCTTTATCTTCCAGCAGTATGCATTCGACAGAAACAGCCACTCCTGGTACCGCATTCAACACAACAGTATCTTTAAGTGAATCCTGTTCACCGTCTCCAACCTCGCCATGCTTTCTTGAAAATGACGCGTCGGTCAATTTGCAGTGCGAAATGTCGGATGTATCGCTTGCGTGTATCCCTGAAGAGCTTTCACAGCCTCCTTCCAATGACAACCAGCAGCTAATATCAGCTTCTGAACCGCCATTTCTGCCAGAGTCTCTTTGCGTGCAAACAATATTGAATGGATCGAATACTGTTCTGGAAGATGCGGATGTCGATGATGCTTCTTGGGATATCAAGGACGGTTCTGCTGTTTCTCAGATTTCACGAAATCATTTGGCAGGCGTTGAGGGCGACAGTTTCATCATCACGGAAAGGGCACCTGCGGAATCAGAAAATGTCGCTTTCGAAATTGATAAAGAAGCTGCGGTGAGCCGTTTTTTTTTGTTTTTTTTTCCATCTGAGTGGTTCGGGTTTGCATTTTGAACAGGACTTTCCAATTGACTTGATTCACGGCATGGCCGCAGCAATCAAACAAAGTGCACCCGCTCCAAGTCACCTCCAATCACTGCAAACTATATCAGCTGACACACACATTTTATCGCCAAACGATCTAATGCACGAGCTGCTGCTCTCAAGCCGTGTTCTTCCTAAATCTCAAAATCAGAGCCACGCGATTCCATCAATTCCAACTGCATCCCTTCCAACCACAAAAACAAATGAAAACCAACTCAGGCAAACAGTATCCCAGATTTCTGTTGACTTGAAGATTGTCGGCGCAAAAGCAATCGTGTCGTCGGAAGACGGGACTGGCGCGCGGGATGTGTTTTGTCGCGTGCGAGTGTGTGGAAATGATGAACAGATGGAGATTGATTCGACACACGCGCACGACGCGCGCGAGTTTGTGACGGACGTGTGCGTGAGAACGTGCGCGCCTGCGTGGTACCACGACATTCATTTTGAGTGTGATTGCGCGCGCGACGGCGTTGAGGTTTCAGTCTGGGACGCGCGCGGCGTCGATTTTTTGGGAAAAGTATTTCTGCAGTTTGGCGAGCTGTGGAGCAGTAACGGAGAAAATAGAGGAAATGAAAGTGTTGGAGATGAAAGTATTGATAGTCAGTCTGCTCAGGTTAGTGGAGCAGCAGTTGCAACTGACGAGGTGTCAGTTTTTGGGTGGTACGCTCTTGAGCCTAAAAATGGGAGCACATGGGATCCTTATGTTGGCGGATTGATATACTTGGAAATCCGGATGACTCTCGTGAATGTAAGTTTGAATGATGTTTGGTTTCCCAGCATTGCTTCAACCAAAAAAAAAAAAAAAAAAAAAAAAAAACAAGCCATCAGTCGATCAGCAAGAACAAGTGGATTTCATCATTCCACAAGCGCTTTGTCAAGTCTTTCAATCGATATCCAAAGACTTGTCCTCAAGCGAAGAACCGACTTTAACTCTTACCCTCTTTGAAATCCTCATGAAAGTCTGTGTCCAGCTCTCACTCTCAAATGGGCAATCAACTCAAGAAACTCCTGCTACGAAACTGCAGCCTCAATTTATACGCCGTGCCGCAACCCTTGAAACAATAACTTCAATAAGCTCAAGATCTGGAGTGACGTGCAGCAATTCCAGTGCCAGCATTTCACATCCTTGCTTGGAGGGTATGAATCTGCTCTCAATTGAAATGAAGCGGGTTTTAGGAGTATGGGGTGTCGTGTTCAACATTTCTAAACCGAGACAGGCGCTTGTTTACTTCAAAGTCTTGCTTTCTATCTGGAAAGACAGAGAACGCTGTGACATGGCGGTAGTTTTGAATGCGTATGAGTATATTCACATCAAAATGAAGAGGGAAGATGAGTGGTTCGGACAACATGAGGTTTGACCATGTTTTGTTGTACATTTTTCAACTCATCGCTGAAAACGATTACCCAACCGTATAGATGAATGAACTCAAAGTGCGACTGAGTGAAATTTATTCGCATTTGAGAGAAAGCGTGCAAAACTACAAGCAAGTTTTTGCAGACAGATTGAGCGAGTTGGAACCCACGTTGCTGTTAATGCGAATGCTTTCGAAAAACTCTGTCTTTAAGAAAGATGGCGCTGCGGCGAGTTTTCGCGCTGAACTTAAATGTGAGTTGGTTGAATATCCTGGGCACAACGACTTCAACAAATTTTGGAACCTAAAAACAGGTCTCATTACGGAATCGGCAACTGCACAGTTTGGGCAAATGCTCATTTCTTTATACAACAATGCACCCGAACCTTCAATAGCAGACGTCAAACAGATTGCGGCGATGATTTCTGCGCTCACTCAGGACTTGCGTTTCCAGTCCAAAACATTCGCTTCCTACTTTGAAGGTGAAGTGCAGCTCTTGAAGATCCTCTCAGAAACATATGCGCAAGGAATGGCCTCGGTTGTTGAAAGTGTGCTGGACATGTACTTGCGCACTGATACCTATCGGTCGGAAGTGGATGCATTTGAATTGTTGGATTTGTTTGTGGCTGCAAAAACCTTCTTGCGAACGAGTTTAAAGTTATCTCCGAGGTTAGCAGCTGGTTTGTTTGTTTTGCCGGCTCTTCTTTTGTGACCCATCAACATTTTCCGCACAGTTCCATGAAATCTCATCAGATAAAACAATTCAACTTGCACGCTTGGTTTTCTCCTTTCGTTCATACCTGGATGAACGAACTGGTGGCATTGGATGCCTCCAAATTTGAGGTAAGTCATATGGAGGCATCCAGCTCCACTGCAATTCTCGCGTGCTGCGATTATGCGTTTGACAAGCTTTCCGCGTTTTACGATTTTGAATGGCCGGAGGGAGTTGTGAATATGGATTGGTTTGTTAGTGCATTTGGGAAGGTTTGGGCATTGTCTCTCTTTTCTTTTGCTATTGTTAATGGATGCGCGTGTATTGATTCTGGCAGACTCTTACCACGACTGTGAATCGGTGGGCTTATGCAGCGATCTCGGCAAATTCTGTTAGTTCGACTGGCTGGCTGCTTGAGCAAAAGTCGGCAGGAACGAACAGGGTGAACAGCTTTTGATTCATTAATTACTCTTGGTGGGAGTTTTACTTAACCACGAAAACTGCACAGCTTTGTATTGTGATGTGTGTCGGGGAATCCTTGTTCACAAAGCTGTCCACCATTTCCAACACTCTCTCAGTGAACGCACAACAGCAATCCGCAATCAATGGCAAAACAAGTTGCGGCCAAGAAAACTCAGAAACGACTATGCGGTGGTTGAACGAATGTCAGCGCAGCATCGACACCGTTCAATTGCACCTGATTCAAACAATTTCGACAGAAATCAGCAATTGCACCGACACACTCGTCCGCAATGTCGTACGCAAGGAAGCCACGGCTTTTACTGCTCGTGCTGCAAGTAGCGAAGCAACGCCGTTATCGTTAATGCCGCCGCCATCTCGCAAGTCGCCGAAACGTTTACTTTCCTTCAAGAACTTGGTAAGTCAGCCGGCAGGACGCGTACCTGTCAACAATACGGTTCCGGCATCTTTAAACGAGGTTGGCAAGACGGTTTCAGGCGCACTTGTTGACAGCCGAATGGACACGCGTGCAGTTCAGTTACTGCTTGCCGACTTATTTTCATTGGTGGAACGGACAATGAGTGCGCTTCCGAGTGGAGCGATTGTTGTGCAAGTCGTCAAGACGTTGTGGCGACAGGTTGTATGTGTTGTGCTGGATGTTTTGGATCCACTTAAATCGTCGGATGGACCGCAGCTGTTGTTGAATCGGAGGCAAGTGAGTGTGTGCGAAGCTGTTTTGAAACGATTTCATGAACTGCTGAGCGCGCTTGTAGCTGAAGGACATGGAATGGATGAAACGGTGGCTCGCAGCGGAGATGGGTGTCATCATATTGTTGTAAGTGATAATCAGTTTGGGTACTTCGAGTGGGGGTTGTTGGGTGCGGTGGAGCAAGTGGTTTCGGTATTTATCGAAGCTGACATTGGGGCAAGGTGTGGTCTAGTAGAAAGCGTGCGACGGCAAATGACATAATAAAGTAATTCTGAATAGATGCAGAATAGTTGCTGTGCGGTGTTGATGGGAGGACATGTGTCTGCTGTGCCTTTGTCCGATTTCGTCCCTTTTTTTTGCTGTGCTGTCCGATTTCGTAATTTTTTGTGGGAAAATATTTCCTTTCAATGACACCGCCGACCAACAGCGATGCTCCCGCTGCACCCGACGAGAGAGAAACGAGGCTGCTGCTGTCCGTGACCGTGCGAAAGAAAAAATCCGAGACTGAGATGGAGCGTCTCAGTGCCTTGACAAGCCTCCCCCAAGCGACACTAGACACGCTGTCTTCGGGTGGGAGTATACAGCTGTTCCATATCTCACATTATGAGACTTCAAATCTGCCGTTCTTGGTTCACTTTGTCCCATGGATAACAGAGAATCGATTCTCTCTGACGCACACATGCCATCAGCCGTCAAACGAAGTGAGCTTATGCCTCCACTATACCGATCTAATGAACGGATGGTATTCAATGCGACTGGACTTCAGGCGCCCGATTCTGTCGCCGCTGTCTGATGACGTATTCTGTACAAGTCGCAACGTCAACATTGCCAACCTCTGCGACAGAACAAGTGCAAACCCTTCCAACTTAATCCGCTTCAAATCTACAAGTGAACTTGGCGAGGATGCTCATCAGCCCAGTGTTAGGAATCTTGTGATTCCAGATACAGTTAGCATTCTTCCGTGTGATCAGCCACCTGAACCGTTCGCTCTCAAGTTGTACGACTACCAGTTGCGTACTCTTGCGTGGATGCAAGGCATTGAAGATGGGTTGGATGAATATTACTATTGCCCTGGAGTCAAGAAGCTTTTTCCAGAAGGGAAGCTTGCCGTTCAAACAAGGTCAAGCAGGGTGGAGATAAAAGCAAGTATCGAAGATGTCCGAGCAGATTATCCAACTGTGCGCGCTGGTATTATTGCTGTAAGTTCCATTTATTTTTTATTTTTATTTATTTTGCTGAATTATACGTCCTCACTTCACACCAGGACAAACCCGGTGTTGGAAAAACAATCACATCGCTTGCCTTGGTACGCACTCGGCCATGCACTGACCCTGAATACCTCTACTCGGTGTCTCCGAATGGCATGCTAAAGTCGCGCGCTACCGTGTTTTTCGTTCCAAACAACATTTGCAGCCAATGGATGACGGAAATCAAAAAGTGCTTCGGTAGCAACATCAAAGCCATCGAAATCAAAGGCAAGATCCAGTACGACAAAGTCAGCCTCAAAGAAGTCCTTGAATGCGACATTCTCGTTGTTTCATACCACTTTCTCGTCAACAAACACAACATTTCCGCAAAATTGACCTCTCAAGATCGCGTCCTGGTGTCCCGGTTTCCTGGCGTGGATTTTTTCAACAAAGATGGAGCAAAAGCATTTGTGGACGAGCGCACGAGCGGAGGCGGATTTTCTCTGTCGTGGATCCATTTCCACCGAGTCGTGTACGACGAGTTCCACGAAATCACGGACAAGAACAAAGCGCTTCAAACGCAGCTCCTCTTGATGGCGGGTGACACGATGTGGGGACTGACAGGCACGCCGAGACTGGGCGACGAGTATGTAATCTGCCGGTTTGCCGATTACCTGAAAGTACAAGTAAACTACACACCGCCTGTTTGGGAGCAACAAACAGTGGGATTTTTTCTCTGGAAAGAATTTTACGCAAAGGATTTCGTTTTGAATCGTGTTCGTCGGAATGAACCGGAAATAACGTATCCGCCGCCGATTTATGAAACCATTCGCGTGACGCAAACGGCGATGGAGTATCCACTGTACCAGTCGTGCGTGGGGCGTAAGGCCAATGCGGAAAACTTGGTCAAACTGTGCAACCATTACCAAATCGCAAACGGAGTCGTGGCTGATGGATCACATGCACTGACGATTGAGCAAGTGACGGAAATTGTTCAAAAAGACCGTGCAAAGCGCATCAAAACGTTGGCGCAAGATATCAAAAACCATCAGAAAACACTCGAAGGGCGATATGACCTTGTTTTGAACCCTGTGTCGATGAATACTAGAGAAGACGCCGAAAGAATGTACAGAAAAGCCATGCGCCATGACCAAGAGATGAAGGAAGAACTGCGCTCGACTCAGTCGCAGTTCAACTTTTTCGACAACTTTCTCAACTCATATGCAGCGAATAACGACACTATAAGCTGCATTGTATGTTTGGAGGACGACGTGCCACGCGATTCCCTCGGACTGGCACCTTGCGGACATGTCTTTTGCTGGGAGTGCGCCGAGAAGGTTGCGAAGGTGGTTCGGACGTGTCCGCATTGCAAAGCGGCCATGACACCCGAGAAACTCATGAAGCTACAACCGCCTACAAACGCAATAGCTGTGCCAGAATTTGTTGAAGAAACTGGGGATGGGGACACACTTGATCCGGACAAGGCAAGCAAAAAAGCATTCTTGAATTTCCGTTTTTCTCCTCAACTGACTGTGCTGACTACTGATACACCATATCCTCCCTCATACTAGTTTGGATCCAAGATTCGTGAGCTTGTGCAGTATCTTCAGCGCGAAATGGACGCGGACGCGTCTCACCGATTCCTTGTTTTTATCCAGTGGTCTGACTTGGCGGACTTAGTTACGCAAGCGCTCAACACGTTTGGGATTGTGACTGCACGTCTCAAGAATGGGTTTCAGCATCGTGAAGCGGCGCTAAGACAATTTCGTGCAGGATTGGAGTCAAAAGTTGCAAAGAATGAAACCATTGGTGGTGCATCTGTCCAGGAGAAGGAGATGGTGCAAGAGTTGGACGACTTTGATAAAGAAAACAGCGAAGGGGAAGAATATCAGCCTGGTGAAGAGGATGAGTTTGGCAGTGATTCGAAACGGAAACGGAAACGTTCCTCCAGAAGAGTGGGCAAGGAAAAGAAGAAGCCCACGATGAAGACTTCAAAACGCAATCCTCCGTCGAGAGTGCTTATTCTTTCAGCCAAAGACTCTGTGAGTGGCTTAAACTTGACCGAAGGTGAGTTTCATCAACTTCTGCCAAGGATTTCTCAAAATTTTAAGTGGCCCCTTTCTTGCAGCAACGCACTGCATTATCCTTCATCCGTTCCACGACATCAAGGAGGCGCACGCCGTGGGTGCCGAGAAGCAAGGGGTGGCACGCACACTGCGAAACGGGCAGACCAAGACAGTCAAGATAGTGCGATTGGTAGTTGAGAATACGATTGAGCAGGACATGCACGACCGCAGAGCACCGACAATGACGCTGAACGATGTGATTTAGTTCCCCCAAAGGATTTTTAGCTTTTACTTTTTAATATTATTACATGGGGGTCACGGGAATAAAAACTGGCAAGAAAAAATGAGCAGTGTGGGGAACGCCGTGCGAAAAGGCAACGTAACAGTGAAGGAAGACGGCGTGCTGCGCTCATTCTTGTGGCTCAAACGTTTCCTGGTACTGCGGGAGCATTCGTTGTCGGTGTACAAGAGCGAGGTAGCCCTTTGCATTGGGGTCGTATGATCAACCGAGTACTGACCCAATGATCAACGAATGCGCATGCAGGATGCTCCGCATGCCGAGTTCATTCTTCTTTTGCGGCAGATCGAGTCCGTGGATAGAACCGATGCCAAGCCGTTTGCCTTCCAGATCCTGCTCAAGAATGGACGATCGCTCGTGGCCTCGTGCAAGAGTGATGAGGAACTGTATGCGTGGATCGAAGACATTTATAAGGTGGCTGATCTCGCTCTTTTACTCTTGTTCTTGGATTGCACCTGTTCTGCTTGGCTCCGGATTCCAAATGACACTGACTCGTTCTCCTCGTCTGCTTCTTTGCCCAGCGTCTTCATAACGGAATCAGCGATCCCACAAACTTCACCCACGACGTACACGTCGGGGTTGATGATGAGGGGCTTTATAAGGTGGCGATCTCAGTTTTAAAGGCTCTCATTTGGTTTGCCCATCTGAATGTTTGTAATTTGCGAAACAGGGCTTGCCAACAGAGTGGCAACACATCTTGCAAGCATCTGCCGTTTCAAAGACGGACGCCATGAGGAATAATCCGCAAGGCGTGATGGATGCGCTCAAGTTTTACACTTCAAGTGGCCATAATGCGAAATTCAATCCGTATTACACCGACGACGACGATTCATCGGACGAAGTCGATTTTGGCCGCCCAATTTACAATAGCCACGTTTTCCCAGAGCGGAGAGACAGCAAAGAGTTTCCTACTCCGCATAAGGTTGCGACTCGGCAACTGTCTCACGGTCGTAAAGATTACGCAAACCAAGACGTTGGTCCAAGTTCCAAAGGCACCAAGTTATCGGATCATTATGGAGGGAAGGAGGATGTAGTGTATGCGCGCCCACCGCTTGTTCCAACAATTGCGACGGAATCAAAAACAAACCGAGATGTGCGATCAGTGAGCAGAGGACGGTCGGTGGATGGAAAGGGTCGCGTAGTCACTAAAGGCAAAGAAAGAGTCCCAGCGTTTTCACCCTCCCCTTCCCGACTTCCCAAGCAACCCAGCGCCGACTTTGACCGTGGAAGGAATCTATTTATGGACGCAAACCAAGACTCTCAGCAGGAACCAGTCCTCGATTCAAAGAAGATGTCGTCCACTGCAGTCAGTCCGGCACGAACACCAAGAGCGCGACCTGTTCGAAGCAACTCGCGACCCGACACGGACGATGAACGGGTAATTTCTCCGGCCCGGTCCGGCGATTTCGATGTGATGTCATCCGCCGCCAAGTCGGACAGGCTGAAGCAGAAACAGAAGAACGAATTGGTGAAGCCGTCTTTGATTACAAATCCAGAAAAATTGCCAATCAACAAATTTTTTTCAAATAGGTGTCTCGCCCAGGACCGTCTGTCACGTCCACTCCTGCGCAGACGGATGAAAGAAATACACGCGTTGTTGAGCGTTCTCGAGAGCGGGAGAAGGAGCGCGAGAAGGAGCGAACTCTTCGTGCCGAATCACGCGCGAGAGAGCGGGCCGAAAAGAGGACCCGTGAGGACGAGCTGCGTCGAGAACAAGAACGGCGAGAACAAGAACGCCGAGAAGAAGAACGTCGAGAAGAACTGGAACGTCTGGGGCAAGAAGCCCGAGAAGCTGAAGAAAAAAAGAGAGACTTGATGGCAAGGTCAAATGCAGAGACGCCAGCTCGGATACAGCACGGTGATGAAAGGCTTTCCACCATGTCGAGCGGCCAAATTCTGGAAAAACTTCGTGAGTTTCCATCTTTTAAAGCCCGGCTCTCTCAAACCGTCATTAATTATTTTGTTGCCCATTGTCAGGTTCGATCGTCTCCCCGGGCGACCCACATCTCATTTACAGGAAAGCAGAAAAGGTCGGCGAAGGGGTCTCTGGAAAAGTATACCTAGCCCACAATATAGCGGACCCCACTGCCCCAGTGGTGGCTATCAAAGAAATGGTGCTATCGAGGCAAAAGAATAAGCAGCTCCTTGTCAATGAAATCCTCATCATGAAGGAATGCGTGCATCCAAATATTCTTCAATATGTGGACTCTTTCCTTGTCGGTCCCAGTCTTTGGCTTGTGCTTGAGTACATGGATGGCGGCGAATTAACGCAAGTCATTGAGACGCACACTACTTTGAAAGAGCTAGATATTGCTGCCATTTGCAAGTCAGTGATCAAGGGCCTTATTCACTTGCACAGCCGGAACGTGATCCATCGGGACATTAAGAGTGACAACATCTTGATTAGTCGCGACGGAAAAATCAAACTGAGTTGAGTTCTTGTGTTTTGCACCAAAGATACCTGTTACTTAAACGTGAATGAAGGCGATTTTGGCTATTCTGCTCGTATCAGTGCTGCCCGTAAACAACGAACTACTTTAGCCGGAACACCTTATTGGATGGCGCCCGAAGTTGTGAAGCAGAAGGAGTATGGACCAAAAGTAGATATATGGTCCACAGGAATTCTGGCCATTGAATGTTTTGAAGGCGAACCACCTTACTTGGATGAAGATCCACTTGCGGCGTTGGTCCTGATCATCACGAATGGAACCCCACAACTCAAGAACCCAGAATCTTTGAGCCAAGGTTTTACGCTGTTCTTGGCGCGCTGCCTGGAGGTGAATGTGAATCGGCGGGCGTCTGGGGAAGACCTGTTGGATGTGAGTTTTTCTATTTTTTTTTTTGTTGTCAGTTTTTTGTTTGACTTTTGCTGAGACGGCGGTGTTGACTTGTTGTTCCAGCACCCATGGTTCCGAAATACCAGTTCAGCGGCAGAGTTGGCCCTACTTGTGGCGAATTAGGCTCTTTTCTCTTCAAAAACTATGCGTGTGTTCACAGATAAATCCCAATGAAAAACGTCTTTGAATCGATTGAAGACAGAACAATAAAACACTTGAATGACAGAACAGAAAGCAAGAGCAAAAAAAAAACAAACCAAAATCAGAAATGAAAAAAAAACCCAACGTTTTACACACACGCACACACACACACACACACACACACACACACACACAAGATATGAAGAAGATAATGAGATGGGTTACTGCACTCCCTCTCGTCCCAATTTGTTGCCGAAATCATTTTCGCTTCTTGGGTGCTACCAACGGTGCCAGAATGGCTAATCCCGATGCGGATTTAAGGAACGGATGCTGTTATCAAAGAGTACACGTCATTAAAGATCAAGTCGTAAAGGTGCATCATAACACAAAATCCAGTACCAGAACCAATTCGTCACTGGACGCCCTCTTTGTAACATCCACCTCCAAACATCTCCCCAAAAAGTTTTTAAACTGCGAGCTTAGTTTTTCGGGATTCTTGAGTGTTGGTGTTCCATTCGTTGCAATCAGGTACAACGCTTTCAGTGGGTCTTCGTCAAGGTATGGGGGTTCGCCTTCAATGCATTCGATGGCCATGATACCCAGTGACCACATGTCGACTTTTGGGCCGTATTCTTTTTGTTTAACGACTTCCGGTGCCATCCAGTATGGAGTTCCGACTGAAGGACAAAATAATATGAAAATGTAATCAGATCATGAGCTTAATATGAAATAAAAACGCACCCATTGTCGCACGCTTGCCCCTATCGGCTGTTAAACGAGCGCAGTAACCAAAATCGGCTGGAAAGGAAGAGGAAGAGTGAAAGTGCCGCGTTAATTCTCGAATTCTGCCGCATGACACGATGATGATGAACAAAAAAAACATACTGATTTTCACTTGTCCACTAGATCCGAGCAAGATGTTGTCACTTTTGATATCACGATGAATAATGCTTCTTTGATGCAGGTGCTGGAGGCCTTTCGCAGTCTGGACGAGAAAAGAAAAAAACTGCTGAGTATCCACAAAACCAAACTTTAGCGACATAAACCCCACCTCATTGCAAATGACGGCAATTTGAGGCTCAGTGATGGTATTATTGTCAATGATATTTGTTAACGTGCCGCCCTCCATGTATTCCAACACGAGCCACAGGTCCTCCTTCACCAGGAAGGAGTCCAAGTAGTTTACAATGTTTGGATGCGACGAGTCTCGCATAATGAGAATTTCGTTCACCAAGAGTTCTTTCCGCGGCTGGCGCTTCAAGTCCATTTGCTTGATGGCCACAGTGGACGGTCCATTCGGGGCCGCACTGCTAGTTGGGCGAGCCAAGTACACTTTTCCTGATGCACCTTCCCCGACCATTTTGATTTTTTGATACATGGATGTGGGGTCGCTTTTGGTGACAATAGTTCCTATTTCAAATGGACCTGTTTTTCAGAAAACTCGATTCCAGCAAGACAATAAAATGAATGACTTACGCAGTTTATCCATGATTTGACCCTCCGACAATGTCGACA
Organism: Chytriomyces cf. hyalinus JEL632; assembly: GCA_025435555.1. Lineage (NCBI taxonomy): Eukaryota > Fungi > Chytridiomycota > Chytridiomycetes > Chytridiales > Chytriomycetaceae > Chytriomyces > Chytriomyces cf. hyalinus JEL632. Next base: position 423,600 of record JAIWWG010000002.1, on the reverse strand, counting down.
GGCGCACGTCCTTGTCCTTCTTCTTCTTCGATGTCAGAATAACGTTGGTTGGAGAAGTGGTTTCGGGACCGTTTGCACTTGCGGCGGCAGTTGCGTTCGTCTCGACAGAAGGAGGAAGCGAAGCCGCTGCGATTGCGGCCGCCTTTTCTTCCTGCTCTCTTTCCCTCTCACGCTGCTTTCGCTCGCTGTCCAAACGCTGCCGCTCCTTCTCCCGTTCCCTCTCACGCTCAGATCGAAGTCTTTCTCTCTCTCTGTCCTTTTCACGGTCTCTCTCCCTCTGCAACTCCTTCTCCCGAGCACGCTCACGTTCCAGTTCGAGCTCCATCTCCCGCTCCCGTTCCCGCTCCTGCTGCTCCCGCCTGCGCTGCTCCCGGTCACGTTCAGGATCACGGGCCGCAGCCGCAGCCGCAATGGCAGCCGCCGCAGAGGGAGTGGACGATGCAATGGAAGGTTCAGGGCGCGGTGAAGGCCGGCTGCTGCTTCTCGGGTTCATTGATGCGTCGTATTCGCGACCACCGGCTGTGCTTCGGTCTGAGTATGAACTGCCGCCATCGTTTAGATCTTCGGTTGAACGGCCGGTTCGAGAGCTTGGAGGAGGGGCCCTGCCACTTGATGCTGCGGCTGATGCGCTTCGACCAGACTGCGGAACAGGGACACCCCGTGGTTGCCTGGGCTGTCGTTCTCGCTCTTCGGTATAACGGTCTGTGGAGGAAACGACATTGATGCACATCCTTTAGCATCTGGTAGCGACAGTAGGGATAATTAAACAAACCTGACGGACCTCTGTCTGGTCGTGGAGGACCCCTTTGGCTCAAGGAATCACCTCTTGGTCGCTCACCACTTGAATTTGAAGGAGAAGGGCTGCCACTGGGCCCGCTGCTCATTGATAGGTTGTCCATTTGACTGGACGTGCTGTATATTGCGTTTTCTTGAGTTTGCTTCAGGTTTTCAGTGTAAAACTCGAGGACGTCCAACACAGCTTGCGGATTCTTTGTTATTTCGTCTTTCGAGATATTTGACGATTCAAGCAGGTTTCGCCAGTCTTGCGGAAGGCCCTTATTTGAAAGGGGGAATTACGGGCGTTATTTTTTATGGGATCACGGATGTGAAGGATGTCCCAGTTGTTACCGTGAAGGCCCCGCTGGTGAGGTCGAAGCCGACATGCACTTGGTGGACAAAGTTCGTGGGATTCCCAATCCCCATCAGCGGCGACCGCTGTTCAGAAAACGTTTTAGGCTCATTTTCGGGAATGAAAAAATGGGGCCTTCATTGCCCCTTTCTCACTCCCACCCCACCTGATAGATTTCGTCCATCCAAGAATAGAGTTCTTCGTCCGAGCGGCATGAAATAAAATAGGATTTGTCCTTCGTCACGACTTCGAAGCAGTATGGTTTGTGATCTGTTCGCTGCACGGACTCGACCTCTTTGAGGAAGATGAGGGCCAGCGCCTGATACGTGTTCTGAGGGCGCGCGACGCAGCGAGGGTGGGTTGATTGCGAGAGTTAGCTAGGTAAAGAGCGAATATATCGAAGGGTTCTTTTGGATGGGGACGGGAGTCACGGAAGGGGCGGACTAGTTGTAGACACCTCGTTCCGGTGAAAGGTCAGCGTCTGCTCCCGTAACAGCAGCCACCGTTTAGACCAGATGAAGGATCGCAGACCGTCTTCCTTCACAGCCGCGAAGCCTCGCTTGACAACATATGAGGACATGGTCAAAGTTGATGGTTTTCCCGGATTTGTTCTTTGCCCTGTTTTTTATTTCCAAATTGAATACGGTTCAGGGCAAGTCAGTGCCTGGCGTAAGAACACTCCGCTACCTCCGTAGCAATGCTACTGCCATTATCTGCACGCCGAAGTGCTACACATTCAGACTGGCGTTGTAAGTGCCGATGTGTGTTGGGTGCCGTGCCAAGACCCACGCATCAACTACTTGCACTGGCACAGCATTGTGAAAATGCCGGCTTGTTGAAATAAAGAGTCGCCGGGACTCTGGGTCCACAGCAAGAGTCTGCAATGGCCTCTCCCTCTTCCCCTTACAACTCAAGTATAGCGGTGCATAACGGTAGAACAAAACCGAACAACAGCTCATACCTACCCGGCAACAGTCAGAACGCAACTCGTGATAGCGATTCCGTCTGTCTCGATTCTTTTTATTTAACGACGCACAAAATTTATGATATTAATAAATTTAAATAAGTACATTATGGAGGCAGACGAACCGGCGACCGTTGATGTCGCCGAAGTCGAAGCTGGGGCACCCATTTCCCAGAAAGGTGAATGCAGAGTGTTTACGCCTTCTTCAATCTCGCCTGTCTGTTAAACAGTTTGGAATTAGCACGAACCCTTGCTGCAGAATGCGCCTTGTTCGATGTGACCCCAGTTGTAAGCACGCAAGTGGAGACTTACCAGTATACCCGTCTCTAATCATTCAGCTCGTTGCCAGGGTCTTGCCGTGCATCCATGCCCAATCTATTCAATAGCCGCCACCAAAAACATGGTCCACCTCAATCTTTCTACACGTATCGACGATTCTAAAACTATGCACCATTTCGAACCAAGCAGAAGTGGATGTTTACTGGTGGAGATGACGGATTTATCCGCAAATACGATTTCATGGCGTCCATGAACGGAGACGCATTGTTGACAGCGGTTCAGAAGCATGGCCTTGTCGACTCTGTCCAGCGGGTAATTTATTCTCTCAGCTCAGCGTTATCTCAGAATGCTAACGTCATGCGTCATCAAGTCTGGCGTCATGACCTCAGCCTGGGAGTTGGAGGAAGTTCCCTCCCCTGCAAAAGGTATGCTCACAATATCTTCCTTCAACACACAATCTCAACACTATCCGCGTTTCCTCAAGGGGTGACTCCTGATTCATCTACTGCAGCTCCTGCACCAGCGTCAAAAATATCTCCTGTGTACAGTATGGCCATCCATTCCGACGCTGTGTTCATGCTTGCCGGCTGTGAAGTGAGCTGTATTCTCTTATTTGCCGTCTTGATCGATTTGCAAACTGACGGAATCTGATAGAGCGGCAATATCAATCTATTTAGTGTGCGCCACGATGAAGGGCAATGCCAACATGTGCTGAGGCATCACGATAAACCAGTCTCGGTTTTGACTCTTTCCGGCGATGAAAAAACTGTAATGAGTGGGTCCTGGGACCGTCGAGCAATCGTGAGTGCGCAATTCATCTTTTTGAGGAAATCTTTGTTGACGGGGGACGATTACCACAGAGATGGGATTTAAATTCGGGCACTGCAATTCGGGAATTCAAAGCCTTCAACTCGCACATAACCAGTATCCAATATAAACCCAATCCATCAATGCCCATACAATATGATTTGCCTGATGCTGTCGATGATCATGCTGCTCTTATTCTGAGTTTTGATGGAAGGGCAAGCATTGTTGATCATCGAGATCCCAATGAAGTGGTCAGATCAGTTACAACTCTTTCAGGAGTGCCGAATTCAGCACCACCTTGGGGAGTGTCAGCATCATGGAGTCCAGATGGCCAACGATTTTTTATTGGGCGGAGGAATGGAACAGTGGATGAGTATGATTTTGGAGAGGGCAAGCTACTGCAGTCTATTCGACTACCCAGGGATTCAGGCGCTGTTACAAGTGTTCACTGTATGCCAAACAATCGTCATGTCCTTTGGTATAATTTTTGGGGAGCCTTTTTTGAAGTTGCTCGTACTTAACGCCCGATACTTTTATAGTTGCTCCTTTGATAACATTCGACTGTGGGATCTTCAGTATACCCCGCCTGAACCCACAGAGCCAGGTGGAACTGTCAGTGCAAGCATGAATCTTGATTCTGAATTTCTGCAGCCAATTGTTCCTTTTTCCATCATTCCTGGTCATCACGGAGGTGTCATTGCAGCAACGCGTAGGTTTTATTCTCTTTTGCTTTTGATTTGGGTTCACAGACTTTTTCATCGCAGATATGGATTGGAGCTCAAGATACATGGTAACAGTGTCAGGAAATCGCGGCTGGGATGGCACTGCCAACAACATGTGTCTACTATACAGTGTAAATCCAGCGCAAGCCTAATAAAGTGCAATGGAGCGCCCTTGTGGCCGTGACATTTTTGTTGCTCGTGAGAGTCATTTTCAGATCTTTTTCAAAATTATCACGAAGAGCACACAGCACTTAGAAAACCTTCTATTTTGTGGCCCTGGTGCAGTTAATGGTTGCCGTTCAAAGTGAAGGGGAAGAGGATACATAAAAAATATCTGCGAGTCGCAGTATTTAACTTTATTAAATTCGACAATATAAAGCACGCGAAATCCGACGGGTATGTGACAAAGACACCAATGCCCCGATACGCAGACAGTCAGCGCAATCGGATTCCGAGGACGTTGCTGGCCCCAAAACGAAGCATGAGGAACCAGCAGGACATGTCTCACAACGGATCGACTCATTCTCGCAGCAGCCCCTTCCTCATGGACCGACTTTCCCCACACCCTCAATCCTCCACTGTGCTCATCCATGCCATGCATTGCCCGCGCACCATCGTATTAAACGAAAACCAACCGCAATGTGTTCGACAGGTTGACACCATAACCAAGGAAACCATAAACAAATCCCACGTCTCATCCACAAGCCTCATTCATCACGAAATCGAATCATGCCTGGCGGTGAGAGCCCCTATTCTCTGTTGACTTTGGGAGGAGTTGTCTGTGCTGGCAGCAACAGGCCCCTCCTCCCTCGCCACCACCCCGAGATATTGACCCGCATTTGAAATTCTTGCACAACTCTCAGGACCCGACGAATGGCTCGAGACTGTCAAACGATGCGAATATTTACCCGAACCGGACATCAAAAAACTTTGCGAGATGGTGTGTATTTTTTATATAGCTCGCCCGTGGTGTGTCTCGTGTGGTGCGATATTGACCTGGTGTCCCCGTCAAAAAAAATGGTTTTATAAAACGAAAGGTGAAGGAACTGCTGATTGAGGAGTCGAATATTCAACCCGTGCATGCCCCTGTGATTGTGTGTGGCGATATTCATGGTCAATTTTACGACTTGATGGAGCTATTTCGGGTGGGAGGCGAGGTGCCGCATTTCAGCTATATCTTCATGGTGAGGCAAACTGTTTTACTGCAGCGCGTTTTCTTTTCGATGTTTTCGAACTGATTTGTAATTTTTATTTCTTTTTTGTTGACATCACTTCAGGGTGATTTCGTGGATCGTGGATACTACAGTCTTGAAACTTTTACATTACTATTGGCCTTAAAAGCAAGGTGTGTAGTTTTGGTTATGACCTGTCGCTCTGCAAACTTAGTTCCATGATAATCGCAGATATCCGGATAAAATAACCCTCTTACGCGGAAACCACGAAAGTCGGCAAATTACGCAAGTTTATGGATTTTATGGTGAGACCTTTCGCGATGGTAATGCAGTTTTTAACCCCCTCCATTCTCAGACGAATGTCAGACAAAATATGGAAACGCGAACGTGTGGAAATATTGCTGCTCAGTCTTTGATTATCTCACGCTCGCAGCGGTAGGAGTTTCCAGCGATGCTCGACCAGCCGCTTCAATTTTTTTTGTCCCGACCAGCAGCTAACAAATTTTTTCTCATCAACGCCAGATTATTGATGGACGTGTGCTGTGCGTTCATGGAGGTTTATCGCCGGATGTGAGAACGCTGGATCAGATTCGAACAATCCAGCGATGCCAAGAGGTTCCGCACGACGGTGCTTTCTGTGGTGCGTTTTTTTTTCCGTGTGTTGTTTTTTTTGTCTGGTTTTGTAATCTCCATTTTCCTTTTTTGCGCAGATCTAATGTGGTCAGATCCTGACGACATTGAAACCTGGGCTGTAAGTCCGAGAGGTGCTGGATGGCTGTTTGGGGCAAAAGTCACAACAGAGGTTCGCGCGACTTCTCACCATTATCGATTTTCGCGATTATTGACACCGCTGCCACAAATACGAAAAAACAACACAAATAATTTCAGTTCAACCACGTGAATAATCTCACCCTCATTGCGCGAGCCCATCAACTTGTCCAAGAAGGCTACAAATTCATGTTCCCCGACGAAAACCTGGTGACCGTGTGGTCAGCGCCCAATTACTGCTATCGATGCGGAAATGTAGCCAGTATCATGAAAGTGGATGAAGGGCTGGGTGTGGATGAATCCAATTTCAAAATCTTTTCGGCAGTTCCGGATACGGAGCGTCAAGTTCCGCCCAGACAGAATCCTCCCTACTTTTTGTGATGTTGCTGAAATTCATCATTCGTGTGTGTGATTTTGTCTCATTGGCGGCTGGTGGGAGTGTGTTTCGGCGGTTTTTCTTGTTTGTTTGTGCACGTGTGTGTTTACTGCGTGGGGAAGGGGAGGACTGGCGTGACAGATTTCAGAAGTGGCAATAGTTCTGTCAGACATTGAATTTCTATTGGCTGTAAAGAGGGTGACAGGGTTGGTCTTGTGTGGCGGGGGGTGGGAAGGTTGTAGTCGGGTGTTTGGTGGCTGTTTTGTTTCTGTTCTTCATTTTCTTTTTTGTTTTTTCCCTTCTTTTTTATTAAAGGTCTTGTGGTCCACTTTCACTTGTATTCGATGGTAGCCCGGGTTTGGTTTGGTTTGGTTTAGTTTGAAAATATTAATATTTCTTTGCTCACAAAATGTACCTGGAGGCACAAGCTCCCCTGATGCTTACAGCCAAGTGCCGAATCGCACCGCCGCTCCGGGTAATCCCCATGCGCAAAATTCAACTCTCTCCCACACGGGCAGTTGTAAGATCTAATCTCGGTCCTGCTTTGATAACATACTCAGTCGATAGCGGCGCTGCCCCATACATACCAGCCAGTACCAGCAAACATTGTCGACTTGGTGAGTGCCAGCATGGAACTCGCTTGCTCCTCGAAACGGTCGTTATAACTGCCCGGAACGAATGTGTTGTGGCATATCGCGAATTCGCCCCCGAAAAACAAGACACACACATCAAATTACAACCACACCACCATCCAAAAAACCAGACTGCAAAAATGAATTCTAAACCTGGATCCTCCTCAAATATCCAAAACCACAAAAAAATACATACTCAACAGATCAGCCACGACTTTCAAATCGAACACATTGCCACAACAGACGCTGAAACCATTGCACGCGAAACCCACGAACGGAACGCGCGGTTCGCTGCGCTCGCTGCTGAGCGCGCGCGCAGACTCGAAGCAAAAGCGCCGGGATTCTCGCTTCAACTTGTCCCGACAAAGACCGTTGCGGCCAATCAAATGCCGGCAACTGCGATGGCGAAAGATGAAGACTTGGTTGAGGAAACGCGGGATGTCGATGAGGGTCTGGCCGGTTTGGAGCTGGGAGGAAAAGGTATTGTGTGTAAAAATGTTGTTCAAAATATTGCTCATCTCCCGCAACCGCAGACACCTAGCATAGCATGCGTGCCATCATTTCGTTACCTCGCGCATTCTCGCATGTACACATTTCTTCTAGTAATAAATCATCTTGTCGCCTGAAAGGAGATCATAATAGTTGATCGTAGTTTTTTATTGCAACATCGACAATGGATGTGATACTGGCTTTGCGGCGGAGACATTTACTTAACTCGCGTAACAACAAGAACCGGACAGGAATGAAAAGAACAAATTGACAAAAATGAAAACGCAACACCAACAAATTTTTCAGGTGCTGCCCATGGTCTTGAATGCTTTCCACAGACCAAACAATCCGACGCCAATCACAGCGACACCGATGCTTTTTCGCACAGCCAGGTTCCAACTCATGGCATCCATGGACTCTTCGCCAGAGTAGGTGGATGTCTTTTCCTGCAACTTCTTGAGTCTTTCCTTTTCCCTGCGGCGGTTGTTTCGTTTGACGGTCTCTGCCTTCCCCGATCCAGTTTGAGACGGTGGTTTCGTTGATGCGGGTGAAAGTTGACCTGATTTTATGAATCAGCATTTTGAACAAACCAAGAAATAAGTTTTGGTAAGCAGTCCAACCTGCTCCCTTCATTGCAACCATGACTTTCAGCTTTTCGATATCTAAAACGTTTCCTTGCGCTCTCATTTCTTCGTCCATGTGAACCAAAGCATCGATCGCGGATTCCGACATTCCAGTCAATTGTGGGGGTAAACTCAATTCCTTCACTTTTCTCATTCCGCTGCGGATCAGAGAAATGCCCATCGAAACGTTGGGTTCTGGCAGTCCGAACCCGTTCAAGTAAAAGATTCCCAGATTCCAGCAGGATTGCGCATGTCCCTGTTCGGCTGCGCTGTTCCAAACTGCAACAGCACCATCCGGCTTTGGGTCCCCAATTCCAAATCCACCTTCCATCAATAGCAGACCCGTTTGGAAGAGAAGAGTTTGATAGAGACGTGGTTGTTCAAGCGCCATGGCGCCGCCATCTTCGTCGGTGCCATAACCGCACATCAAAGCGGCGCTAGACCATTGCAGGGCGAGGAAAAAGGATTTTTCGGCTTTATGCGAACCACTGGCATGGGCAGTCATGATAATATAACAGGCCTCTGAATTTCCTGCACTTCCTGCACGTCTGAAAAAAAAAGTTGAAGCGTGAGCAAGGTTCAATCGACAACAACAAAAAGTTACTATCAAACTCAACTTGTGCCATTGTAGAGCCAAATCTTCGCTTTTCGAAACAGGGATATCCTTCATTTCTTCGCGACCAATTTCGTACCATGCGGCAAGCTTCAGCATGGCGGCAATAGAACCCTTGTCAGCGGCAGTGTTCATGTGTTTCAGGGCAGCAGGGTCGTTGGTCTGGTTAAGAGCATTCGCAATGAGGTAGAGAGAGTGGGAGTCGCAGTCGGTAGGGTTTTCGATGCCTATTTTGACACCACGGGTTAGAAGGACAGATTTATAAGCACGTGGATGTATGCCGATAGGAGAATCAAACAACTCACCTCCTTGGATGGGCAGAGTCCATTGAGCCCTGGAGGTCTTCTTGATGCGCACAATGAGGATCTTAAAGTATGGGTTCACTCTGCTGTCAGTTGAGGGGGTGGCCTCGTCGCCGAGATCCCGCATTGCAAGGCTGCGCACGAGCACTTTGGACTCGCTCGCATCAACGGCGCCGGACAACTTTCCGTACAGAACACGTTCTCCCCGCACAGAAACGCTGAGGCTCCCAGCCGCGGCGTCAACGTCCACAACGACATCGGCGGTGTCCACGGCCGGTGCCACCCGCGCGCTGAAAAGGACGCCGTCATCCATCTGCGTCCAGTTGTATGTGCATCCGCTTGGATCTGCGATCACGTTGCGTTCCAGCAGTAGGGCCTCTGTTGGGATAAACTCCATTTTTTTTTTTAAAAAATAAGCTTGGGAGAAAAAGAGAAATCTCCCTTCAGTTTAAATATTTAGTCAGGCATAAAATGAAGGACTTTCTCGTCGCTTGTGTCGGCAAACCGTCAGCAGGAAAGAGCTCCTTCCTCAACGCTGTCTCGGACGCTGCTGCGAAAGTGGGAAACTTCCCCTTCACAACAATCAAACCGAACCACGGCGTAGCCTACGTACACATTGACTGTCCATGTAAACGCTTCGGCAAGCAGGCGCAGTGCGCTCCGAAGCATGGTTAGTCTCTTTCTAACGGTGAAATTAGCGTATCGTTGATGGTAAACGATCGTATGCCCACATCTACAGGGAAATGCGTTGATGGAACCCGTATGGTCCCTCTCAGAATCATGGATGTTGCCGGCCTTGTCCCAGGCGCATCCACGGGTGAGGTCTGCCTCTTTCGAAAACTGTCTTCTGTTCTATCAGCTTGAGCCCTGCTCATCTTCGCGCATGACATTGTTCAGGGGCTTGGAAATCAATTCCTCGATGATTTGCGAACGGCCGATTTACTTATTCACGTTGTCGATGCGAGTGGGACTACCGATGCTGCTGGAAAAGTCACGATTGGTTATGACCCCATCAACGATATTGACTGGCTCCGTGAAGAAATCCACAGGTAACGCAAAAAAAAAAAAACACATCTGAACCGGGATGATGGGAGCTAAAAAATTTATCTTCTTGGATGATGTAGCTGGATCTTTATGAATCTATGGAAAAAGTGGCCCAACATTGTCCGGCGACATACCGCTACCGCCCAAAGCGCCGCTGAAACTCTTGCGCTGCAGTTTTCTGGCTATGGCGCGAATTTATCGTGTGTTCAAAAATCTCTAGATCGATGCGGGATGAAGGATGGTCTTGATACGTGGGATGAAGATGCCGTCCGAAAAGTCGTAGATGGATTCTTGGACGAACGATTCCCAACAATAATTGCCCTCAACAAAATTGACTTACCCGATTCTGACAAGAATGTCGACAAGATTTTCAGGAAATATGATCCTGTGAGTTTTTTGTTGTTTTTTTTTATTTACTTTTTTTCGGAACTTGTTGAAACTCAAACGATCATGCAGTCAAAAATTATTCTGACCAGTGCGCTTGCTGAAGTGTTTCTTCGAAAACTGCATTCGCAAGGCTTTATCAACTACCATGAAGGCACCGAATTTTTCGATCTGGCTGATGAATCGGTGCGACAAAAATTAACACGAGCAGCGATGCAAGAGGCAAAAACTTACGCGTTGTTTTGGTTTTTTTTTAACAGAATTCACTGAAACCAATTCCAGCCGCAACACAATCGCGTCTTGAAAAAGTGCAAGATCTTGTCCTGTTTCGATACGGAAACACGGGTGTCCAAGCCACCTTGAAACTTGCCATGGACACGTTACAACTGATTCCGGCATTTCCCGTTCGAAATATCAATTCGTTTGGAGACGGTGTTGCAGGGAGCGGAGGTGTAGGTGGGACGAAAGAAAAAAGTGGAGTTTTTCGGGACTGCGTGCTTGTCAAAAAAGGCACGAAAGTGGGAGATCTGATGGCTGATCTTTTAGGCGAGAGCAAGAAATTCTGTCTGTATGCAGAGACTGTTGGTGGAGTCAGGGTCGGTATCTTTTTTTTATTTGCGTTTTGTGTAAAATCTTACCCTTTTTTACCCTTTCTGCGAACAAATCAGCCTGGAGAAGACGACGAAATCACTCTAAATAACAGCATCATGTCGTTTAAACTAAGCGGCGATGCAGTGAGGGAGTAATGTCGAAAAGTTGTTGATGGGAACAATTTGAGCATAAAACAAACTAAAACATAACTGCGATCCGATTAATCGCATTTTATATTTCGCATTTCGTGCGTGCATGTATTCGAAAACACTAATCAGCAGCTATTTCGAAATCGACACGTCAATGCCTTTGAAGATTGTTTTCATTTCGCGTTCGAGTAGTTCCTCCATTTTGTCCTCTTTTTTACTGTCGATCCATGATCCTTGCACATGATCGTACCGCTTAGGCCCACTGTTGTTGTTGGTATGAATATGGGGGGGAGAGGTGCAAGAGAAAGAAAAGAGACTCGCCTTATTGGCGATGACAGCCAAATCTGTCGATTCGGAGGTTGTTTATTGATGACATAGGTCCCAGCAATTCCCGTGTTCATCGTCAGGACACCGTTCTAAGAGGTGATTGTATCGGGCGGGTGAGTCCTTGTAATGCTTCGCGAATGCAAAAGAAACGCACGCTGTAGACGACATCAAATCCTGGTGCTTCGCATTGCTCTCCGATAGCGTCAAAGTCGTCCAAGAGAGACTGCATGCGGATATCGGCTGCCTTGTGGAATACTCTGCATGCAACACGTTGGATAAGGGGAAAGCTTTGAAGCACTGCCTATTTGTGCAGTAACAAACCGGTCTAGTTCGTTGGTGCTGGTTGAGAAGCAGCGCAAGGATGCGCGCGGTGCTTGAAGTGCTGTTGTTCTGCGGAGAAGAGTATGGAGCATATTTTTTGGAAGATAAATAATTATTTACGCAAGTAAATATATTTGTGAAGGGGTTACAACAAAAAGAAGCCGCAGTGTGCAAACGAGATTGCCTTTCTGAGCCTTTCCTCGAGCTTTTCTTTGGAGGCGTATTCGTTCAACAGAAGGATGTTGTAACACGTGTGTGAAGTTGGCAGTCGGTCGCTGCGAAATGAGAAGAGGAGCATGACGAGTCAGATCGCAGATTGACCCAAGAGAACATCAAAGAAGGATACAGAAACAGGTAAGGGGCGTATGGGGGCAGGGATAACTCACCAGTCGGGCCCGTTCCTCGCAATGACAAACGACAGGTTCCCCAACCCACCCACAGGCGCTCGATCGGACCCCGTCGTGAAAAACAGCAGCTTCTTCTGATCCTCCAGATCCATCGCATGAACAATTTCCCAAAACTGGTTCACAATCACGCTGCCGTCTTCCCACCCATCATACTTTGCATTCTCTTCCAACGCCTTGAAATCCAGATCCGGACAGCCAACCACCAACTGCTGAAACTCTTCTGCTCGAAAGAACACGAGGGAATCCCGGTCCACCACGCTGTACACACCGTCGCTGAAACTTTGGAACGCTGTTGCCACGGCCTTGTTGAAGATAAAGTCCACATACAGTTGCACGAATTCGGATCGGTTCTCCCGAGTGAGTTGGATGCTGGCGCCGTGTGTTTTGAGGTCGTGCGTTTGCCGGGTGCCTGTGGGTCCATCGTACTGGATTTGGAATGTCCAGTCGTACAACTCTTGAAAGTCTGCATTGTCGTACGCAAGGAGGTTTTGGAGTCCGCGTCCGAGGGCGGGATCGAGTTCGAGAAGGTCTTCGAGTGTGACTGGGGTGTGAAGAAGTTTTTTGAATAGTGCAGTTGGAAATGGGATTTCGAGGGTGTTGCTGTTGTAGATTGCGAGACCGAGGAGGCGACCGAGGAGGTGGTATTCTTCAATGACGCCTGGATCGGTTATGTACTCTTTCGAGAACCAGCACAGCCGGGATTCTGTGTCGTATTGGAACATACCTGGGATAGATTTGCACAAGAAGCAGCGTTAATACTACCAATAATGGTTGGCGGGGGCCAGTAAGACACAGGGTGTGTACCGTGGTTGGGGTTGAAGATTTCCTTCACGACCATCTGGAAAAACTCCTTTTGGATCCCCCCGTCATCGATTCCTTCTTCCCCAACAAACGAAACACGAAGCTGCTTTTTCAGATCATGCGCTGTTTTCGAGGTCAATTGTGCGACGGAATCGCGCACAACATGGTCTCGCCGGACCTCGAGATGTAGATAAGGACTGTTAACTCCAATGAACATTGCTCTGAAGAAAGAGTCCTGGAGCCTTACAGCAGCCATCAGTTAGCGCAAGTGTGAATTCTGTAGTTGGGGGTAGGGGGTCTCTCAACTCGTGTCGCATGGTGATCATGTTCTCAATCTTCAGAATGTCTCCCTTCGCGTGCGAGTCGAGCAGAAACGGGTAGTTGAAGAACGAAAAGCCAGAGCTTGACTTCCAGCGTGGATAGTCTTCCTTCATTGAGATGGCCTCCTTGATGGCGTCGTTGTAAAACTCTTCGAACGAGACATAGTCGTTTTCATTGTTGATGTCATCTGAAGACAGAAGAGAAGTGAAATAAGCAGTTTGGTCCAACTGACTCCATACAAAACACTAGCTATACTTAGTAGCTCCAGAAACGTTACTGCTGCCATGATTCCATCGTCGCACAGCAAAGTCAGAGGCACCGGCGAATCCACATTTGCAATCCGAATCATTATGAAGGAGTGGACCAGCGCCACAATCTTCTGGAAAACTGCTTGGCGCTCTGTCTTGGCATCTATAGCTTCCAACGACAGCACCAGAGTCATACCCAGCTTGTCTTTGGCGTCGGGGTCCAGCTGGTCAATGAAGGAGCACAGCTTCAACAACGCTGGCGCAAACGGATATAGTTCTGATCCCAAAGACAAGAAGTAGAGCAGATGGATCACTGGGATTTCATGCCCAGAGGAGCCAGACTGGCCCGCTGGGCACGCGCTTGCGTCGAGCTTTTCCAGGTAGGTTGTGTAGAGCGTGGTAGCGTTGAGGACGGCGCCTTGCTGGTGGAGGGTGCTGTAGACATCGCGAACGAGGACCAAGTCCGGACTGGTGCGCGTTGTTGCAATGATGGATTCCATTCCTTCCTTTTGACTGGGACGCAATTTTTGAAGATTTGTGTTTTCGGATGTCATAAAATGTGTGCAATAAATACTTAAAATAAAGCGAAAAGAAAAAAGCGATTCGGATGCAAGCATCAACAAGTCACATTAAGGACGTGTGGGCGCACACGCTCGAGGCTGAGATGGAAGTTCTGCGGGAACTGGTCGAGAAGTACCCGTGCATATCCATGGTGGGACCCTCGCACCCGCGGAGCCAGTCTGTGTTGTGCTCACCACCACCATCATCTGCTTCTCTCAGGACACGGAGTTCCCAGGCGTCGTTGCGCGGCCAATCGGAAACTTCAAAACATCGGCCGACTATCAATACCAGACACTGCGATGCAACGTTGATTTGCTGAAAATAATTCAGTTGGGAATCACTTTTGCAGATGAGGTGTCTGGCTCAAATCCTCCCACATTCTTCAGCCTATCATCTCGGGGATTTAGCGTACTAACAAGCCTGCAAAACAAAAAAAAACGCTCCCGTGCCTTTCCCCTCGGTTCCTCCCCTCTCCTCACATTTTGCAGGATGGAAACACGCCACCAGGCACAAGCACATGGCAGTTCAACTTCAAATTCAACTTGAACGATGACATGTACGCTCAGGATTCAATCGATCTGTTAACAAAGTCTGGCATCGACTTCAAACGGCACGAAGAGTACGGCATCGAAGTGGAGCATTTCGGCGAGATTCTGATTAGTTCGGGCTTTGTACTGTTGAATGATGTCAAATGGATTTCGTTTCATAGGTATCATCTTGTTTTATTTTGATTTTTGTGTCTCCGGATCACTGTTTGGACGAGTTGTCGAAATTCTTTTACCCGCTTTCTGAAATCTTTCACTTCTCTGCTCATCAGTGGTTACGATTTCGGCTATTTACTCAAAGTGGCGACGTGCGCGCCCATGCCGGCCGAAGAATCCGACTTTTTCGAGCTGATGAACCTCTATTTCCCATGCGTGTATGATATCAAGTACTTAATGAAGAGCTGCAAAAATCTGAAGGGCGGGTTACAGGATGTCGCCGATGATCTTCAAGTAAGCAATGACTGAAGTTTTGGCTGGGGAAAGACTGAATGTTGTGGGCCCCCGCGTATGGCGAGTACATGACAGCCGGATCTAAATTCTCGATACTTTCTAGATTGCTCGAATCGGGCCGCAGCATCAGGCAGGCAGTGACAGTCTCTTGACGAGCAAAACATTCTTCAAAATGAGGGAAACCTTTTTTGATGACCATATCGACGATGACAAGTATATGGGATACTTATACGGTGAGACTGAAGTTTTTCGTGTTGTTTATTGGGTGAGGTGCGGTTCTTGGCTGACGAGGTATTTCATAAAAACACACGTACCCCCGTGATCCGCTGTTCTGCTGCACCCGTGTGTCGTTTCAAGGCTTATCAACTTATTGACTTGCAACAGCAGCGTGAAATAAAGGCGAAAAATATGGAAACTGCTTTTCATTCTCGTATGAACCAGACGAAGAAAACATTGAGGCGGCAGATGCTTGTGCATGACGTGAAGTTGCGAAGCTGAGCCTTTGGTCATGAATGCGTCAAATGGCGCCACCGGTGAAAGGCCAGGCCCAACCAATCGATTGCGGTCCCACTGACTCACTTTCGGGGAACAAAGGCCAGGATGGATTGCTGCCGTGGATAATATCCAGTGCACTTCAACTTTCCGTCGTAGTTTCACACCCTGTTGTTGGGAGGAGGATGATGGCGGGTGCGTCACAACCAAACGGTTGCAACCGCTACGAGGGAATGAACCTGCGTTTGAAGATAAATGCAAACACGCGTTGCGCTTCTCTAGAAAAGGTGTTAAAAATTTGTACATACCCGTCGCGTGCACGTCCATGACAAAACGCTGCACGCTCTCAGGAATGACGGCGTGGGGTACTTTCGACAGAAGGTGCGTCAGGTATTGGGCAACGAGAAAAATGTGCCCGTCCTTCGTGGAAGCAGCGCGAAAATAGGCCTCGTGACCCAGGCGGATAATCGACGTCAACTCGTTTGGGTTTGCCGGCACGCGGAACCAACTGTCACACGTGAGGAATTCTGTTCCCAGAATAAAATGTGGAGGTCAGAAGGTGGGATTTTCAGAAGTTGTGTGCGACATCATTTTTTCGGGATGAGCTTACCGGTTTGTGATCGGCTGGAGAGGTAAGAAATGCAGTGTTGCATCTCCAGCAGCTGTGTGTCCTTAATCGGCGATACAATGGCCGTCATGTTTTTCATGGCACTTGCTGTGGTTGAACCGAGAAAACACACGGGAAAACAACTAGAGTTAGCAACGGGGTACGCGTAATATTAACTAGAACAATCAAAGGAGCGGATAAAGCGAGAAGCGGGATGGGTGGTATACTTTGGGTTTGCGAACACAGAAGTCACGTGAACGAAAAGATCCACTGCCGCAGCGCTCGCGTCACTTGCGCCGTCCGACTTGGCACGTTTAAAGGAGAGGTCTCTGGCGAGAGATCTCAAACATCTCTGTTTTGGTCGTGAGTGGGTGAGTAAGTGAATGTACAAGATGAATAAAAAACGGCAAAAGCAGCCGCCAGAGTCAACAGACCTTCCCGGCCTGCTTGATTGGGCTTACAATCTTTGAGCGGATCATGGCGCCCATGAATTCCTGGCGCCTTTCTGTCATTGTGCACAAAGCGTGTAGGTCGACGAGTGTCGAGGTTGCTGTGTTTTTGTTTTCGTCTGCAGTCAGCACCAAAGAGAGGCAGAAGTAAAGTGAGTATCGCAAGATGGGTTGTCGCTGGCGCGCGAGTGGCGGTACAGCGCGGTTGAGGTGGGGAGTGGAGGCGGAGTGGACTCACTTGACATTTCTGATATTTATGTGGGGAAATGATTGCCCTTGAAAAACAGAAACAGTGAAAAAATGTGAGTCTGGACCGTGAAGCGCCGCGAGGCCATACATATCATCTCATATGTACCAGAACAGCTGGAAACCTGCCAATGAATACTGGCTCTGACTGCTGAGTTTTTATGATACAAGGTAAGTTGCGCATCACTCCTTCAGACCTCACAGAAGAAGCCTCATAAAAACTCATCCAAGTCTTGGAAGACTGCAGCCAGCTGCTTTGAGGACCCCGGTCCTCATACGGCTGATGCTTGAGCTGATGAATACGCATCAACAAAAAATGCGTCGTCTTGCATGGTAGGGGCAGAGCTGGCTGTTTTTCGTGCCCGTTATGTTGACCGAGATTGTTTCTTCGGCCTCCTGTGGGCGATGAAATTTGACCACTGATTTTGCAAGTTGGTTTGTGCGGGAAGAAACAGAATGAGATCACCGATTTTGAAGTCGGCATGAAAATAGAACTATCAGCCTGACGCGGCAATACAAAACACCCAAGAAACGCCCTCTTGCAAAAATTAAACCTCTCCTCTTTTCGTTCAAGTATGGTGGGTCCTTAAAAATCTTTCCATGCGGTTTCAGGGAATGTATTTGGAAGTTTCGAGTATTTGGCTGAATGGAAAGCTGCTTCCAAGATCACTGGGCGATTTCATTTCATGCTTTTGAATTGATATGTGCCATCTTGCTTCATCAGACGGATTCTCAAAGAATGGATTCTCCGATCTAAATTATTCGTAGTTGCCATGCATTAAGGCGACGTGTTGTGAGTTTGGGTGCCGCGTAAATTGCCATTTGGCTTTCCTCAAAAGCCAGTTTGATTTTTCGACTGCAGCCAAGAAACGGCATCCATCACGCGTTGGACGTTCGTGGAGTGCGGCCTCAAGGGGGGTCAAGGACTTTTTTCGGATACCGATTAGTCTTCATCAGGTATTTCCAGGTCAGTGCATCGTATAATGTCGGCAAATCTGTTGCCTCACTTTGTTGCTCCTCAGATTCTCTGACATCACCCATGCAGTTTTCAGCCGGTGTGCTTTTTTGTTTCGCTTTCGGCCCGGCCACATGCGCGATCAAACCTCATCGCGGCAGATATTTCCAACTTGGCTTTCAATCCGGCGAGTTACTATGCTTGAGAATGGATAGCGTCTGGCAGCTCAAGAAGTCTCTGGCGAGTTTCCCGTTCGTCCGTCCGTTCATACATCACAAGCACTGGAACAGGAGTCAAGCGGCCAATGCCGCCCGCGAGAGTGGGGAGTTCCACCTTGCTTGAAGCTCGTAGCTGTGCCACTGGAAGATGAGGTAGCGAGGTGGGATCGTGGTACTTCCCAAGAGTGTCACAAAAATTTGGTTGGAAACTAACCCATTCAATCTTCGATCATTCTAATTCTGATCAGCGCAGACAGATGCGAATTTATTAGCGTCTAGTTATTGCTTGCTTCTGTAGGAAGGAACTGTCGAAAAATAAAAATAAAAAAGGTCCTAAAAAAAGAAACTCGGCTCCAAAAACAGGCACCCGACAATTTCGTTCCATCGGTCCCAAAATTCAAAAACCTCCTCCATCCTCTTTCCTTTTCCATCTTTCCGTCTCCACGCAATAAACCCACGCAACGTGAACCGGAAGTCGTCCACATCATCCCACTGTTCTTCAATGGCCCGGCGACGTGATTCCTCGCTGGCCAGTGGCAGGATCACGGCCACACTGCTGGCCGACAGTGTGGGACAACCAAGCAGCATTTTGTGTCCTAGCCACGCAAGTTGCTCGATAATGATGTGGCGTGTTGGGCAGAGGTTAAAGACGGCATTGATGAGCTGGAGGTCGGTTTCCGTCAAGTGGGCTCCCTCAGCTGTGGTGGAAATCACCAGTTTTGTGTTACCGAAAAAAGAATAGGGGATGAAAAAAGGTCTGTACATACTTGTCGCGTGCACATCCATGATGAACTTCTGTACACTGTCCGGGATGAGAGCGTTTGGGATCTTTGCCAAAAGATGCGTCAGGTATTGGGCAACCAGGAAATTGCTGCGGGCGACCTTCGGAGATGCACGGAAATATGCTGTGTAACCCACTTGAATGATGGACGCGAGCTCGGTTTGGTTTGCAGGTACCCGGAACCACGCGTCGCACGTGAGGAATTCTGTTCCCAGAATAAAATGTAGAGGTTAGAAGATGGGATTTTCAAAACAAGTTGTGACATAATTTTTTTGGGATGGGCTTCTTACCAGTTTCAGACCGGCTGAATAGGTAAGAAATGCAGTGCTGCATTTCAAGCAGATGTGAGTCTTTGATCGGCGATGCGACAGCCGGTATGTTTTTCAGTACTCTGGCCGTGGAAGCAGCCAACGAACGAGTCCCCCTATTTCGCACAGGAAAATGGCAGGAGTAAGCTACGAGTTCGCGAAATACTATCTTCAACACGTCAGAGTGCAGATAGGGAGGAAAACGGGATGGGTGGCATACTTTGGGTCCACAAACGCCGAAGTCATGTTAAAAAAAACGTCCACTGAAGCGGCGCTCCTATCCGACTTTGCACGCTTCAACGAAAGATCTCTCGCAAGAGACCTCATGCAAATCTGTTTTGGTTGTGAGCAAGTGAGTTTATGGACAGGATGAATAAAACAAAACGGCAAAGCCGTAGCCAGAAGTCAACAGACCTTGCCTGCCCGTTTAATCGGGTTCAAAATATTGGCGCGGATCAGGGCGTCCATTGAAAGTTGGCGCGTTTCGGTGGTGGTACATAAGGCATGCAAGTCCACAAGTGTCGAGTCGCCTGTGTGTTTGTGTTCGTCGGCAGTCAGCGTCAAAGGGAGGCAGAGGTGGAGTGAGCATAAGTTGATAGGCCAGCGAGGGTGCGCGAGTGGCGGTGCGGCGGAGGGTGGGAAGTGGAGGTGGGATGGACTCACGACTGGACATTTGTCTAATTTTTGTGTGGGGAAATGATTGCCCTTGAAAAACAGAAACAGTGAAAAAATGTGAGTTTGGACCCAAACGCCGACAATCACTCGCACACACCTCGCCTTCGTTATGACGCGTGAGGCTATTCATAGTCTCTCATACTTACCAGAACAACTGGCGACCTGACAACGAATACTGGCTCTGACAACGAGGTTTGTAATGCATCGTTTTGAATGAATCTCCCACGGAGAACTGCTTCCACATTCATACGTGTCGATATCTGCAGTGTTGACGTAGAGGATACAGTCCGGTGTCAGATTTTGTGCGATTTTTTATTACAGTGAGCAGAATGCCCTGCTCCATCGCTCCGGCAAAACTTCATCGAAGCAAGCTCGGCTATATTTTGGAGATAGGGCCGCCGTATCAGCCGCAACGCTGCCAGTCACTATCTTGGCTGGGAGCGTCAAAGGGCGCCTCTTGTCAGTTGGTCATCTTCCCCTTGAGGAGTCGGAATTTCCCACATGCAATTCAAAGGACAGGGCATTCAGCAGCTTCTTTGAACATTAAGAGTAACGACATTGAGTATCGTATTTATTTATAGAGCTTTTAATGAATGTTTGTCGATGTTGCCCAAAGCAATAAAACTGGATCAGGCAGGAAGCGTTTGATCATGAACTAAACGTTTATTTCCAAGAGTGCTTTTTCTTGCTTTTTACTTCTTGAGCAGGCTGACGTACCAGCTCTGGCGCTTGTTGAATGCATCATTGTCCTCGGACGCAACGTCTTCGTCTTCGCCCGCTGTGGGGTTGGCGCCTCCACCTCGCAGTGGCTGTTTGGAAAATAATGGATATGATCGTTTAGCATCAGCAATTCACCAGCCTTTCTTTGCTATATCAAACCTTGGCAATTCTTGAGGAGTAGAGCCAGCTGGAGGCTTGTGGGTTGCCAGCTGAGGAATAATAAAGATGATATCAGAAATCAAACATCCAGTTCAATAAAAGCCATGATCCAATCTTACATCTGGCTTCTTGCAACTTCTCTCTCATAGATGCAAGCTGTGCCTCGAACTTTTGGTTCTGAAGCTCAAGCTTCGTTTGTGTGTCATGCAAAAGAGACTCCAAGTTTTGGATACGCTCGTTACGAGCCGCCATTTTACGCTCGGCGACGGAAAACTCCTTCTTGAGGGTCGAGTTTTGCTCGACCAGCTGCTTTTGAACGTTGGTCAGCTGCTCCAAGTTGCGCTCGAGGAATGCCATTTTTTGTTGTTGAGCTCTGCTGTTGCTGTTTCTCAAGATGTTGTTGTACTGGGGAAAGTAGGTGTGGGTTAGTGAGATGCGCGTACTTGAAATGCATTCAAAAATTCGTTACCTGGTCACGAGTCTCATCCAGAGAGATTTCCAACTCGACAACCTTCTCGCAACGGTTCTGCAAGTCACGCATGAGCTTCTTCTTCATGGCGTCAAATTCACCAAGCTGTTGCGCCATGGTCTTGCGCATCTTTTCGAGCTCTTCGTCTTTTTGAGACACCTCGTTTGTGGGGTTGGCAGAGTCCTTGATCGCGGAGAGCGAGGATTTGAGCTCCTCATTGGACTTTTGAGCAGCGGAGAAGTTCCTGTTCAAAAGCAATGTCAGTTGGAAATAAAAATGATCAAACTGATCCTTACACTTGCAAGAGGCCAAGCTCGTTCTCTCTCTTGGCGAGAATTTCCTTCAATTCGAGAATTTCCTTCAACTGCGTCTCGCGCTTGGAGTTGAATTGGGCTTCAAGCCGTGATTTAATGTCCTGAATCGTCTTGGACAGCTGTGGTCCACCTTGGACTTCCTCGTCACGGATGGTCTTGTCGAGGAGTTCTTGGTACTCAGCTTCGAGGGCAGCAATCTTCTTTTCCTGCTCTTCCTTCTTCTTTTTGAAGGTGGTTGCTTCATCCTGGATCGAGTTGATCTTGTGACCGAGCTCGTCAATGGTTTGGTCTTGTTGTGCGAGTTGCGTTTTGGCTTCAATGAGCGCAACGTGCTGAGATGCAATTTCTTCTGGGGTGGAGGGAGGTTGCAGGTTTTCTTTCATGTGAGCCAACTTGATCATGGTCTCGCGAATTTGTTTTTCCTTGTCGGTCATGAAGCCCTATCGAGTCATGTTTTTGATTAAGTTATCTGTGGGTAGGGAAAGTGTTGAACATGTGAATGAAACTCACAGATGGATCGAATTCGGCCATCATTTGCTCCATCTTTTCGCGCTTGCGCCACTCCTTCTCCTCGGCGCTGGTCTTAGATGCAGCCGTATCTTCGACCGGCGTTGCCGCTTGCGCAGAAGCCTGAGCGTCAACAACTTGTTTCTGGAAAGTCAATTTCAAGTCAATTCCCGCTGCCCAACAAACTCATTCGTCCACCAAAAAGTCCAAAGCATCCGATTCTTACCTTCAGAGTCTCAACTTCCTTCAACAGCTCGCCATTCGCATCTTTCAAGCTCTCAATAGTGATGGTGCTCTCCTTGTTTTCAAAGGCAACCTTCTCCAACTCCACACGAAGTTCCGCAAGGGTGCCTTGCAAAGTCTTGTTTTCTTCACCATCCTCGCCACCGCGGCCCTTCAAGAAGTTGAGTTCCTCAGTAAGAACATCCACCTTGGCTTGCACAGAGCGCAAAGCAGCTTGAGCTTCAGCAAGTTGGTCTCCGAGCTCGTTTTCACGCTGCAAGAAGGCGTCTCTCTCGTCTTGCGAGATGGGGGGTTGTGGAGTACTTGATCGACCGCCATCAATGAGTTCTTTAATGTGTGGAGGAAGGGCGCTTGCACTGGCAGCGGCTGGGAGGTTTCCGTTGGAAGCGGAAGGGCTGGCAGTGGCACTTTCTCCAATGAGTCCGGAAACGTTGAGAGCGGGGACCCAATCGCTTTTTGGGACACTGCTTCCGGCACGCCAGATTTTGGCTTCGTTCTCGAGCGAAGAAATATAGACTTGAAGTTGCGAAATGTCGTGTTTGGCCTTTTTGAGCAGGTTTTTGAGTTCGCCTGGACTGAGTTCCGCGTTAATTTTCGCCTTGTTCTTGATGGTTTTGGCTCTAACAGGTTAACATGAAGATACCATTAGTCACAATTGGCATGTCATCAAACTTTCAAATCTAATATTTCAAAACCCACCTCATTCCGAATCTCAAGGTGGAGATAGTTTCGGTTTCGTTGAAAGAAGAGGGGGAACAGTTGATGATGAGGGTAGTACGAGAGTTTCCTCCAAGCGATTCTTGCAGAATACGAGTCAATTTGGAGTCTCTGTATGGCACGTGTGACGACTGAACATTTGGTACGACAATGAGTTCTCAAGCTTCGAAATGCCAAAAACCGTTCATTACAAATCACAAAAAATAAGGTTACCTTTCCATCCGTCAGGGCGTTAATGACCATTCCAAGGGCGGACAAAGATCTGTTGATCATCTTTGCCTCTTCCAAAGTCTGTCCAGCCGCACCCGTTTTTCCAACTTTTTCGGAACCGGCCAAATCGACAAGGTACAGTTTTCCGGTACGACTGCTTCCATCCACAAGGTTTTTCAAGCTGATTTGCATCATGAAGATGGAGTGGGATCGCGAACTTTCGGCGTTCATGTCTTGCAGATACACACAGCCATTTAGATGAAAAGACATTCAACCCGATTTGAAAGCAGCACTCACTGGTGGATGCAACGATACGTGCTCCCTGTCCTCGTCGCATGACATCATAGACTTCCTCAACGGAACCGACAAAGACCTCCAAAAGACCCTTCACGTAAACACCCTTCTTCTTATCTTCATGAATCGGCAAGTTGTCATTTACAGCTGCGTTTTTTTTTGTTTTGGAGAAAGTGATTATCAGCCTGAAATCAATGATGAGAGGGAAAGAGAATACTTACGATTCAGCAAGTCTCTAATCTTTTCCATGTACACTTCCATATACGATACTTTGACAGTGAATTCGAGGTTCGATGGAGCATTGAAGATGGTGGAGAAGATTGTTTCCACCAAACGGGGGGTGAGACCCTTCCACTCGTCGCTTTCCATGTCTCCCTGTTTAGAAGAAGTTGTAAGGGGTCATGGTCTTATCCATTGAAACCAGCGGTGAGAGGCGCACCATCATTGTGTGGGTCTGAAAGGCAACGAGTGGGCAAGGTTCAATTTAGTAACCGAGCTTGGGATTAATTGAGAAACCCAAATTTGGACGTCACCTTTCCGGAACCAGTTTGACCATATGCAAAGATAGTTCCATTGTATCCACGCATGACATCTGCCGCAAGGACGGGTTGGAATTAGTGAGCTGGTCTCCATCGGTATCACCAGTATGCCGAGGGCGTTACCTTCAATGACAGCGCCTGCTGCATAGTCAAACACTTGCTGTTGTGTCGTTTGCCAGTCAAAGATCCGGTCGAATGCAAATGTTCCCGGGTACTCTTTACTCTGTTATGTTTGTTGGGGGTGAGGGGTGGATCAGTCCATCTCTTCTTTCTCATTCCATCACTCCGATCTGTTGTCGATCCTTGTGTTTCCCTCCCGTCATAACAAGCGAGAATGGACATTGGCTCACCTCAAACTTGACATTGGTCATTTCGTCATCGAAGGACACAACAGGGACACCGCCCTCAGCCACCTCGCGCTTGTTCTGGGGTCTGAACCGACAGACGACCCTAATGCTGTCTGTAAGGGTTGGGGGAAGGGTGGTGGAGTGGTTGGGTGTGTGGGTTCTGGTTAGTCTGCTGCTGTTGTTGTTGCTGGAGCCCACGAGTGTCGGCACGTACCACCCATTGATCGTGATGTTTGTTTTTTACGGGCTGCTCAATTGATTGCAAACTGAAATGGCAATAAATATATTCACTTTTTTAAGTTTTACGTAAATATTTATTAACCACGAGAAATGGACGCTGCACGCAAAGCACGACTTGCCGAACTGCGACGATTGAAGGAGAGCGCCGACGACCCGTCGAATGCATCCGAAGACAAAGGCGCTGATACCAAGGTACCTACTGGAGCCCAGCTTGCGCAAGAGGGCTTAACCCATCTCTCCTCAGATTGCATTCAGGAATTACAACCCTCTCACTGCACATGTGAAGGCTTTGGCTACCGATCAAAACGGCACCGTTCCTGCCGCCGAAGCCCCGCAAAAGACACCGGCAGAAACACTCGAAACGCAGGTTTTCTTTTTGTTTTTGTCGAGTCTCCCTTCCAAGCCGTCGGACTATGGACCGTTAACACTCGTTTTTTCGCAGGTGAAACTGATTGAAAAAGACGCAAAAGAGCTTCTCGAAAAGCAGGCTGCGACGAGTGAAGAAGTGGTGCGCATACACTTCTTTTTAGTTTTCGACGGCGCTTGGTTGAGATCCATTCATTTTGCAGGAAATTACATCGCTCGCTCCTCGTAAACCCGGATTTGATTTGGCGCGGGAACTTGAACGGCGGATGGAAAAACTGGAGAAGCGAACAAACTACGCTATTGCCGAAAACATCAGGCAACGGTTCAAAGATACGCACGATATTTCGGATGTCCGAGATGGTCGAGATGATGAGGATGAAGACGATGACGAATAGGCCGTTTAATTTTTACCCCATACATCGGCTGGAGTGCCTTGAATAAAAAGGGTTTAACGGGCACGCGCAGAGCTGCTTCCAAGATTGGGCTGTGCTGTCTGTGAATTGTACGTGTTTGGGAAGCAACTTTTTACGAAACAATGGGAAGTCCTCTCTCGAAAGAACTCTTGAGCGCACGGAACCGCGATGAGTTGGACCTAACCAAATGGGAAGGCGGGCTTAAAGCACTGCCGCCTCGTATCAAAAACTGCAAGAAGCTGTTGAGACTGGTGCTAAAGGACAACCAGCTGATCGACTTGCCACCGGAACTGGGTCTGTTAACGCGACTTGCTGTCCTACCCCAACATGTACTGACCTGCTAAAGACAGGCCTCCTCGACTCGCTCGAGAGTCTGGATATATCGCACAATAACGTGAACCAGTTTCCGCTATCGCTGCCAAAGAACATCAAGGAGGTCAAAGCCTCGCACAACCGCCTGTTCTATTCGCTGATAACGCCCAAAATCGGAGAACTCTCAAACCTGCGCAGCCTGGACTTGTCCTTCAATCAGCTGGAGTGAGATATCCGTGAGATTTCCACTTCATGTCCAACTAATGCCCGTTTTCATTCAAAGACTGATTCCGGACGAAATCGGAAACCTGGCAAACCTGAAAGCGCTCCTCCTTCAAAACAACGACCTCAAAGTCATTTGCTTGGGCATCACGAACCTTACCGCGCTTGAAAAACTGCACCTGGGAAACAACAAAATCTCGCGCATACCACCCGAGATTACGCGACTCACGCTGCTCGCGGATCTCGAATTGCATCATAACCAGCTGCAGAAACTGCCCGATTCAATTGGATGTTTACAGAATCTTAAGCGGTTGATTTTGGGATTCAATAACCTGAAACGACTGCCAGACTCGTGCGGTGACTTGATCCGTTTGGAAGAGCTGTGCGTGCAAGAGAACCGGCAGATGGACGAGATTCCGCTGACCCTTCAAAGAGTACACACAATCAAACGCGTTGATTTCCATGGAACGAAACTGGACGGGATCCCGCTAGCCATTAAAACTTGGACGAATCTTGTCGACTTGGTTGCGAAAGATAATGGTCTGATTGAAGACTTGCCGAGCGTCATTGGAAACTTGGTTCTTTTGAAACGACTGGACGTGAGCGAGTGCTGCATCAGCAGACTTCCTGAGCGACTGAGCGACCTCAAACTCTTGCTGTATTTAGACTTGAGCAAGAACCAGTTGAAGTCCATGTCATTCCCGACCGTGATGGAGGGAATGGAATCGCTGTCGAGGCTGTTTTTGAGCGGAAATAGTTTGGAATTTCTTCCCGTGAACATTTGCTTTCTGGCACATTTGACGGAGCTGGACGTGAGTTCGAATTCGCTCACGAACTTACCCGACGAGATTGGCCGGCTCTCGAATTTGGCACGGCTGTTTTTGAACTCAAACAAGATTTTGGCTCTGCCTGCAACCATTGGGTGAGTTCTCCCCGTCATGGACAGATTCTGGACAGCTTCATGGACCATGATTCCCATCTCTTCTCTTTAGGTCCCTGCACGATCTAACCGTGCTTGAATGCCGGTCCAACGTGCTGACGACGCTCCCAGCTGAGCTAGGAAACCTTCTTTGCCTTACACGGTGCGATTTGAGTGAGAACCGCTTGAACGGGCTGCCATGCGAAATGGCCAAACTCATTCAGCTGCGGGTACTTCTATAATTCTTGTGCGAGTTACTTATCTTCGCTGATATGGTATTCTGTTCAGACATTTGAGTTGAAAGGTAACCCATGGATAGAACCGCCACAGAGCGTGATTAACCAAGGCGTCGACTCCATCTTGAACTATCTCCAAGAGATGAAGAAACGGCGGGATAAAGGGGACAGCGCGTTTGGTGGTAAAGGGAACCCCAGTGGCTTTTGATGACAATGGGTCAAGCTGCTACGTGGCCGTGTCATTTAATTCCTGCTGTTGATACTCTTGCTGAAACGTTTCTGTACTGCTCGCTTTCGACTGACTGGTCTAAGTCACTGACTGGTTGGCGAGAAATAAAACTGTGCTCCTGATTTCCAGCTAGACTTACGCCAAACATGTTTGTGCGAAAGCAACCAGCGCAAGAATGCATCAGTTTTTGAAGAAAAAAAAAAAAAAAAAAAAAAAAAAAAAAAAAAATCTAATGATTGCCATCGCCAGCAAAACGCCAATCTGGTGGCGTCAAACGCGAGCATTGGTTTGTACCGTATTTACCCCTTCACAAACAAACACAGGCTAGTGGAAAACTCACTAGACCGCATCCAGGCTTTCAAAGCGTGGTCAGCGCAAGTCCGGCAATGGCAGATGCTCGTCCTGGTCTCCCTGTTTCCAGTGCTGCTAATTCTTGTTTGCCAACTCATTGCAAATGTGATGAAGGACGCGTCAAAGAACTTGTCTGGGCCGTCTAAAGGTGTCTTAAATTGCTATGGAAGCCGAGTGTGCTGCTGATATCAAAAGCGCCTTCACAGATATTCTCATGTGCTCGCGGGAAGACGCCATGGATCCAAATCTCTATTATCCCATTACGGATCTATCAAACCCGTTGCTTCCAACGACGCCTGGAAATTCTGTCCCACACAGCTCTGGTCCAGTGACCCACGTCAATTTCTTGTTTTTTGTAAACGCAGCGTCACCAACCGTATCAACATCAAATTCTGTGAAACCGTGTGTTTACAAATTCGGGAAACGGTATAAAACGGGGACGGACGTGTACTCCATGGATCCGGGCTTATCCGCCAAAGACCGGCTCTTTGTGTCAGACTCTACTTTTCAAGCGGAACCAAAGGGTGGCTGGTTTGGGTCCAATACCATTGCGCTGTTGACAAAGGCTTTGATGCTTGGACAAATGAATGAAATGTTTTTGGTTTCAGCGGCGGAAGGGGTAGATTTGGCGTTGGTGGGTGGTGAGAGCAGCCATCCGTGGATCGGGCGTGAGGATGCCAGGTTCTCAATCACCGGCAAGATGGTCCCGCCGCTTGGTTTTTGGCCGGTGAATGAAAGTATGGCGTTGCTGGATACCGTTGAGCAGAGGGTTCATTTGGATGTGGACGCAAAGCAGCAGATGTTGACTGGGTTCAGAATAGTGCCATCATTTCGGCCGGTACTTCCTTCTTGAGTTTTGTACCAAGACTACTAATAGAGTTAACGTGGACAAATCTAGATTGGTAGCTCGGAAGAAGAGATGGACGAAAGCTTGTTGCTGCACATTGAGGACACGTTTAAACGAGTCAGCGCCGTTGACACCAACATTCTCATGCGGCCAAACCCGTCTCTGTCCGACATTCTTTCCTTCTTGACCAATGCATCTACAGCAATTCAATACATGCCCTTCGGAGGCATTCGATTCACAGCAGCCAACGCCACAACAGCGCAATACTCATACACGCTACACTTGGACGATGCCGACTTGTTCTCCACAATCGCTGCTTTCCCGGAACGAAGGCTGCGAGCTCTTTTAATTCAGTCGCAACTTTCGAACGCGTTTCTTCGATTCAGTTCTCCAAAGTTGAAAGATGCCGTCATTACTCAGTCGCTGCGCGCGTTTCCGGTGCTTGCTTCGACAGAGTTGTTGCTGCCTGTTGATGGTCGCATTGGTCGTGTGCTTTTTCCGTTTGGCGTGTCGTTCCTGGTTCCTTTGTTTGTGTTGATGCTGGTTCGGGAGAAGGAAGCCCAGGTGTGTGTTCTATTGTTGCGATAATTTTTGATATCTGACAGCAGGTTCAAACAGATGGCGGCCATGATGACAATGGTTGTGATTTCGTTGCGCTCTCTCTCTCGCCGCTGTTAATCAGTTTTTTCCAGAATGGGGTCCATCCAGTTCTGATTGCGTTGTCGCACTACACATCCTTCTTTCTGGTCTATCTGCTGTCAGCGACTATCTTTTGTATGTCGGGCTTCGTGGCAAAACTTCAACTCTTCACGCGCGTGAGTTTTCCCCCCTTTTCCAGATGAGTTAATAAATAGGTCTTTTTAACCAAGCTTTGTTGCATGCAGACAAGTCCTTTGGTTCTGTCGGCATTGCTGTTTTTATGGGGTCATGTCCAAGTTTCTGCGAGTTTTCTGATTTCTCTTCTATTCGAGCAAAGCTGTTACGCGAGCGGTGAGACCCCATCTCCTGTTAGCATATCTGAGGCTAATATCACTAAACCTACGGGTTTGGATACTTGGGCCCTCCCAGCCACATCATTCCTGCTCATCCTCGCCAGCGTAGTCGCATCCATCACCATTGATGACATTTTTGGCCCGTACACTCAGATTCCCGACTTTCTGCTTGCTTGGCCACCGTTTGCCTATTTTCGCGCGCTTTCGTATTTGAACGAGTTGAGTGTCATTTTTGTGCATGTCTTTTCCCTCTACTCACAACTTGACTCGTGAACAAAACCACACTAACAAAAAAAAACCAAGGTGCTCCTTCAACCCAAAGTTGTCGCCATTCTTGCTCCACCATTTGACGGGTACGGACCCCATCAGCAAGTGCATGTACACTCTCGCCATCCACGCCATCGTGCTTCAAGCCGCCGTCCTCGCATCATGTTACATCCGTATACCCCGATTGGCCTTTTCCAAATTGCGTCAAGCCATCGCGCACCGTAAATCATCTCCAGGAGCTTCAACACAGCGCCGCATCAGTTTCCTTCCTGGTAGTCTGTCGTTCCGGTTAAGCGCGAATTCTCTGGAAGATGTGGACATTACCGAGGAGCGGAAGAGGGTGTTGATGGATGTTGGGTTGATTGATGCGTGTCCGCTTGTTGTGCGGCATTTGAAGAAAGTGTATGAAGGAGGTGTGGGAGGCGTGCAAGTATCGGCGTTGAAGGGGGTATCGTTTGCAGTGGAGGAAGGTTGCGTGTTTGGGTTGTTGGGGTAAGTGCCTTTCATTTTTTTTGTAGTGTGCTTTTCGGTTTTTTTTGAATGTTATTTTTTTCCTTGAAGTCCGAATGGGGCTGGAAAGTCAACGCTGCTTTCCATCTTGACAGGAGCGAGAAAGCAGACTTCTGGGCGTGTTTGGATGAACGGTGTGGACGTGAGCCGCGACCGGAGGAGTATCAAGTCGCAGATTGGCATTTGTCCGCAGGTTCGTTTCATGTGCCACTTCCTTTCTCATTCTAAAAGAATACGATGACAAGGCCGATTTTCTGTGGAACACCCTCTCTGTGCAGGAACATGTCTTGTTTTACGTGCGAATCAAAGGCGTTGATCCAAAAGACGAGCACACAGCTGCTCAGACGCTGTTGGGACAAGTTGGTCTGGCCCACATTGCTCACCGGACCCCACAGCATTTGTCTGGAGGAGAAAAGAGGCGGCTCAGTATTGCTATTGCGCTGGCGGGGTCTCCGAAGCTTGTGTTTCTGGACGAACCGACGGTTTGTTGAGCATGAGTTTCGGACGAGTTTTTATTTTCTGATCATCAAAAAAAAAAAAAAAAAAAAAAAAAAAAAAAAAACTAGGCTGGCTTGGATCCACATATTAAACGACAAATCTGGGCCATCATTCGCAGTCTGAGAAAGGGCCGCACAATCATCATGGTAAAACACATCCGCTTCTTGTGTGATAAAAGACGATAAACCACCTTATCTTATTATTCACAACCCCCACCCCACACCCCGCATTTGCATCCAGACAACCCATTCAATGCAAGAAGCTGAAACTTGCTGCACACGTCTCGCTATCCTTTCAACAGGTCGATTAAAGTGTCTTGGGTCTCAGGTGCGACTGCAGCAGTTACATGGCGCTGGGATGCGATTGACTGTATATTTGGCTTCGGTAGAGTGTGAGGAAGGGGTGCATCGGTTTATGGAGGCGGTGTTGCCGGTGCATGCGAGGCGTGTTGTGGACGGTGTGGGGAGGGAAGGCGGTTTGAAGTGTGTGTATGAATTTTCTCCGGGAGATGCAGGGCTAGGGGCAGTGTTAAGGGAGGTTGAGGAGGGTGGAGGAGTGGTGGGGATTGTAGACTGGTGAGTGAAGATTGATTTTGCTTTTTATTTCCCCGATGAGGAGAAAGACTGAGATCTTTCGTTGGCACACAGGACGATTGCGCAAGCGGCGATGGACAGCGTATTTTCAAAGCTGGTTACGCTTGAAGAGACGTGAACCGAGTCTGAGCGAACTGAGTGGATTACGCGACGATTTGAAATCATTTTTAACTTGTGAATATTCTTTATTTTACAGATGACAAATAAAACAAACCCCCAATCCAAGGTTTGTCAACAAAAGCAAAAGAGGATACACGGACACAAGTGCAAGAAAATGATGGATGAAGACGACATTGAACTTATTTTACGCGAAATCGACACTTCGATCCACGGAAAAAGCCAAAAGAAACCAACAACAACGATAACTTCGAACGCGTTCAACAAGCACGACACATCCTCAATTCAGACACTGAGCAATGCGTCATCAGAGCAACAGCGGCCATCACATAAACAATCACATCCCATCTCGAGAAATGAAGTCAAGTCCAGCAGCAGACGCAGAGAGAAGGACTCTTTAGCTGCATCTGTGGATTCGCTGCTGGACGGACTGGACTTGCTGGATCTGGACAGTCGGCGCAACTCAAAAAGCAATGACTTGAGCGATATTCTGCAGCTGAGGGTCGAGAACGAGTCAAAGAAAGCGTGTGAAGCAACAGTGCAAGTGCCGCGTCAGAAGCACAAGCGAGTTTCTTGTCATAATTTAAAAAATTTGTGATTGACACAATTTAAATTTTCATCAGGTGCTTTTCGGTGCGACTGTCAAATGGAGCACCTGATGCGAAGGCGTGCAGCAGCATCCGCTGCGTGGCCTGCGACTTCCCAGTCATTGCGTTCTGCAAACGCGACGACACCAAAACAGTCACCAGCAGACACGGCGGCGTCGAGTGGAGCAGCGACGTGGATTATCTGTTCTTCCGCAACTACTACCCAGACCCACAACGCTTACAAACAAAGCTGCTTCCAACCAGTTGAGTTTTTTGTTTAGTAAGACTGTCAGGGTTTCCCAGACAAAATTTGAAATGCGTATTCTGAGGCGATGATGAGCGCCGGCCGAGATCGGGAAATATAAGGGTTACAGTTTTTTTCAGATCGGAGAATTAACACGCACTCACAACAAAACAGACGACGCGTCGCAGGGATACTGCTGCCAGTGCGACTGGCTCAGTGTGCGGCAGCAATGGGTGGAGTTGGGGGGCAGTGACGCCAGACTGGGCAAGCTGGGGCGCAAGTGGGTGTGTGCGGGCCACTGACAGTCGCGCACGAGAGAGAGAGAAAAGAAGAAGAATAAGACGACTTCAAAAGAACGCGCGATGGAACCCGCCGGAATAAAATAAGCCACAAAACATTGCTGAATAAAGAAAAGCGAAATCAAAATGTGTGAAACCCGATTTGAAATCTGAGGTATTTCGAATCCCATGTCTTGAACAAAAACAATCAGAAATAAGAAGCAAGCGGGCAACCCCAAACATAATCCCGATCGACCGACCACAACCATTCACCATGAGTTGCAGCAGCAGCAACAGCAGCAGCAGTAAAAGTATCACCGCCAACAACTACAGCACAGCAGAGAGTATTGGCGCCAGGCGTCACAACAGCGAAGGAGCGTCCCGGATACTCTGGTGCAGCGGCGGCGGATGTGGGCGCTGGCTTGGGCCCCACCCAGTCACTCTACCCTGTGGCAACAGTGTCTGTGGGGAGTGCGCCGCACAGGCAATGAGGGCAGCGTCGGTGGCGTCAGTAGGCGGGCGGGCCGGAGTTACCCAGGCTGGTGGCTGCGGCGAGCCGGGCTGTACTCCATCCGATTCATCGAGTGTGTCCAATCCGTTCAATCCATTCAATTCAGTGAGGCCATCTCCCGCAGAATCCACCGATTCATCCACAGCATCAACAACATCAGCACCGCCAACATCCGCATCGACCCCTGCTCCCACGTCATCAGAAGCTCCAGGAACAGGGGCTGCATCAACTCAAGAATCTGAGGCATCACAGTTTGCTGTGTTACCGCAGTCTGCCACCGAACCCCCTCACGTATTCCCATGCCCATCCATGAAGTGTCAGCGAGGTGTGCACCAAACAGCGCCTGGAATGGGGCTGGGCCGGCTAGCCACTGATGTCGTGGTTGCCACGCTTCTCGCAACGACGCTGTCTCTGGCGGACTCGGGATCTCCGTTCGACCCTGAACTGTTCCGTGGCGATGTGGAGTGTGCCCTGTGCTGCAACGTCTTTGTTCAGCCAGTCTCGTGTCCATGTGGCCACTCTTTCTGTCGTGCATGTGTCGTGTCCGCCAGATCAAAGTGCAAACCGCAATGTCCCGTTTGCAGGGCCGCCATCCCGCCCATCTCGTACTTTCTGCGCAGACCGCAGACAGCCGTCACAGCTCTCTTTGCAGAATGGGTATCCAACTGCTCCTCACCCCAACCACAACAACAGCAGCAACCGCAGTATACACAACCACCTGCAACGCAACCATCACGATCACCCTCATCCGCCTCAATCTCTTCCGTATGCTCCTCAAGGAGTCTCTTTTCGTTCTTTATGTCCTCTTGCAACACATCTCCATGTAAACAGCCAACTCTAGCACCGCAACTACCTCCAAAGGTTATGCTGAAACCCAACCAACACATTATACCCATTTTCCTTGGTGAGTCATATCCACTCCATTCGACATCTTTCGAAAGTACTTACTTACCTGTTATTATTTTAGGGCCCAAAGCCGTTCTCCCAGGAGTCCCATGTTTTATGCAGTTTTTCGAACAACGATACAAAGACATGATTGCCAAAATCCAAGAAATCAATAAGGAAGGCGGCAGAGGCTGGCGTAGCAGCAGCGATTCCGATTCAGAAAGCAATGACTGCGAATTAGGGCTCATGTTTGGCGTCTGTATCATTGATGACGAAGCCATGGCGCGTCAAAACGCAGCCGCCAGGATGCCAGCAGTTGCTGCCCCCACATCTGGATCATCCAACCCATCAACAACAACTTCAACCACCACGGCTCCATCTACTGGCATGAAACGAAATCATGCTGGCGAACAAACTCGTGCGACCTCTGCGCCGTCGTCCAATGCGGCTGCAGATTATACCCGGCTCATGAATGGCGGCTGCGAACCGGTTGGATCTGCCGGCGCGCCTTTACTCAAAAGCGTGTTGAACTCGTCCAATAGTCATTTAAGCCCTTGGGTTGTTTCTTCGATTCGTCCTGGAAGTAGCAGTGTGTACCTGGAGTATGGAACTGCGCTCAAATTGCGCAGCATCTGCCCCATCTATGAAGAACCCGAAGGCCCACCACCCCCAACCCATACTAACGGCAGCAGTAGCGGTCGTGCTGCCGGCGTGAACAGTAGGAATAGCAATAGAAGTACCCATAGCGATGATGATGAAGGCAACGACTTTGAAATGGATGAAAATGAGCAACCCAGAGGATCTGAATCCGAAACGGAACCCACAGCAACAAACGAATTTCAGTCACAGACTCAAAGACGGCGAAGGCGCAGACGATCTTCTCCCGTGGTGGTAAAGCCTCCGGCAACAGTTGCGCGATACCTTGTAGATGGTATCGGAAGCTGGCGATTCAAAGTCATTGAACGTGCCATCTGTGAGGGTGGTCTGAATATTGCGCTGGTCGAGTACATTGATGATTTGGACTTTGAGGATGAGGCGCCTTGTACGCTTGATCTGCCCGAGACTGCTGGAGAGGTAGAGGCTGCCAAATCAGCTTCATTGGAGGAAGACGCGGAAACAAAGACTTTAAGCGATATATGTACCGTGGTTGGGTGTGACTGTGCATTCTCTCGTTCCCAATCCACGCATTCAAATAGCGGCCATGACAGTTGTCGGTCGTCCATTGATTCAGGAGCACCTATTCCGAGCTTCCCTATACCCAAGGCCACAAGTGGAAGGTAAGAAGTGACTTTTTTGAATTCATCCTTTTCCCCCTGTTTGCTGAAACTTCCTCATTTTTCTCAGAAAAAGCGTTCTATCCTCAATCATGGACTATGACCCATCCTATACCTGTCCCATGTCTGAATTTTTCAAACGCACTCGGCTTTCGAGTTTTGCCAAATGCGTTTATTCAGGCGTCCAAATGTTCTCATGCACGAAGCAACCTCCTTTCCCCTTTGACCTCACCCCTCCCACCTCTTCTTCAGCTACCCATGAATCCTCCTCCGCCGCATCCATCGCACACACTGCAAAACAACGTCTCCTCTCCCAAACCAAACAACAAGAACGCCTGCAACGTCTCTACGCACGCATCGCAAAAATCGTGACCCAAATCCTGCACATTGTCACAACAAGCAACCTTGTCCGGACAAACCCGAACGCTCTCACACATTTTAAACTCATTCACGGCGCTGTACCTACGACACCTACTTTACTCAGCTTTTGGCTCGCGAATTTATTGAATGTCACGGAACGCGCCAAATATGAGTTGTTGAGGGACGATGTGGGCGGTGTTGTGGGAAGGTTTGAGTTTATTTTGGCGATTGTGCAGAAGGGGAGGAGGATGGTGGATGCGGCGGTTATGGCGGAGGCATATGCGAAGGCTGCGGCTGCTGCGGCTGCGCGGGCTGAGGCGGAATCCCGCGTGCAAACTGTATGGTCCGAGGAAAATGAGAATCCGGACAAGATGGAAGTGAACGAGCGAAAGGAAGCAGAGGTGCAGAAAGAGAATGGTGGGTTTGATGAGATGGAGCTGCAAGCCTTGAAGCGTGTTTTGCGGTTCATGATTTGAAAGGATTGCCAGTGGGAAAAAAGAAGTTGAAAGTCCACAAGACCAAAAAAAAAAAGCGATGATGATGATGTACTCTGTTAATTCTGTTGAAAGTAAAGTAATAAATGCAGCTTGTCTTTATTTGTTTGCATTATCGCTGTTCGCCCGGTTGCATCAAACACCAGTTCACGTGATCAGACAGAAAAGGCTCCGGAATCAGTCTCTCGCATACACAGCACGGAAGAAACGCGACATCTGTTCCTTCAAGATCTGAGGCAGGGTACCCGTACTGATGCTTTTCAGAACCAACTTGTTTTTCTGGTGCTCTAGAGACAAAGAATTTCGAGATTCCATGTACCTTGACAGGATTTCCGCGTTTCGGAGACGTCCGTGAGGGCAGATTGATTTTCGACATTTTGTTAGAAGAATGCAGGGGCTGTTCGCTCGGGATATTTTTGTTGACGGAGGACGAGGAGGATGCATGTGTTGATCGTTTCGGAGGCGGAGAGTCTTGCAGCTGCTGACGTTCATGTTTGCGCTTCAACCATGCAGGATACGTGTCTGGGTATTTTGTCTTAACAAAGCATTCCTCGAGATGCGATTCGGCTGAATCCGTGTCAAGAACGGTGTTGCAGAGGATGCAGTCAATGTAGGTGGGTGTGGCCGGGGGTGGTGCCGGTTCAAGTTTCGAGTTGGTGAAGTAATTCTGTGCATGGGAGTTGATATAGGTGGATTCGACCCTTTCGGGGCAGTTAGGGGGCTGTAGAAGCTTGCGTTCTTCAAACACGGCAGAGGAGCTGTTTACGACGGTGGGGTTCGATGGGGCGAACTCTTGTGCACGTAGTTGGTCTTGTTTGTCCATACAGGCAAGCACATGTGTAGTGATGAGTGTTGCTTCGACAAGGTTCGAGCATACCGGGCATGGCAGTTGTTTTGAGCTAAAGTTTGCTCCAATAAAGTAATGCGATGCGGTTGACGATGTTCGCCCTTTCTTCTCGAGACACCGAATCATATGGGTAGTGACATCGCTCCAGTTTACATCGACTCCGCATTCAGGGCAATACATTGGACGCACTTGGACTGTGAAATCCTGTTTTACTTCATCCGTGGCAATATCGCATTCAGTTAATGTCGGATGATCATCGTTCGCAGTTGGCAAAACGTCTTCCTTGACTGCTTCTTGTTCTTTGATTGAGCATTGGAGAACGTTTGTCCTTTTTTCGACATCTGATTTGTATTCGAGGGCTGTCATACGGACGCCAATCAGGCGAAGCTGTGTGGATGGGTTTTCTTGAAGATATGCTGCCAAGAGCTTTGAAATGGCATAAGATTGCAAAACTTCTAAAGTGAAACTTGGTTTCGTTTACCGCTTCTGCAACTTCAAGCATTTTTTCCGCCGTGGATATGTAGTAATCGACCGTTTTAGATCGCGTTATCAATTTATAATCTGTGTGTTTCATCTTAAGTGTGACGCAACGCCCCTGGGATAGTAATCGAACCGGATTATTACAGTGGTGAGAAGTCTTCCTCACAAATTTGCGCTCACTGCCAGATTGTTCTTGTCCATTTCCGATTCGACGTCTTTCGCAGCCCCTCGGAGTTCATTGAGCATGCCGTCCACCTGTGTGAAAGGATGAAAGTCAGAAATGTGCTCTTTGTCGTGATCTTTTGATCGAAGGTGTAACTGCACCGTTTTCATCTTTGAATTTGTTCTGCAAAAACGAAATTTGAAAACTCAGTTGGTCATGAATAGGAAAGAATCAAATCGAACCGTTCGCGTCCCAGTCCCTTCGAAATGTCATCTTTACGGTTCACATCCGTGGACGCAAGGCCAATGCTTATTTCGATACAATGACTGAACAAACTCTGCCCCAGAATAAGTCTCAACAATGGCAGTTTATCGGTCTGACGGAATTCGCGACCCATCCGTCAATACATACATTTGGAACATCAAAAAAGAAATAAAAAACTTGCCAGGTCGCCACACGTTTCAACACCAAATGCTCTGAGCTGCTTTTCAGATACTTCTCCAATCCCTGGAATTTTGCGAATCGGAAGTTGCTGCAAAAACTCTAGCACGGCTTCAGGTGTGCTTGCAACCATGAATTGTCCATTCGGTTTGTTTTTATCGGAGCATACTTTTGCAATCATTCTGTTGCGGGTGCGCCAGTCGATTACACGGATTAGATTTCTATAAGCGAAAGACACATTTGTGTCACCTGTTGCATGCAATTCCAGCACTCGCCGTGAGCGCTGTTGCTTCAAATATTTCCTTTCGAATTTGTTCGACAACAGTTTCTGCCGTTGTTTCAGGATGCGCTTCTAGATAGTCGGTAATGTCGAGATACGCTTCGTCTAGTGAAGCAGGTGTGTACAGAGGGTGATACTTCTGCAAGTTTTTTCGTTCAGTCGAAGATTTCCGGGATTCATCACGAGCGCAAAGTAACAGAACCTCAAAAACCTTGCGCATAAGTCCAGAATAGTGTCTATACTTTTCGAAGCAAGGCGGCAGAATTATGAGTTCTGGGCAGAGGGCTTTGGCAATGTACGCTAACAGTGAAGCGATTTCAGTTGGGATACGAGATGGCGATTATCGTTTTTTACTCACTGGCCATTGCAGAGCGAACACCAAATTTTCGAGCGACATAGTTTGCTGTTGTTAGAGTACCGCCGTTGCCAGTGCCACCAACGCCCATTGGTTTGTCTTTCAAATCTAGTGGGAGGGTTATTCCAGCATTAGAACGATGCGAGCATTTAACTGAGTATTTAAATGTGGAATGAGACCTGGCCGATCCAATTCTTCGACAGACGCGTAGAATGCGTCCTAAAATTCGGTCATCAGAAAACACAGCTTAAACAAAAAAAAAAACAAGACTCATACCATATCGACGTGCACGATAACGCGACTAAAATCTCGCAAAGGAAGAAGCGCTTCGACGACAGTCTCCACAAATTTTGCGCTTCGTTCGACATCTTGTTTTGTTTCTTGCGAAGCTCGGCGTTTCAATTCAGCGATTTGGTCGTTTATTTTCTTTGCTCGTGTTTGGTGGTGCACATAGTACTTTGAGTTCTGCGAGGAGAGCCCGGGCAAGTAAGATGACGCCGTTGGGCAGTGGGGCAGAGTGACTGTACCTTGCATGCTTTTTCGACGATTTCCTCAATCTCCTCCCGGCTACGCACGCCTGTGTTGCTTAGCGGTAAATACACGCAGCAGACATCTCACACTGGGTATGCGTAAGATACCTGTGCCGGCCTTGTTTGGGTTCTGGACCAGACTGAACAGCGTCTTCTCGGGTGCTTCCTCATAAGCATTGTCGTTGGCGTCCTTGCTGGATTCGATGCATTCGTTCTCAGCGTTCTCCTTCAGCCCGTCTTGGGCATTATCCTCAGGTGTTGCTTCGCTGTCAGTCAGCTTGTCTTGTGCCTCAGACATTTTAAATAAATATTTAGGCAAAATGTGGATTTAATTTTATGGTCGATTTTCTAGAACACGTTCAAGCTCAGAACTACAAAACGCGACGAAAAAAAGCTTCTCTTTCAAAGAATATTCAGAAGAAAACAACAGCAATGGCGGACAAGGAAGGCAGCGATGCTTTCGATTCCACGCGGAAAGCTTCAACGCAAGGCATTTACCCAGACAGCAGACGAGGAACAGAGAACGGCAGCTACGGTGACGCGGCAAGCGCAAGAAACGCGGAAATCCAGCAAAATTCAGGCGTTGTGGTTGATCCTGCAGGCTACTACCATTACCCTGTGGGCCAAGCCATGCATAACCAACAACCACAAATGCACATGATGGGCCCCCCGCAACTTATGGCTCCACCTTCAGGGTTTTACTTTAATGGTCCAAGCGGAGGTGCCCCAACGCCTCCACCTTCGGGTTCTATGCCACCTTTGTTTTCACATCCGGCAATAGCCCCCGGACCCCAGTTTCAAGCATTAGCCCCGCCCACGTTCCAACAAAGTGGCTTTGGTACACCCGGTACAAGTACTGGGACAGTGCTGAGAACCGTGCGTCGGAATGTGGAGCTCGACAAGGGTCACCTTATTGTTGAACTGCCAGTTCCAAATTCGCTGCTAAAGCTTGGCACGTTTGCGAATGACAAGGAATTCACGCATACAAGATATACTGCTGTGACGTGCCCTGCTGATGACTTTTCAAACAACGGATACATGCTGAGACAGCAGCAGTCGGGGAGACACACTGAGCTGTTTATTGTCGTTACAATGTAACTTCTTGTCACTTCTTTCAACAACTGCCGGCACGCTAACCCTCTTTTGGTTGCCGTTTGTAGGTACAACGAAGGAGACGACCTCTTTTGCAAGACAATGATGGCGTTAATGAAAAACATTGCCTACCTTTGCACTCGCAAGCGCTCCAAAATGTGGGGCGAAATGGGCTGGCAAAAGGCTGTCATCTGCATTGTTTCTGACGGGCGTACGAAAATTAATCCGCGAGTGATGAGCATTCTCGGTCTAATGGGAGTTGTGCAGGATGGGATCATGAAGAACAGCGTTGCTGGGAAGGACGTGACGGCACACTTGTTTGAGTATACCACACAAATCGCAGTCGACGGCGACTCCATGGAAATCAGCGGGCCCAAGCAAGGGTACGTGAAATTGAATTGATTTATGTGCTTGTTTTTTACATCTAACCCTTCCCAACAACGACGCCAGCATTGTTCCCTGCCAGATTCTGTTCTGCCTCAAGGAAAAAAACGCCAAAAAAATCAACTCCCATCGTTGGTTCTTTAACGCGTTTGGACCGCTTCTAAAACCCAACGTATGCATTCTCATTGACGTCGGAACTAAACCCAGCGATACTTCGCTCTACCATCTATGGAAGGCATTTGATATCAACAAGAATGTTGGTGGTGCTTGCGGTGAAATTTACGCAGAAGTGGGTGCTGGCTGCTTCAAGTTGGTCAATCCGTTGGTTGCATCGCAAAACTTTGAGTACAAAATGTCCAACATTTTGGATAAACCCCTCGAGTCTTCGTTTGGGTATATATCCGTCCTTCCTGGAGCATTCTCTGCGTACAGATATGCAGCACTGCAAGGTACCCCTCTCCAGCAGTACTTTAAAGGAGAAACCATGCATGGCGGAGAAAACATTTTTGCTGCAAACATGTACTTGGTAGGTGCTTCTTTGCTACTTCTTTCAGTCAGATTTAAGCCAACCCACCGCGTTCTCAGGCCGAAGACAGAATCCTGTGCTTCGAGCTGGTCACGAAAGCAAATGAAGCATGGGTCCTTCGGTACATCAAAGCTGCTCGCGCCGAAACAGATGTCCCAGACACAGTGCCCGAGTTTATCTCACAGCGGCGTCGGTGGCTAAACGGCTCCTTCTTTGCCACGATCCATGCACTGTCTCACTGGTACCTCATCTTCCGAAGCGGTCATAACTTTGTGCAAAAGTTTCTGTTTTGCGTCGAGTTTCTGTACAATGCAATCAGTTTGATTTTCAACTGGACTGGCATTGTAAGCGTGTTCCTGTGACTGTTTGATTTTGTTTTGACGTTTTATCTTTCTTTGGAATTAGGGAAACTTTTACCTCACGTTTTATTTCTTAATGGCCACGCCCATGACGGTCACTCTGAACGGGAAGACATTCAGCGCGCTTGGATCGAGCCCGAATCAGTCGTACGGAGAGGTCATGAACCAGTACCTCATCTACTCGACAGTTCTGAGAAACGTGAGTGATTTCTGCTTGCTCTGCTTCTGCTTGCATCTGACGATATTGCACCGATTCCAGGGATACGTTATTGCGATGGTTATTATTTTCATTTGTTCTCTCGGAAACCGTCCACAAGGATCCAAGGTATGATACCCAGTTACCAGTGCAGTCTTGTAGTTATGACTAACAACTGCAACCATAAACAAACAACTAAATTCAGATCATGTACACTCTCTGCATGGTCATCTTTGCCGTGATTATGGGTGTGATGCTGTACCTTGGCATCTTCCAAGTGTACGCGATTGTCCAGCAAACGCTCGAGCAAATCACGGACCCAGACTTCCTCGCCAACCATCCCGAGTTCCGAAACAAGAATATTGTTCTTATCCTGCTGCAGTACTTTCCCATGTTCAGAGACACTGTCTGTTCCCTCGGCGCCACGTACGGAATGTATCTTGTGTCCAGTATTCTTTACATGGAGCCGTGGCACATGTTCACGTCGTTTCTGCAGTATCTTCTTTTGCTGCCTTCGTATGTCAACATTCTGAACGTGTATGCCTGTGAGTATCTTGTTTTTACCAGTCTTTTATATCCCTATTATCTGTCTTTGAGATGCAAAATTCCCTGTATTGAATTCTTTGAATCTTGTTGACACAGTTTGCAATCTTCACGACGTGTCCTGGGGAACCAAGGGTGACAACACGACCAGCGCTGATTTGGGCCTCGCAAAAGTAGTCCAAAAGGACGGGAAAGAAGTGGTGGAGGTTGAACTGACGGACCAAAATGACGCCAACGCGGCTTACGGAAAGTACATTATGGAGTTGAAGCAAGAACGGCCTGTGGAAGTGAGAAAACGAGATGCCAAAACTAAGCAGGAGGTTTGTTCCCCTGTCTCTATCTCCAAATTTCAAAAAAGTATCTAACGACGGCGGCATGTGCAGGACTACTTTAAAAAATTCCGTACCAACATTATCCTGGCTTGGTTGGGTACAAATGGCCTACTTGTGGGTGTTTTGACGACCGAATGGATTCAAAAGTACCTTTTTGCCGCGTTGAATGTGAATTCAAGTGGGTCTATCTCTTCAAACAGCGGGACCAACCCGTACTTGAAGGTATGTGGAGTCGTGTGGTTTTTTCCATGGGTTTTGCTTGCTAAACATCGCTGCCTGTACAGTTCATTTTCTACGCGAATCTGGGTCTGGCGTCCGTCCGTTTTCTGGGATGTCTGGTGTATCTGTTCCTGAATATCGTCCACAAGTTTATCTGAAGTTGTTGTTCCCTTGTTGTCTTCATTTTTGCCAAAAATATCAATAAAATGGCGCATAAAAGTGACGCTTTGGACGAAACCAAAGCACACGAGCAATTCGACGAAGTTGCTGCAGAGGCTGTTTCGCACGATCTCACAGACTGGCCGCGATGGTCGCAATTGCTGAGCGCCCATGTCGTTCGCTGGATCGACAGGTGCGTGTGAGAGGGAACTGGGCGGCTTGAAGCTCCTTGTGTGGGGTTCAAAACTCATTCTTCTTCTTTCACTTACCGCTTCTCTTATTTACTTTATAGCATCTTTGTCGTTGTTATTAACGGCATTGCTCTTGGCTGCGCCCTGCTCGTGGGTGCTGTTGGATATTTACTCCTGGGTCCCATCTGGAATGCAGTGTTTCCACAGTTGAGATGCTCGCGCATACTCCTTGCTTCATACTAACCATCGCTACACCTTTCTAAAGCCTCACAACGACCTTCAAGATCCCCGTCACGCCTTCGAAACCCGTCTCATCCGTTGTTGCTTCTTCGCTTCCTTCAGAAAAGATGAATGTCCATCCAAACTCCATCACCGCCTCTTCACCGCTGTTTTTCTCAGCGTTTGCCGAAAAGATGCGATCGGATCCGGTGTTTGCGGATCATGCCATTCACGAAGGCCTGTGTCGCGTTCCAAACTCAGCAGAGAAGAAATCGCGGCCGCCTTTTAATGTGTGGATGGCGAAACTATTTGTTCATCTGGCTGCGTTATCGTATGAAAGTTCGGAAGTGATTGGTGAGTGTTTGAAGGGGTTGTCCTTTTTCATCTTATCGGCCGCTCGCGATTTTCGCTTGCGCATTTCCCAAGTTTTTGTTGAACATATTTTTTCATCCAGCCCATTTTTCTAGTCTATATGGACTCGAAGTTGAAACTGTTGCTGGAGACGGAACGACTGTCAATATTTTTTATTCGGTGGAAAATAATTTTATTATTCTTGCATTTTGCGGGTCGAGTCCGTTCGATTTGTCCGAGTTTTTGGCGGGAGCCATGATTCAGAAGGCGAAAGCTGAAGGGGATGTCTTGCCAGGGGCTGTGCATGAGGTGACTCCCACTGTTCCAGTTTATAACTGCTTTGACTGGAGCTAAACATCCTTACCAGGCATACTTGAACATGCTCCATTTTCCTGACACCAAAACAGAAGAAAAAGAAGTGGAAGGAATGGTTCGAATCGTGAGCGAATCTGCTCAAGCGCGTCAACAAAAGACCGCAAACTCGCCGGGCCTGTCTGTGCTCGCTATTCTAAAAGCACTCGACACGCAAGTGTTTCCAAAGTTTGAGAATCGGGGTCGCAAGACGCACGAAAATGGAGGCTCGCATGAAAGCAATGCAGTGGTGAATGGAGACTCTGATAGTGCGACAACGATTACTACAAGTTCAAACAAGGGCGAGTTTAAGGAGCCGTTTATTTGGTTTACTGGTCACTCGACAGGCGCGTGCCTCGCATCGCTTGTTTTGGCGCATTTGGTTCATGCCAAGAGTCCGCTTGTCACGCATCATGTATTTTTCATTTCGTTTCAT
This sequence comes from Chytriomyces cf. hyalinus JEL632, assembly GCA_025435555.1. Lineage (NCBI taxonomy): Eukaryota > Fungi > Chytridiomycota > Chytridiomycetes > Chytridiales > Chytriomycetaceae > Chytriomyces > Chytriomyces cf. hyalinus JEL632. The sequence goes on along the minus strand of JAIWWG010000002.1, from coordinate 379,126 downwards.
CCTTTCAGTCTTGCGATCAGACTAATTCTTCTCTTCTTTTTCTCAACCAGCTCATTAAAGGATGCTATACGTTTGGGTCTCCAAAATGCGGAGACTCTGAATTTGCTTCTGCAGTCGCAAAAGCGTGCACCACGAATCAAAGTAAGTGTGGACTTTCACAGCCCCAATCTGGCCGTAATATTTACCCGCAGAAACATGAACAGTCGTCCTGTACCGCGTCGTTAATGCCAACGACATTGTGCCGTCCTTTCCCCTGGGCAGCAGCCAATCGTCGCGGTCCAATGAATCGGAATCAAACATCAAATGGAAGCTGCGCCGAGCGTCTGATTACAAACACGTCGGAGTCCCAGTGATACTGCATTACGACACGCCGGGATATACTGTTGGTGCTGGGCGGGACTTGGAATGCATTGTGAAGAATACCATGTGGTTTTTTGCTGTGAGGGTCCCCGCTGCATTTGGGCGGGTTATCACGGGTCGCGCTACTGTTGTTGGGGTTTTCCAGACTGGGTGGCCGTTTCCGTGGGAGCATTTGCCTGTAGAGTACGACAAGCGACTCAAGTGAAAGGAGAGAGGATAATATCTGCATTGCTGTTCATATCTAACCGGACTAAAAATAACGACTATAACTGTTGAAATAAAAGGGACGAAAGACATATAAATGCAAAAGGGCGTGAGTGTTGCCCGGGTATTTATCCCTCGGAATGGTCCGCCGGGAAGGTCAATTGTCAGCCAACAGTTGCACAAAACCATGAAAGCGATTGAGGTGAGCAGCACATGCACAGACTACGCGGGACCTGGACAGCAGGGGGGACGAGGCTGGAAGGCACAGCAGGGATGACACACCTTCACATTGATTGTATTGCAACGACGCACCGCATTTGTGGTTCGCAGAGTGACTCGCTATTTGAACAGAGATCTGAGCGTGTCGCGCCTCCACCTTTCTCAGCATGGAACATCTCTCCTTGTTAACGTGCCGTGAATGCGCAACTTATCTTTTATTCGTTCATCCAGCACCAGGAACTCGTCACGCCGGCCCTGCTCATTCGCGCCGAGGCCATGGCACGCAACCGCCAAAGAATGACGCAAGCAATGACCCAGTTCCCATCCGTGTCTCTCCGACCACACATGAAGGCCCACAAGTGTGGTAACGTGCCAACATGATTGGCGCCGTCCCTGGTTCTGAACAAAAAGCGGGGTTCGTTTTGGCACACACACACACACACACAACAGGTCCTCTTGCGTTGCTGCAAGTCGCAGACGGTGCGTTGGGTGTCTGCGCTGCGACGGTGGACGAAGTGTATGTGGCGGCGAGTGCGGGAGTCAAGGATATTCTGTTGTCGAATGAGCTCGCGACGCTGGCTGCTGTGAAACGGTTTGTCAAGATTGCGGCCGAGTTTAGTCAAGCGAAACTGCGCATCTGTGTTGACTCTGTTGGGTTGATTCGGTTGTTGAAGGTTGGGCTGGTTTTATGTTGGTCTGTCACGCAATGTAATGCTCATTATTCATGGCTTTTTCAGGAAGCTGGTGCAGCGGCTGTGAATGTGGGTGTCCTTGTTGAAGTGGATGTGGGTCATCATCGGTGCGGATGTCATCCGGACCAAGTTGTGGCGCTTGCCAAAGCAATCTCCGACGCTGGGCTCTCCTTTGACGGAATTCAGTGCTACCAGGGAAAACTACAGCATATTCGAGACCGGGAAGCTAGGCGCGATGCTGTGATGGCCAGTGCTGTTGCTGTTGCAAAGTTGAGCAAGCAAAAGTTGCTTGATGCGGGGATTGAATGTAACATTGTTACGGGAGGTGGAACAGGTACGTTTGTAAGTATTCCGCTGTTGTCGTGGGCAGGTTTTATTTTCCTTCCCCCTTGTATCCGTTCTTAATCCCTTTCCTTTCAAAAACAAAACAAAACAAAACAATAGACTGTGGAGGCTGGAAGTGGTGTATTCACTGAAGTGCAGCCGGGATCCTACCTGTTTATGGATGTAGACTACGGCAAGAACCCTGATACCCCGTTTGAATCAAGCCTTTTCGTTCTGGCTACCATAATTTCCATCGACTCCACCCGTTCGTGGGCTGTTATTGACGCAGGCCACAAAGCAGTCACCATGGACAGCGGTCCTCCTACTATCGTTGGACATGCTGAAACTGTGCAATATACTTCTGGAGGAGATGAGCATGGCATCTTGTCGACAGGCAATGTGGGTGATCTTCCCGTTGAGTTTGAGGTGGGAAAGCAGTTGTGGCTGGTTCCGGGGCATTGCGATCCTACTGTAAATTTGTACTCCACTGTTCATGTGATGGCGGAGGATGGGAAAAGTGAGGTTTGGAAAGTTGGGGGGCATTATCACGAGTATTCTGTGTGACAACTGCGGGTCTCAGTAAAACCAACTCTTTTTGAAGTGCTGTGTTTATGTATGAGACGTTGCAAGTCAACTCGACAGCAATATTTTCAGGGTGCACTAATCACATTACACACAAACGTTACTGTCTTATTGAACGAACACCTCCACAACTGAACAAAGGAAAATGAGCACTTCTAAAGTCCAATCTCAGTGCGCCCGCCCTTAAACTCCAGCGAAGCCCCTTCAAACGCGGTTCCCACTTCCTCACTCACACCGCCCAAATGCTTCGCTAAGAACGCCTCCGTCACAGCCACAAATGAAATATTGTTGGGAGGTCTCGCAAAGCCGTGTCCTTCATCCGGGTACAGCACATATGTCACAGGAATGCTCTTTTCAACCATAGCGTCAAAGATCTGGTCCGACTCTGCCTGTTTGACGCGTGGGTCGTTGGCACCTTGACCAATCAGAAGTGGCCTGCAGATGCTGTCGACTCGTGAAATGGGTGAGCGAGAGAGGAGGAATGCGCGGCCTTCTTCAGTGTCCGTGTCTGCGCCGATGCGGGTCGTGAGCATGGAACGCACGGGTCCCCAGTATGCTGGGATAGAGTCCAATAGTGTTGCGATGTTGGATGGGCCAACGATGCTGACGGAGCAAGCAAAGTATTCGGGAGTGAAGGTCACACCGACGAGGGAAGCGTACCCGCCGTAGGACCCGCCGTGGATGGCAATCTTGTCCTTGATGGCAATACCTTGTTCGACGGCCCAGTTTCCAGCGTCGATGATGTCGTCGTGCATTTTCCCGCCCCATTCGCCTGTGGCTGCATTCAGAAATGCTTTTCCGAAACCTGTTGAGCCGCGGAATTGGGGAGAAAGTACTGCGTAGCCTCGGTTGGCAAAGAGCTGGTGGTACCGGTTGAATCCAAACGGATCACGTCCATAAGGTCCGCCGTGCACGTGCATAACCAGTGGGACTGGTTCCTTGCAGTAACCTTCTCCTTCCTTGTCTTGTGGGACCGTCAGGTAAGCTAGCATGGTCAGACCGTCGCGGGTTGTGATTTCGACAGCTCGCAGACTGGACATTGCGTACTGTTCAAGCACAGGTCTCGTGTTGAACAGGTATGTGGCAGCCTTGGTCTCGCGGCTGTAAAAGTAGTACACGGACGGCTTATCGGCCTTGTTGATTAACACAATCCAAACGCGCCCATCATGGCTCTTGCTCTCGACGACCCATTCACCGCCTTCGCCAGCCTCTGCGTCCAACACCGCAAAGTCGTGCTGCAAGCCGGCATCATCGCTGTCAATGGCGGTGTACTTTTTCTTTTCGTAGTTGGTTTGGTAGGCCAACGGCTTGTGCGTAACTGCATCAATGAGGCAGCCCGCAATGTCGCTGTGCTCGTCACTGCCAATGACCGTGGTTTCCTTGGTTTCCAGGTTGAAAGAAACAAACGCGGAGGTGTTGCGGCCCTTGTAGCTAGCCATGTAAATGGAACTCAGATCGTCACTGAAGCCATATGGATCGCAGTCTCCCCACCCGGCATCTTCGGCGTCCATGTGGAGAGCATGGGTTCCTTCAGATGATTTGGTCACGTCCAGGGAGGCCTTGGAAAGGGTCTTTTCGGTAACGGTTTTGATGGTGGTGGTGGAGATGCCATCTGCGAGGGAGGATGAAGTGACTTTCTCTGTGCGTGTTTTGACTGCGACTTTGTTCAAGTTTGCGGCAAATGTAAGCTTGAGAAGGTGGAAATCAACCGACGAGTCTGGGTTTGCTTTGGTGGCAATGGCGGAGGAGAATTTGTGGTCGACCGTGAATCCGACGCACTTGCTGTCGTTTTCGACGACCAAGGAACTTTCGCCAGTGAAGATGTTTACTAGATACAGGTCCATGGCTGTCGGATCACGCTGGTTGCTGCTGATCAGGAGGTGGTCCGGATATTCGTGCGAGACCCCAGCGACAGCGTTGTTGGTTTTGGCAGCTGGCGTCAGGCACACTTCTGCGCCAGTCTCGACGTTGACGGTATAAACCTTCCAGTCTAAATCAAGATGTTGAGTACGTGTTGCTATCAAATTGGAGTTGAAATAAATACCTTCATCGCCGCCCTTGTCCTGCATGAAGAAGAGTACGTCTGGGTTGGCTGTCCACCCAAACGTGCGGATGCCGCGAGCAGTGTCGTTGGTAACACACTTTGCGTTCTGGATGTCAACGGACACTTGATCGCAGCTGACGACGAACACATTGAGGAGGTTGTTGTGGGGGGCCAGGAACCCGACTCTGGACGCGGTCGAGTTGACTCTTGCGTTCGTGCGCTCTGGGTTGCCAAACAGGTGTGCTCTGGGGATGATGCTGGGCATGCTGGTTGTGCTGTGCAATCAGGTTTCTGTTTTTGCCACTGAGTTGATTGCTCTGAATTGTTTATATTGGGCAATTTGCCCATCATAAAAAATTCAGTCCACGATTTTGCATGTCCCGAAGGCCGCACTTTCCGTGGGGAGGAGGCGTGCACCCGCTTTCGTTCTGTTTCGTAAGCAAAAACTCTCGACGATTGCTTCTTATTTGCGCATTCTGTCGGGAGAAACTCTCGGGAGCGACTCTTGACAGCAACGCGTGACACTCGCACTGACTGGAAACAGGCATTCTGAGAGGCGGTGCTGCTGGGTTGGGCTTCTGCTTCTAATGGGGTCATCTGTTAATTCAGACTGGACCACGCTCGGATGTTTGCACCGCAACTTGTAAACAACGGATGAACCCAATTTATTTCTCAGCTGCCAATTTCATCTCTCCGAAGGACGGCATCCGTCAGGTGGATTCAAAAAAGATGAAAAAAACCTGAGCCAAGATGTCTCGGAAAACAAAACAGAGTTTTGTTGGTATCTTTATTCCGCTGGAATCCCTGAAAAGTCAACTCACTCCTCGTCCGCCTTTCTCGGAATCAACCCACACGGCTGCCCCCACAGTGCCTCGCCCTTTGCCGTCTTGTGTCGATCCCGCTCAATCGCAAACTCAACCGCCGCCTCAATTTCGGCGCAGTACTTTTCCAGCGGCAAATCGCGTACATCGTCTCCAAAAGGCTGCTCAATCTCATCCGCAATCGCCAGCATCCCCAGAAATACAAACGCCACAATAGCACTAATGACGATCGTGAGCCAGGCGCCACAATCCCGAACTGTCACGAACGGGATCCCGCCCAGATAAAATAGCGTTGCTTGGTACAGATGGATTGTGTATGCCAGCGGCGATGGTGTTGTCTTGATGCGGTCCAGCTGCGAGATTTGGTCCTGGATCCCAGAGATCCACCAATAAAACGGGTACGGCGTGGCATCCCGCGAGTACGGGCGCGATAATATGTATGTTTGCACTTCTTGCAAGATTTCGGATGAAGACAAGAATGCGCCAGGCGTGTTTGTGGAAGTGTCGGCAAGTCTGTATTCGTTGCTTTTAGACACGTTTTCTTCGGTCTCTGTCACGTCTGGCACGCTCAAGTTGGGCTTCTCGTTCATTTGCTCGAGCGGCTCGGCTCGGAGATGGTCCATGACCACCGATGCGAGTTTCGAGAGAAGGTGGAGGGCGTCGTGTTTTGCTTCGATCTCGGCGGCGGTGGTTGCATTGTCATATACTGTCACGTACCGCGCGAGATTGAAGATGTGAAAGTAAAGCTTCGACCATAGTTTTCGACCCTCTGCGTACCGGTCACTGTTTTTTTGTGTTTCAGTGAAGGGCTGTCGTGGGAAAAACAAAATGTGGGGATGCTAAACTAAGCTACACTGGTTCTGAACGCAAGCAGCAAGTTCAGCACTATCGTGATAATCATCACGTATGCCGAGTTTGAAGGAAGATCCTTCCACGGATTCAACTCCAAAATCGAAAACGCGCTGACTGCCCCGGCCCAAACAACAACCGCGAATATTGGCCATGCCAACACGGGCACGATAGAAAGTGAGACTTTGAAAATATCTTCCCAATGTCCGTTCACATGGTTTTCCAAATGTCTCGCGGATGCAATGCGTAAATCTGCGTTGCTCTGAAGTGAGGTTTTTGAACGCGACCCAGGTGACTTTGAGCGGTGCTGTGATCTCGCGTCCAGGTGTTTGGATGATGCCAGTGTTTCTGAAGAGTCGATTTCTGGGGCTGCTGTTGCTGCGTATGGGAATATGCTGAGCGTGGGTAGCTCAAGCGTGCTTGCGATGATGAAGTCCTCAGACATTTTTTTTTTGAGGTTTTTGTTGTTTTGGTCCAATGAGCCCTTAAGTTTTTGATTAAGCATGGCGTGAAGTGGGGGATAACCATTCTACTTCATGGAGTACAGAAACCACCCAACTTGGGATGCCGACTATATCACAGCAACTGGACGGTGTTTGCAGCTCCTTGGCTTGCTGTCTTGCTGCTGCTGCTGGCGGCTCCTTACAGAATGCACTCTGTCAGTACATCGCGCGAGACATGTGCTCACCCCCAACAACGCGTTGTGGCACTGATTGGCGCCAATTCCGCGTTTATTGAAACACAACCAAAAAAAAGTTTGCCAAAAAATGAGCCAGTTCGAATTTCGGGGTAAAAACGTCTTCATCAGCGGTAAGAGCTCCGCATGTAGTGCCAACACGCTAGCAGAGCAACTGAATTGAATGTGCAGGTGGCTCGAGAGGTATCGGACTCGCTATTGGCGTCAAACTTGCAAGTCTGGGAGCCAACGTCTGTATTGCTGCAAAGACTGCTGATCCACATCCAAAGGTATCTCTCTTGTCTTCTTTTTCTTTTTATAATTGATGCGGGCTGATTGTTTTTGGTGAATGTACTCTGCAGCTGCCTGGAACCATATTCACGGCTGCCAAGCAGATTGAGGATGCCGGTGGACGCGCACTTCCCGTTCTGTGCGACATTCGCTATGAGGATCAAGTGAATGCGGCTGTTGCAAAGGCCGTCGCTGCGTGAGTCTCGTTGCTTTGAATGATGCTGCTGCGGTGGTGGTTGTGACGACTGTTCTGGCGCACCCAAAAAAATTTATGTGCTTGGTGGCACTTTCACTTTTGAGGGAACGCTTCTCCAACCGGGCGCATCATCTCATTTTGTCGATTGCTGGGATCAGCACCTTTGCTGTCTCTACCTCGAAATGGCTTCTCACCGCAGCTCTTCTTCACATTATATTCCAGATTCGGCGGCATCGATATTCTCATCAACAACGCGAGCGCCATCTCCCTGACTCCCATGACCGAAACAGGCATGAAGAAATACGACCTAATGAACCAAATTAACGGCCGTGGCACGTACCTTTGCACCCTTGCCTGTCTCCCCCACCTCCGCGAAAGCGCCAAAAAGGGTCGCAACCCACACGTACTCACCCTCAGCCCGCCATTGGACATGAGACCCATGTGGTTTGAAAACCACACGGCTTACAGCATTGCGAAGTACAGCATGAGCATGTGTACGTTGGGTCTTGCTGAAGAGTTTAGGCAGTATGGGATTGCTGTGAATTCTCTTTGGCCTTTGACGGCCATCGATACGAGTGCCATGACTGTGATTATCGCGAACCCGGAGGATCCTCCTGAGGAGCTCAAGTACCGTAATGCTGATATCATGGCGGATGCGGCAGCTCTTATGCTCTGTCAGGATGCGCGCAACTACACGTGAGCATCTTTTTTTTTTTCTCGCCTGTTCAACCATTCTGAAAGCGAGTACTTTTTGTGTAATGCAGAGGTCAGTTTGTAATTGACGAAGCGCTGTTGAGACAGGTCGGCGTGAAAGATTTTACCCTCTACAAGATCAACAAGAACTGTCCAGATGAGGAGCTTGCGCCCGACTTTTTCGTTCCTGACGATATTTACGAGGCCGGAAATGCGCCAGCTGTGCAGCGACCGTTTGTCATGAAGACAATCAAGAGTCTGGCCAAGCTGTAGCGTTGTGGAAGAAACAAATGATTTTATTGCGTTTTTTGGGGTTGAATAAAGCTGGTGGTGCCCTTGTTCTCAGATTTTTTCATCCTGCAAAACAGCAAGTCCCAAGCATGAGGTGAGCAACTCAACATGTTCCCTCACTCCACACCCATCGCAGCCAGCATTGCCACCGCATCTATCGCCAGACCCTGGAGAACAATGAGTCGATGCCATTGCCGGGTGGAATGGACGGCATCTAAGGATGTGATGGGGCGATGATCATCCTGCTGTCGAAACACCCAAGCCGAAATGCTAACTTGAAACCTTCCCCCCTCAGCAAGGTTGCCCCATCCCAGGTCCGTGAGGCCGTCCGTCAAGTCATTGCCTTCTCCACCGAGGAGAAGCCAAGAAAGTTCACCGAGACCATCGAACTCCAGATTGGTCTTAAGAACTACGACCCCCAGAGAGACAAGCGTTTCTCCGGAACCGTCCGTCTCCCAAACATCCCCCGTCCACAGATGAAGATCTGCATCCTTGCCGATGCCCGTGACGCTGACCACGCCAAGGAGATCTCCCTCGACTCCATGTCTGTTGAAGACTTGAAGAAGCTCAACAAGAACAAGAAGGCCATCAAGAAGCTTGCCAAGAAGTACGACCAGTTCTTGGCTTCCGAGGCTCTCATCAAGCAGATTCCCCGTCTTCTCGGACCCGGTCTGTCCAAGGCTGGAAAGTTCCCAACCCCAGTCACCCAGCAGGACAACCTTGGTGAGAAGGTCAACGAAATCAAGGCCACCATCAAGTTCCAGTTGAAGAAGGTTCTTTGCATTGGTGTTGCCGTTGGTAACGTCAAGATGACTGAGGACGAGCTCGTCCAGAACATCATGATGTCCGTCAACTTCTTGGTCTCCCTGCTCAAGAAGAACTGGCAAAACGTCAAGTCCCTCTTCATCAAGTCCTCCATGGGCAAGCCAATCCGTCTCTACTAAATGCACACTCGCTTGGGGCTCTCCCCTCGTTTGTGTGCCTTAGTTTTGATTTTTTTTATTTCTGTTATTTGGGACTTGCTGCGGTATAAGAACCAACGCGAGCGCTTCTCTCTTTCTCTTGGAAGGATCGCCAAGTCTTATGGCTGGGTGTGTGGAGTCTTGTGACTTGGTAGCAGTATTTTCTTTCGTTGGCCATGAATGCCAAAATAAACGGTTATTCGTGAACCCAAAGTGGAAAAGAGGTTTTTTATTCAAGAATACGAGGATTGAAAGACATAAGATTACAGAGGCTTGGGTGCGTATTTGACAATAAATATAATGATAGTGTTCGTCGTTGTGGCATATTTAGAGCATTCTCAATGTCTAGATGGCTGCACTAGCGAAGGGGCAGCCTTTTTCTTGTTGACACCAATCATGCTGTACCACGCGCCGCCGACAAGCGTCATTAAAATACCTTGAACAGTTAACAGCGTCAGAAACTTGTGAAAGTCAACACGTTCCAAAAAAGATAAATGCTCACCCATCCCCTTGACAAGACTCAAGACGTATCCAAAGATCCAGACACTGAGACCCAAACTCATCACTTGCTTGACATTTCCAGCAACGGCGATACTCAAAGCGCCCACTTTCTTGTTTGCACTAAAAGACACGTAGTTCAAGAAAAACGCCATGGCTCCATTCATTGCAAGAGCAAGGTACAGCCAATGCAAGTTTGAATACACGCTGCTTCCACTGGTAGCATCCCTGTTACCGAGAAACGCGCGAAACGCGGCAACTTCACCGGTGGAGATGGAGATAAACAGGCATTGAATGCATGAAAGCCCGCTCATGCGCCAGAGGAGTTCGATGGGATGAAATTTGAGGCCATTTCCTGCGAGGAGTGTGTTGGTGGCGATGCCCTTGATGGCGCTGAGAATTACGCCGAAAAATGTTGCGATGAAGCCGGACGCGGTGAATTCGTAGTCACCAAGTGTTGCGAGGCCGACACCGAGGATGACCTTTTTTTTTTTTTTTTTTTTGGAAATTAATGATGGGAGGTTTGGGGTACGCGTCCTTTTGGGAGCAGGGAGGTGAACTTACCATGGAGAGGGAGGAGAAAATGTCATATCCAACGCCATCTTTCCATTTACCCAAAAACATTCGCTCAAGGGCAATAGTGACTGCGGGATTTGTGCTTCGAACAATTTGATGAAATGCGAGGCTGACCATATTCAAGCTGATATTGGATACGGCAATATTGACTGTGTAGAGGGCTGAAAACAGGAGGACAACGATTTGGTCCTTGCGGTTGTTGAGGGGGACTTCGGGGGTGACTGCGCCAACGACTTTGATAATGACGATGCAGCCGAGGTAAGAACCCAACGAGTGAATTGCCGTGAGAAGCCACGGAAAATTGAAGTTAAAGAACTTGAGAATGACCTTGTTGACTGTTTTTTTTTTGCTTTGTAGGTTAAGAGTCCGAACGGTGGCAAGACGGTGGCAAGCAAGCTCAATCACTCACAGATGGTCAGTCCGAGGTTCAGAAAGAAGTAGAATATGACGAGTGCGTACGGGTTCTCGGCAATGCCCTCGAAACGGAACAGCCGCTTGACGGACCACAGACCCGAGACTCTCATCCGCTTCCGGTCCCTCCCACCAAACTCCGAATTCAATAAACTCTCGCCGCCATCAGAGTCGGAGGAAAGATCGAGCAGCGTTTCTTCGGAAGGGTTCTTGACCACGGTGGGTGCGGAGTTGCCGCTGCGCATGGGAGAGGACTGCATGGTTGATGTGTCCGGGGACTGATGCTGTGTTTGGTATGTTTTCATGTTTGTGCTGTTTGGCGGTGACGGAGTTGGGTGGGGACGGGCTTGCACCCCCTGGTCTATCTAAATTACAGTTAAAGTGGTGTAAAATATTTGTGAAGGGGTCAAAATCCCATTCAAAGTTCTCTTCACAAGCAGGCTCTTGTGTGGCTATGTATCCACGGTCAGTTTGAAAGACAGATTGCTCGCTGACACTGTCAAACTTAGCGTTCTAGTTACCTACGCTGGCTCTCATGGCCTACTGACGCCATTGCGGCTCATAAGAACAGATGCCGATTGCACTTAGTGGTAGCAGGTCGGTGGATGGCAGCTACCACCTCAACAGCGCAATTCTGGATGATGAGTGTGGCTTGTCACTGCCCATCTTCAGTGTCCCTTGCATGGTTACCAGCACTTTAATGCATCTTTTGCCAGATAAAGTGGACAGACTGTGTGAGCGTTGCACTGCGGTTACCCGCTTTCGCTTGACAGATTGCACTTTCAGGATGCCGCAGCAAGGTTGTTATCTTCAATGCCGCCCGTGCTCAAGACGCCCATAATGCCGGGTAGTTTCAAGCACCTACCGGTATTGGACATGACAAGTCTCGGCCTTTTCGGGGACTTTTTCTCAAGAGCGCATAAAGCCTTTTTCTTTTTTTTTGTAAATAAAGACCGAAGAAAACGAACTCCATGATGGTGAGCAGCCTGTCCTTCCCTGTATATATCTCCTTCCACGGTGTGCCGACTATCAGAGATGATCGCGTGCGGGTAGAATCCTTACAGAACTACTGAATTCATATGAATGACTTATACCCCTGAGATTTTCGAAACACCCTCCCCGCCATCCTCCTTCCCTGTTCCTCTCCGCTTATGACTTCCATCTAACGAGTGTCTCTTCCTCATCCAGATTATGAGGCTATGAATCCCCGACTTCTAACCGATTGAACTTGGCGCTCTCCGTGAGCTATCTCGGTACGTTGCTTCGAACCCCTTCAACAGTCGCCTTTCCCTTGCTGCAGCATGGTCAGAGATGATCGCGTGCGGGTAGAATCCTTACAGAACTACTGAATTCATATGAATGACTTATACCCCTGAGACCTACTGCCCTCCTCACACCGCCCCCGAGGCCATTGCATCGAATCCTCCCGGCTCATTCTTTTTGTTTTCTCTCTCTCTCTCTCAGATTTGGTCAGATTCTTCAAGCTTCGCCAACATGCGTCTACCGGTATTATGTGAATAGGTAATTATCAGTTTCCACCCCGTTCTCCCCACTGCCCTGCAATGATGTTCACAACCATGCTAATCCTGACAAGGACACAAAGTGTCTTGACCTGGAGACAAACCTTATTCAAAACTTTCTGAGCTCTCCTCTCCCTCACTCTTCTCGCTCTGCCTGCTTCGATCCATGTACTTATTATTCTGCTTTTGTTTAGGTAACTGACATCCGTATCTTGACCTTCCCCCCGTCTCCCTCTCGCTCTCTCTCTCTCTCCCCTTCGTTCTGAACAACAGTAAATAAAACGGCATAAACTGTTGAACAAATTTATGAATTGACTGGAATATATTAAAACCGAAGTGGCAACAAAATTGAACTGAAAAGGGGGGCGATGCTGCGCCATCCGACGATGAAGCTCGCAGGCACTCTGAGACAGCAGCAGCAGCAGCGCATCGTGAATGCCGGGGCGGCGCAGTGTACTATCAACGCGTTGCGCAGAGAGGCGGCGCGGTCGTCGCTTGCCCAGAGCGGTGCTTTGGTGGCGTACTCGGGTGTGTTGTTTGTTGTCGTATGAGCTGCTTTGATAGCACCCCCTTTTCGCTTAGGGCCTGTGTGTATGTGCGTGTATGTATGCTGATGCGATGATTTCTTGTTCTTGCACCAGGCGCCAAGACGGGCAGATCACCCACTGACAAGCGCATTGTTGCCGAGATGCCCTCCATGGTAACATTTGCTGCTTCAATCAATTGCATTCTTTGGCATTCCACCGCATCGTAACCCCCACCGACTCAACCCACTGACTCACTCTGACCTTCGCCACAGAAACGCGTGTGGTGGGGTCCCGTGAACACGCCGCTCCCGCCCTCGTCCTTCGAGTCTGCGCTCTCGCGTGCGCGCAGCTTCCTCTCTCGCCAGCCCGTGCAATGTATGACCCCACTTTCTCCCACAAGTGGCACTTGCAGGCTTGAATAGCAAATTTTTTAATTTCCAACAGATTTTGTTGATGCATATGCCGGTGCCGATGCCCGTTATCGTTTGAAAGTGCGCATCGAGTGCAGCAGAGCGTACCATGCTCTGTTTATGCAGAACATGCTCATCACCCCGACCGCGGACCAGCTGGCGAATTTTGGGGATCCTGATTTTACAATTGTGAATGCCGGCGAATGTCCTGCCGATCCGAGCCTCGCCGGCGTGAACGGGTCGTCAACGCTGATTGCCATTTCGTTTGAGCGGAAAGCTGCCGTGATTCTCGGAACTGAATAGTCCGTTCACTTTCTTTTTTTTCTCAACGCGTTTTGTTTTGTTAAATTTTGTTTAACACAATCATTCATGCTACGTAGTGCCGGAGAAATGAAGAAGGGAGTTTTCACCATCATGCACTACCTGATGCCACTGCGAAATGTGCTGTCCCTTCATGCGGCTGCAAACGAAGGATCCACCGAGGACGACGTGACACTGTTTTTTGGATTGTCTGGGACCGGCAAAACGACCCTCAGTGCAGACGCAAATCGAAAACTGATTGGAGATGATGAGCATTGTTGGTCCAAAGATGGAATTTTCAACATTGAAGGCGTACGTGTTTCTTGTTTGTTGTTGAACACCTCATGTATCTAACCCTCATGTGCTCTACTTTAAGGGATGCTATGCCAAGGCAATTGATTTGTCTGCCGAGAAGGAGCCAGAGATTTACAATGCCATCCGATTTGGCGCAATTCTGGTATTTATATATTGGTAGATTCCAAAACTTTGTATAGTTGGTTGTCTGATTCGCCTCCCAAATTTCAGGAAAATGTCGAAATGGACCCCGTCACTCATGCCGTTGATTTCTCCAGTCGTGCAATTACTGAAAATACCAGGTAAGTAATGGGATAACTACCCTTGATCTTGATAACATCGCTAACGTTGAAGAAACATTTCTAAAACCCTTTTTTAGAGTCTGTTATCCACTCGACTTTATTCCCAACTCAAAGTCTCCATCTGTCGCGAAACATCCCAAAAACATCATCTTCCTCACATGTGACGCGTACGGCGTGTTACCGCCAGTCTCGCTCCTGTCACCTGATCAGGCCATGTATCATTTCCTTGCCGGATACACATCCAAAGTCGCTGGAACAGAGCAAGGGAATTTACGCGGGGCACCAACTGCTACATTCAGTCCATGCTTTGGAGCACCGTTTCTTGTGCACCCACCATCGCTGTATGCAGATTTGTTAAAGCAGCGGCTGGATGAGAGAAAAACGGACGGTGGACCGGGAGTTCGCTGTTGGTTGGTGAATACGGGGTGGATGGGTGGTCCCGCGGGAGGAGAGCGAACTGGAAAGCGGATTCCATTGCAATATTCACGATCGATTGTAGATGCTGTGAGTTATCTTGGAGCTGTTTTGTTTTTCTTTTGGGACATCATCTCAAACTTTTTCCTTGTGCCTGAAAATGCAGATTCACTCTGGCGAGCTTTTAAAGACGATTGAGCAAGAAAGTTGCGTGACGCCGTTCTTTAATTTACGGATTCCTACAAAAGCAGTTGCAGGGATCCCAGCGGCTGATTTCTTTGATCCCGCGAGCGCATGGAAGGCTGAAGGATTCAGTGAGGAAGTATATACCGCAGCACTGCGTCAGCTTTTGGATCGGTTCGAATCAGTCCGCAAAGACGTGTTGAATGGAACTGTTGGAAATGTTGGATGAAAAATGCAACAAGAAGGAGATGTAAACTTTGCAGAGACGGGCCTCTTTTTTAGTGTTTTTTAGCTTTATTTTGATGAGGGTCAAGCTGACGGGCTTGAGGATGTGTGTGTGCGTGTGTGAAGGAGTTGTTGACTCGCTATGATTTGTTTACCCTGACACCAAAAGAAAAAAAAAAAAAAAAAAAAAGAAGCAAGCTTGGCTGAATTAAACAAAACCTCTTTTACTGCGTCTTCACTCCTTTAACGTACTTTTAAATGTAGAAACTTCCTTATAAGAAAAATAAAACTGCAGTGTCAAGCATTATTTGCAGTACGCAGTGGGCCCGGTTCCTTGGCACGTTGTGTTGAAGGGACAAGCGTACTGGTACCATCCAGAGCCACCATTGTAAGTTCCCGATGCAGCCAACGAAATGCACTGGTTAATAAACACAGACTTGGAAGAGCACTGGAACGCGCCTGGTTTACACGAGCTATCAAAGTACTGCCACGGCGTCTTTGGCAACGCACTGTCCGACGCCCCAGCACTCGTTGGAAGCACGTCGTAAAACACGTGTTTATTGGATCCAGAGTCATTGACGACAATATCGGCGCAAGAGGAGAAGGCTTCGTTTTCGGGTTGTCCGCCGTTATCAGCAACGTACGACCAGCGCAGGACTGCCGAGTAGTTTCCTTGCGGGAGGGTGACAGGGATTTGGCCGGTTCCTTTCATGCCGGGGGTTGCGGGGATACCGCATGTGGCGTTCGAGCCAATGATTTCCCATGATTTTTGTTGGTCCCTGCTGATGGAGACGGTGCATCCGCCGCGGTGGAACGCGCTAATGGTCCAGTCAACGACCAATGGCCCACCAGTGAGTGTCTGCGTAAAGACCGGGCCTGGGGGCAGGTAGTTGCAGAGCTTGTCAAAGTTTGGGTGGGGTGGTAGGTTCACGTTGGTAGCGCCTTTGGCGTAGGTGTAGCCGTTTTGTTGGTCTTGTGGGAGCATTCGGATGATGGGGAAGGCCATGATCCCGTGTGCGTTTGCCAAGTGGGTTGTTGTGGAGAGAGCCGTGAGCAGGAGGATGGCCAGTGATGGGTACATTTCGCTGTTGGGGGTGGTAAATCTAGTGGGGGACTCAGCAGTTGAGTTGTTTTGCTGGTTCTTATAGATTATTTGCAAAAATAAGTCAGGTGATGAAGCAGGTGACCTCGTAGGCAAAGCCACCCTTCATTTCGGTTGCCCAGCGCACAACGGCTTTCCCTGTGCTGAGTACTGCGGGTGTGAGTTAGCGAATGAGGGTGAGGGGAACAGTGCGCGTTGTCCTCAGAGATGTCCAGTGTCCAGTGCCCGGTTGTTGTTACGAAGCAGCATTCAAAGGAGCCAATAACAAGATGGAAATGTCAGAGTGAGTACCCGCACGTGACTCTGACACACCTGACCCAAACAATCGGCAAGCTCAACTTGACAATGCCATTCATAAAGTTACACCGCAAAATGTCGGTGGCTCGTGTTGATACCGGCACTCCCCAGCACCACCACTTCCACCAGACAGCACACTCGCTTCAAACAATGGGATCACGCCAGCGAGTTCCACTTATCCTCGCTAGTTTTCATGAATGAGAATCGCGCCCATCCAATGCGTGCACCCTGCTTGGGGCACGATGGATGTCCTGCGCTAACAAGGCACCAGTAGACTGGGTGGTCCAGCATAGAGCTCGTTTAGTTTTCCAACGCAGCAATGAATGACACCCATCCCTGCGCATATGTGCGTCCATGTGTGGTTTGTTCAGACCCCAGTTTGTAAGCAACGATTTCTTCTTTTCGCCAACTCCGACTGGAACCAATTCAAACGAAAAATGGGCGTTCTCTCCGTCGACACAGCCGCACACGCTGCCACTTCTGCCGCCACCTTCGTCCTCCTCGGCAAGCTGTACCTCACAATCGCAGCACAGGGCGGTGCCAGATTCAAGGCCGGATCACGTCCTCCCGAGGTTTGTAACCGTCTCCAACTAAAACGACCCATTTGATACTCAACCTCTCTGTGTCTCCAGGATGCCAAGCTAAGTCTCACCAAGACCATGGGGGCTGCCAAGATTCCCCAGACTTTCGGGCTGGCCACCTCCGCTGCGGCAGATGCCTCTGTGGACACTGTCAAACAAGAAAAGTACAAGATGAATGACCTCCGCTGGCAACGTATCGTCATGAACGACCTTGAGAACATCCCAATTGGTCTCATTATCGCCTGGTCTAGTTTGTTGTCGGCGTACTCTCCCAAGACACACTCCGTGCTCGTGATCAGCTTCGCCGCGTTCAGGTCTTTGGTTTTTGTTATTCTGTGGTTACTCTTGCAGTAAAACTCACAACAAGTTCAAACACTGCAGACTGTTCCACACGTACTCGTACGCCAAAGCTCTTCAACCACACCGCGCAATTGGATGGATCGGTGGAATCACGACCGCCACGCTCATGGCCTTGAACGGGCTCGTCGGTGTTCTTGCGCAACTCTAAACTACCCCCCAATTCGTTGAATGCGCCTCCTTTTATTGAAAGATGGCAATAAAAAAAAACCCCGCAGCAGCGGCCTCATTTTTTACTCAGAACCCTTCTTTGTTGTTGCCGCCTTTTTCGCTTGCTTGTTCTGTTTGGACGCATTGTACTTGACAGTTCTATCTTCGATCGAGTCACACCGCTTCCTCTTCATGATGGGAATGTACGATTTGGAACTCTTTCCACCATACCCTCCAGATTCTCCCGACGCGTTGCCAAGCACACCGTCCCTCGCATACGCATCAAACATTTGTCTGTAGTTTATATTCCTGGCACTGCCAAACGAGTCTACACTGATCTGCTGCAACAGCGCTTCCACCTGTGCAGCCTTAATAGAATGCTCTCGCCACTGTCCCCATAAATTCACAGCAAGTTGCGAGAACGCGTCAGAAGTTTGATACGAAGCGACAACATCCAGATTCTGCTGCTGAACTTGTGAAATGGGTTCCGCGTCAACGCGCCAGTCCAAGACACCGTCGTTGAACCCGCATTCAACCAACACGAGCGGGATTTCGCTGGCCATTCCGTAAATGGGTCGTCCAGCATTATCGGGGTGTTTCGAAAGGTCCGTCAGATCGTTGATGAGGGAAACGGGTTCAAGGCCGCGGCCAATCAGGTGCAAGATGGCTGTCATGCACCGAACTTGGTGCCACAAGAACGCGTGTCCTTTGACTTCAAATACAAGGAACGATTCGGGTGCGACTGTGACTTCAGAGTCCTCTATCAAATCATTTGATGGAGCCAAAAAGTTGGTTGTTGTGGGCAAGTTTGAATGACGTGTCCGAAGCGGCTCAACACTAGCGTCCAAAACAGTTCGCACATATGTTTTGACGTTTTTCGAAGGATCGACTTTGCAGAAATGGCGGTAATCTTTGGCGCCAATGTACAATTTCGCAGCTTCCTGCATGCGTTTCAAATCAAGACCTTCGGCAGGGAAAAAGTAGCGATACCGCCTAAACGTGCAATCAAATCGCGAGCTAAACTGCGGTGCGATAGGTGACCATGCCAGAATGCGTATATCGGGTGGTAAAATGTGATTCAATCGAGCCACATATTGAATTTCGGAACAGTCCTCGGGCACAGGCGTGAATGCCTTGTCAGGCAAGGAAACGTCCATCAAGTCCTGCGAGGTTGCATGAGTATTCTCCGCCTCGCCTTCATTCTCATTGTCTTCATCGTCGTCATTGAGTCTTTTTCTTTTCAATTCGGGTTCCGATTCGGACGGCCAGTTGCAAGTGCCTTCAGCGCCGATGGGTAAATTGGATCGAACAAGGCAAGAAACCACTTGTCCGAATGAGGAAACGCCTCTGTCTGTGCGGCCACACCGGGTCCAGTTACAGCCCTTCCCTGAAGCATCCGGAATCAATCGAGCCGTGTACAAAGCCTGGAACAACGCCGACTCAACTAAGAACGCATTGTCGGGTCAGCTGTATGCATTGGCCAAAACTGGGGGAAACACCTACTCGTCGGAATGCCTGAGCCCGTTTCCTGGGCGGCGAGGCCGTGATAGTTCCAGCCCAGGTATGCAACTTTAAGCGCAATTGGACGCGCAGAGTGTTTGCTGAAATCGAACGGGCGCAGGTTCTGTGTCTTTTTTCCTTTCTGTTTCTTGGTGTGGTTGAGCGGTGGGGTTCCTTTGGCGTTCTCTTCGAGGGTGAATTCAGGCTTGGTGTGCGGTTTTGATGGACCGTCCGCTGTTGCTGTTGCTGAAGAAGCCTCGAGACGGGCAATATGCTCGATCAGGGCCTCTTTGCTCCATTGGGAGTAGTCGCTCATGTTTTCTTTTTATAATTCTTTTTTTTTTTCATATTTTACAGATTTTAAGTTTAGCTTTGTCCGACGCCCCAGACAGAGCACCACAATGACATCTTTCCAAACTCACACTAGCTCCTGTTGGACAGCCGTGGAAAACAGTTTCGTGCTTTTAAAGGGGGACTTTCTTGGAATGCCACCCAGTTCCCTTCCACCCCTTCCGCTCCCTCTACTCCATGTCTGCATTGCTCGAACCTCCCCCTGTTTGGACTGCAGTCAATGCCGTATCAGATATTGCAATACCGCAGCGTCAGATTCGCGTAATTGAATTTTTCACAACTCCACAATTTCCAACGAGTCAGCCTCGCGACTCTCCTGCACTGCCAACACTGTCACCACTACCTAAGCCAGCAGTAACAATGAGGAGAACAAGCACGACTGGCATCCAGCGTCACTCGCAGTGCATGGATACACGGTCGAGCGTAGAGATAAACGCGCACAATTTTTTCGGTGGTGCTTCTGGATCACGTGCCGCTTGACAGTCACCTGTCAGACCACCTGACACACCGTATTATTAGAAGAGGGAAAGCAGCTCAACCAAACACCATAAAAAAAGAAGGCAGCAAAACTCTCCCGGAACCCAACCCATCCCAACAATGATCCACTCCGCCGTCCTCCTCACAACCCTCCTGGCCTCAGTCCAAGTCTCCGCCCATGGCATCATGGCATGGCCCATCGCCCGTGTCCTCCCCCAAGACCAGCAAAACGGTTACACCTACACAATGGGCGCCATCAACGTGAACCTCGGCCCACACCCAGCCTTCGACAAACTCTGCAACTACCTCCCCCCAGGCCCAGTCTTTACCCAAACCCTCACAGCCGGCGCTGCAACCGTCGACTACAACATCATGAACTCCCACCAAGGAGGCTGTGTCGCTTACATTTCCCGAGACAACCAGAAAACTTGGCAAGTTATTGGCACGGACCCTAAATGCGGTGTGCGCGGCGAGAATGCGTCCGGCCAAGGCTCCATCAATGTCACTCTCCCAGCTGGAGAATATAACGCAGTCATTCGTTGGTCCTACATCGCCAACAACGGTGGCCAGCCTGAAAACGAAGCCTTCGGCGGCTGCGCTGACGTCAAAGTCTCCAGTACCGGATCCAACTCGCACAACAAGTACCTCCTATTGTCTCAGACGGAACCATCCCAGGTGCCAAAGAGTGGAGACAAGTACTGGGACATGAGCTGCAAGGCGGGTACCACTCAATGTGACGGTACAAACTTTATTTCCCAGTGCATTTCGCTGGCTGCGTCTGGTGGCTGGAGTGGAGGCTCCTCGTTCTACTCGTACCAGTGCCCCAAAGGTACCACCTGCAAGACTGTCGGTACCACCCCTGCTTGCGCCTAAAGCGCGGTTTTTGAAACGTGCTCTTTAGAAGTTTTCCTCCCTATGAAGCCTGGTTGTTTGAGTAATAAAAAGACGCTGATTCTCTCGTTGAACATTTCAACAACATGAACAAACAACAGTTTTTACTTGGAACATGATACAAAAATGTGGCAAACATATAAACGCGAAAAATACCCCCAGAAAAAAAAAACACAGTTCTGTCACATCTATTAGCCTCCACAGCCTCCACCACCACATCCACCTCCACCGCAACCGCCACCCCCACAGCCACCGCCACCGCCACCACTATCACCACCTCCTCCACAACCAGCACCGCTTGAATCAGCGCCACAATTTCCACCAGATGCCACAACAGAACCACAGCCACCATACCCGCCACAACTTGCTCCGCCGCATGAAAAGTGTCCACAGCCTGCATACCACCCGCATCCTCCCCAGTACACGGGGCCGTAAAAGGCAGGACCTGTTTTTGTTTTTGTTTTTTTTAATTTTTCGCTATTGTTGAAAAAGAGAACAGTTTACCATAACCCCATGGATGGAAGCGAGGTCCGTCTGACAATCGAAAAGAAAAGGAAAAAACGTCAGTAAAAAAACCAAAAAAAACCAAAAAAAAAAAACTTACACATTCCCCAACCCCCACAAACAGCCGCACACGAATAACACCCACCCACCAAATAAGTCCCCGTCGACCTCTGACCACTCCCTGGAGGAATCGTTTGAAAAGTCCCAAGCGGTGCTCCAATCGGATACATGTACGCTGACCTACGCGTCGCAATCGGGGGAGGAGTAGGATCATGCACAGCACAACCGCCTTGCAAGTTCGTAGTAGGTCGAGTCACAGTCACAGCGCGTTCTTGCGCAGTGCGAGTGTATTCCGGGTACACGAGTGCAGCAGGGCGACGGAACCATTTTGCTTCTTCTTGGTGGGCGCTGTATTGTTCCTTGTAGTGGCGTTTCCATGCTTTGGAAGTGACGTTGAAGGATTTGTTTAGAGTGTCGGATTCGACGCTGTCGTCGTGGTTGATGACTCGGCCAAGTTCGGCCAGGCCAAATTCTTGGTATTGGAGAGGGAAGCATTGGTGTGTATGCCACATCAAATCGACATCTGAACACAAACCAGTTCAGCAACGCGTCCAATACCAAAAAAAAAAAAGCAACTCACCCAAAGTCGGAACCAAAAACTTTCCCGGTTCCTTCTTCATGAGCGCCAAAAAGTTGCGGTACCGAATGGTAGCTCGTGGAAGCGCGTCACGTTCACACCAATCAACAATCCCGCCCACCATTTTCCCCGTAAACCCTCGCTGCCGAATCACAGCCGAAACAAGATCCAAACTCAATGGGACCGGAATATCCTTGTACGCGCGAAACATTTTCGGAACCGTACTCCGCCGCACATTGTTTTTAAGCGCTTTCACCATCCGCAGCCGCGTAAACTGCGCACGCATCCCATTTTCCACATGGTCCCATGAACACGTGTGTGAATGTTCTCCTTGGAGATAAAAGTCTTCCTCTGTTGGAACCACAACACTCAGATCTTGAGACGCTTTCGCCACATTCAGAGCTGAGGTCTTTTCATCCAATGCCGATCCAAACATGATGCGCCCAGTCCCATAAAACCGCTCACAGTCGGTAATGAATCGTTTTGCAGACACGTTGCTTGCTGTGCTCGTTTCGTGACACAATGGACATACAATGCCAGTATCTTTCATGCGGTAGTAGACAAACTGCCGCGGGTCCACATCAAAGGCTCCTTTACACCAGATACAGGCGTAACGGAATGGAGATGAATCAGTCATGTAAATTGAAAAGGGTTCTTTGGTGAATGCTTCCCAGACTTCGATGGAGCCGTCTTTGGGGAGATAGTCGATTCCTGGGACAGCGTGCATGCGGGCGAAGGGGATGGAATATGCACTGGGAGCTCCAAAAACGAAAAAGCAGTCTTCGAGATAGCGAAGTGGGTTCAACATGTGAGAATGCCACATGAGCGCGACGTCTGCGACAGTGAACAGAGCAAAAATAATAAAAAGGAGGTACAGGTCAGCTCTTTACGACAAGCGCGACATATTGCATCACTAACCGAGTGGCGGCAACGGCATGCTTTCAAGCGTCGGAGTCGTTTCTCTCAACAGGTCCAGCCACATCAAATACCGCTGTTCGGCACGGCACAAAAAGATCCAGTCCACCATCTGATCCTTGTCTTCGAGCAACGAGAAACGGTTCAACAAGCCCAAATGAGCCGTGGCTGTTTCTACACTGACGACTTGGTTAAGCACAATGGCTTGAACGGGTACAACCGAGACTGTTGTGGAGTCGTTCTTTTTAAATTTCGAAAAGAAGCCGACTTTTTTGTTTGTCACTGATGGGGCTCGGCCTTGGGATAAAACGGGCGGCATGGGAATGGATTGAGGCTTTACATCATTGATGAAGGACTTTTTTGGAGAAACGGGAGAAGCAGGGTACGATGGAGGCTGTCCTGATGGTGCTGGGACAACTGGTAACATGTCTGGAAGGCTCGTAAAAGAAGGAGTGAACAAGGTCTCGGCCTTCGAAGAAACTGGAGATTGGATAAGGGACGGCAAACTGTGTGACGAATCGTTTAAGGAAGCAAGAGCGTCACTTGGAACAATCGGACTGAGAGCAACAGACGGAGGCTTAACACCAGAGTATGTTGATTCAACCAAGTGGTGGATTGGCACCAGCCCTTTTGCCCTTGACGTGAGATTTTCTCCAAACGCCATTCCATCTGGATATACGTGGCTGAGAAGAAGATTATGAGTCAGATATGCTCAACAGACATAGTTTAAACTTACTAAATATGCATAGTTTCGTTTTCGTTGACAGCAATCTCATCGGTCTCGGTGGGTTTAAAGCCGCGCAGACACGTAAACATGCCCACGACATTCAGCTCAAGATCATGCTTCGAAACGGCTTCCTGGTTGTTTGAAGCGTTGCGAACGAGGCGAGGAACTGCTCCCGCATCAAACAAGTCTCCCAGTTGCGTGATGACAACAGGAACATCGACAACAGCCACAGGGATTGAAGACGCGTCTCCGAAAATCTCCAATCGCAACGTGTAGCTGTACGAGAACATGGTCGTTTCCAAGCTGCAAAAGACATCGGCAGGTACAGCAAGTTTCATGGACTTTGACAGCTCGTGAGATGAGCCTTGGATGACTTCAGAGACCGAGGTCCAGACTTGTGAGTCAGCAGCAGAGCTGGTGTCACCAATTGCCTCACCGTTACGAACAGTTAGTTTGGAGCGAAGCGACAAAACTGATTTTGACAGCCTAATTGGGCTGTCTTGTGGCACAAACAAATCCAATTCGGCGAAAAAAAAGCCACCAGGCAAAACGGCCCGGCGTGCAATCGTAAGCAAGTAGTTGAGATCCGAATTCAAGTTTCCGTCGTCTCCGTTCGCAAGTGATAACGGTGTCTGCGATGCCAGTACAAGTGCGCGCATTGATGCGGGGGGAAGAACAAACAGTTCGGCTTGAGTCTCCTTCATGTGTTTGACGCCAGCAATGTAGTAGACCACGATTGCTTTGATGGTATAGCGCACGGAGAGTGGCGATGCTGAGTCAGCACTTGACAGCGGTGCCCAAGCATAGTCTTGTTCCGATTGGGTGACACTGGTCGATGTGAGGGGGAAAGATGGCGGAAGACCGGTTGCAGCAATGGTGGTTGCCGTCGCGAGAGGAACTGCGAACGACAGACTCGAGCGAGGTAGTGGACCTTCGGTGGCCGAGTCAAACAGGATTTGACTCGCGGCCAAGAGCGACGTTCTGTTCTCGCCTGCAATGGCTACGCCCTTGATTCCTACCGCAATCTGCACATTCTCGAGTGCAGCGACACCTGTTGGAAGGTATTAGCCAGATGAGGAAATGGCATGTGCACGCACTGTAACACACACCTCCTTCAACTCCCTCAAGGTCTACGTGACCCTTTACAACCATATCGTTGGGCCCGCCTGTGTCGATTGCAAAGAAGCGGGCGTCGCTGCTGCGCAAGCGGATGTCTGCGATCATTCGCTTGTGTTGGTGTGTGTGGCTGGTGGCGTTGAAACGTGTTTTTTTGGACTGATTTACTTTCGCTTGTCCGCCAGTTTATTTTACGCGGGTCGCTCAAAATGTTCAAACCCATTGGATACCCTCCACCCCACCCGATACAAGTCATTTGTGATGCTGTCGCCCATCACGTGTATATTGTGTGTATGTGTTTGAGTTGTCCGTTTTGAAAGATAATTTATTGGCAGGCTCAGAAAGTGACTCGTGCTAAAACATATTTTGATTTGAGTTGTGCCAAAACTGCCTTATGGAGTCTCGCTAACGCAAAACTATCGGCGGATAAATGTCTCATAGCGTGGTAGAACATCGTCGTCGCCGCCTGTGATCTGCAATTCTCCAACCCCACTCGCCAGCGATCCCATCGCACCATCGCTACTTACAACAGCCTCATTACTAGCGCCACTTGCTGCAACATTGGCTCCTCCAACCCCACCAAACTCGACACTCTCCCCCCTCCTTACCCTCTCCAACTGATCCAGAATCAAAAGCCGCGGACCCAACTTGCTCAACTTGTACACGTTCATCAACACATCCGAATTCGCTTGCACAAGGTCTTGCATTGTTGTCCCTTTTTCCAAAATGATTTGCGCGGTATCTTCTTTGGCACCGAGCGTTTTCAACCACCCGCCAACTTGCATCGGACTCCAGGCAAACGGATCCCGCAAGTTTTGAAACATGGACGACTGTGCCGATGAATTCGATGCAGCTGGTGCCGTCGGCGGCGGTGAATACGCGAGCTTGATTTTACTCAAATGATCATGAATCAGCAGTCGCGGTCCCAATTTTTGAATCAAATATCGCTGCTGCAAAACTTCTGGTGAAGATTCACGAAGCAGCTGGTCCATGCGAATCTGCCTGGAAAGGATCACGGACAGCGTTTCTTGCTTGGCGCCAAGCGTGCGCAGCCATTCGGCCACCTGCCCGCTGTTCCAAGTATACGGGTTCCCGGAGAGATCCATGCTTGTAGGGAGGTAACTGGAAATGGACGATGAGCCTGACGCTGGTTCGGCGACGCTGGATGAACGCGGTTGGAGATTGGGTGGCGGGTATGCGGGTGGGGTCGGCGTTGTAGCACGGGAGATTGACTGCGGAGGAGGATAGTGCGGAATGTGCATCATATTGGTCATGCTCTTTCCGTAATGGTTTTGAGGAAAGTTGGGCGGGGGTCCAGAAGGAGGCTGTGGGGTGAAACTTCGCGGAGGAAGACTTGCACGAGAGTTGCTGCTGACACTATCACTTCGATTCGACTCCATGCTATCAAATCGAGGTGGAATTGGAGAAAAGAGCGGAAGACTTTGGGCGTGATAATGTGGGAGATTTTGAACAGTTGAACTTAAAGTGGCGGGATGTGATTGATGGGTATTTTCTAAATGCGCAAAAGATGATGACGGCATCGGCATCGAGTGCGATTGGTAAGCCTCTGGCGACACTTCGGCGGGCGGGCTTCGGACCACCTCGTGAGCTGCCAGTGCTCGCATGGACACCATGGACAATCTCTGAGGGTACGGCCTCACTGAAAGCATCGTGGGACGATCAGCCGAGGGCAGAGAATTCGAAGCGTATGGCGTGGAATGTCCGAGGGAGCTATGGCGCCCTTGAGGATGGTGTTGTTCGGGGGTGGTTGAAGGGGTGCTGTATGAGTGGAAAGCTCGACTGGGCTGTGCCGACGGCGGCGGAGGAATGCTTGCTAAAGATAGCGGTATTGGGTACGGGGCGCCGTTCGGCAGAGTTGCAATGGTTGGTGGGTTGAACTGGTTGTAAGTCGGATAGTTGTGCTGCTGACTCAGGTGATTCGGTAGATTGTGTTGCTGCCATAAGTTCGGGTGACTTTGATGCAATGGCTGGTTTGATGGCTTTGCATCGTTGTAGATGAATGAGGGGAGTGGTCTGGGAGCAAGCGAGGGTTCAGCAGGTCCCCAGGCGGCAGGTGAAGGAGTTCTCTCTGACTGCCCTCTTACTGCCACAGCCTTGGCAACGTGCACGCCTGGATTCGACGGATGAAGCTCTTCGCGCCGGTCTCTGTTGTTGGAATGCCTGTTCTGCCACATGAGTTTCAGAACACTTTTTATTTAAGGTTCACTGGATCTGAAATATTTTGTATTTACGTCCAATAAATAAATAAAGACTTGAACAAGTTGTTAAAAACAAAAGCAAAAGCACAAACTCCAGCCCAGCCAAATCCACCCAAGTTAACACTCCCACACCCCACTGCCATCAGCCATGAATTCGAGTCCACCCCTGTTGGAGCTCGTATTCCGAAGTTGCATCTTCATGACCTTCTACTGTATCGTCCACGTTATTGTCGACGTGCTGTACGCCCGTGCCGCCACTTCCAAGTTCAGACTGTCCTTCTCCGAGCGCATCTCGGTCGCTGAGAAAGTGTGCTCATCCATCAATGCCGTCTACGCATCGGCATCTGCCTTCACCATCATATTTATACGGAATTCCTTCACTGCGGATGCTTTCAATGGTGAGTTTCCTTTTTGTCTTTGTTTTCTCTCCTTCCGAGTATATGGCAGTCACTGGATGGCTGGGATGTCAACCCGCCCCTCGTGTCGCGCCATCCCCATGCGCCCGATTCGGAGAAATTCTGGATAAATGACTAAAACTCGTTTATTGGTGAAATGCAGGCGCCAACTGCACTTCTCCAATGTCTGCGCTTCTCAGCGTGTATCCGAAAGCACCGGCAGATGTAGGCTTCATCAGCTCTCTTCTGGATCCAGATTGGTTTCTGCCGGCGTACATTGGTTACTCCATCTATGACTGCGTAACCATGTACTTTCAAGGCGATAATCATTGGAGCATGTGGGTGCACCACTTGGTTGGGATTTACGGTGCCATTGGAAACCTGCATATTCGAAAGGTTTGCCCCCTTTTTTTTTTTTTTTTTCTTGGCTTGGGTTTTTCTTGTCTGACAAATCCTGGCTTTGAAATCATGGAAAAAAAAAATGCATGCGCAGCTTTCAGTGCTGTCCACATTCGCGCTTGGAACTGAAATCACCGCTTTATTCGTAAACCTTGTCTGGTACGCGGAAACTCTCGATCTCAACCGCCCACAACAAATCCTTGCCCGAAGAGCCTCAATAACAGCCGCAATGGGCGACGAAGACGATACACCCCTCGTAACACCCACAATGACTCCAAGCAATTCCGAAACCGCGCTCGACAAGGCACCGCTCCTCTCGACACCCCCTGCCGCGTCTTCTCCAAGCGACTCCACCACAACTCCCGAAACTAGCAAAAAATCCGCATCGAAACGAAAAATGCGAGCGGCAAAAAAGGCGCCAGCAACTTTAACGCTGGTGTTGGTGCAATTCATGCGAACGCTCAGTTTTATTCTGTTTCGAATCACTGCTGTGCCGTATAGTTTCTACCTTGTTGGAACGTTGGGTCGAACTGAGGCGTTCTCGTTTATGACGCTTATCGATATGGTTGCGGTTGTGTGGAACGGATTCAGCACGTGTCCGAAAAGTTTACTAGCGTGGGATATGGATCGAATGTTTGGAGTGACTGCGTTGATTGTACAGGTGTTGTTTGGGGCGCTGAATGTGGTGTGGACGCTTGTGGCTGTTAAAGTTGCAAAGCGTGATTTGAGGAGATATATCGCGGGTTCTCGAGGTAGTGAGAATGCGGGAAAGTTGAAGGAGGAATAATTATAGTGACGCGTGGGAGACTGAGACAGAGAGAATGTGTTTATTTTTATTTTCACCCCCCCCATGCACCCGCCCACACACATTTCTCTGTGAGAATCATCTAATAAAATTTTGAATTGTTGAAGCCACCACTGCGGCAAGTGACGAATTAACTCAACTTTGAATGGTGTGTTTTATTTACACTGCATGATAGTGAACAATAGTGTGATGGATATAAGTGGGACTCTCCACTGAAAAATGTTGTGTTCTTTGAATGAGAGTATTGTGTGTGGTCAAAGAAAAAGTTCAGCTGGCCAATCAACTATTTTGCAGAAGAAATGTGCCTGAACGAAATACACCAACAACTATTTATTTGAAATTCGTTGATAATTATTTTTATTTATTTTCTTTCATATTATTAAAACAATGACTGTTACAATTCCATCCACAACTGTGAGAAACCGATTCTTAAAGACCCTCCCTATTGGAACAATCTATAAGGACCCACGAAACGAACACCACTATGAAGTTCAAGAGCGTAAAATTAATTCCACTCTTTCAAAAGTAGGAGTGCCTTATTTTGGTTCAAACGAACCTGTTGTTATAGAAGTACCTGATAAATGGATGAAAATGGTCAACCCAGTGAGAGCCAACATTAACCAATCAATGAAGGAACGTATTGTTGAACTAGAAGAGACTGTCAAACAATTACAGTCTGAATTGAATGAGAGTAATAATCCAGATTTCGAGAGGTTGTCAGTTATTGAAATAAAACATTCATTACTGGATAAAATAAAACAATTAATGAATGGGAAGGAATATTATGAGACTGACAGCGAGTTGTTCTTTGTAGACAATAGTTTGGTTTATTATCTGAGAAAGAAGAGCAGCGGTGATAATGAAAAGAGAATTCAGAGAATCAAGACTGATTTAATGAAGGGAGACACGAACCTGTGTAAAGAACTCCATCACAACCAGCCAGCTATCCAAAAGAGACTCTACCATCACTTGAAGAAGGAGATTGATGAAGAGAAGATTGTTGAAATAAAGAGACGTTAATCGTCATCTGATTCGACACCTTGTGCCATGTGTATGCGCTCAAGAAACTGTCCAATTGCATCAGTACTTGGACTCCTTGTATTATTTGATTCTTTTCGTTTGGTGGTGATAAAGACTGAGTTTGCCTGTTCAACTTCAATGAAAACAGGCTCACTTGGACTTGAAGCACATGTAGTGTGTACTGTTGATTCGATGATTGCATCATTGGACATCGATTTGATGGTTGTGATAGTTGCCTTTGATGGAAGCTTTGTTAGTGCGATTGGGGCAATCACCCATTTTGAACATTCGTTCCGATAAATTAAAACAACAGCGTCGTGTGTGGTCAGCACACCTCCTTCGTTTAAACTTTCATTTAACTCAACTTTAAATCCTTGTTTATTCAAATCCCATCCATTGAATTCAATTGGTGTCATGTTTCGTTGAACAATTCCAGTCTTGCATTTCGTTTCAAAGTGACTCTGTAATGTTTTTCTTGATAGCACTTTTCTTTGACATATGAAGCATTAGTCACAGTCTTCTACATGCTCATTGAGATTCCACTTCAATACTTGCATTTTACAGTTTTCATTGGTGCATGATTCTAAAAAGGGTGTTAAAGTAACCTGCATCTGTTTATTATGAAATAACGATTCAGTCTTACACTGCGGGCACTTTTGTCCCAATCGATGGCGACATTTGACACAAACAAAGTGTGAATTTGAACCATTTGCACACTGAATAATTGGGAAATTGATGTTTTCAAGGCAGACACAACAGGTCAAGTCTGATGGTTTTATATTCACTGAGTAGTTTACTATTGGTTCCATTTTATAATATAAGCAAAAGATTTTAAATTTAAATATAAGCAAAAGATTTGAAGTTTAACGAAAATGGAATTTTTGGACCAATCAAAAAAGTTGGTATTTTTTACGACGATTACAATTTTTGACCCAACGCGTTATTTTCCTTTCTCGAAATCAGCTTCAGATTCCAATAAGAATTGATATTCTTGAAGTCTTCAT
Organism: Chytriomyces cf. hyalinus JEL632; assembly: GCA_025435555.1. Classification (NCBI taxonomy): domain Eukaryota; kingdom Fungi; phylum Chytridiomycota; class Chytridiomycetes; order Chytridiales; family Chytriomycetaceae; genus Chytriomyces; species Chytriomyces cf. hyalinus JEL632. Next base: position 348,815 of record JAIWWG010000002.1, on the reverse strand, counting down.
CAGTGGTATGTTGGCATCGTGGCCTGATGTGGTCTATTTCATATCCTTGTGGAACTACTCCATCGGGAATACCAAGACGCTCCAGAAGCTCTCGTCTCTTTACAAAAGTATGTTTCAAACTAAAGTCATCAGAACATCCCTTTCGAATAATGTAGTTGATTACTCGAACAGCCTCAATTCTCTTTTGTTTGAGTTCATCTTTCATGTCTCGCTCTCTCTTCTTCCTTTGCTTCAGTCTGTCAAAATCAGTATCTCTTGTTTCTTTATGTTTTACGTGGTCATCAACTACATTTATATATTCCTTTTTAGTGGTCCGACTTATCGCCATGTATCGCATATCTTTGGCCATTCTACTCCATTCATGGATAGTGAATGGCTCTCTAATTGAATCTCCTTGAACTCGATGAACTGTCGAACAATAATTTACCCAGAAATATAACTGAAATTCCTCAACAGTAATCTCAATCTTGTCGTTGGTCACTGTGTCTTCGAATAATATCAAAGGCTCAATCTTTTTCACTGTAAATGTTGCACTATTAACAAGTCCGAGCTTTTTGTAGTTTCTATTTGAAATCACTGGAGTGCCAACCATCAACAGAGCATCTTGTGAGTTTGGGTCATCTTTATTTGCTTCAATTCTAATCATTTTTGTTGAATATCAGTCTCAAGTGATGGAGCACTGTTTACTTCAATAAAGGTTAAGTCTCCCTGATTCATCTCTTATTCTCTACTGCAGATAAAGAAGAGTCACGCACCTCACCATTCCACCAACCTCAATACATATGGGCATGAATTATGACATTGAGTAGGGTAAACGTCTAGTAGATACTATAACAAGGAATGAATACACGAATACACGTGTTCTATGAAGGGTGTGGACTTGTAGATGATGATAGCTTATTTCACTACATGACTTCAACTATTCTTGCTCTGATCAAGCATAAAGATGGTTGAAAGTAATTGTCTGGAATATATATGATGCTGGCCTAGTTGTTAAGGTTCGCGACTACAGACCAACAGGTCCCTGGTTCAACCCACACTGCTGCCAGTTTCATGCAGCTATCTTCTGATCTTTATAGAGAAATAAGCAGAAGAAGAAGAAATAGAAATCAACTTGGAAAAGTATTCTATTACTACTTTTGTATGACTAATATGTCAAGCCAGTCAAGCAATTAATCAATAACCTTACCCAGTGTGGGGATATTAATTATGATTGACAAGCCTTAACTGTCAGCCAGTAATGAATTGTCAGCACTGACTCACTTTTTCAGCAATTTCAAACTGCAAAATGAAAAATGGATGATTTCACATCAAATCTCATTTGTAGAACTGAAATGACAAATGAAATGGAAAAAAGGGTGGCTCAAAAGTGAAACTGAAGAAAGCCCAATGAGATTTTGCAGGAGCCAAAAATGTATATAAGGAGAGCTGTTTTGTTGTGTTGTGATTCACCTTAAGATAATAAATCCTATCAAAGCCCAAAACCCAAATCCTCACAATTTTCTTTTTCTTCAGTTTGTCTCGTTGCATCATAATGTCATTGATTTGTTTACGCTTTGCGTGAGTGTACGCTAGATTAACTCGAGTAAACAAGTGTTTGTTGTCAAAATCGCCTGGATTCAATGTATGTACAATATCAAATAATACTGTCACTGAGTTGTCTGAACGGTGATTAATTAAGAGCTCTGTTATACTGTAATCAACTAGTTCCTTCAATGCCATCGTATTAAGGTAATCATATTTCCGGTTGTTTTTCTCTACTCCTCCTAACTGTTTATAGTCACCAACTAACACAAACTTGACTTTTGTTTGTAGCTTCACATAATACAAGATTTCATAAATTGCTGCTCTCAACATGCCAACTTCATCAATGAAAATGAATTGACATCTGCTGGCTTCCTTGACTGCTTCCTTCAAGTTGTCATTGTTGTCAATATGAAAGAAATGATGGACTGTCTGACCGTTAATCAATCTCGCTGCCTTGTTTGTACTTGCCAAGAGTACAAATGAACCTGGCACCAATTCTTTCATGGTTTCCCTCACTTCTGTCGATTTTCCTGTACCTGCCATTCCAGTTAATAACTGACGCTCTAATCTGTTTTCTGTTGGAATCCAGTCTCTATTCTCGAACTGAAATTTATATGTACTCTTGAACGGCTCAGACACTTTGTACTCCTTTGGTAATGCTTCAACTCGATAATTGCCAATACCTAATTTACACTCAATGTCATTGCCATCCTCAACTACAACGCAATCAGTCTTCAATCGAACTATTCTGCCTCCCATCTTCATTGCTAATTGATGCAGCATCATATTGCCATTATCGATAACTTGCCAGTATATTGGAATCGTATTGAAATGCTTTGGTGTGTCATTCTTGATGGAAATGTGATATAGCTTTGGTTCTTGTGAAAAGCATGAATACACTGTATTGTTGTTCGAGAAAAAGTATCGAACTGCATCATTCAAACTCATTGTAAACCTATCCATTTGCTTTTTATCACTTCTTTTGTTCAAACATCCTACGAAACAGTTTATCATCAGCTTTGCATTATCGCCGCTCTTGTCATATATCCTCTTTACAAAATCATTAAAGTAGTCTGCTTTGAGAGTTTTACTTGGAATGATTTCATAGACAATCTTGAGGGACATGCCAATCATTCCAGTCTCAAATCTTGAGCAGCGAACCAATCTCTAATTGAAGCTTGATTGAGCTTAATCTGATTGAAACTCAGCGAAGTGTGAATGAAACGAGGGTAGTCTTGAATGAAACGCACAAAAGACATGTAGCTGAAGTAGGTACTCTTAGCGACACCAGTAAGTTCGTGTATGACAGGGTAGCATTTGGCTTTAGACAGTACTTTCTTCCCATCCTTGTGTTGCAGTTCAAACATGAGAGCCTCCAGTGCGGTACCCATATTCATATACAGCGATAGTGCCTTGTAGTGCTGAAACTCGATTTTCTGGGCACAGTCTTTGATATAGACAGCCAGTCCTTTGGCAGAGAGCTTGTCGTACCGACGAGGTTCCACATCAGTCTTGAGGATTGCAGTTGGACCAATGAAGGTCAGGAATTGCTTGACTTTCAGGTGCTTGTCCTTAGGTAGCGGTTCGGCAAGCGAAGGAGGCAAATCTTCCGCATTAAGTTCCTCATATCCTTCGTAGGTGTCGTCTTCTCCGGGAGTTACACCCTGACATTTGACAATCGCTTTGGCAAAGAGCTTGAGAACCCGCCAGTCAACATCATTGACATCTCCCAACAGGTCCATGATGCGTTCTGTGGGATGATTCTTGCATCGAAGAACCCAATCAACAACAACTACCATTTCGTTGGACATTTTTTTGCCACCTGCAAAATTGTCAAGATTTTATAGACCGAAAAACTTCCAAAATGTTCTTTTTGTTTCCACCACTGTAAAGTCATTATTATTTTAACTACCTTTTTTGCAATAAAAACAAGAAATAAGTCCAACTAGCTTAAAAAACCCCATCAGTCACATCTCTGTATCTCACTCTTCATCCACAAACCCCCCATTGGCAGTCACTAGACACGTGGTAAATTCATGAAGCAACCGTACAACTACAATTCTGTCGTCGACACCTTCCCAACCCCGTCTGGTTTTCATCAACTCTAAGTCTGTCTATTTTCGAAAACATTAAAAGAAAATCGCATGACGCAGTTACAAAGTTACAATTTTACCCGAGTCGAGAATTCATTTGTAGACATTCCGGCACTCTTGGCATCATTAAGCTGAATTGACATAACAAGGACCCGGTTGATGATGTAATCACTATCATCCGTGATGCTATAATTACGTATAAGTTAGTGTTAATTTAAGTTAAACAGACTGATTACCGGTCAAAAACAAAGTCATCCGGGTCAATGACGTGTCCTGTGATTGGACTGATGTAGCCAAGACGTTCAAGCAATTCCTTTACATCACGAAGTTCCCATTTGCGTATGTCTTTCAGTTTCGAAACGCCGAATTTCAGGTTCTTGTTCAAAATATAAGCTCGGCGTTTGTCCATGTGTTGATTCTTCCATTTCGTATTTGCCACAGCCAAGATTGCGTCTTTCACTGATTGCGGTACAACTTTTTTGGGCTTGAAGTATATCCCAGTAATCAGACCGTTCAAAGCTCCTGCAGCCTCAGCAAAGTCAATACGTCTGTAAACCTGAATCATTGCGTTGAGACGCTCAGTATTGTACTTGTTTTTCAATCTAATGGTTTAAACAGATAAGCCAGTGAGTGAAGGTTCTAAAAAATTTTACGCTACCTTTGGTAGGCAATGCAATCCACGTTCATTCGTTGTCCAGGTGCATTCACAGCCAATTCACTGTCTTCCCGGTCAAGAGACAACATCCCAAGACCTGAATGAGATAAAAGAACCAATGCCATTGTTGACTGTTCGCCAATGAAATTCGAATCCAACACCTTGCGGAGCATTATTGCAACAGCCTCATCCGATAGTTCGTCCAGATGAGTGGGAACTGAGGGGTTGAACGCAACTTTGTCAATACAGGCAGTAAGTCGTTTGAGAACAAATGAATAGCAGGCGCGTGGAGTCGGTTTGTACTTTTGAGGAGTGTTGAACCAGTGGACGTTGTGAGCTGGCAACCAGTTGTCGTTTTCAGCTAAGTTGTAGGAAAGTCTCTTCAGGAAGGCTTCTGGGTTCGTCCGACGAGCGTCATTATTCTAATGAATGAAAGAGTGTCAAACAAAGTCCAAAAGGATAGAACATGTCTCGTGCGAGACATGTTTAAAAGGGGCTCCAATTGGAGAATATGATGGGGAACGATGGGGAGAATGAGGGAGAAATATTGGCTGAGGAGAACACGACCCGGCTGAGGGTCGTGTTTAATAGAGGGCATCTCGGCTATTTTGTTGGGGTGAATTTGACACTTACCACCAGGTTTCCGGTTGTGGGATGACTCTGAGCAACATATTCATTGACTTCCGGTGAGTTGGCTCCAAACTGAGCAGTGAGTTTGGCCTTTTGTTTCTTGAAAACCTTATCACGTTCAAGTGCCTATTCATAAGAAATCATTAGTTAAAAAGTCAAAAGAGAGAGAACACGACCCGGCTGAGGGTCGTGTTTAATGGAGGGGGGTTTGGGGGCATCTCGGCTATTTTGTTGGGGTGAGGAGTACATGGAATTTTATAGGATGTACGATGGGATGATGGAAAGATGAGGGCCAATTGGAGAATATGATGGGGGAATGATGGGGCATATAAAGGCAGAATGGAGGGACATACATGCGGATTTCCAGTGACTGGGTCATGGTTTACTCCAATCTTCTGACATTCGCCTGCGCAATGTCCTTGATATGTATAATTTCCGGCCTTTCGCTTTTGAAGGGCTCCTGCAATTTTCCAATCCATAGCAACATCGCATTCTTGACAATTCTTCGGCGGTGGTTCAGAGATTTTGCCCGTTAATGGATTTAGCAATTTTTTGTAGTTTTTCTTGCCAAGACTCGTGAGGATGACACCGCCATACTAAAACAAAAAATCAACAATGCAAGAAAAATTACTCGAAAAGGACCACATACTGATTCAGGCACCTCCCCATCCATCTTGGCCTATTTTTTTAAAAGAAAAAAAGAGGGGAAAGTTCAGAACGGTCGTCCTTTTATATGTGTTTTCAAAGAAATCACGTGATGTACCTGTGGAGCAGCGACGAGGTCATTTGAGAGCAGTAGGGTGAGTGGTGACGGCTATTGGGAAAAGATTAAAAATTGCCTAGTCTGCCGAGAATCCCCCTCACCTTAGCATGTCCCGAAATAGTAAGGCTTGGGGTGATTTGATGACGGTCCTGATATTCTGCGATGGGAATTCTTGGATTGTTGTAAAAGTTGCGGGTGTTGTTTTTCTGTTGAGTCCATGTACAAAAAGAGTTAACACTCCAGTAAAGACAGAAGAAACAAAGAACAAACCTGAGACTCATCTATATCTGTATCTATGTTGTCTACGTCTAATAATTGCGATGATAATTTGCTCTGCTTTGAGAAAGCAGAAGGGCGAACATCGACTTCCAAAATCCCTACAGACGAAAATCCGACTTCTCAGGCGGTTTCTATTTGAAGAATTAAGTATGAGTTGAAAAAATAAAACGAAAAAGGCGTCACCATCTCACGGGGATTCTTTTCCTTCTCCTTGGATACAGAAGATGATGCCGATTGTTGAACACGTGCGAGAGACGACTCCTCAAAATCAGAATCGCCAGTCTCGTAACCATCGGGCCGGTTTTCCAGTGCAGGTGCAGGACGGAAGAAAAACGTTCTGATGTCTGTCTGGACAGACACTCCTTCCTTCCTGCCGTCAACTTTCGTCTTCTTCGTTGTTGTTGCTGTTGTTGTTGCCTTCTTGTTTCCGTTCTGTTTGCGCTTCATTGTGCTGGTTTGGATTCGTCTAATTTTTGTGCTGAATTTGAAAATCTACTTCAGTGAAAGCTATTTACACTCGCTAAAGAATACAAGCGAACACATACACTGAATCCATCACATTATTCATCACTAACTCTTAGTGTAAATAAAACAGACTATTCAAAGTTGAGTTGATTTGTCACTTGCCGCAGTGGTGGCGTCAACAATTCAAAATTTTATTAGAGGATTCTCACAGAAAAGTGTGTGGGCGGGTGCATGGGGGGGGGGGTCTTTTCCGTCCTTTTTTGCAAAAGAAAAGAGGGAGGTTTTTTATTCTATTTTCTTCTAAAACCCGTGATGTTCTTCTTGGCTTTTTGTGGTGCATGGTTTTGCTTGCCTCATTCCCAATGATGTCTTAGGTGCGGGAGTATCTTTTTATTGTCTTGAATTAAACGACATGCGTGACTGCATTTCAGTAGTTAATACTGCTAGATGTGATTGTACTTCAACACGGCAGATTCCCTCCAATTCGCATCATACTCACTCATACAGTGGCGGCTTTTCATAAGCCAACGCACTCTGCTGTACACTCTGTACCCTCAATTCTGCCACAGCCTCCTCAAACACAACTTGATCCCAAATCGTATCAAACCCGAGTTCATTGAAATCGGCACGTTGCAGAATCAAAAGAACGCGTCCAGTTACTTCTTGTCCTGATCCACCCATCATATTCCCTTTGTTAAATCAAACCAAAGATATACATGCGCAGGGAAAATACTTACTTAAAACTGTCTCTGAGACCTTAATGTTGCCTAATCGTTCGCGTATCCATTCGGCCGTTTCGTATTGGTTCCAGTGTTTGGGGTCGTCTGGGCGTCGCGCATTTGGATGTGGAAACTGCTGGGAGTTTGCCGTGTATTCGGCGGTATGCGTCAAAGGCTGAAATTGGGGGAACGCCGCCATCTTGATCCCCAGCTGAGTTGACTTGATTTCGGATGTGATTTCGACTGGTAGAGTTGCTTTACAGATTGGCGAGGCATGATTGTGTAGTTGTTGCTGTTGTAACGCTGGATGAGTATCGTAAAGAATTTCTGCAGTTGTTGGCTGTGACGTTTTTTCGGAAGCTGATGAACGAGATTCGTTCAACGTTATGGAAACACTGCTATGCGGATCTTCACGGGCCGCCAGGAACCCTTCTGATTCTGAACCGTCAAAATGTTTCGCGCCATGAGTGAGTTCAGAGCCAGAATCGCTTGAACTGCTCGCCGAGAACGGATCGTACGCTCTCAAACTGGGTGTAATTCTGGACGCGCAACCAAGAAAACGTTATGCGTATCAACAAAAATGAATGCGTTCGAGGTTGTGCGGAGGGTCTTACGTTGGCTGCCGGTCTTCGAATGCAAGCGCCGACTTCTTCTTGACGAGTTTTTGGCGGAACCAGAGAATTGTTGCCGCGACAAATCCGACAAAGATAAATCCACCCATAACGCCGCCAATGAGAACGCCAGAACTAGGATTTGCTTGCTTCGGTTCGTTGGTCTCGGGTGAGCATGAAGTGAAGTTGCAAGGAATGGAGCTGTTGGGAGTGTTTGAGTCCAGCAACCTTTTTTTGTGAATGAAAAAGTTTTTTAACGTCAAGATGGGCGAGTTTCAACGGTGAGACGCCGTACAAAGTTTTGAGTCTGGGCAGGGCAGAAATTTCTGTGGGGACAGGTCCTGTCAACTGGTTTCCTGCAAGGTTGCTGGGAAAAAGCACTTCTTATGAACTGCAGGCAAAATCAATCACAGAAAGAGAGCGCACATTTCCGTCAGACTCGAAAGCCGCCCAAGTTCCGTTGGAATCGTTCCTGAAAGCTGGTTGTTGTTGAACTGGCTGTGTTTTTTTTTTTTTTTTTTTCGAAAGCGTGAGTAGAAGGCTGGAATGAGGAAGTGTATGCGGGTGGTGCTCACATCAACTCGAGTTTTGAGAGAAGTCCAAGCTGTGTTGGAATGCTGCCATTCAACTGGTTCGTTGCTAAATATCTTGAAAAGAGAGTGAGTTGCTTGGCGCCTTGCACCATTCAAAGAACCCACATACGAGTCAAGCTAGTAAGCAGACCCAGCTCGGTTGGAATGGGTCCAGTGAGATGGTATGTGCTCAGAGATCTGGATGGGAAACATGAGTTTGATGACCAATTGATGACCCATCCATCGAGGTTAACACCCACATCAACTCGACAGCTCCCTCTTTGTTGCACTTTGTAACAGAGCAGCAATTGTTGGCAAACAGGCCCGGCTGCCACTTGGCCAGGACGGCGCAGTCTGATGAGGAGTTGAAGGCGGACATTTTCCCCTGTTCAACACTTTGAACCGTTTCACAAACCACGATCCACCTTGGTAACTTAAACAGCTTCAAAACACGCGCGCAAATTAGCAGTGCATCCAGAAAGAGTGAAGTTGTTTACTTAGCCATCATCTTAGCCACTGCTGAAGGTTCGACCACGCCGCCGTCTCAGAAGCATTGTTGGAATCCGCAGGGGATGCAAGCATGGTTGAATTCTGCTGAGGTAGAAGCGGCGATTGTTTCCGAGGATTGCAGCGGGAAATAAAAATTTGGTTTCCACTTCGGCGAACCTGAATACGGGTCACCATCATTTTATTGACCACGATCAAAAGGATATGAAAAACACCAACCACCCCAAAAAACTTGCTCAATCAATTGCTTCTCAGCAAATCATTAGTTTACAAAAAGGCGACTAATCAGTTACTTCACAGCGGCTCATAACGTGGGAACCCGTTCACACTATAGGCGGCGCTATATCCAGACAGCTTCTCACTCTCCCTACAACTCCTTGTGGCCTCCTTGAACGTGATTGGCTTGTTGCTCGCGCTGTTTTCCTCGCAAGAAACAAACCTATCGCCTTGCGCGTTTTCCCGCACAAAGAAGCCAGTCTTTGTATACCACGGCTTGGAGCGAATGGAAGTGGACAAAAGACTGTTGCTACACACAATGTGGACTAGAAGACTACTCATGGACGGCTGCAACACGCCGGCAAGGATGGTGGAAATCAGAAACAGAGACACAAACAGACACCCTTGCCAGCCAGTGAATTCAATAAGGATCTTGTCGCGGGCCGTTGCTTCATGATTAGAGAAAGCAGTGTGAACAATGTTGTTGCTTTGCTGCCAGGCACCCAGTATGTATTGATCTGCTGTTCCGTCATTTTCAAAAGCCGAGGTGCCTTTCAAAGCGTCGCAGTCTCTCTGTCCAACGAATTCTTGGATGGCAATGTTGTCCACGCGTCTCTCAACGAGGTGCATGTCTTCCATGTTAATTGGGCCAAATCCAGGACTGGTGCTGGGAAGTACAGTGTAGTTTCGACGTTTCCAATCAGCAGAAAGTCTAAAGTCTTGGGAGTTTGGCATGTAGGCGTGATATACAAAGTCCCAGGCTGAACCCGTTCCTTGTGACTTTGTTGAAACAAAAATGGCAACCGTCCGATTTGCTGTGTATCTGGTATATGTTCCATGGTCGTAGCACATCATGAACTCCCATACTTTTTTGTCGTGCAAGTCAACGCCATACGCGGTACAATCAATTTCTATGGCCGTCGGCGTATTGTTGGTTTTTGAAATCGTAACCACCGCGGTCACAGCAGCATCACAACCTTCGGATCCTGAGGGTGAAAGGCTCGACAATCCTTCGTAGTACATTGCCACAGCGTACTTGATGTCAGTCTTGCGGCTCAATGGCACATCAAGCCCAAGAACGGCAGCCCCGGAGGGACCCACTCGACTGAGTCTAGTCATCGTGCTTGATTCAAGTGCTGCCAACAGATTCGAAGGTGTGACTATTTGGCGCATGGTCTGAAAGCCAACCGTCAAATTTAACCCCTCTTTGCAGTTTGGGTTTGCGTTGAATTTGGCCACCATGGATCCGACGCTGCTGGCAACTGTCTGCGAAGGCCCGTCTCTTGGCACACACCATTCAACATTGGCACGCCGCTTTCCGAACCGCTCACTGAAGGCCACCTCGTTCGTTTTAGCGTTCAGTGGCCAAACCGTAGCAATAGGAGGGTTTAAAGCGGGTACTAGGAGTTGGTGAATTGCTGCTGGGATGGCTGCAATGACGATGGCCAATATAAGAACGCTGCAACCAACACCAAAGTGTCCTTTGCTGCGGCCCTCGGGAGAAACTCGAAACATATCCTTTACGATGGAAACCGTCCCCGCATTGGCCATAAGAGCAACATGTACATATCCTTTGCTGCTAAGGGCCATGGCTATAGTACCCAGAATGATGTCGGCCAGGAAGGGTGCGATGATGGAAGCCAGGAAAATGCTGAACGCGCTCCCGACATAGAGACTGCGACCTGACACAATGACCGTGAAGAATTCTTGGGCGCTGGCAGTGAGAGATGTCGTGTTTCCCATCTTTTTGATTGTTCTGAACAAACGTGTGTGCGCGCGTATTTTCCGTTGGCAAAAGAATTGTTGAACAAGCGCAAAAATTTGTTGAACAAGCTTCTGATCAAAAGGACTCGTGAGCAGTATCTTTGCCCATCAGGAGGAGTGATACAAGGACGCGTCAGGGTTGGATGTGATGCACCACTATCGATTGGCGCAGTAACCGTTGTTCACTATTGTGTGGTCGTTGCAAAATCCCCTTTTCAGTCCTCGATTTTTTTGAGCGCGCGTTTGAACAAGTTGAATATTGAACACTCACTTGCTGGTTCATGAAGGTGGCACTCTGCGTGGCACTCAAGATTTATCAACAATTCTGCTTTCCAGTTCACCGAACTTGAATAAGGACAACCGCGTTTTATTGAATGTCGGCGACCATGAAGAAAAGGACACGAAAAACACCACCAAGAAACCGGCAACCAAATCAATTGCTTCTCAGCAAATCGTTCGTGCGCAACCCTTCCCCGCTAGAAACGGCGTTATATCCAGACAACTTCTCACCCTCTTGACAACTCCTTGTGGCTTGCTTAAACGTGAGCGGCTTGAAGCTAGCGTTGTCCTCCTCGCACGACACAAACTTGTCACCTTGCGCGTTTTGCCGCACAAAGAAGCCAGTCCTTGTGTACCAAGGCTTGGACCGAACTGATGTTGACAAAAGACTGTTGCTACACGTCATGTGGACGAGAAGACTTCCCATGGACGGCTGAAACACAATGGCTGCAATGGCCGCCACCAGAAACAGAGAAAGAAACAGGATCCCTTGCCAGCCAGTGAATTCAATAAGGATCTTGTCGCGGGCCGTTGCTTCATGACTGGAGAAGGCAGTGTGAACAACGCTGCCGCTCTGCTGCCAAGCTCCCAGGACGTAGTGATCTGCTGTGGCGTCATTATTAAAGTCTGCTAATATATCGGTGTCCAACGCGCGGCACTCTCCCAGTCCCACGAATTCTTGGAGGGCAATGTTATCCACTCTTAGCTCAACAAGACGCATTTCTGCCATCTTAATTGGGTCGGATGGAACGACATCGCTGGGATTTACAGTGTAGTTTTTACCGTTCCAGTCCGTGAATAATAGAAAACTCCGCGACTCTGGCATGTACGCGTGATAAACAAAATCCCAAGATGAACCCGTTACTTGGGTCTTGTTTGAAACGAAGATGGCAACGGTCCGATTTGCAGATGTATATCTGCCGAACGGTCCATGGTCGTAGCACATGATGAACTCCCATGCTGTATTGTCATGCTTATCAACACCATACGCTGTGCAGGAAACTTGAGTGGCCGTTGGAATTTTGCTGGTTTTTGATATTGCAACTACCGTGGTCACAGCCGCGTCACAACTTTTTTTGTCCGACTTTGAGGGTGACAGAGTTGATAATCCCTCATAGTAACTTGCAACGGCATACTTGATGTCTGTCTTGCGGCTCAATGGCACATCAAGGCCAAGAACGGTACCTGCGGTGGAGCCTACTCGACTTAGCCGAGTCATCGTGCTTGATTCAAGTCCCGCCAGTAGATTTGCAGGCGTGACTGTTTCGTGCTTGGTCGGAAAGCTGAGAGGCAGATTATATCCCTCTATACAGTTTGGGTTTGCACTGAATTTGGCCACCACAGATCCTACGCTGCTGGCAACTGTCTGCGTGGGTCCGTCTCTTGGCACACACCATTCAACATTGGCACGTCTTCTTCCAAACCGTTCACTGAAAGCTTGCTCGCCCGACCGTGCGTTCAGTGGCCAGACCGTAGCAATAGGAGGATTGGATGTGGGTACCAGAAGTTGGTGAATCCCTGCAGGAATAGCCGCAATGATGATGGCCAATATGAGAACGCTGGAACCGACACCAAAGTGTACTGTGTTGCGGCCATCGCGCCTGACTCGAAACATATCCTTCACGATGGAAACCGTCCCCGCATTAGCCATAAGAGCGACATGCACGAATCCTTTGCTGCTGAGGGCCATAGCAATCAATCCCAGAATGATATCAGCCAGGAACGGCGCAATGAGGGAGGCAAGGAAAATACTGAATGCACTCCCGACAAAGACGCTGCGGCCCGACACAATGACCGTGAAGAATTCTTGGGCACTGGCAGTAAGAGAGGTCGCGTTTCCCATGTCTGATTCTTCTGAACTTGCGCTTCCCAAAAAGTTCAAGCTGCTTAAATATAATTTTGAAAACAAATTGTTGAACAGGTTTTCTGGGCTTGAGCGTGCTTATTTTGTTGGAGCGAGAACTGCGTCTTTGCCCATCAAAAGGGACGCGGCAGACTGGATGCACTGCATTGGACCTCGTTCCACCTTCACTGTCAGTTGTCGCAGCGACAGTACAGCCTCTCTGGTGTGCCGATCGTAATCAGCCTTGTTCATTTTGCGTGGCACTAATTTCGATTGGAGAAACCCTAACATCTCTTACTAACAAGTTTCAAACCTGAGTCTCACTCCTTGCCGGGTGGCAGCTGCGTGGCACTCACGAGTTATCAGCCTACCAAATGCATTCATGCAGCCATGAGGGTACGTGCGATCAATGCGTTGGAGTTGAATGAGAGTCTTTTCTGTCGTCGATTTTTCCCTCTTGCTTCTTCTAGCGCCATTCCTGTTGCTGAGTGTGCGCTGGTTTGTTTTTGAACACCTTCTCCCTGCCACTCCTTCTTCTTCTTCAAGTTTCTTTCTTGAATTTCATCCCAATAAAATATCGGGCTTGTGTGCTTGAGCGAGGTCTTCGCTCTCTCTCCCCGCACCCGCTTTCTGCTGAAGCCCGGTCTCCAAATTTGAGTCACGATTGTATTGAACCGATATATTTTACATCAGTTAAAATATTGAGTTTGTCTTATTGGAACTTGTACCACCGTTGCAACTGCCGCCATGACAGCAAGATGGCAACTTTTCTCACAGAAACTCTCGTCCAAGGAATCCATGAATCAACATAGTAAGGGCCGAGGTGGAAGCAGCGAAAGCTGTGTTATGGGTCAGTCGGAAATAAAATTTATATTTCAGGTCGGCGAACTTAAAGTCAACACGGAACCGGCAACCCATCCAAAAAAAAACGCGACTTCATTAATTGCTTCTCACCAAATCGCTCGTTTGCATCGCGTCCTCAGTGGGAGCAGCGGTGTATCCAGACGGCTTCTTGTCACTTTCTTGACAACTCTTTGTGGTTCGCTTGAACGTGACCGGCTTGACGCCAGCGTCATTTTCCTCGCACAAAACAAACTTGCCGCCTCGCGCATTTTGCCGCACAAAGAAACATGTCCTTGTGCACCACGGTTTCGACTTGGCTGATGTCGACGCAAGACTGTTGCTGCATGCAATGTTCACCAAAAGTTTTCCCATAGGCGGCTTCAAAGTTAAGGCCGTAATGGCCGCCAACACAAACAGACTCAGAAACAGACGCCTTGCCAGCTGGCGAATTCAATGAGAATCATGTCACGGGTCGTTGCTTGGTAAGCGGAGTAGTCAGTGTGAACAATGTTGCCGCTCTGTTGCCATGATCCCAGGATGTAGTGGTCTGCTGTACCGTCGTTCTCAAATGCTGGGTCTGAGCCGTTACCTTTCAAAGCGCGGCACTCTCTCTTTCCCACGAATTCTTGGATGGTGATATCATCTACTCGCATGTCAACAAGTCGCATTTCTTCCATATTGAGTGGGTCGAATTCAATGACCTTGCCGGGATCTAAAGTGTAGTATCGACGTTTCCAGTCAGTGAGTAGAGTAAATTCCCGCAACTTTGGCGTGTACGCACTATAGACAAAGTCCCAGGATGAACCCGTTGCTTGTGCCTTGGTTGATACAAAAATGGCAACCGTCCGATTTTCTGCTTTATACGCGCCGACTTTTCCATGGTGGTAGCACATAATAAACTCATATGATGTTTTATCATGCATGTCAACGCCGTATGCGGTACAGTCAATTTCTGTGGCCGTCGGGGTTTTACTGGTTCTTGATATTGTAACCACCGTCGTCACAGCAGCGTCACAGCCTTTGGAACCTGAGGGTGAAAGGTCCGACAATCCTTCATAATGGCTTTCGATAGCGTATTTGATGTCAGTCTTGCGGCTCAGCGGCACATCAAGTCCAAGAATGGTACCCGCGGCAGGAGCCACTCGACTGAGCCTAATCATCGTGCTTGATTCAAGTGCTGTCAACAGATTCGAAGGTGTGACTATTTGGCGCATGGTCTGAAAGCCAACCGTCAAATTTAACCCCTCTTTGCAGTTTGGGTTTGCGTTGAATTTGGCCACCATGGATCCGACGCTGCTGGCAACTGTCTGTGAGGGCCCGTCTCTCGGTACACACCATTCAACCTTGCCACGTCTTCTTCCAAACCGTTCACTGAAGGCCAGCTCACCCGACCGTGCGTTCAATGGCCAGACCGTAGCAATTGGGGGATTGGATGTGGGTACTAGGAGTTGGTGAATCCCTGCCGGGATTGCCGCAACAAAGATGGCCAATAGAAGAACGGTAAAACCGACGCCAAAGTGTGCTTTGCTTTGAAGGGTGCAACGAGGGAGGCGAGGAAAATGCTGAACGCACTTCCGACATAGACACTGCGGCCCGAGAATTTGATGGTGAAGAATTCTTGGGCACTGGCAGTGAGAGAGTTCACGTTTTCCATGTCGTAGGTTTTTGAACAAACTTGTGCGGGACTTTGCCCAAAATTTATACTGTGTCGATTGGAAAGAATTGTTGAGCAGGGTTCAATGAGAGCAATTTTGTTGGTTGGGCTTGAGCGAGCTTACTTTCCCTTCCTGGATCAGCACGCGAGAGCAGCATCGCGGGCCACGGTGAGAATGCGCGTCAGACTGGATGTGCTGCATTGGACGCAGCACATTCCTTCTAGGTTTTCGCAGGGACAGTGCAGCTTCTCCCAGCTTCTCCCGTTTGCCTCGTCACGAAGGATCGTGTTCAATATTGCATCCAGCTTGAAAATTCCGATTTCTGCGTTTGAAAATCATTTTATTCTTACTACCCGCCGTTGAACAAGTTTCTGTTGAACACTTACTGGTTGGTTCAGACGAGATCCAGCGATGACAGTATACAGGAAGCCCGCCAGTCAGCAACCGTAACCCCGTGAGTCCACAGAGAATCAAGCACGATTTCCGGATGTCGCGCTCCAACAAAAACAATGCGAGTGATTATTGCCCATCAGGCAACCCAATCACCAGGATTTGACTGCTTCTGTTCATTGCTCTCGGGCGAGTATATTGATGAGTTTGATCGCGATGGAGTTTTCAGCAGTCAGACGTCCAAAGTTCGAAAGTTCGAAAGACTGAGCGGGGCCGATAGTTCTGTTGGGAGCAGACCCCGTGAAATGAATTCCCGCAAGGTTGCTGGAACAAAAGAAGGGACCTTGTTGAATCACATCCGTTAAAATTCGAAAGCCGGCCAAGTTCCGTCGGAATCCTTCCAGAAAGCTGAAGGCTGGAATGGGTAATGCGGGGGTTCTCACTTAATTCGAGTTTTGAGAGGAGTCCGAGAAGTCCGAGCTGCGTTGGAATGCTGCCAGTCAGAAGTGACTGCTCTTGCCGTGGGCACGATCGAAGTCCACCCCGTCACGGCAGCTCTCCTAAAGGCTCTCGACTTTGAGAACCTACCAGGTGCGCAGGTTGTCAACCCACAGGCTGCGGCCGTTGAGCGTGTGCCTGGATTCAACCGTGGCCCTCGCCAAGCGCGCAAGCAGGAGAGAGCGGTGTCTCTATTCGAACATCAGGAACGAGCTTAAATCAAGTGGATCGAGTCAACTTTGCATGCGATGTGTTCGCTTTATCGATAAATGTTCACAGTCAAAAAGATATTGATACAATGCATGTCGAACTGGAGAATGTCCGATCACTTGTCTCCTTGTTGAAGGCAGTGCAGCCGCAGAACAGCGGGTCTTCAAATGCAGCGACGAATAAGCTGCGCATTCTGGTCCAAGCAAGCGAGGAGAGAGGCGGCCTCGCGCTGAGTGTGTTGCTGCCACACAGGGTGAGCATGCATACCTCAAGCTGTCTAACCGTGACTCACTGTACCTCTTGAATCCCACCAGACATGCCAGCTCAACGCTCTCCTGCCCATGAGCGTATTCTCAATGTTTTCTGTTTCGAACACCTCCGACAACGCCAACAACGCCAACAACGAAAACAACGCCAACAACATGGACTCGGATGCTCTTGTTCTCTGCGTGGACATGGACTCTCTCATTGAATCCGCCTGCATTTTTGGCGGCTCGTCCGCGTCTCCGTTCACCGCGATCAACGAATCAGACTCTCAACCGCAACAACCTCACCCACTCAACAGCAACAACCACCAACGAAACCCCATCGGCGCGGCCATGGGAGGATACCCCCCGCGAGCCGGTTACCATTCACAAAAACATGCGAATCCTTCCATGTCCGATTTGCAAGTTGTGTCACTGTCGATGCAGCATGATCCGGCGGAAAGTACTCTTGTCTTGGCGTGAGCTAGTTTTTGTTTCAGGATATTCAATATTTCATCCTCTGTGTGGTTGCTCATTCTTGTTGTCCGTGGCAGTCTTCAAAACGCGGGTATCAAGACGGTGGCAAAACTGAAAACAATGGACGTTGAAAGCACACAAGAAGAGTTGTCTGAAATTGAGACTCAATTTGCCGCAAATGATGTTGCTTGTAAAGTTCTCATGAAGGTGTGATTACCCCCCCTCGCCACATCAAAACGTTAATTTTACAAAACAGTCCGTTTGGCTATCGCACGCAATCTCCGAGTTGGACGCAACCACAGACACGTTTTGCATTCAAGTGCAAGATAAAACTCCACACTTGCAAATTTCTTCAAAAGGAATGGCTGGCGAAACGACGGTTGAATATGAAGGAGGGCAAGGATTACCTGTTTCATCGCCAAATGCAGATGAACATGATGCGCTCGAAAGTGTTGAATGTCCAAACGGAATGGTGTCACAAGAGTTGAGAGAATTCTGTTTGGTTTTGGTTTTTGGTTTGGATTAACGATGGGGTTTTTTTTTACGTCAGATACAAGTACTCTGTTGTTCAGCCTGTGCTGAAGCAATTGCTTCTATTGTCTGCCAAAGTCAGCATGCGTATCAATACGGAAGGAATTCTTTCCATGCAGGTGGCAATTTTATTTTGAGAGGTTCCAGATCCATGTCGCGAAATAAGTGTCTCTCTTGCAATGAGCAGTTTATGGTCCCAGTTCAAGCAAATGAGCCAACAAGTGTTGCTTCGACTGCAGATATGGGCTATGTGAATTTTGTGGTGAGTTGTTTTCCATTTATTTTGAAGACGAAGTCTGAAGTGGAAACTAATTCCCCCTTTTTAACAGTGTCTCCCAGATATTGGATCTGCATAAAAGCTGCAATTACGGGGCAAACGTAGCGTCGTAACTGCCGGCATGACAGCAGCTTGATGGAATTCGTGTGGTGCAAGGGCCAGAAACTCTCGTCCAAGGAATCCATGAATCATGAGCGGCGAAAGCTGTGTTATGGGTCAGCAGGAAATAAAATTTGGTTTTCAGGTCGGCGAGTTTCTGAAACCACTGCCGACAAAGATACTACGTCCCGAGACAATGATCGTGAAAAAGTCTTCGGCACTTACGGCGAGAGAAGCAAAGTTTCCCATGTCTGCGAGTGCAGGCATTTCGCCGGCTTTTTATATTGCGCTGAACATCGAAATGAGCAGAGTCTGTTGAACATGTTTCTTGAAATTCTTCCTGATTGTTCGAACCGACGAAAAGTACCACTCGAACAACGTGCAGCACCAACACCGCTCGTCGTACTCTGTTCGATTATTACCCCGACTTTTATCTCGTACAAAATGTCAGTAAGGCCTGAGTTTGAAAGTCTTCAATTATCTTGGCGATGGTACAGTCGCGATACTCGCAAGGATAAACAAACAACCTACCAAAGTTGCTGACTCACTCATGACGGAATTTGTGATGAATTCATTTTGCTGTTGAGCGAGAGTCAAGCTGTTGGTAAACAGCAACGAATGAGACCCGATTTCCCAATGTGGCGGATCAACAAAAACAAAAAAGTATGCGAAATTTGTCACTCGTTGCGGGCCATACCTGTCTTGGCCTCCGGCGAGATCCTCAGCAAATCGCCGCCCTCGAATCGCTCGAGACCCTCGGCAAACATCTTCTCCAGAACAGCACCAGCGAAACCACCAAAAACTCTCGTTACATTGTCGGCTCGGTTGGATCCGGCAAATCGCTAGTCATGGACCAGTTCCATGCAGCCATCAACAAGGCGCAACCCGGCATCTCGAGACGGACGCATTTTCTCCAGTTCATGTCGGAGACTCATCGTAAATGCCCACTATCAGCCTGAAAAATACCCATGCCTTAAATAACAAACAAACCAAACATCTCACTGCGCCAGAACAGTTGCACCGCATTCGCTCACAGAACCCTTCTCAAGACGCTTTTCGAACCCTCTCAATCAACATTTTAAACAAGCACCCAGTCCTATGTCTGGACGAATTCCAAATCGTCGATATTGGCGAAGCAATGGTCATGCGGCGACTCTTTGAAAACCTGTTTTCGATCGCACGACCAAACACACCCTCAGTATCTGCATTCTCGCTGATTACGACTTCAAATAAACCAATCAACCAACTCTACCGATCGGGGCTAAACAGAGGCACTGTGAAACCGCTTCTCCAAATCCTCGACACACACTGTGAGACGTTGTCAATTCAAGGTGAAACAGACTATCGAACTCTCACGCATGAAACGGAAGAATCGAGATGTCTATTTTATCCGCGTTCCTTGGAAAATGGTTGTGACCCGCCGTTTGGAGATGCTGCGCAAGCTCGTGAAGCGTTTCAGGAACGGTTCGTAAAGGCTTGTGGTGGGGAAAATGTTGCGCGGCCTCTGCAGGTGAAACTGCCGCCTGGGAATCGATCTGTTGATGTGCCTTTTGCTGTGGAAGGAAAATGCGCCATGATTCCATTTGAAACGCTATGTGGGAATACTGGGAAACTTGGCGGTGCCGACTACGTCACCCTTTGCAGCGAGTATAAACAGATTTTTGTTTCTGGACCGGTTCCGTTGCTGGATAAAGATGGGGTTGGACATTCAGGAGTGAAAGGGGTCGACTTGGGAAGGCGGTTTATTAATTTTGTGGATGTTGCGTATGATTCGGGGGCGCGGTTGGTTATTGAGGCTGCTGGGAATCCTGAGATGTTGTTGAATGGGCTTCGTGACTCACCCATGCCTGGTGCTGGTTCTGGTTCAGGGACTGGGACTGAAACGCGTATTGTGAAGGAAGGTGGGGCGTCAAGTAGTGGTTCTACGACGTATATTGGGATGATGGAGTGGAGCGCGACTGGACTGCAAGATGCCTCATTGGCCAGTATTGGGAGTGTGGGTGCGAGTGAAACATCGTTTGCCGTGAGCAGAGCAGTGTCACGTTTGAAAGAGATGGGATCGATTGCATGGTTGAGGAAAATGAATGCAGCGGGACTGTGAAAGGGCGCGATTGATTGGTTGTGCTTTTATTCTTTCGTGTCCTATTGTGGCTCTTTTCTTTTTTTTGCAATGGGGTTTTGATCTGTAAATTAAGAGATGGTATCGTTGTTTGACGCTTGTCTACCAGCTGGTATCTTTTTTTTGGGCTTTGTCACGTCGTTGACAAGTTTGGGGTGATCCTGTTTGTGATGGGTGGCTAGATCTGCCTTTGCATCGAAAGATTGTGGACACAATTTGCACTGAAACGGTCGTTTACCGGGATGATGTTCTTTGACATGAGTAAGGAGACTCTGTTGTTGGAAGACATTTTAATTAAGCGACTTGAACAAAGAAAGAAAGCGCGTTTCACACAAAAAAAAAAAAATGCCACTCACATCATACGAATCACACAGCTTTAAACAACGCAAACATCTAAACCCATTCGCATGGTGAGCCTTGTAATGCAACTTCAACTCAGACACACGTCTAAACGCTTCCGGACACTGCTCACATGCAAACTTTTTCACATCCGAATGGACTACAGCGTGTTGCCGGAGATACTTGTATGCGTGTATGTGTGTGTGTGTGTTTGTATGTGTGAGTGAGTGTGCAAAAAAAGGTTTTATGTAGTTACCCCCACACTCGCGAATTCGAGTCCGCATTGTTCACAGTCATATGAACTATTATTGCCGTCATTTACAAATGCTTGTTGTATGGGGGAATATTCTTTTGTCATGGTTGTTGAGGTGGGTTCCAATTTCATTCCTGGAACGGGAGAAGCCGAGGATGTGTGCGAAGAAACCGACGCGGAAGATAAAGAAACATGCATTGTTGAAGAAGAGGAGGATGACGCATCATCGAGGCTATATCTGTCGCTGCCTTTCGCCTTTGGTTGACCCCGTTTCCGTTTCCCCACCACTGCTGCTGTCTGCAACTCGTCCAAATGCTTGCGGGTATGTTCTTGTACTGTTTCGGAGGTATCAAAGCGGCGGTCGCAGTACAAGCATTCGTAAATAATGACATCTTCTTCATCCAATGGTTCTTGTTTTGTTTGTTGTTGTTGTTGGTCCTTTTCGAAATAGTCCAAAACAGCCAAAAGATCTTGCACGGCGACGCCGTTTCCAGCACACACGTCTTCGAAATCATTCTCAGAAAATTGTTGTGTCTCCGAGGAGGCGCTTGCTGCTTTTTCCATGCGTATTGACAAATCTGGGGTGGCCAGAGGCTGGTCGGAAGTGTTTATGCAGCTTGGATGGACTGGCGACATGTGCGGTGCGGCTGCCTGCATCATTTTGGAGTTCGTTGCCAGCATCCGGGAAAGGTCTGAGTGGCGGGGTTGTCGCAAGCGTCGCCGTTTCGTTTTGTTGCTTTGCAGTCCAATAAATAAATAAGGAAATTATTTTACATATTCCCAGCCTATGTCCAAGTCCCACGGACACGCCACCAAGTGGTGCAGTCTCAGTAAAAGATATTCCTCCTGCACCAACATCAAGGAATCAAATGATGGCACACCCATACAAAGATTTATTACAATATTTATTTACTTTATTTCAGTGAGATTTCCCCTTCTGAAGGGCCGTCAACTTCACCAACATGTCTTCAGATATGTTCAAAAACCGACCCGGCCTGCCGGAAGTCCGGCTTCCAAGCGCTTTCACCTTATTCGACATTCCACCTCCCCCAATTCCAACCAACATGTCCCACCATCCCGCCCCAAATTCACTACGCCGTTTCCCAAGACCACCACTGGACCAACTCTTTTTCATAGGCAACCCAATCTGCGCCAACTCTTTTTTTTCCTGCGCTTCCGATTCAAGTCTCCATTCCTTGAACCATTCGGCGTCTGCGAGTTTAATGGCTCGTACGGTGGGTATATCGGCAAACATGGAACGGATCGCTTCAATCCATAGTGCAACTTCATTGTCAAATGTCATGAATGGACGCGCCACGTCCGAGTAATTTGGTTCAATCAGTGTGTCTGATGAAGATGCGTCCAGTTCCACGACGGAGAATCTCAAGTCTGTATCGGGGACGGTGAGCAGCCCGTTTTTTTGAGAATGTGATGGATATGTGTAATTTTGACGTTGCTGCTGCTCGGTGGGTGGATGTTCTGCGAATGATATGCGTGTTCGCTGGCCAGATTCCGCAGCATTCGAACCACCCCGTGTATTCATGAGCGACGGCGGTGCTGCAGTAGCAGCGCTATCTCTTGACACACCACGGTACAAATTTGTTGCTTGAGGTTGGTTTACAAACAGTTCCGGTGGATCCACGTTTGTTCGCCCGCGTGTTTCCAAACTGTCTGGCACCGATTCACGGCGTCGCAGCACGCTCTTCATGGCGAGTCCCAAGATCACTGCAGGCATAGGCGCCGCTTTCTTGCATCGCGCAGATTTTGCAAGAAACTGCACGTGCCGCGGAAGAACAAGAATTCCAGCTTCAACAAACGGTGCAACATGTGAATTGAACGGGTTTTCTTCTGTACTGCTGATACCACTCGACATTCCGGGACCACCGCTAGTTCCATCTGTTGTTGCACGTTTAGAGTTATTTCCTGCACTGTTGATACCACTCAATTTCCCCGACGCGTATTCGGCGCGCGTGCTCAAGTCACCAAGCCACTGCAACAAATCATCAAAACAATAAGCAGTCAACGCATGGCCCACGCCGAACCGCCGCAACACCCAATGCCACACTTTTTGCGGATTCGCTTGCTCGTAACATCGAGTCGTGTATGGGATCTTGTCGCTCACTGCGCCATCTTCGTTTCCAACCAATGCGCGTTGCAAATCTTGGGCATTGAGGAGGCTGATGGGTCGTGCGTCTAGAAAGTGGTCCAACATGGCTGGCGTGAAGGACATGCCGCCGGGGCCAAGCATTTCGGTGGCGATTTCGAGCGCGATGCGCCGGATTTGGCGGTATTGCAGGTGTGTTGCCACTGTGTGGAGAATTTTTGGCAAATCGGATGAATTTGCGCAGTCCATGAGAACGCTTTTGGCGAGTTTGGGTGAGAGTCTGAAGCCTCGGTTCAAGTAACATGTCAGGGCGGGTCGATTTTTCGCGGTATTTGGTGTGGATGCTGCTGGGAATGGTGAGTGTGTGGATGTGGCAATCACGCGGCGTAGTACGTCATCGTTCACTTTGGCGACTTTGAAGCCATTTTTACGAATCATGGCGTCAAAAAGAGTCATGTCCATTTGGGATAGTTGGAAAATGCGAAAGAGCGAAGTGGGACTCGATTCCAAAATGGGAATAAACTGCTCTTCTAAAATGAGTTTCCTGATTTTTGTCATGCTCTCTGCTGATCCCTCATTCATGTACATTTCAAAAAGACTGTGCAAAATCAAATTAATAAAAAAAGCAAGAATTAAACGAATATATATCCCACCTTGAGTCTTTTGCCTGAAACAATGCTTCAGCCGCATGCAGATCCAGGTTTGTGCGCAATCCATTCGGCAGCAGATACCCATCTGACGCGTCAGCAGAGTCTTCAGCACTTGGCCTTGATGCAGTCCTGTCGCGCTTTCTGCAGTACTCAATGACAAGAAAGTCCAAGTACGTTGCTGGGCCCGTGGCTACTGAATAGAACAAAAAATAAAATAAAAACCATATTTAACAAAAAAATCTAATTGATGACAAATGCAAAAAATTCAACATGCAAGCTTACGTAATCCCTTTGAGAAGTCATCGAATGCGATCTGAACAAGGAAACGCGGAATCTGTGTCGGTATTTGATGGAGTGAGTATCCGATGCGATTCGCTGAGGGAATACGTTATGGGAAACACATACATTCGCGCCGCCATTCACCAACATCCTCACAAGAGTATCGTTGCGCAACAGCGGGTAATGCATCAAGAGCCCGTACAATGACAGCTTGACGCCATATCGTCCCATCAGCCATAATTGTCGGACTTGCAAATCTTTGAGAAGGAAATTCGTTGATCTGTTTACGCGACTCCAGTTTTCCAAATTGGGTATAAAACACATGATTCGGATCCATAGTTCCATCGGAAGTCCTGCCAAAAGAAGAAGCGGAGAAAAAAAAGTTATACTATTTTTCTTCTCGTCTTTTTTTTCAATGGAGATGGCAGGTTACCCGAGTTTGAAGGAAGGATGTTGTCGTACAAGCTCACGAAACTATCCAGCGTTAGTTCGCTTACGGAGTCGGGCATTTTAAGCGGCGGCAGCGGTGGCAGTGTGTTTGATTTGGACAGCGACAGTGCCAGCGGGGGCATGGAGGGCGAGACTGGCGGGGACGGAGAGGGTGCCCACACGGCCAGTGAGAATGAGAGTTTACGCTGCGAAGGAGCCGGCGTGGATGGAATCAACGGGCTCGACTGAGGAATCAAAGCGCCAGATGCAGTAGCAGCATTTGCAGCAGCCGATCCACTGCCACTCGAGCCGCTCGACAGACTGGAAGTGTATGTCTTGGTTGCGCGTGGCGGTGGTGGAGGCAACTTTGAAACGAGAGAGTCAACGGCTGCAGCGTTGTGCGCGTCGCTAGGATCCCAACTGCGACGGCGGATGCCCATGCGCATGGGGGCGAGAAGGTGTGTGGCTTGAAGTGGTGCACCTGGTGATTTGCTGCGCCGCTGGTTGCTGATGTTGCCTTGGGTTTTCATTGGTGAGAAGAGATTTTCATTTGGGTTTTTTTTTTTATTTATTGAACAGATAGTTAATAAAAATATTTATAATTAGTTGGGGGGCATGCATGTCATGTTTTCTATTTTACTTCTCGTGTTTTTCCTCTTTTTTCCTCTTTTCTTCGTTCTCATCTTTTCCTCTTTTTACTCAGACTGATCTGCGTCCGAAAACAGAGCAAGACAAGAAACAAACAGTGAGTGCCATGATTCACAGGGTTCAATTCCACTCTATTTTTTAAAGCGTTTCCCATTGGACAAGTCGGAACACACTCCAACAAACAACCTCAACACTCCACTCGCACATCTCGACTGCTACCCGATGAGAGTAACTGTAAAGCAACATGCACTCTGGAATCAAATCAGTTACAACAACGCTGCTTGTTCCTGTTCTTGTTTGCGTGGTTCAACACTGTGACTCGTCATCCATCAAAGGACCCTTCCTTCCTTTGCCGTATAATGTAAAATATTCAAATATTTAACATTTACACCCACCCCATCCATGAGCCCACATTTGGTGGATTTGTTGATCCAAACTTCCAAATTGCTTTCGTTTTATCCGAGTGTCTAAACAAACCACCCCAACTTCCACCCGCAACAAACAACAAAACAACAGCAAAGTTGGGACTCTTTCGTTTTCAGCATAAATACCACTACGTTTTTATTTTCTCCCCCCGTTCGTTTACTTCAATTAAAGGGGGTGGGGGAAGCTCTGTGTAAGTTTAAAAAAAATTAATATCTCTAGTACAAGTACTTTCCCAGACTATCGTCACTCCGCATTGCTGCAATCCCAACCGCCTTTCTTGTAGAGTCACTGCTCAAACTCATTTCATTATCGCTCAACGCGTCTGACCATTCATCCGTCCCCACCACCGCGTGTTGTTGCTGTTGTGGTTGTCCCAATATTGCTAGTGTGGCTGCATTCCATGATGAAGAGTCTTTGACGGATGCCGAAACTTGTTTCCGTCGCAGGATTTCTGTGCGTCTGTTTAGGTATGCTGCTTCTGTTGACATGGAATGGCTTTTCCGCATCGTTGTTTCGGTTTTCAGTGATGGAGGGAGTGGAAGGGTTGCAAACGAGGGTAAAGTGGTAACCGGTGTAATGGGTGTTGTTGTTGGGGTCGTAATGGTGGTGGTTGGGCTCATGATGGGTCCACTGCTGAATTTCAAGTCTTCCGAATCCTCGGTAGTCAACACGCCGTTTTCAGAGTCGGAAGATGCGACACTTTCTTTTCCCGCCAGAAATCCAAAGTACTCCATGAACGATGGCTTTTTGGGTCGGTTTGCGGATGAGGTTTGGAATGCGTCCACAAGCGTCTTTGCTGCTGTTCCCCCATCTGCATGATGCGTTTTTTGGACCAAGTTTTGATGGCTGTTGATGTACGAGTCCAAAGGAGGAGATGACGGCCATTCTTTGACTTCAGCATCGTCTAATCCGCCAATACTGGACCGGCTTTCGCAAAACGAGGACGACAAGGAATTTGAGCGGCTCTTTTTTGAATGCAGCGGAGCATCTTTTGGAGTTGTTGAAGAAGTGTAGAATGCATGTTTTGTTGAAGTTGTTGCTTTTTGAGCGAATGAAGGCATCCAGAAAAAGTTGTTTGTGTTTGCAGTTGGAAGGATTGGTTTTTCGGGTTCATGTGAATAGACAACGTTGACGAGTGTGGATTGTCTTTTTGAGGAGTGCGAGTAGATGGTGTTGACGGTACCCACGAGGGAGACATTTTTTGAAGCATCCGACGTATACGCTTGTTGATGTTGTTGCTGTTGCGGATGGGGATATTGAGCATGGGGTGGAAAGTATGTACTGGGCATTGCGGGCGCTGGTGCTACGACATGTAGAGGGTGCACCGCAGAGTGATGTGCGTCACTTTGAGGAGATGGTCCAGAGTCCGTATTCATTGCACGAGTTGTGCTTGAATCCGCCACGCCGCCCGACCCCGACCTCTTTCTAGACATGTATGCAAGGTCGCTGGAAGGAATCTCTGAATCTTGCATCGGTTGAGGACAGACGAGGGAAGAAGGTTGGTCGACCCATTTCGGAACCTTCTCGCCCTTTGCCTCGAGCACGAGGGCACGGATGCGCACGGCGATAAAGACAACGACGCCGACGCAGAGGATGCCAGTCACTGACAGCACCACCACAGACTGGACACTGCCCATCTGGAACTGCTCGCTGCTGCTGGCCATTTGATTATATAAGATTTAAAGCCCAATCGTATTTATTTAAAAAAACTATAAAAAAAAAGTACGTAAGAAAAATGGTGGTTCGTTCGCTCTTGTCACCCAGCGTCACTTTGAGGTGGAGGTCCTTTGGTCTCTTGAACAGTCTTCCTGGTGCTGGCAAGTTCTTTTCTACCACGACATCCACCAACAACACGTCTCCTACTGTGCGCGTCTGGTGGGACTCCGCCTGCCCCCTCTGCATGCGCGAAATCAACTTTATGAAGCGTCTCGACCAGTCCCACCACAAAAGAATCGATTTCGTGGACATTCGCCGAGACACCGAAGCCGTTGAAGCGTGTCCAATCTCAACCCAAGATCTCATTCAACGTTTCCACGCGCAACGAATATCAACTCCTCATGAACACCGAGATTCTCTCAATGAACAGCAACCCATTTTGAGCGGTGCTGCAGCGTTTGCTCTCATGTGGACGGAACTGCCTGCCCCCCTGCGGTGGGTCGGCTTGGCTGCGCAGAGGAGCCCGTTGATTTTAAGAGTTGCTGAAAAGAGTTATGTCTGGTTTCTTAAGCATTTGCGGCCGACGTTGCAGCGATGGGTGACGCGATATGATCGTGCGCCACGTTAACACAAATTGATCTGGAATCCATGGATCGTGTTGTTTGCCATGAATAAAACCTCAGCCACGAATAATACTGTCTATGATGTACAGCCACTTGAACGCACAACATCAGTACATACAGGCAGCCTGCTTTGGAGAAGCAGAGACGGACAGGCTTGGAAATCTCGATGGGACACATTGGCGCATCGGCATAACCTAACTTCCTAAAACGACTCTCTTCCTCATCCTTCTTCAGTGACGACATTAAACTTGCGACTGGCCCAGCATGTTGCAATGAATGGGACGCGTTAAGGGCGAGATTCCAACCTCCACATCGCGTCCAATCGTTTAGGGGATCCAGCAGGCACCAGTAATTACTTGCTTCTGAAATCCATTTACAACCCCCAGGTTGACTCCCACGCAGACTGCTTTCTGTTCAAGCGAAATATTTATGGGTGTTTGGCCAATAAAAAAAAATTGCGAACACAAACCCCCCCCCCCCCCCCCCCCCCAACATGCCACCGCTCTTCACAGACAAGGTTGGCCCTCTCAAAACAAGCACACGCTCCCTTCTCTCATCATGCAAATCTAACGAGCAAGTGTTACAATCATCCCGGGTTGCGCAACTCCATATGGGGATTAGGACTGGTCATGCCCCATGTGCTTCAACATGAACTGGGCCAAACGCGGTTCCTGCAACGTGTGTTATGCGCCTAAACCGGGAACAGGTCAAGGATCTAGGGAAGGAAATGCGGGAGGGTATAAAGAGCGAGGTAACTTTAGAGTTTTGGTTTATTTTATTTATATTTATTTATACCGTTTTTTTTTTTGTTTTTTTTTTTTTTTTTTTTTCCCAAGACGATGTTGTAGAGTATCGCGAAACGCGGTTCAATTCAGACGATGAATACGACGATTTCGGGCGGAAAAAGAAAAAAAAAAATAGCAGCAGCAGCAACAATGCAGGATCATCTTCTTCTGTGGCTTCTCATGCGAACGATCCTCAGGATCCGCCTGCGAAGACTGAAAACGATGAAGCAGAGGATGATGACGATGAAGATGATGGAAAATGGGACGCATGGGCAGATGTGCTTGGAGAGGATGCAAAAGATATATTGAAAAAGAAGAATGAACGGGAAAGTGGGAGTAAAAGAGAGGATCGAAGAGACGATCGAAACGAGAGAGATTACTCAGGCAGTCGGAATAGAGATGGACGCGATGAAAAGGTTGGCCGTGGCGGGGAAGCGAATGAACGCGGGGTGTATCGAAATAGGGATACGTATTCAAGCGACAACACGCGTGATTCGAATGCTGTTGGACGTGATGCGCGGGATCGAGATTACGATCGGAGTCACGCTCGTTCAGACGGTCGAACAATGAATGAGGACAGAAGGTGGAGGGATAGCAGAAGGACGGATGGCAGCGACAGCAGGACGCGTAGACGGTCACGCTCGCGGTCACGCAGTCCTATGCGAAGGGATCATGATGAGAGAGACCGGCGAAGCTACTACAAAAGATGATGAATTGAAAAGAAAACATTTTATTCTGATTTTGGTTCAATCCTGCCCAATGCTGCATAGTCATCACTTTCAGCAAATGCCCAACGAATCAATCCCACAACCACGATCGAAAGAAGGAGAAGGGTTATCAGCGGGTGCCGTTTCATGAAATCCTATAGAATGCATTCATATCGTTAATGTGAGCTGTCACCTCGATAAGAAATAAAAAGAAGCTCACAGCAAATGATTTGGATAGCCGATAAAGCCCAGTTCTGCCACTTGCTTCTTTGCCCTGCAAATAAATGCGTCAGCTGAAGCACGAAGAATCAAACAAAAAGCCATAAAAATACGCACTTTCAGTTTCCCCGCAAAGACAGCATCAAGATTTTCAAGAATCTCGTCTGCTGACTTGAGTGGGAGCCTTCCCACACCATCTAGCCCCACATCAAAGAACATGTCTTCCTTACTGTTGATTATTAAAAGCAGCGGGAACTCAGTCGTCGCAACTTTGATTCCAAACGCGCGCTGCAGATAATCCGCCTTCCCGTTTGCATCAATCCACGCAAACATTACACTTCCCTTTCCATCTCGATCTCCCGAAACAAGACTGGCTTCATCATCGCCATTACCACCGCCATTCTGCCACCTTCTTGAAGCTTCTCGTAAAGTGTCGATGGATTCCGTCTTTTGCAGAGCAACTTTTGCATCTTCCCCGCCACGAACAACGAGCAACACAACCGTGTTTTTGCCGTCCATGATAGTGCGACTTGTTGTTTCGTCCAATTTGAGTAACACGGGTTTTGAATGTTTAATGATCCAATCTTTAACGTTTTGGCGAGATGTTTCCGTGTCCAGGTTTAAACTGCCGCGAAACAGTTGTGTGTCTTTGTGGTCCATTTCGCCTTGAGAGACAATCAGGAGTGGGAGTTTGCTTAAAAACACGGCTGGGACGGATGGGAAGAGTGCCCGGGCTTTTGGGTCTGGGCAAACGTTTACTTGGATTACGTGGCGGGAGAGGGCGGCTGCTTCTGCAAAGTTTTCCTGATTTTTTGGTAGAGTTATGTGGAATGAGAAGTTTTGTTTTCAACTGTTGATGTGAAAGAAAGAAAACACCTACCACGAGTTTCATTGGCGTTGTTTTGAAATCGTAAATGTAGAAAATGGAGACACTGCTGTTGGAGTGAAGAATATCAGATACTTCTTGCTTGCTCACGGCATTGAATGACGACCTGCTGAATATCGTTAGTCACGCGTTCAAGTCACACCCCAAAAGTAATTATTCTCACGCCATAAACTCCGTTGCAAATTTGATCAGATTATCCAACGTCCTCGTGCCTTTAAAGGTGACCGGTTCTCCAGCCCCAATAAACACCACCGACGGAAACATCATGATTTCATACTTTTTACAAAGCTCCATTTCAACGGTACAATCCACTTCCCCAACATTCAAAGTCCCCTTCAATTTCCCGGCAACTTCCACCCATGTTGGCGCAAATGCTGTACAATGCGAACAGAATGGAGAATAAAATTTGACGATCCAAGCGGATTCTTCGAGTTTCGAGTTTATATTTTTCGAGTCGAGTTTATATACGGTGCCGTGTGGGTTGTATGTTGTTGTTGAGTCGGTTTTTTGGGCAGCATTATTTCCGGCTGCGAGAAGTTTTGCTGCTTTCACGGCTTTGGCTTCTTCGCCGTGTTGGGAGTCCAGGTATTGTTCAATGAATGCTGTTACGGGTTGGATTTCATCGTCTCCATCGAATTCTTTGTAGAATTCACCGTCCTTGTAGCTGAAATAACAAAATCGTCAGTGTGATTAGCTGTGGGGAACACAAAAAATGAAAACGCACATGCGCATGCTTGGGTAAAATGTAAGCTTCGGAACGAGGCTTAGACAGGTCTCTGGGGTTACATTCAAATGTTTTTAAGGTTTCGGTTGAATCGGGGCGAATATAAAAGGTTTTTACCCTTGTTTTTTGTGCATGACAGCTTGGCCAATTTGAAATTCAGCTTTTCGTATTCAGCCGACTTGTTCTGTTGAAGTGATAGGAACTTTGGCGTGAATCTGTGTTTAAGGAGGTGTTTTTTTTTAAAATGGGGAAATATGTGATCACAGCATCACACTGTACTTTTGACAATGCGGGCACGTTTGCGATCCAATAAAAATGAGCCAATCTCCGCCCATTCGTATCGACTGGTTATTAAAGTGATAACTTTCGAGATGGTAAATGAGCTTGTCGGCTTTGTCTGCTTCGAACCGGAGGAGCTCGGTTTCGTTCATTGCTGCTGTGGCTGTTGCTGTTGCTGTTCCGAACCTTGCAATGGTAGTTCCTGACGGGCGGATGATGGTGACAGAGGAGTAGTTGGTGGTTGTGGTGGTTGACAGTGGAGGGGGCAGCGCATGCGTCAGAAGGGCTCCAAGGAGGAGACACACGATCACAAATGGAGACCCCATTTTCCAAAAATATTTAAAAATTGGGCAAAACACATCCAAACAAGGTTTCATCATCTCAGCTTTTATCATCTCCATTTGTCCTTGAATATCCAGTGAAGAGAGGGTTCCTTGTAGCCTCCCTCGACAGCCAACCGGTAGTACTTTGCCGCAACCTTTTTATCCTTCTTGCAGCTGCACTCCCCGCGCAAGTAGCTGTCCCCCAACGCCACATGCGCATCAACTTCCCCCAACCCACTTGAAACCAAGTAATAATACAGCGCAGTGCTTTCACTCTTGCTCACGCCCCACCCGTTCTTATAACTATTCCCAATCTCAAACAAAACCATCCCCAACTCCTTCTTGGCAAGCATACGCACAGCTCCCGTTCCAGGCAACCTCGCAAGAGTATCTGTAAAACTCACTGGCGCAGTCATGGTCCCACTCGCTGCAAAACTCTTTGCCCCTTGAAACGTGTTTGGCCCACTTTTGGCAACATCCGATAAAGAACCAACCGTATAACTGCTCATTGCAGCGTCAGCGCTTTTACTCAGGATTTCGATGCCTTTTACAGTGTCTTGTTGGACACCGAGACCGTGTCGCAGTGCGACGCCGTAGAGGAATAGGCCGACGCTGTTTCCACCTGCTGCGCTGAGGCTTGCGTAATAGGTGGCGAGATCCATGTGTGGAGTTTCTTCGTGGTAGTAGATGCTTAGGGCGACAAAGTCGCGTGGGTCAATGTGGGTTGGTGGCAGGTTATCTTTAATGGAGTGGGGTGTGGGTAACGGGCTGATTGAAAGCGCGGAGCCTGAGAGCATTGGCTTTGATTGAGGTTTCGGAAATGAGATTGGAGTTGTGGATAGACCAACGATTGTTGGGGAGGAGTGAATTTGCGAGGATGGGTTTGGATGAAGGGAGGCAGCTGCGACAATGTTTTTGGAGGGCCGTGCGAGGGTGAAGGTGTTTTGGGTTGAGAAGGCTGTGTTTCGACTGCCGGATTTGGTATCGTCTGAGGAGCGATGAGAGGAGTTTGGTGTCGTGCTTCGAGGTGACATTCGAGTTTCATCTGGTAACAGAGGTTCAGCATTGCGCGCGCTGACGGGGTTAATCGAGAGGAGTGGGTATGAGGCGGCGGGTTGTGGTAAATGGGGGTGGGTGTTGGTCATGTCGGCGTCGACCACGTCTCGCCGGAAGCCTTGAGATGTGCTGTGGCTGTGGGACTGGGAGTGGCTACGAGGCAGTCTTGATCGCTCTCGTGCAGTGAGAGGAGGAGGGGCGGTTTGGATCCATTGGCTGCCAGGTTCGTGGGTCGAATCGTAGATGGTAGCTGCTGTATCGGATGGGTCGACGACCCTCTGTGTGGGTAAGCTCATCTGTCGTTGTACGACGGCGGATCGGGTGACTGATCTCGAGGCGGAGGGGGAGCGGGTAAATGGCTGTCCTGGTTCATAATGAGATGACATCTAATTTATCGTCCATTCCGACCCCTCCCAAAATGCCAAATACGGAAAGGAGCTTGTTTGGAGTCCCTGCACGCTTCTTTCCCACCTCGGGTGGGGGGAGAGTGCTAAACAGCGCGTTGTACCTCCATATGACGGGGGCCCAATGGATCCACTTAGAGTTGAACTGGCCCAGTCGTGCCGCCCTTGTCCCTCATCATCGTCACCTCCCACAGGTCTTTCCAAGAACCTCTCTTTGAACAGTAAATGTCGATAAAGTGCAAATAGAGTTGTGCTCAATTTTGTTCATGTTTCTGAACCTTGGGCACAACACAGCCATTTCACAGCATCGAACTCCATGAACCATATAACAAAGGGTGCGTCTGTGTGCGCTTCTTTGTATTTTTGATACCCAGCGGCGTTTGTTACCTGCTGGCCTTCTCATTTAACAAGGATTGCGATCAAGGGGGGTCGGATAATCTGCTGGGTTTGACGGGGCCATGGCTGCAAAAACCACTGGGCCCCCACATCTTGGCAACAAAGAATCCCTTTTAGTTTGTTTTTGTTTTTTTTTTTAAAAAAAGTTTCTAATGGTCAGGACTTGGAGGTTTTTATTTGGTGGAAAGTCCGATGATATCTGTAGCATCACACACAAGTAAACGTTTTTTAAAGAAGGAACGCGAAAACGGCAGCGATGGCGGCAGCAGCAGCAGAGAACGACTCCTTGGTTGCAGCGCCTTTGTACAAGTTGCTAGGGACTGACTTTGGGGCAACGTAAGAGTTGGATGGAGCCACGTAGACGACGGAAGGAGTGATGGAGGAAGCTGCTGCGCTCGAGGCAGATTCAGAGGCTTTAGCAGTACCAGTGGAAGTACTAGTGGAAGCACCAGTAGTAGAAGTGGCAGTGTTGGAGGAAGAAGAAGCGGCGGTGGTGGTGGAAGTGGAGGATCTGGCAACAAACTTTCCATAACTAAAGAGGTATCCAGAGTTGCGACTTCCAATAATGACCTCGACTTCATTTGTGGTGGTGTTGAAACCGTATGAGCTGGGGTAGATTGCTCCGTTGTGCACCCAGGTAAAGTAACGGCTGAAGCGACTTCGGACGTCCTGGGCGCCGCAGTCGACAGTGGTGGCTGGAAGGTCTGTGAAGGCGATGGTGGTGTTGCTGCCTGTTCCCTTGATGTCGAGGAGGTTGATGCATCCGTCGTTAAAGTCCTTGTGCTGGAACACAGCGGTCTGTGAGATTGAGTTGAGCTGGTAGGTGCCTGTGAGGTTGAGAGCCATCTGTGTTTGCTTCTATGTTGTCTATGTTTACTGTTTTTTGGAAAAAGAAACGCGTGAATATCGGTGTGTTTTATGCACCTGTTGAATCAGAATGTTTTTGATTGGTGGATGATTATTTTAGAATTGAGCGACGTTTTGATGAAATAGATTTCTGTGGAATTCGTGGATTTCTTCCCATCTATCTCCGCCAGTGTCTGTCTGTTATTGATTGCCCAGTGTCAAGTATCAAAACAAGTGTTAGTATCCAGTGTCGGAGCATCCCAGTGCCTGGAACTGCACTGCTGCGCCAACTGGATCACTCTCTCTCTCTCGCTGCGCATCCATCCATCCATCACTGCCCATCTCATACTCACGCTCATTCCCAAAGTGCTATTGATTGCTTCGATTCAATCAATCCTGTTTCCATTTAATTTACATTCATTTCTTTATTTGGAAGCCACGTCAGAACGCCGCCAAAAATCTTCCGGGAAAGAAACTCGCACGTGACACACAAACCGGCAAGAGCCCAGTCCTGTCCAATCAGACCAGAATTTTATTTCTCCGCCTAAACTGAAACTGAAACACGGCAGTCCCATCATTCGTTCTTGAAAAAAAACGGAATAGCAGTTGGCTCCAACAGTAGCATGGAAAATCGGCATCTTCTTGGATGTGAAAAGCTTTATTCAAAAAAGAGTCCCTCTATATGTAGCATCCATCACATAACAAACAAAGCAGGTTGAAATTCCCGGCAATGTGTAAAAGAGGAGCGCAAACACGGCAGCGATGGCGGCAGCAGCTGAGAAGGAGCTTGCGTGTGAAAAAAATTATTGATGATTATTGATTGAAAGAATTTTCTGTTCAAACTGTTGGATGCATCTCCGCCAGTGTCTGGACCCAAGTAACCAGTGTCCAGTATGCAGTAACCAGTAACCAGTATCTTGCGGTTACCAGTGTCCATCTGTCTGTCTCATGCCCATGCATCCATCCCATCCATCAGTCTCATGCCATCGCACTTGTGTCTCTGGAATTGATTGCTGGTCTGGTTGGCGTGAATTGATTGGCGTGATTTGGTTGTGACAAACCAAAATTCCGTTTATTTAAAACCCACGTCAGTTCAGTGCGCGAACCCCCAGAGTTCAAACACTCCGAGATATCCCAACACACACGCGTGACACAAAGCGGCAAGAGCCCAGCAGTCCGCTTTGTTTCCCAAATCCAAATTTTATCCCACGGAAAAAAAGCGGCATCATCCGTTCATCAAAATATATCTGTGAGCAAACATGATGGAAATCAGACTGCCGCAATTCGACTCTTCTGGAAACGTACATCCAGAGGACGAAGATCCAGGGGACTCGTAGTGGATGATCCGTTGTTTCCCATCAAACGCACGGTTCAAATATCTTTGTACAGGCTTTATCGAAAAATAACATGCACTTGTAGCCCGTCCGTTCTCGTTTTTGGAAAAGAACAAATTAGCACCACCACACACCCAAACTGGTTTTTACAAATAGTATGATATACAAGTTTGGATCATTTTGTTTGCCTTTTGGTGCGTGCACAATTCCCCATCGACAGGGGGAAAATGTTTGCGCGTTTCGCCACTTTTTTTTTTTGCGTGGCACTTTGACCCTTTTGTCCAGAAAGCAGAATACATTTTATTTTCTTGTTTTTGCAGAGACGGGACCAACATATTTTGATGCATCAAGTCATGTGATTTGCCTTGCGCGAAAAATAAAACAGGAGAGCCTGTCTCTCCCCGACTGAAAAATAAAGAAACAAGTCGCCGGCCAGTCAACTGCTGCTAAACATTCCCCCGCACACACTTACACGCGATCTCTTTTAAATGTACGCTGGCGGCTCCTGCTTCTTTACCCCAGCACGCTCCCTCAACGCCAACATTGCATTCTCAAAAATAATCTTATCCCCAGTCCTCTCAATCCCAAGTTTCAAAAGCAAATCCGTAATCGTGAGCGACGGCGCCAACAAAACCGAACCAACGAAATTTTCATCCCGTACACGAACTGCGCTTGAAAGGCTCCCACCATTCTTCATGACAAAATGTGCCACGGCTGCTCTGTTCCAAGTGAGCGGGTCATCTGGGAGTGTAACGAGTCCGCTTAGGTACTGTTTTAATTCGTGCTCAAAGGTTGCATTTTCGGCGGCTTCGTTGATCCCAAACTGGGTTCCGGTGGATTGATTTACGGCAGTGTATCGCGACTTTTCAGAGATTGAGTTTTGTGGGATTGAGGATGGTGGCGTCATGCTGTGGAACAGTAGCGACTGCTTGTCATTGGCACTGCTAAACATGCTCGCGTTGCTGTGAGTCACGTCTGGAAGGAAGCTTGGCGCTATGGAATCTCCAGCGGAACTAGATGATCCGACGCTGTAGGGACCGTGATTTTTGACGATGCTACCGTGACTTTTCATCCATCCAGATTCCGGTTCTTCAATCGTTGCAGGGAGGACGGCTGGAGTAGTGGGTACGTTGACAGGTTTCGGGTCCTTTTCACCCCCTTGAACACGTTTGCGGTAAACAATGATCAAGGTAATAACGACAATGACAAGAACGGCGGCACCCGCAGCGATCCCCGCAACGACACCAATAGACAAGGGAGCTGCAGCGGGTTCATTGCTGTTAACGATCATGGTAGGTTTTCCAGTTCCAAATGCAAGCACTGCGCTAATATCATGCTGGAGGAGACTCGTCACGCCGTCAACCATGTTCTTGTTTCCGTCTGGCGGATATTGAGACATGGCGAATGTAATGTATCCGTTCAAATCGTTTCCAATTAATCCAGTAGTGGGTTCAATGACTTGACGGTGTACCGCGCTGAAACTCATTTTGGACCAAGATGGTTTATCTGAAGGAACATGAAGAGGAATCTGTTGCCATGCGCTTTTTGCGTTGGGAAAGATTTTGTGTTGAAGCGTTGTGAAGCGGCTTGTTTGGATTCCATTGAACCCAGATGCGCTGCCATCGTTTGTGTACGCAACGAGAACGTCGTTGTTGTGCATGGACCCGCTTCCCACCCCGATTCCGACCCATCCTTCTCGTGTGGAGTGTACGGTGAAGATGGTGCCGCCATTTCCATCATCAGCTTGTTGCACGCAAATCATTGGGTTTCCAATGTTTGGCGGGAAGCACAGACTGCCTACTGGAAGCGCAGATTTGGCAACAGGAACATCAAGACTAGTGGAAGTGAAATTTTGCGAGAGACCAGTGAGGTTCATTCCCAAGAGACGGCCGTACGCGCTTGCAAAGTCGGCAAAATACGTGTCTTGGTTGGCAGCGTACTCTTTCACAATACTGAAAAATTTAGGGTCTGTAGTCAAAGACATGTCTACAGGAAGCATCATGCGGCCAGAGTTGTCGATCCATTGGTTCTTGGTATCGTTTGTGGACGTGATGGTTTGGTTGGTGTAGTTGCCTGGATACTGCAGCAGTTGAAAGTATTCGTTTGATACTTTGAGTGGGTTTGAGCTCCATGGACCGGCGTAGCCTGATTTCCAAACGTGGCAGTTTCCAAGGTTATGGCCGCCCATTAGTGCGACAATGTCTCTGTCGCTGAAACCAAGTCTTGTAGTGAAGAATGCGCGCAACTCGTTGACGCCGTCGGAACCTTTGGCGGCATCTGTGGCCATGTTGATGGGCGCGTCGTCAGTGTCGTTGGCATCGTTTCTGCCTGACCGCCAACTGGGTGGAAGAAAAAAAAAAAATTAAAATGTTTTTCAAATTTTTCCGTGAACCTTCTTTCCGTGAACTCACCTGTTGATGGTGGGACCGCCCATTGCCGAGACCGAGACTGCGCCGGCAAACGAGACAAGATCAGCACGAGTAATGTTTGGAAATCTGGCCATCAGACTGGCCATGATGGCAACCTCATACTTGTCAAACGAGACACGATCTCCAATCCAGCGCTGGGCGTGGTTACCGGCACCTGTAACAGAGTCCGCGTAGGCTTGATGGACAAAGAAGGGTCCGTTTCCAGCTTGGATAAACTCTGAAAGGGCAGCGCGCAGACTGGTCCATTGGTCGGGGGTCATTTCGTTTTTGTAGTAGGGGTTCCAGTTGGTGGATCTCCGTGCATGTGTGTGGGGGGAGGGGATGTCGCTGTTCAAGAAGGGACAAGCGAGACCCTGGAGTGCGGCAGTGAGGACGAGGAGGATCCAGTTCATGGGGTTTCTTTGGATTGTTTTTTTTGTTGTTGGAAGGACAGAACACGACGAGCAGTTATAGGAAAAGCATGACAAAAAAATTTGCAGAAAACAGTTTGAAAAAGATTTTTCTTGAGCGGATTTTTTCCATTTTTGCAGATTTTTGGGTCCTGTTCAACGGGAAACAGGTGAACCGGGTTTTGCGATGAAACACGTCAAAGTGCAGCTTATTTGTTCTTTGTTCTGTGCTGAAGTGAAGCATGGCTGGCTGGCTGCAATGCAATGCAATGCAATGCAAACACCATCGCATGTCCTCGAGATGGTAAATGGTTGTCGCATTTGACACAAAGAATATAAACAAAACTAAATGGTTGCATTCCATTCCATACGTGCCATACGAATACGTGCAGTAGTATGGATAACGTTGCAAACAATGAATCTTTTTATTTTTATCCAATTTCTGTTTTCATCATCATCATCATCATCATCATCATCAAAACATTAATAATCCATAAAGTGCAGACTGTTTGAGAACATTGCATTCTATGCTTTCATACGAATGGGTATGTATGGGGTTACGTCCGAGTCAGTCGTACAAGTTGATATGTCCTTTCCTTTCTTCTCGAACAAGCTTGCTTGCTTGCTTGGGGTGGCTCACTCAAACTCATGTGTCTGTCTGTCTGTCTGTTCAGTTTTATCATCTCACTACTGGGCGTGCGTACATGATTCGTACTTGTTGAGGGTTGAACCCAGGTTTCCATTGATGAAAAGAGCAACGCCGTGAATATTTGGTGTCATTCTTTCTTTGAGGAGACATTCTTTCTTTCAGGAGACAGACAGACAGACAGACAGACATTGGCAGATATTGGTAGCAGACACAGCAGCAGCAGCAGCAGCAGCAGCAGCAGACAGAGAATACGCGTATCTGAATCTGTAACCTCATGGTCATGCCCAGTCCCAGTTGATTGATTAAAATATTTGTGTAATAAATATTCATTTTATATTTTAAATATCTTCATTTAAATTTCACCGAAACAGTCCCATCCACATCCACATCCACATCCACATCCACTTCGTCCACTTCGTCCACTTTGTCCACTTCAGAACAAGCATCAGACATTCCAGAACATTCCAGAACATTCCACGCATCCCACTGAACAATCACACATGGGCAACACTGCGTCTCTCACTGCAAACATCCATGCCTTCTTCACTCTCATTGTCTCAGGACGCAGTCTCTATGTCGGCAGTGCATTCAGCATCTTTCTCGCATCCATCATTGCTCCCTTCCTCGCAGATACCATTCTCGGCACCACTGCCGTGGCTCTCAGTCGTAAAGGATTCGTGCATGTCGCGTTCTTGGCCAACGTCGGTCCCATTTCAATTGTAAAAGATCTGTTCAGGGTCACCCCTGAGGCGCGAAACAGCAAACATTACGGCGTCGGATGCAGCGTATTTACCCTCGCCATCTTTATTGCCGCAGTTCCAGCAGTCATTCATCAAATTCTCGTACCCACATCCAATCCTCCAATCGCAACAGTCTGGCCATTGAATGCAAATTCCGGCGAACTGGCCTTCAGTGAACGATTCGGAAAGCGCCGTGCAAAAGTCGAATGGTGTGTGCCAAAAGACGGGCCCACACAAACTGTTGCAAGCAGTTTGGGATCTGTAGTGTCCAAATTCAGTGCGAACCCAAACTGCAAAGAGGATCTTAATGCACAACTTACTTTTCCGACGATACAGCATATAGTCACGCCTGCGAATCTATTGGCTGGCATTCAATCAAGCACAATGACAAGGCTCAGTCGAGTTGGTGGCAGCGGCGGCGCCATTCTTGGAATTGATGTGCCATTGAGCCGCAAGACTGACATCAAATACGCCATTGCCAGATACTATGAAGGCTTCTCGGGTCTTTCACCCGCAAATTCAACCATAAAAAGTTGTGACGCTGCTGTGACCACGGTGGTTACGATTACCAAAACCAACAAAACGCCAACATCTGCCCTCATTGACTGCACAGCGTATGGAGTCGACATGCATGATCAACAAGATTGGGAATTTATCATGTGTTATGACCATGGTGATGAAGGCGCATTCACTGGAAATCGAACTGTTGCCATCTTTGTTTCGACCACCGCGCAAGCAACGAGTTCATCCTGGGACTTTGTATATCATGCGTACATGCCAACGACGCAGAGCTTTGAATTACTCACGGACTGGAACGCGAAAAACTACACTGTCCGGCCCAACGCAGCCCGCACAACGCAACCAATGAACATGACACAAATGCGGCTTGTAGAGGCGCGAGTCGACAACATTACCATCCAAGAATTTGTGGGACCCAGAGACTGCCGTGCCTTGAAAACAAACGACTCGGCAGCTGTATTCATGAATGACGGTACGGCCGATCAATATATCCTAGGAGCATGGCAACAAAGCGGCAACATTGTTCACCTATCCTTCTCACAATACGAAGCAACTGCACGCGACAAGATTCTGATTGAATTCACTGGCTGGCAAGGGATTGTGTTTGTTTCTTTGTTCGTGGTAGCGCTTGTTGTGTCGTATGTGTTGCAGCCGTCCATGAGAAACCTTCAACTTCAGATTTCGTGTGGCAATAGTTTGGCTTTGACATCAGCTCGGCCGAAACCTTGGTACACAAAGACGGGTTTCTTTTTGCGGAAAAACGCGCAAGGTGACACCTATATTTCATGCGAGGAAAGTTACGATAGCATCAAGCCGCTCATGTTTAAGGAAGCTGTCAAGAGTTGTAAAGAGAGTGACAAGCTGTCGGGATACGGCCCCAGTTCTGGCGTGAAAGGGTCGCAACCTTATCATTCGTTGTGAAGCAGCTGATTTTTTGGTTGTCTTTTTTGTTTTTTGATTCTGGCAATAAAAAAACAAAAATCAGAGTTTATCAACCTTTTGAAGGAGGCTCTGGAACCAATGTTCATCACGCCTCCTTCAATTCTTTTTGCAGGCAACTGTACGCGCACTAATGCGTTCTTGAAGGATTTAACGAAAATTGCTGGTCCTGTGTTTATTGCGCTGGATGGAATCGAAAATGCGTTGAAATATTTGCGCAGCAGCGTCATCAGTTTCTGGAGTTGTGCAGAAACATTCTTCGTAAGCTGGCTCCTTGTGCCAAAAAGTGTTTTTTGTAATGTTTGGTGATGCCGTATTCCTCAAAAATGCAGCTGTGCGGGTTGACCCGGGTTCGGACAGATACAAGTTTCAACGGTTGAATTTTTAACTTTGCTTGTTGTGCTGGGGAGGCATTTGGATGACATCCATTCTTGGGATTTCTGAGGGCCAAGGTTGGCTGCTGCTTGTGGTGGTGTGGTGCAGTTGAAAGTTTTTGTTGTGAGGAACCAGAGCATAATTAAAAAAAATGTCTGAGAGCAGCACCCCACACCTGCCACTTCTCTGCTGCATTTGCTTCAGCGCAATCGAATCCTCGCTTGTCCCTTCAATACCTCTGCCGCAAACAATGCTGGCAGAAGGCGGCTTGAAGGGTGCCTTCCCGCTCTTTGTGACATGGAAAAAGAACGAGTCTCTGCGCGGCTGCATCGGAAGTTTCTCTGCCCTCCCGCTTTCAACTGGGTTGCGCAAGTATGCCGAGATTGCGTGAGTCCTGTTGCAAATTCATGTATTGATCACATCTCATTTCATGCTTGTTGCTCCCGCCAGTGCTTTCAATGATACTCGCTTCAACCCAATCTCAGCAAAAGAACTGCCACTTCTTTCATGCGGTGTTTCCCTTCTCGTTGACTTTGAAGCTGCAAATGACTATGTTGATTGGACTGTTGGTGTGCATGGAATCTGGATTGAGTTTGAAAGTGAGTCTGGGGCTGTTAAAACTGCAACGTATCTTCCAGAGGTTGCCTTGGAGCAAGGTGAGTTTCGAAACGGGTCGCTTTTGATCGTATTCACGTATTTCTGCACATGCCAATAGAATGGGATCACGCTGAAGCCGTTGATTCGCTTCTTCGTAAAGGTGGCTACAAAGGGAAGATTACTGAAATATTCAGGAACAAAATCAAAGTAACGCGCTATCAAAGCCTCAAACACACAATCTCTTTTCAAGAATACGTTGCGTGGCGTGATGGACAGTTGCGTTCTATCTAACTTTCTTGACTTTTGCTTGCCAAGGTAAATAAATAATGTCTGAGTAGGAAAAATGATTTGCATTTTATTTCAAAAGCGGGGGTACTTCGGGGTTGCAGAAACGTCCGGAAATAAAGAGGAAAGTCCGACAAATGAAGAAGGAAAGAATAATTTGGATTATTTGGTTTTCTTTGCCTTTGAAGTTGTGGTGGTGACTTTCTTGATCGGCTTTGTAATTATGCAACCCTTTCCTTTGTTGTCTTTTGCGGCTGAGTTGGACCACTCATACTGAAAACCATCATTAATATTTATACGGCCAGCAATGCAAATCAAGAAGTATTGCCGCGCACCTGGACAATATGCGTGTTTCCGAAATCATCTTTGACCTTCCCGCACTGGTTGAAACACAGATCGCCTACTTCTGCGCCACTGCCATCTGCTGCTTTCTATTGCATGAAAAGAAATTGCTCGATTGTTGGCAACGCGTTGTCGTCGGAAGATGAAAAGAACAACTGACCCAAGCTTCAATCGTGGGATCGGTGGCAGACTCGATCAGCTCGTGACTTGCGACGCATGTCAAGGAGCTGAATGGGTCGGGATGATCTGAAACCATTTTCAATGTGTGTGGCTTGAAAAGCAAACAAAGAAATTGAACACAAACAGAATTTGGATGAGCAGTCCGGCATAAGACCGACACTGAATGTGATGCCATTGTAAGTCGTGGGAGTGTGATAAGCGCAATACTCTTTGCAGTTTCCAGTCGCCTGGTCAAATTCCTAAAATCCAAAACAATGCATGAGGCACTTGATTTCCCCCCCATCGGGCAAAATGCGATTTCATGCCTACCGGTCCGTAATGGATGGCAAAGTATGAGTTTGCTGTTAATTTGCTCTCTAGCTTGTACTTTTGGATGACGGCCGCCGCGACATTCTCAGGCTCGGTGTTGCTGGCAGTTGTATTTGCTTGGTAGGCATTCACGTAGCTACCGCGGTAGACTCCATATTCTGACATCCAATCGCTGCAAAGATAGAGTATCAGTGAGCGAAACCCGAGTTGACTGAGCAGATGCGAGCAAAAAATTACAAGTG
The DNA here is from genome assembly GCA_025435555.1 of Chytriomyces cf. hyalinus JEL632. NCBI lineage: Eukaryota > Fungi > Chytridiomycota > Chytridiomycetes > Chytridiales > Chytriomycetaceae > Chytriomyces > Chytriomyces cf. hyalinus JEL632. Next base: position 305,187 of record JAIWWG010000002.1, on the reverse strand, counting down.
TGCCGAATGAACAATGCCGTTGTAAAAGGTTTTCAGCTTTTCTTGAAACCGCGCTTTTCCGTAACTGTAGAAAAAAAAAAATACAGTCAGCGAAAAGGAAGACATTGGTTTAACCTGCATATACGAACAAAACCAGGAACACTTGAATGTTGGGTTGAACTGGTCCACCATCTGTGATATTTTGAACGGTAAAACTTTGGATTTGAGTCAACATGAAAAGAAACGCGAGTACAGTTTTTGACGGTTCCTTTGTATGGCGCACTGGCTGCTCGGTTGGCGTCAGTGTATGCTGAGCGTCGTTCAAGATGCTCCAATTCAGGAACTCCGGCACATGAAACGAGAGCGGGAATGGCGCCAAAGAGAAGGTACTTGAAGTGCATTTATCGAGTACTTTTGTGGATACGACAGCTTTTCTTTTGGCTCATTGTATAGCCTCAATGTGATTGGTGACTTGAAACAATGGGTGCCAACGCGGGTCACAATAACAATGGCATTTCTTGACACTAAATCTATCAGCACATGGTGGATAAAAAAGCTTCAATATTACTCCATAATTTATTCAACGTATCATGACGAGCGTCCCAGCACAAGCAAGAGAAGAGCCATCCGGACAATCAGTCCGTGCCTCATTTGCCTGAAGTATGCAGCTCTTTGGTCGAAATCAACTTCAGGGTCGATTTCGTTCACACGCGGCAGCGGGTGCATCACAATCATTTGAGTCTTGGCTGATTTCAACACCTTGTTGTTGATCACATACGAGCCCAAAACGCTTTCGTACTCTTTGAGGTCAGTGAATCGCTCCTTCTGAATGCGCGTCACATACAAAACATCAGTGGATGCAATAACCGCATCCAAGGAAGTGGTCTCAAACACTTTAACGCCGTTTTTCAAAGCCACAGCCTTGATGTCGTCTGGAAGACAAAGGCTCGCGGGAGAAACAAAGTTGATCTTGACGTCGTACTGAGAAATCAGCTTCACAAGCGAGTGAACTGTGCGACCATGTTTAAGGTCTCCAACCATCGTGATAGTGAGTCCGTTGATTGTTCCGAGCTCCTCTCGGATGGTGTACGCATCCAAGAACGCCTGAGTTGGGTGCTCGCCGATGCCATCACCGGCGTTAATCACAGGAATGGGCGAGTATTTAGCAGCAACTTTGGCACTTCCTGGTTCCGGGTGACGAAGAACGAGAGCATCACCGTATGACGCAAGGGTGCGCACAGTGTCGCCCAAACTTTCTCCTTTCGCGATGGAACTCGTGATTTGATCAATCGACACAACAGATCCTCCAAGTCTCAGCATGGCTGCTTCAAATGAACTAGATGTGCGGGTACTGGCCTCGTAGAATGCAGAGCATAGGACCTTTCCAGCCAGTAGGGGGATCGAACCACGCCGATCAACAATGTTTCGCAGCTCTTGAGCCACACCAAACAGAACATGAAGATCATTTCTGTTGAACTGAGAAACGGAAACGACATGCTTTTTGTAGAATGGCGATTTCGATGTAAGTTTCGATAACGAGCTGAAAAAGAAGGTGTCAATTCAGGTTCAGATCAAACAACACATAAAGCAACGAGCATACCTTGGAACATCAGAAATATAGCGAGATCCAAAGTAATCAATGTTCTTGTTGTCTTCGCCCTCCAAGTCCAGTGCGAGCTCTTTGACATTCGAAAATGCGGCACCTTGCAGCAATGCAGGAGCTTCTCCAATCGATCCCGACCTTTGAGGCACATACCCGTCCGCAAAAAATGTAGTTCGCGCAGGGGACTTCAAAGAGTCAGTTTTTTCGCCAAACACATTTGGCCTTCTCAATCCAGGAGTGAGAGGTGGAATCGAAGAAGAGACAAGAGGGGTCTTGACTGATTTAACTGCAATCGTAACGTCACGGCCTGTTTTCTCCCCAAAGAACGCCCCATCCAGGAAGATGGTTTGGCCTCGCAGCACAACACGGTGGACGGATCCAGACACAAAACGGCCGTTCAGGGCGCTCCACGAGCCAAAGGTACCCTCAGTCACTTCGAACTTGCGATCGACTTCAACTTCAGTGTAAGTGTCGGACTGGTCGGGCAAATTGAAGATGTCCCTTGGACGAGAGTGCATTCTCAAAACAATGTCTTCCAAGGTCAATCGTCCCTCCGAAACTGCCGTCAAAAGGAGCGGCAATGCTTCCGCGAGTCCTGCAGATGGACTTGGAGCAGGAATAGTCGTTCCGGATGCAGCAGCAACTGACTTCCAAATTGCATATGGAAGCGAACCAACAGTGAACACATCAATGACCTCCAAGTTGTCCCAGAGGGCCTTCAGATTCTGGGGAGATGGTAGCTCATCGCAGTTTGGATAGTCTTTTGTTGACAGGAACAATGCATGCACGTTCACGTCACAGGTAACCGCCTGCTTCTTTTCTTTTGCCATGCGAATGACTGCAATGTCTTCGGCAGTGGACACTCCAGTGATGTGAATGCTTCTGTTGTGAAGACTGGCCAAATACAGACCAGTGGCTAAATCGGTACCTTTGGCAGATACAACGATTGGAGAGTCTGACGGCCAAGATTTGAATTGATTGAGCAAGTCCGAAACACTTGGTGACGCAGCATCTCCCAAGATGATTTGCAACGACGCTGCCTCAGATGATGCAGCAGCGGCCACCACAGCATTATCTTGGATAGCACCAATGCTGAGGGTATAATCGCAACGTGGCGAACCTGCTCTTGCATTTCTTTGGGCAACCACCATGGTGAGTTTATCCTTAACGAGATTGGATGCAGTGTTGCAAACTGTGGTAAATCCTCCAGAGACGGCACTTCGACTGATTGTCGCAAATTCGTTCGCTTCATGACTGTGTTCAACGACTCCGTCAATAATTCCAGGGAAGTAGTTTTGAGCATTGATAAGTCCCGGGAGAACAACCATCTTCGAGCTCGTTTTGTAATCGTTACTGCTGACTTCAAATTCAGTTCCTCTGGAAAGCGCTTCCACAAACAGTTTCGCGCATTTAATGTTGGTAATCAGTGGAATCGCAAAGTCGACAGCCATACGACGAGTCTTGTATCCACGAGAGACGTAGGAAGCAGGGCGGCGGTATCGGTTTTTCGATGGCAAGTTGATGTAGAGATCAATCAGATCGTTCGACAAGTGCTGATCCAAATTGTGCTCGTTCGCTGCGCTGCCGTCTGCATTTTCATCGATGGATTCCAGGTATTTCACAGGGATGTTGTGTTCTTGGATAAAGTCTGCAGTTCCGGCAGTTGCAAACAGAGCGTATCCCATTTCGTGGAGCTTGCGAACCGACGGCAAAAATTCCACTTTTTCCTTGTAACCTCCCATGGACAGAAGAATGTTCTTCTTTGGAAGAATGAATGTGGTCGCAAGCAAACCCTTCAAATAGGCTTCGTACTTGTCCTTTCCGAAACATGCAACTTCACCGGTTGAGGCCATTTCCACACCAAGAACTGGATCAGCTCCCGACAGTCTTGAGAATGAAAACTGGGGAACCTTCACAGCAACTTGATTGGGTGGAATGTCAACAGGGGGGTAAGCATCGAAGGGAAGTCCCGCCATGGCCAATGTCGCCATTTCGATGAGATCCACTCCCATTACTTTTGAAACAAATGGGAAACTTCTGGATGCACGCAAGTTGCATTCAATGATTTTGATTTCGTTATTCTTGGCAATGAACTGAATGTTGAGCGGACCAGTGGCGTTGAGAGCGTTGGCGACTTTGGCAGTTGCAATTTCAATCTTTCGAACGGTTTCCGGGTCCAAATCTTGAGGCGGCAAAACAAGAGTGGCATCTCCTGAGTGAACTCCAGCATTCTCGACATGCTCAGAAACGACATGCATGACCAATTTTCCTCCGACGGCGACAGCATCCATCTCAATTTCCTTTGCGTCTTCAATAAACTTGGTGATCACAACAGGATATTCGCGAGAAACATTCACAGCCATCTCCAAAAAGGCTTTAAGATCGGCTGGACCATAAACGACGTTCATAGCAGCTCCAGACAAGACGTATGATGGACGCACAAGAACAGGGAATCCCACTTTTTCACAGAACACATGAGCCTCATCCATGGAGGTCAACTCTTTCCACTGTGGCTGATCCACTCCAATTTTGTCACAGAGACGCGAGAACTTGTAACGATTTTCGGCACTGTCAATCATTTCGGGAGACGTTCCAAGAATTTTGACATTTTCACGGTAAAGCGGAAGAGCAATGTTGTTGGGCGTCTGTCCTCCCATGGATACGATAACACCGTTCGCATTTTCAAGTTCGTAAATGTCAAGAATGCGTTCAAGCGTCAACTGCTCAAAGTAAAGTCGGTCTGCTTCATCATAATCTGTTGATACTGTCTCAGGATTGTAGTTGATCATGATGGTCTTGATGTTGTTCGCACGGAGGGTGCGGATAGAGCGAACTGCGCACCAATCGAATTCGACAGAGGAACCAATACGATAGACACCGGATCCAAGCACCATGATACCCTTATCGTTGAATTCGATATCATGTTCCATTCCACTGTATGTCATGTATAAATAGTTCGTGTAGCAAGGGAATTCAGCGGCAACTGGGAAGAATCAAGTAAGTCAGGATGAAAAACAACATCAGCAGATAAACTATGAATGGTCTACCTGTGTCAATTTGCTTCACAAACGGCGTAATTCCCTGATCAACACGCAACTTTCGCACTGCAAGCTCTGAAGTACCAATGGCGAGACCAATCTGACGATCAGACATACCCACTTGCTTGGCGGAACGAAGCAAAGAAATGGGCAGAGTTTGGGCAGTGTATTTGGCAACAGCCTTGTCAGTGTCTGTGATGTTCTTCAGTTTGTACAAGAACCACTTGTCAATGTTTGTGAGCTCGTGAATCTTGTCCACGGTGTATCCTTGATGCAATGCATTTGCGATTGCAAAGACACGCTGGTCGGACGGGTTTTTGAGTTCCTCGTCGATATTTTCAATGTAATCGTTCTGCAAAAAATCATCAGACCAATTTTCTGCGGAGCATAATCAATTTAGAATTCAGTACCTGCGAGAATCCAGTAAACGAGTATTCCACATTTCTGATGGCCTTTTGGATAGTTTCCTCAAAGTTTCGACCAACAGACATGACTTCTCCAACAGACTTCATTTGTGATGAAATCTTGGTGCTCACTCGGTTAAACTTTTTCAAATCCCATCGAGGAATCTTGACCACACAGTAGTCCAAACTTGGCTCAAAGCAGGCGATCGTCTTTTTCGTGACACTGTTCTTCACCTCAGTCAGAGGAATGTTGAGACCGAGCTTCGCCGCGACAAATGCAAGCGGGTAGCCGGTTGCTTTACTGGCCAAGGCTGAACTACGACTCAGACGCGCGTTGACTTCAATGATGCAGTACTCTTTGGATTTGGGGTTCAGCGCGTACTGAATGTTGCACTCTCCGATAACACCAAGGTGACGAATCACATTCACGGCGGTTCGGCGCAGCATCATGTAGTCATCGTCAGACAGCGTTTGAGATGGAGCAACGACGATGGAATCTCCAGTGTGGATTCCCAATGGATCGAAATTCTGATTATTTTGAAGTTAAAATTGCTGCACATCACGAGACCAAGAATTTTTGCCATACCTCCATATTACAGACAGTGATGCAGTTGTCGTAACAATCACGAACCACTTCGTATTCCACTTCTTTCCAGCCTTTCATACTCTTCTCGACAAGCACCTGAGGACTTGTGGCGAAAGCACGACCACAAAGTTCTCTCAACTCAGCCTCATTTGAAACAAAACCGGAACCCAGACCCCCCAAAGCGTATGCAGCACGCACAATCAATGGATATCCAATGACATTCGCCGCAGCCAGTGCTTCTTCAAAGTTTGTGGCACTGCTAGATTGCGCACATCGCTCTCCAATAGATTCCATGTGTTGTGCAAACAACTCTCGATCTTCAGTGATTTCAATCGTGTGGATAGGTGTTCCGAGCACGGTGACTCCAAGGCCTGCAAATTCGTCCTTCATCTTGACTCCGACATTAAGAGCCGTCTGGCCACCAAAGGTGCAGTAAATACCTATTCATGGAAAGGATCATCAGAAAAAGTGCAAGATGCCGCAGATAAATCAAACCAACCATCTGGTTTTTCGTGCTTGATGACCTTTCGCACAAAGTCTGGAGTAACAGGAAGGAAGTACACCTTGTCTGCAAGACCCTTGGAAGTTTGGATGGTGGCAATGTTGGGGTTGATGAGAATGGTATAAATTCCTTCTTCCTTGAGCGCTTTGATAGCCTGATGAAAAAACGATATAGATCAGACTTCTTTCAAGAAAACCAGATAATCAACAAAATATACCTGAGATCCCGAGTAATCGAATTCGCCTGCTTGTCCAATGGACAAACCACCTGAACCGAGCACAAGAACCTTCTTGGGCTTCAATCTTGGAGGTGGAACAATCTGGGTTTCTCTGACAAGTGGAACCAGCTTGCCGGCTTCTTTGCAAGCTTTCACGCTTGCAATAAACCGGTCGAACAAAAACTCAGTGTCCCACGGGCCTGGTGTGCTCTCGGGGTGAAACTGGACACTGTAGAAGGGCCATTCGCTGTTGGAGATTCCCTCGTTTGATCCGTCATTCGCGTTGCGGTACAGTTCGTACCAATCTTTGGGGAGAGTTTCAATATCGACACAATATCCATGGTTTTGCGATGTAATATAGCAGCGTCCATTGTCCAAGTTTGTGCAAGGAATGTTATGTCCACGGTTTCCGAAGGGCATTTTCTTCGTTTGTGCACCAGCCGCCAAGGCGAGAATTTGGTGTCCCAAACAGATACCAAAGATTGGGTGTGTTTTCTTGTTCAGAACGAGTCCAATGTTGGCGATAGTGGTCGTAACAGTGGCTGGGTCACCAGGACCGTTCGAAATGAAGATTCCATCAACACTTGAAAGCTCTGAAAGGATATCATGATCCCATGGAACGACTTTCAGCTGCACTCCACGGTTTGTAAAGCAGCGAATCTGGTTAAACTTCATTCCCATGTCGAGAGCGAGAATTGTGTAAGGTTTTCCGTCCGGGCGCAAAAGAGCCTTGTCTGCATGCGGTTTGTACGTCTTGACGGTTTTTGTGCTCACTTCTGCAACCAAGTTACGGTCGTTGGGATCAGCCCAGGCGAGGTTGGATAGATTGAGGCCCCATTCCGGCATCTCGGATTCGTGATCGCCGCGGCCAACCAAAGATTTTGGAAAGAGAACCTTGGCCAACAAAGCTCCATTGTGTGATCGAATGCGCTTGGTTAAGGCACGAGTGTCGATTCCTGACAGCGCAGGAATCTGAGCAAAAAAAATTTGGTTGATTCGTGAGATTTGAGAGACAACAAGAAGGAAGCGGTTCGCGAGTATCGCACCTTGTTTTGCTTCAACCACACAGCGAGTGACGAATCAGCGAGATAGTGAGCGTATTCTTCGGAATACTGGCCGACAATGAGACCGGCAATGTGGATTTGGTTCGACTCAAAGTAGAGTGGCAAGTTGTTCAGGGACGCGTCGACGGCCTCACGAGAGGGAACTCCGTAGTTTCCGACTAGAGGAAAAGTGATGACGAGAATCTGTCCCCGGTATGAGGGATCTGTGAGAGACTCAGGGTAGCCGACCATTCCTGCGATAACCCATTGTCAGGAAGAGCGATCGAGAATCAAAGCGCAGTTGAGAAGAGAAACAAACCTGTTTGAAAGACAAGCTCTCCCGCAATGGAAGCGCCCTCGTAACCGAAGGAGACTCCGTCGAAAGCCTCGCCGGTCTTGAGCCAGAGCGTGGCAATGCTCGAATGGGAGGCATCTGGACGCGGGTCGATGGCAGGATAGGGACACAGCTTCTTTGGGTCCTTCCTGTCGAGAGCAGTTGGGGTGGCAGGCTGCAGACTCATGGTGTTGGGTTGCTTGTTGCCCGTTTCCTTTTTGGGGAAAAAAGAAAAAGAAATGATTCGCAAATAATTTCTTTCTTTTTCTCGCAATTTTAACGTTGAGATTAAAGAAATACGCGATGAAGGCAGAAGATAGATGTCTTTTTTACGGCACTCACTGATGCACCCAAAATAAAGGAACAAATAAATGTAAATAAAAGAAGTTAAATAAAAGATAAAATAACTGAAAAAAAAAAAAAAAAAAGTCACTTTTGGCTGCCTGCCACATTCATTCTGCATGTCAACTGCATACATGTCCATGCTCTCAACCGTGCGTGGCAAAGAGGAGCTGTCTGTCTCCAAGAGTTTTGTGCAAGATGTCACGTGTTCCCCCCCACAATCCCACCAGCATCGGCTGCCTTCCTTAAGGATCCACCCCATTCGAAAATACACACCAACCAACCAAGCACTGAGACAGCCTGGTATGTCGTAACAGTTTCCTAGACTCCAAAGGATTCGGTGTCAGCATTGTCACACTTACGCCCAGTCCCAATAAAAAAAAAAAATGAACAAAATGCACATCCGATTCTTGGTGGAAGAGACCCATCAAGCATATACTCCCACCTCACCTAGCATCCCTCAAATGGCTGTGGCGGTTGAGGCGGGGGATCCGTCGCGGCGTGACGAAGTCAAGATCGGATTTGGGAACTCAAGTAAAGCTGACGTGGCTGGTGGAGCTGTCTCGGAAGAAGACTCGGAAGCAGCAAGTCCAGCGGGTGAAAACGCCAAATCGTTTGACGAATCTGAAGCAAAGATATTTGCGTGTTCAAAGTGCGGCAAGCAGTTTGCAAAGGCGCGGGTGGGTAAATTATTTTTTCCTCGCGTTTGGTTTGACACTTTCACAAAAAAGGTGCCCCCTAACTTGGGCACTTACTATGTTCTGTTTGACCGTCTTTTTACCAACACCCCCATTCCTTCCTCCCTCTCAGTATCTGACCCAGCATCGCTTGGTTCACTCGACGGATAAACCACATGTCTGTGACATATGCTCTGCAGGATTCAAACGCGGATGCGAACTTCAGCTGCACTCCATGGTCCACACCAACGCGAAACCGCATCAATGTAAAATCTGCCAAGCAACGTTCAAGTCGTCGCAGAATCTAAAACAACATGGCCAGACCCATTCAGATGTGCGGCCTCACGAGTGTAGCGATTGCGGTGCGAGTTTTAAGCGGGGAAGCACATTAAAAAGGCATCGACAGTTGGAGCATTGAAGCGATGAATATGATGAGGCTTTCTCTTTTGTTTTTGACGGAGAATAAATGATGAGGTTGATGATGTGAAAAAATAAAACTAAAAAAAAGAAATACAAGTTAGCAAGCTTCAACTCTCAAACGCGCGTTTTAATTCATGAAAAGGAAAAAAAAAATCATTCCCTCAACCCAAACATCGAATCCCAATTATCCACCTCCGCACTTTTCTCAATAGACTCACCCCCTTGATCTGGCGGTTTATAAAGTGGGTTTTCACGCAAGCCACCCGGTCCACTGTATAGCGGGTTCGCAGCCCCAGCAGCCAACATGGCATCAGATTGATTCATGTTGAGCATGGACGCTCCAAGTTGTTTCCGCCGTTGCATGAAAAGAAGTCCAGCCGCCGCGCCAACGACCGCGATTCCTCCAACGACAGTTGCAGTTGCCACACCCGCTGTCTTGCCACCATCAGGAGCAGGATTCGATTCGGCGGTTGGGGATGCAGATTCTGTGGACGACATGCTTGGAAGCGCGCCTCCCAGGTTATTTAGTTGAGTAGAAGAATTTGTGGTCATGGTCTGCAAGGAATCGATTTGAAGCTGTGATAACGTGGCGAACCCTTCTGTGTTGGTGTCTGTCGGGGTAATTGAGGTTGATGTTATGGTATTCACTATTTTCCCTACCGGGCTGGCATTTACTGGGGTAGCCGTTTTAGAGGAAGTTGTGCTTGTGATCCCATTTGTGCTACTTGTACTGGCTGAACTGGTTGAACTTGTACCGGTGGTTGTTGCGGTTGCAGAAGCGGTTGCAGAAACGGTTGTAGCAGCAGTTGTAGCAGCAATTGCAGTAGTTGTCGTGTTTGTAGTTGTCGTTACAGTCGTTGTAGTTGTGAATGTAGTTGCAGTGGTTGTCGTTGTCGTTTCTGTGACTGCAGTTTCGGTAGTGGTAGTTTCAGTTCTTGTGCTTGTCGTAGTTGTGCTTGTCGTAGTTGTGCTTGTCGTAGTTGTGCTTGTCGTAGTTGTGCTTGTCGTAGTAGTAGTTGTGGCCGTTGTTGCATCGGTTGCATCAAATGCATTCAAAATAGTTGAAGTAGTTTCTGCGATAGATGGGGATGCTGGTACGCCAGTGCTGATGGAAGTGGTGGAACTTGAAGTGGATGAAGTGGAAGTGGAAGTGGATGAAGTTGAAGTGGAAGAAGTTGAAGTGGTTGAAGTAGAAGTGGTTGAAGTAGAAGTTGAAGTAGTCAGAGTTGAAGTGGAAGAAGTTGATGTTAACGACACTGACGATGATGGAGTTGGAGCCAAAGTTGTTTTCGTTGAAGAAATTACATCTGTGGAAGAGGTTGAAGTAGAAGAGGTGGGAGTAGTTGATGTAGTTGAAGTCGTTGATGTGGTACTGGTTGATGTGCTTGACGTGGTTGAGGTAGTTGTTGAGGTGGATGAAGTGGTTGATGTGGTAGAAGTAGAAGATGTGGTTGATGTGGTTGGGCTTGGACTAGCCGTAGTGGTCGTTGAATCAGAGCTGGTGAAGGTGGATTTGTTCAGCTGCACATTATTGACTTCCAATGAGGTTGGATTCGTTGTTGAGGTTCTAGTAGTACTGCTTGATGAAGTTGAAGTTGAAGTAGTAGTAGTAGTAGTAACGGTACTGGTTGTGCTTGTTGAAGTAGTGGTGCTGGTAGTGACCAATACTGTCGGTGCGCTTAATGGAACCATAAAGTTGGCTGGGGTTGCCGAATTTAATGCAGTTGTGGTTGTGCTAGTTGTACTCGGGGTTGAACTGGTTGTACTGGACGTTGAACTTGACGTTGTGGATGTGGTGGAAGTTTCTGTTGTCGACGTAGTTGAGCTGGATGAAGAGGTACTGGACGTAGTAGTTGTGCTTTCTGTTGTCAAGGCAATGACAGATGTGCTGGTGGTTGATGTTGTTGTTGTCAAAGTGCTTGATGATGTTGTTGAAGTGCTGGTGCTTGATGAGGTTGTCATCGAAGTCGTGCTACTGCTTGAAGATGTGGTTGTTGTGGAGCTGCTTGTTGATGTGGATGTAGATGATGTCGAAGTTGTTGAAGTACTAGTTGACGTAGTAGTTGTCACAGTACTTGTGCTAGATGTGGTACTTGTTGTACTTGTTGTAGTTGTGACAGTGCTTGTTGTGGATGTAGTGCTTGTACTCGTAGTACTTGTACTCGTTGAACTACTCGTTGAACTACTTGTGCTCGTTGAAGACGTCGTGCTCGTTGATGAAGTCGTAGTTGAAGAAGTTGAAGAACTTGTGCTTGAGGTTGTGGTGCCTGAAGTGCTGGACGTTGTGCTTGATGTACTCGTGCTGGTGCTGGTTGTCACTGTCGTACTCGTCGTGCTCGAAGATGTGGTACTCGATGTGCTCGAAGTTGTCGTACTAGTGCTAGTTGTCAAAGTGGTGCTAGTCGTGCTGGAAGATGAGGTGCTAGAAGTGCTCGAAGTAGTGGTGCTCGAAGTAGTGGTGCTCGAAGTAGTGGTGCTCGAAGTAGTGGTGCTCGAAGTAGTCGTGCTCGAACTACTAGTACTTGTGCTCGTTGTTGAAGTCGTAGAAGTCTCAGTCGTGCTGCTAGTACTTGTACTGGATGAAGTCGTGGAGCTTGATGATGTGCTGGTTGAAGTTGAGCTGCTTGTGCTGGAAGTGGATGTGCTTGTGCTTGTGGAACTAGTTGTACTTGACGTGGTGGTCAAAGTGCTGCTTGTACTTGTTGATGTTGTAGTACTAGATGAAGTGGTACTGCTTGATGTGGTACTTGTTGATGTGCTGCTAGTGGTGCTGGAGGTAGTTGTTGTTGACGAAGTAGAAGTTGATGAGGTGGTAGTGGATGAAGTAGTCGTAGAGGTACTAGTTGTTAATGTGGTAGTCGTTGACGATGTGGTGGTTGTATCGGTAGTTGTAGTTGTAGTTGACGTTGTCTACCGAACCAGGCTATCAGAAAACACCAAAAAAAGATTGCCACAAAATACTCACATCGGTAACAGTATATGTTGTGCAGTTTATGATGTCATTGGTTATTTCAACGTACATGTTGGACAAAAGACTTGGCCCTGTTGTTGTGTTCAAAAGGTCCTGGATTTTATATACGCGCATCATCCCACCCGCGCCCAGCATTTTGGCCTGCAAAGACAACCCCAAAGAATTCAACTGCAGATTACTCAGCGTTTCTGCGGGGTTAAAGTTTCCAAAAGTGGAGCTTTGAGATTGCAGGTTCGGGTGTCCGTACTGGACAATGGACGTGTGTGTGTCGCTTGTCACAGATTTGTCGGTCACGTTTTTCACAAAGTATTGATTGTATGAATTGAAAGTTGACTGTGGACCAGCGGTATTTGCATTAAAGTCGGACTTCATGAGCAGCGATATCGAAGTGCCAGAAGAGGTGAGCATATTCGCGGTGAGTTCGATTTCCTGATAATACGGTCCCTCGAGAGATATTGGTGTTGAAGCGTTTCTAAATATGGTTTTTAAGTCGTGCGTGCCGTTTGATCGTAAAGTAAGTGGAGTACCTGTAATAGTTCTGATTCGAAAATATCCTCGGCTGGAACGGCGGCTCGATCGTCATGCCCGTACACCCATTGGCGTACCCACTTGGACAAAGAGCGTTCCCTTGACCGGGCATCAAATAAGAACTGTTTCCTTTAAAGTTAACTGAATGCTGGATATCAACAAGTTCTGCGCTCACTTCAGGTACGGAATATCCGAATCCTCGTCCGTTGCCATAATAATCTGCCTTTCAGATCCAGCTCTCCATATGATCTTACATGCAGTTCCATTGTACCCAGTCAGACACGACTGGCCCATGTCAGAGCCGTTGTTTGAATTCAGTGTCATTCGAATTGCTTCCAGTCCGGCCTCCCATCCCGATCTCTTGCATCCGACACTTTGCAATGCTGTTTTAGCGTCGGTGTAAACACTCTAAAAAAAAAAAAGTCGCGTTAATGCGAGAAGAGTTTCATAATCAAATTTGGCTCAACTGTGAACGGCAGCAAAATACTCGGCAGCCCACCAAATGCCACCACGGCGTACCGCGCGTTTATATTTTTAGAAGCAATGAGGGTCACGAAGGTTGAGAGACTGTTGGCAATGTCAATGTTGTACGTGCACATTGATGCGCTGCCGTCAATCAGGAACAGAAAGTCGGCTGGAACGGTCGTTGTTGTATTCGAACAAACAGTCACGGTTCTGGAGTAAATCGTGCCTGCGAGGCAAAGGAGCGTGATTGCGACATGATAGAGAAGCAGCATCGGCGTTCAAAGATTTTCAGATTTCCAAAAAAACTTGGCGTCAGGATTTAGATGCTAATTATAAGTATTTATTTCGCAAATCCTCATCAGTCTTTCCGTCAGTCTGTCCCAGTCACGTACGCCTCCCTCTTCATCGATTTTACTCCCCTCTTGCCACTTTCCTGGCAGCATGCGCTTCTGGATCAAACTTTTTCTTGTTGGACCCAGTCTTTGCCTGCCTCTTCCCTTGCTTATCCCTCGCCGCGTCTTGCTCCTCCCTCTCTTTCTTGGACAACACTTTCGCCTTCTCAAAGCTCCCAGGGTCCATTTCCACCTCCAACCGCCGCAGTTCAGCCTCCTTCTTTTTGCGCTCGATTTCGGCAGCTTCGTCCTCCAGTTTCTTTAGCCGCCAATACTCGCGGGCGGCTTCTTCGTCCGCTTCTTTTTGACGCTGTTTTTCGGCTTCTTCTTCGGCCGCTTTGGATGGATCGATCACTTCAGGTAGAATGGCTGGCGCATAGCGTCTCATGGATGCTCCATTTGCTGGAAATGCACACGTTTTAGATCATGCTCTCAAGACAGGAAAAAAAAAAAGAGAGAGACTGGCACCATCTTCGCCCATATACAGTTCGAGAGTTCCCGGAACAGCCATAAGAAGTTTTCGATAGTCCCGCTCAATCAAATCAACCAGTGCTTCAAGTCGCCAACTTGAACTCGGCGCTGATGGTTTGTACGCATTGTTGAGGGTTGTCTGAATGGCGGATGCGAGCGACTTGTCAATTCCGCTGGCTTTCGCATCGACAGAGATGGTTGCTTCGAATGCATCGAACGAGGCGATCGTGAGGATGATGGCAATCTCGTAAATGTCGAACATGTTGCAGTTGTCTGGTGCAGCCACTCGCACAGAAAGGGAGATTGGGAAGGGCGCTGTTGGACCTGTTGAAGGAACCAGTTTGAATGGGACTTCTCGTTGCTGCAGTGACAGGCATTCGCGCTTAAGGCTGTCTTTCGGGTTGGACATTGGTCGGCACTTTTTTTGCTGTTGGTTTTTATTTTATTGGCGGTGTGTTGATATTCAAACACACTTGCGACTCACTGTCGCTATGTATTATTTATTCACATTGTTGCACGGAATTCGGTGAGGCTGCGCTATTGTCGTTTGAAACAAGTGGTCAGACCCGTGGCAAAAACATCCTCTCGCCGATGCAAATAATTGCCATTCTGAAGTTCTGTTTGGCCACGGTCACACGTATGTACACCAGAAAGTTGGCTATGTTATACTGTTCAATAGTATCCCCCATAAGTTCCGTGCAAAAAGTCCTGATACATTGACGCCGGTTGACCCAGCATTCCATGGAATTGTTGGGCTGGTTGTTGTGACAGAGGAATTTGTCCTGGCTGATTATTCAGTGGGTAGTGCGCAATTGGAAACGGCGGATATACGCCCATGGGGTGTGTGGAATGATGCAAGAATGTGGACGGATGACTGAAGGAATGAAATGACGGCGGGTTCAAGATTTGCAGCCCATTTTCAAGGTAGATTGCTTGAGAATAGTATTCGGGTTGATGGTGATTGATGGGCTCATTTAAAGACTCGTTTCTGGAAACTTTTCGGCGTTTCGCGTTTTGTCGATCATGACCATCTTCACCGTCACTTGTATCCCCAACTCGCTTCAGGAAGGAAGTATTCGAGGGGTGTTCAAGTCGCTCTTCGGTATCGTTATCGTCATTCGAGACTGAGAGTGCAAGAAGAGTTGTCAAATTGACGGACTTGTCCGCAGAAATTGCGCGCAGTCGACAGTCTCCCATTGGCCGCTGGAACATTTCATCTGGCGGTGCGTTTAATATGCCGCTTTGTTGCGGTCTTGATGATGAGGCATCAGTCTTCAATTCAGCTTCAAGTCGACTCATTTCAACAACATCATCTGGACAGTAATACGATACAACGCGATGTTTCTGCCCATCAGAGCCTTTTAGCGTGATTGTGCGCTTTGTCAAGCCATTTTCAACAAGGCGGGTATTTGGTTTTAAAGTCCTTGCTGAAAAAGTTGGTTCCAAAGCAGCGACATTGGACTGCACGCGTTTAGGGGCGTATTTGGGGCCAGCAGGGTGAGATTCATTTGTATCTATCGGTTCTACTTGCCTGTTTTGTAATTTTTAGTGGGGATTCGCATTTCACAGTATTCTTACCGATAAAGCAAAAAAGGTCCAAACGCTCTCGAAGGCGACCAATGTATTCCATCCTTAACATGTTTGAGATTGACATTTCATTCAGTTATCCCAAGGCACACATAAAAAAAGCTCCACTCACTCTCCATCGCTTCACAAAAGCACTGTTTTCGGATATCACAATCACTGTTCCAGACTGAATGGGTATCCTCGCCATATCGGCTGCGCTTCCAGTAAACAGACGCAGATTCGAACGTATGCAGCCTTCAATGACCAGCAAGGCATCCATTGGGTTTTCAATAAACCCGAAAAACGAATGCATAAAAGCGATTTGATTCTTCTGGTCAAGTTGCTTGCGAAGATGACGCGGTTTTTTGGGAGTTTGGATTGAATCGATAGCGTCTGGAGGCGGCTGTTTTTGCTGTTCGTTTGTGATTGTTTTCGAATCTTGATTTGCGTGAGACGTTGTATCGACGCGATTCGGCGTTTCAGTGCCAGATGGTATCATGGCCGAAGCCACAAGACGTCTTCGAGATGTAAAGTATTCCACAGTGAACCCATCAGTGTCTGTTGGTTTGCAATCAGTTCAGTTGTTCCATGGATAAAACACATCACTTAAAATAAGGTATCAATATTCTTTGCGGCGCCTCAAAGTCAACCCGGGTACAATTAAGCCGTCACTGACCTGCATATTTAAGCGAGATGGATTCTTGGACACGTGCTTCAGAGTTCGAGGGTTGATTGCCATCCGACAGCAGACACCCATCCACGTTGATAGCATTGCTTTTTACTTCTAAATTATTATTATGCCACAGTGAAAGGAAAGAAGAATGGGGGGTGGGTATTTTGGGGTTAGTTTTGTTTTGGTTTTCTCAGCCCGTGCTAATTTCCATTGTTCATCAAATCAAAGGAGCAGGCGGAAAAGGGGAGGAGAGCGAAGAAGACTGGTGAGAGCTGCTGGATATTTGAATGGCTTCACGATCTTTGCAAATGCCCATGCCTTAACAACTAACTGCTCTCTTTACAATTGCGAAGACTTCCAGCGCCCCGATAATATTCGAACACCCCCACTTCAGCGACCCCAAGTGAGTATAACGCATCAAACTGTGATACTTTGCTGTTGGAGTCCCTCGATTGACTCCAACCATAAAATTCGCACAAAAAATGCACTTCCTCCAGTCAAATGCCTCAACAGAACCGCGGAATCCATATAACATTTCGGTGAACGCAACGCACCTCGATGCACATGGGAACTCTGCGCGTCGGCAGCTGGCAGATTTTGAGGAACAGCCGAACGTTTGTTTGCCGCCCACTCTTCGTCAGCGATTCCCCGCTTCATTGGCTTTCCGTCGATATCTGGCGAAAGAATTTCAATCAGCCAAGTTCAGAACGAAGGGAGAGATCTGGGGGGAGGTATTGCATTAATTTGATTCGCCCACCCTCTTTTTGATTGGGGCACCCTGTTCTTTTTTTTCCCCGACTGATTCCCCTTGTCTCCTATGAGCAAAACACACCCGGAACATTCTCTATGGATGAACCTTGAGCGTATGGCCGTGATCCAAACAGAGAGATTCAAGATCGGCAAGCGCATGGGGCAACCCCCCTTCACCAGTTTCCCTCGGTTGCATGCATGCATGTATGGATAATAGGAGATGGAGTGACGAGTTTTTGGATTGTTTGGCTGCAACTGGGGATGGGAGTGACTCACCGACTTGGCGGTCTGAATCCATTAAAATGGATCGCAATAGCGCCCCGCTTTCAGATGAAGCGACGCCGCATCCAACCGGGGTAGAATCTGAAGGCTGGTGCTCGGGTGGTTGAAGAAGATGAGCGCCTTGGTGAGCTTTGTTTTTTCGCATTGTCAACCACGAAATCAAAGAAAGCGGTTCAGGCGTAATATGTTATTTCACGGCTTCTTCAACAAACCTCGATTCCATGCTGAGTTGATGCTGAATGACTCGGCTTGTTGTCCCCCGGATGACTGCTTTGGGACGGGTGGGCGGGGTTTGGAGAGCTGATCGGCGCTGCGGTTCGCGTGTTCGCGCTGATTCGACACCGACATCGACACCGGCGGTTGAAGGTGTGTGGATATGCAAAGAAGTGAAATGATCCTGGAGAGACTGGTGGCAGTATCTGAAGAGGTAATCTAATAGTGAGAAGGTGGGAGAATGTACAAGGAGGTACAGCTTAATGTATACACAGAATGCGTGAAGGAGAAATCGGATAAATACTTCAGGAAGGAGAGCCTGCGTGGGAAGGGGGTGCTGAGTGCTCTTAGTTTTCAGACTCGTTTTGTTTTTCGAATGGACACTGGTGTAAAACTGTAATAATGCAACGGGCGGCTCAGCTCGCATGAAACCTTATTCTGACCATATCAATGGCCCCAGTTGTTCTCCATCGATTAGCCCGGGATGTCCAAGCCGCCAGTCTTTGTCTGCAGCAATGAATCGCTGTCTGCTGCTCTCTCCTGGAGGAAGTAAGCTGGCTGCATCCCGTTCTCCCCTCTGACAAAGACCCACCATCTGGGTCAAGATGTCTGGGTCAAGATGCGCACGGTGTCGCCCCACTGCCAACCCTCCCTTGCTTGGAAGTCGTGCGGGGTT
This sequence comes from Chytriomyces cf. hyalinus JEL632, assembly GCA_025435555.1. Taxonomy (NCBI): domain Eukaryota; kingdom Fungi; phylum Chytridiomycota; class Chytridiomycetes; order Chytridiales; family Chytriomycetaceae; genus Chytriomyces; species Chytriomyces cf. hyalinus JEL632. The sequence goes on along the minus strand of JAIWWG010000002.1, from coordinate 287,055 downwards.
GGTTGCTTTTTCGTCATCACCAAATTGAGACACCAAAAATTTTCGCAAAAACGGTGCTAAAAATGCACTGCGCCAGAAACTTCCCAACCTGGACACTAAACTTTATTGGTACCAGAGCAAGAAAGCAACGAGAGAAGATGGAATAAACCAAAAGGAAAAAGACAAAAACGCTACTCGGCAATCTTGACCTTTTTAGCAGTCTGGCGACTCGCAGTCTCCTCCCGCTCGTTCTTTGCTGCCCCAAACACCTCGTTAATCTGCTGTGTCACTCGGATAAACGTCGTCCGCTTGCTCAACTCTTTCAGCCGCGACGCGCCGACGTACGTGCATGTGGACCGGATTCCGCCCATGATTTCCTTCACAGTCCCGGACACTGCGCCCCGGAACGGGACTTTTACCGTCTTTCCTTCCGATGCGCGGTACTCGGCCACTCCGCCCACGTGTTTGGTCATGGCTGTCGACGAGCTCATTCCGTAAAACTGCTTAAACAGTTTTCCTGGTTTGCCATCACGCGTTCAGTAGAAATTCATAAAAGTAACTGAAAATAGGCAAGTACCGTTTTCTTCAATGGTCTCTCCCCCAGATTCGTCATGGCCTGCGAGCATTCCACCAAGCATCACAAAGTCTGCTCCGGCCCCAAACCCTTTCGCCACGTCGCCTGGACATACACATCCTCCATCTGCAATAACGTGCCCGTTTAATCCATGCGCTATTTCGATATTAGCGCTTGTCAGCATACTTGGGTCACACTCATTGCCCACTCCAGTATCCCTCCCACCCCCAACGACAGATGCACCCGCCCTCCTTACAACAACGCCAAACTGGTCCTGAAGAAACGAAAGAGGTTTCCTCCGCACCGCCCTAATGCGCACACCTATGTCCAAGCTGGACCACGGAAGGGCAGCCGGATTTGAGGAGATACTTTCCGAATAATTTGGTTCATTATCCACGCCAATTGATTCAGCGAGCGGAGACAGAGAATCACGATACTTTAGTGAGCGAATGGGCGACACTGCTTCTGCGACTGCCGCCAGTGTTGGTAGGTGCTGGATGGGCTATGTCCTGGCTTGGCGATGGGGCGCGTTTCATGTTTTGGCAAGAAGCGATTGTTGGGAAGGGGATTCTGATTGGTGCGCAAGAGTGATAAACTTAAAAAACTGTCCGTGAAAATAAATGGACTTCAAAGCAATTGAGTCGCGGCTTGAGACTGTGCAGGCCGAGCTCGACGCATTGAAGCGAGCAGCAAAAGATCGAAACACGGCACAAGTGCGTGCGCGCATTGCGAGCATTGCATTGGCTGTGTCGGCGTTGACCGGTCACACCGACTCGCCCAGTCCGATACACCCCCAATCTTTTCACGGGCGAAATCGGCCGATTTATCAGTCGAAAACGGCGACGATGCGGCGACGATACACGACCGATAAATCGGCCGAGATCCGGACGCTCACGCCATTCGGCCGATGTTCTTCCGATTTATCGGTCGAACATCGGAAACCTATCGGCCGTATCTCGCAAGCATATCGGCCGCGTATCTGCAAACCAGTCGATGAACGGTCAACCCAAAAGCTGGATTTATGGGCAGTAAAATAAAATATTTATCGTTCGTAAAGTTAAAAATTTATTATGTATAAAATGAGCACTCGTCGCAAGACCAGCTGTCGCAAGACCACCCGTCGCAAGGAACAATGCCGCTGTTGAGGTGAGCAGCGATTATACCCCTTCGTTCTCATCATTTGAGTCAGCGGCTGCCTGTGGGCCCTGATCTGTGTATGTTGCCAGATCTAAGGCCTTGATCCGTTCCAGTTCAGCAGGACCCCCCGGCCCAAGACCTGCAATGCGCCTCATCTCCTCGATGAGGATCGCAAAGTAGGGAACCCTCACCCTCAACATACCACGGACTCTGCGCTGTGTGAAGGTGAGTATTTATATTCGTGTCACAATTGCGAAACATCGTGAAACACTTACCATCAACGCTGCACGCTTCAGAACGTCATTCGTCAACTTGCACCTATCACCGAATACAACTACAGCGTATTTTTGAAGGGTGAGATTAGCGGTGTTTTTATTGTAGTGTCCTTTGATCTATTAATGCAAAGTTAGTTCAGCACAACAGAGCCATTCATACTCAATGCCATCAACTCACCTTCTTCACCATAGTGTCGCGAGCGCTTCGAAATGAGCTCTTGATCTCTTCAATAAACATGGTGCGCTGATCTTCATTGTATGTTGCAATCAAGGGTCCCCATTCTGTTTCAAGGTGATGCTGAATGTGAAGAAGCAGAGTTAATAAAGATGAATATCAATAGGACTTGTTTTCACCTCTATCTTAGTGAGATTTGGTTTCAGAACGTACTTGGTGGCAGTTGCGACAAAATATTTCTCATTTGCACGTTTGATGTCTGTCCTCAACGCTTTTGGAATTGTCTCACGCATCTTGGGCACAAAGCTATTGCTGAGCATAGCAATAGACTGCCTCAAAGCTGTGGTTTCACTGTTACTGTATTCAGCCTGCTCTTGAAACTGTTCTTTCAGATCTCTGATCACAGAGACAAAGGGCTGCATATCTGAATTTGAATGAGACAGTGAGGTGAGAAACATCATGTAGTGAAAGGCAACATACCAATCTGAGTTGATGGACCAGCCTGAAGAGGTGAGTTGGAGAATCTGGCAGGTCCCCTTTGTTGGGGGCTGAATTGGTCAAACTCTTCATCCTGATGACGAGGGCGGTAAGAAACTGGCTGGCCAGTAGATCCCTGGAAAGTAAAGCTGATTGACCCCTGTGCAGTGGAAGATACACTGTATCAGATCACCCTTGCATGCTGATCAGTTCTGAGGCTCATTTTTCTTTGCTCCAATTTGTTCCGACATGCCCAATTTGTTCTGTGATTCATCCCAATTTGTGCCCAACATGCATCAAAGTCAGCACAGATGTCCAAACTGCAACACGCCATTTGCTGGGAAACGCTGGGCAAGGAATCTGAACCATCATCTGCAGCGTTGCACAAATGAGTCGGAATCAGATGATGCTTGGAGTATGCATTCATGCAAGAGTACAAGCTCTGCTCAGCAAAGTTTTGACAGCCTTGCATTCAACCAAGAGTGCATCAATATGATTGCTGAGACTGAAGCAGGTAAAGGCTTTTTGACTGGGTTAGCAATTTACAAAATGGACTGACAGATCTGTTGCCAGCAGATTCCAATGATTGTCTCAGTGACAAAAGTGTCAGAGCAGAAGAACAATGCGCAATTGTGGCTGGACCAGATGAACATCACAGCACAAGCGACAGCAACAGTATTGATCAGTCAGATAGAACTGACATGGAATTGTCAGACACTGATGATGGTTCTGATATGGACTCTGATGATGGTTCTGATATGGACTCTGATGATGCAGCTTCTGACTTTGGATCCAGCCATTTCTACCCATTTCCATCAAGAACACATGCTCTGCTATTCAGTCTGCTATTTGCTAAGCGTCGCCGCATCAGTATTACTCAAATGAAACTTCTCTGGGGAATATTTGAACTGCTGCAAGTCAAGTGCCCTTCTTTGAATGCAATTTTGAAGCTACGCAAGAAGCTTTGCAAAGTGCAGCCCATTGAAAGGAAATCTGCATCAGGCATTCAAATCTTTGTCAGGCCTATTCCTGAGCTCATTGAATCTGCGTTTGCAACACCATCTATTGCAAAGGAAATCCGATATGGTCCACAGTTATCAACACATCCACAAGAAATTTTTGAGTCATTAGCATTTTCTGTGAGAGCGCCTTGCCTTTGGATGGACAACAATTCAACTCGATTTTACGCTGGGTGAGATCTTCCTTAAATGTTTTTAGTGATTTAGCTGATATCACTTTTAGAGATACTGTTGTAATGCCCAATTTTGAAGAAGGCATTATTAAGTGTTTTCCAAAACCTGGTATTGTGGCATTTGGGCAAGTTGCTGAGCATTTCCATTCTGTGTTGTTGCAAAACTTCACAACTACAGTTGAACTGCATCCAGGGGATGCAATGACACTTGTTCAAAGGGGCAATCTCAGTATTCGAGGTTTGTGTGCAAGCATTTATTTTGAAGATAGTAACTGAATTTGTTCAGCAAATGGCCGGAAAGTCATCAACTTTCCAGTCATCTGCAGCTCAGATGAAACTTCAGGAAACACAACCAAGCGCTACAACCACTTTGAAAACTTTTTCGTTATATTTCCATTGCTTCCGCACAAGTTTTATGGTCCTCGATATATCAACTTTGCTGCCACTACAAACACTGGATCATGGTCAGATATTGCTGAGGTTGTCTTGCACGATTTGAGAGAAGGTAACATTAATCTGTATTTATTTTGACATTGCAGTACTGAATAAATCACCAGGCAGCCCTCTATCTCTTGGAATCAAAGTACTTGACTCAAGCACCGGAGAGGATGTGATTGTTGTTTCACAATTACTTGCAATGCTTGTGGATAATCCACGTGCAGCCCAAATATGCCATCAAGCTGGAGCACGAAGTGACTTCAACTGTCGAGTTTGCACTGCACCTATTGGAAGTCCATCCACTTGCATGCAACTTCATCCTTATCGATGGTTATATGAAACCAAGCAAGTACTGTCTCGAATGGCACAGATGAACAAAACACAATCAGAGTCTCTGAGAAAAGCAACTGGGATAACTGTTCCATCTGAGCACGCCAACATCTATCTCTCCCTCCCTGGTTTTTCACCTCATGCGCAAACTCCAGTTGAAATTCTCCATACACTGTTACTTGGAGTCATGAAATACTTGGGGACAGAGTCCAAAGAAAAGCTGAAGTCAAGGTCTCTCAAACTCAGAGCTGCATCTCTATTTGCAATCATCTCAACCTATCAACACTGTCATTTGTCATCAAAACAAGTGACTCGCTACATTGGAAGCATGAATGGAAAAGACTTCAAGGGCCTTGCACAAATAGGGCCATTATTCTTCCCTTGGCTTCAGCCAAATCTAACTTGGCTTTGGCTTGCTGGTGCAATTCTTACGAAACTGGCATATGATTCCAAGTATCCACACTTTGAGTTAAGGTACCGCCATCTCCAAAAGGCTACCATTGCAGTTCAGCGTCTGTTCCATGTTTCACTGCCATCAGCAAAAGACAAGCTCAAAGTCCATCTACTTTCTCATCTCCCTGATAATTTCCGGATCTGGGGACCACTGTCTCTGTATGCTGTTGAAGTTCCAGAACAAATGAATGGAGATGTGCGCAAAGACATAGCAAATTCAAATCGGCATTCACCATCAAGAGATGTGGCATGGGCATTTGCAATTCGGGAAGGGACAGTATCATATTTACGAGGGGCATCAGGAGGAGGGCCTGGATTACTTGAACTTGGAGCAAATTCCATTATAGTCAAGCATTTGTTCCCTCCCATCAGGCCAGTTCCATCAAGAGCTCGCATTCAGATTGGCAGATTCTTCTTTTTTGACAACTGGGGCCGTATTGGAAAAGTCATTCAACATAACGAGCACACCAAAACTTGTCTAATGCAAGAATTAGAGCTGAACGGCCAGTTAACATCATGGAGATTACGTGCATGTAGTTTGCACAACAACTTCTATGTCCCTGTTGGCAATATCAATGACCAAGCAGATGTCAGTCACGACTGCTGGGAAGAGCAGTTTTTGTGCAGCTGGAGACAAGATGGATCTATTGCACATTCAACTTTGAACACGTATTTTCTAAATCCCTTTCGCATGGAATGTCATCACACACTTGGAAGTGCCCAAACAGATGTGTTCCTTGACTTTTTACTCTCAAAAGCTTGAGATGTTTGTTGCTTCTTTGATTCAATAAAGAATTGAGAGCCTGTCTGAGCACTTGAGGTCCAAGGCCCATGTAGTGTTGCAAAACAAAGGTGAAAGGAGATGATTTGGTGGAGCAATTGATTGGCAAATAGTGGTTGGTCATGAAATCCTCTCACAAAATAAGAGCGCAGCCTTTTAAGTGTTTTATGTTCAGTCTTGTCAAAGCCCTCTGTTACGTAATCAGCCTGATCACGTAACTACCGCTCTCGCCTTTCAGCTATATTTGGAACCGTTCTTCACAACATTTTTGGAACCGGATTTCGACATGTCGAAATCTCTCTCGCCACTTCCCACGACATTTTTGGAAAACTCTTTATTTAGAAAACTGGAATTCAATATTTAAAGCGCTCCTCGTTCACTTGAATAAAGCAGCTTCTCTTACAACTCTTAATTCTCTTAAAGACAATCCTCAGAAAAACTCCTCGTACTCAGAGCCATTCCACACTATTAGCTATTCCGTCCCATCGTCACTGGGCATGCAGGATAGTCGTGGGAACCCTCGCATCCACTGCGTGGTATGCTGGTTCAAGTCCCCTTTTTGTCACTTTTATCTCTAGCACCGCTTTTCTGCCGATGAAACGGCCGTTTTTCTCCAGCTCATCCGCCGATGATCTGTGGCTAAAAATCGGGCGACAATCTTCAGTGTCATGCGACCGAATAACGGCCGATTTCAAAAGCGGCCGTTTATTCTCCGCCAATCGGCCCGTTTTTTAGCAGTTTATTCAACAGTTTACTGACAGGCAAATCAACCGGTCATCGTTGCCGAATCGGTGACGATCCCGGCCGACGCCGATTTCGGCCGAAAGCTTTGCCGATTCCGCTCCGATTTCTTTCGCGGCCGTTATCGGTCGGTTTTTTCGTTGGCGGTGTAGCCACGAGTCACAATGACAAACCCAGTCCAAGCACTGACCAAGCCATGAGTCTCAACGAGTCGTCGCTTACCGCACTGTCGCCACTCGTTGCTCTGACACTCGCGCTCGATGCAAACGCGGAATCCGCGCAATCCAACGCTCACACAACCGGCTCAGGCGAGGTGTCCCTGGACGACTTGAAGCGCATCCGCCGCGCAAACGAAGACGCGGCAATTGCGCTCCACGACGCGCAGACACACGCGAATCTGCTTCGCTTTGTTGAAATGCGCACGTGGCTCGACTGGTCGCATTCGAACATTGCTCTTTCAATTGTGAGGGTCGATGTGGCCTTGTTTAGTCAAGTGGCGGATGTGAAGAGGTGATTACTAATATGTATTTCCATTTTATTTATTTACCATTTATTTATTTATGTGTTCAGTTCAATCGCTTCAGCGCATCTCGACTCGGCGTCAAACCCAGTCTGCAAATTGCTCCATTTCCAGTCCTACCTGCAAAACTCCGTGGTCACCTCCATTCTATCTCTTCAGCTGAAACTCCGCTCTCCCCCAACCTCACCCAACGCCGCCATCCCGCCACCATCCAATGCTGAACTCGCATCCATGAAATACAAAGCCATGGCTCGAATGGTTGAAACCATGACTGCAGTGGCCTTTCTCTTGTTTTACGTATACCGCGACTTGAATGCCATGGCTGCAATTTTGCAAGGCTTATCGGATCCGAGACTTGCGCGTCTTGAAACCATGTGGAAGTTCGTTTCACCAAAATGTTTGCAGTCGCTTGAAAACTTGAAGGATATGACTGGGTTTGGCATGCAACCTCCTTCCTCGCCATCATCTGCAACGTCCACTTCCGCGTCGGAATCCATTTCCCTTGTCGTGGAATTGCTGCAGCATCATTTTAGAGGCGACGCGTGCATCACTGTGATTCCCAATATGACGCCTTTCATTCAAGAACTGGATCATCTGAAACGAGAATATACAATCGATGACACGTTCAGTTCCTCCACGACACTTCCAATTTTGAGTGACGTGGGCACTAAAGCATCGAAAGAACTGTTTCATGTCGTTTCTCTATGTCGCGGGCTGCCCATCACTGAGGCAGTCGATTCAATCCTTGATGGCCCATTCTCGGCTCCAAACAACCCTCCCCCGCATGCAGCTCCGCCAAATTTGCTGTCGACCATTTCCCCGAAATTTTTGCAACCCACTTCTCAATTGGCAATCGGTGCCGCAAACAATTTAAAATACGGTACTCCAGACATCGGGCCAGGTGTCACACCAATGCCATGGGATGTGGCGCCCGCAGGTCTATTTCTCGATGATTTATGCGGACTTCCGTTGGGAGACTTGAAATGCTTGCATTGGGTTCTAACGCGCACGAATTTGAGCGAGTTGGAGTTATGGGATGCAAGTTTTGCGATTCTGGCGAAATTGAAAGGAGAGGTTGGGTTTGTTGAGCCTGTTCGAATTGTTCCTGTTGCTACTGTTGAGCAAGTGATGGAGGATGATGAAGTGACGGCGTTGGTTTTGCAAATCGCGGAAGATAAGTCGCTGGATTTAGATTTAGATGAGTGGAGTGATCCCGGGGAGGATAATGACAATGAGGCGGCAGAAGGCGCCTTGGGGGTGGCAGGTGATGTTTTGAAAGCTGCTCTTGCGGCTGCAGGCGGGAATGCGCCTCCAATCACAGGTGCTCCTTCATCGGTTGTGGGAAGCGAGAATCATGAGTTGTGGGAAGCGGATAAAAACGAGCCGAGGGACGCGTCTCATGATGATGAAGAATACCAGGCGCGGCTAAAGGCGCTCTCTGCCTTGTTTCCAAAAACCCCTGATGGAGACCCGTGAAACTGCCATGAAATATATTTGACAAGTACACACTTGACAATTTACGGGGTAAAACTGTCATAAGATTTACAGTGAGGAGACTGGACAAAGACTTTTCTGGTCACGCGAAAGCCTCACTCCTGACCTGGAATGAACACGGGATACACGCACTTGGACGCCATACTGATAATCCCTGCCCTGTTACTGGACGCGTTGAATGTGCTGGCAATCGGGGCTCACGAGAAGCGGCTGTGCGCCAGCTCTCTCCTCATACACCTGCTGTGTGTGTTTCACTTGCTAGTCCTGACAACGATGGCTTTCATATTCAACCACCCAAATGATCCATTTTTGATGAGCTTTATCCCTTCAACTGGTGCAAAATTAACGCCAGCCTGTCTTGATTGCGACGATTTCCGATCGTGTTTATTTGCGTATACGTATTTGGCGATTTTGCTTGAAAGCGCAGGAAAGTGAATCGGGAGTTTTCTGACGGCTGCCGGTTAAAACCCGCTTCGGGTGTGCTCTTCGAATCCCGATTTAGCACTGTATCAGCAGCAACAGCAGATTCAACTGACTGCGCCACCCCCTGTGCCTGATCTTATTGGAGCCCAAAAGGGCTCGAAAGCATCACTGGCGAATCTGGCTGCGGATGACTTTGTAAATGCTGAAAGGCAGTCCACACTATACCACTCTGCGCAAAACGCGTCAATCAGCCACGCCCAAAAAAGCCTTGCACGGCGAGCTCTGACCACACCTATTCCTCAGAGCAATACAAGCAAAGAGGGCGCGAACACGGCCGCAGGGAGATGGAGCGGCGCTTGCTGATTCAAATTATAATCCATCATTACTGGCTTTATTGTTGGATGGACTCCTTTGTACGCTGTGGCGCTGTATGAGATGGTTTCGTGTCGGCTGAGGTTGAATTTCTGGTGTTTGCGTTTGTGCATGTGAACGATGTTGTGAGTGCGATAGTTGTACGCGGATCTTCGAAAGAAACGCGTACATATGCTTTCCGCGCATGAAGAGGTAAAAAATAAAAACGAGCCAATTGGTGCATCAAAATTGTCTGTCGCAATCCCGGGATAGTTTCCATTGTTTTTGATTAACAATAATGGGCCTCGACACACTGGACTGGCAGTTTTCGCTGATATTCAGTGTGGTCGTGTCTATCTCTGCCCTTCTCAACGCGTACATCCTCATCTCGAACGCGCCGCATCTGCACAGACTTCCCCCAAGTTCGTTTCTAATCTACTGGCTGTGCACTTACGACTCGCTTGTTGTCATCAACGACCTCATGGTCAGCGCTGCAAATCTCATTCACGGCCATACAAATCATTTTCCTCCAGATACATGCTATTTACACGGTTTCCTTGCCATGTTTGGCAGTCTCGCATCATTGCTGCTGTGTCTCGGTTTGACCTTGTTCCGGTATCTCGTCATCATCAAAAAGACAAAGATCCGTCGCGTGTGGGCATACCTTTATTTGGTATTGATCTCCGTTGTAGCGGCGTTGGCATCGGCCATGCCGTTTATCCTTGGCTCGCAAACTTGGACATATGAAATGCGTCCTTCAAATGTGTATTGCGCTGTTGCATGGTACAGACACGATCCGCGAACATCAGCCCTTGTATACTCTGCTCTAACGATCGTGACACTACCACTGGCGTTTATCGGTTTTGTATATTACTGCATCTACCGCGAGATTTCAAACACTTTTGAGGCGGCAAGAAGTGCGCTGTCAAACAACAGCGGCAGCGTTCCAGTTGCTGTGGATGCTTCGCAATCGGTGACGGAGCCTGATCGAAAACTACCAAAGAGCACTCTTACCGTTCCAGTACTTGAGATTCCTGGCACGCGTACAGGGCAGACGGGAAGTCTTAACCGGGGAGGAGCGTATTCTTCCACAGGTGCTGCCAAGGCCTCATCAAGACGCGAGAAAAAGACGGAGGAAGATTTGCTGCAGGATGCGTTGCTTAAACAAAGCATTATGATTGTTTCGGGTTTTGTCGCTGGATGGGCGCCGTATGTTGCTGGTTCGTACTTGTTGACTGAACGAGATCCATCGCAGTAAGTTTGACCCATCACTTGTCATATTTTTTCAGTGGGTCTTGTGGAAAACATCTCTGGCCAGCGTGCTACGCCCGAGTGGGACTTTGTTGGGGTGCTTTGCATCGTCATTTACGAAGCAATCAACCCCGTCGTTATCATTCTGTATGACCGCGATATCAAACAAAACTGCGCCAACTTTATTCAATGCCAATCATGACGTTTCTCGAATCTCAAAGCTTTGCACTCAAAATGGCATCCAGTTTCTCCTTCACATCGGGATACAATCCACTCGGCAACCCCAGCAACGACCCCTTCCCAGCCATCACCTTCTTCACATCGGCGTCACTGACCCCGCGACAAGCGACGGCAGGATTGTACCCCATTCGCGTTCTTGGATCAACCCAACCCTTCTCTGCTTTCTTGACTGACTCCGATGCTCGTTCATACAAGGTGACAACAACGGCGCCGCCCAATCCCACATTATGTTGCAGTGCGCGTTTTGCGGAGGGGACTTGGCGCGCATCGCACCATCCGCGCAACTGCCACACGAGTTCGGCGCATTGCGCGATTCCTGTGGCGCCGAGCGGGTGGCCTTTGGAGATTAAACCGCCACTTGTGTTGACGGTAACGTTGTGGAAGGATCCCGTTTGTTGCAGATTCTTGGGTCTGAATTTGGGGTGGAATGTCGCACCGCTGAGTGTGTATGGAACAGCTTGGCCCGGTTCGCAGAATCCAAGGGCGTCGTATGTAATCAGCTGTATTTGGTGTGTTTGTGAGTGTTTAGATGGGAATATAGAATCTGTAAATCAACTATCTCCGCACCTCATTTCCACTGAAGCAGTCATGCAACTCGCAGACATCAATGTCTTTGGCAGTGATTCCGGACTGTGTGTATACCTTCTTTGCGGCGAAACGCGTCATGTCGGCACCAGCGAGTTCAACACATGATTTTTTCGCGCCGGTGGGGTCGAAAGCGAGAGTTGAATCTGTTGCCATGACTTGCGCCGTGATTTCAATTGCTTGTGGGCCTGCGCCGGGTTTATCAAAGATAATGAGATGAGAATTCCTTGAACAGAGTTTAGCGCGGTTTACCCAAATTATGCTTCAACACGTATTCTTCTGATGCAATGATTGCACATGCGGCACCATCGGACGTTGGAGAGCAGTGAAGCAAGGTCTGAAATCTCAAATTAATCGAGAGTATAACATCATTGTGAGACATACCATTGGTCCAAATACTTTTCGCGCCTTCTTGACTTGCTCAACTGACGCAGGTTGGTTGAATTGCGCGTACGGGTTCAGTGTCGAATGAGTGTGGCTTTTGGACGCAATCAGATGCATGGCTTCTTCAGTGGCACTGCCGTTCTTGTTGGTTTCGCCGTACTCGACAGCCGCATTCGCAAAGATTTGCGCCGTCATTGGAGCGGCAACGTCATACTCGCGTAGTTCCATCATCTGGCTGATGGCCCAGTCCAGAGGCGGGGTTCGATCTGTATCAAAGGCTTCAGAAAACGCGCCATAAGAACTCAATCCAACAAACCTGGGAAATTGGACCCAAGACTTCCTGGCTTCATCTTTTCAAACCCAAGAGCAAGGGCCACCTCCGCCAGGCCAGCCTGCACCGCGTTTCTCGCAGTATACAAGGCCGTGGATCCTGTCGCGCAATTGTTGTTGACGTTCAAGACAGGGATTTGAGTCATGCCGAGCTGGTAGAGTGCACGCTGGCCGGCTGTTGAGTCTGCACCAATGTATCCAACACATGCAAACTGCACAGCATCGTAGGTGGCGTCGGCGTCCAAGAGGGCCTATTCGGTACTATGCAGTCAGGAATGCGTGTTTCACATCTTCGGTGCACCGAACTGACGCACCTTGGTCATTGCTTCGAGCGAGTAGTCGGTGTAGTCAATGTCGTTCCTGCCGGCAGAGTCAGCACAGCAGAGCACACAAGCGCAGCAGACACCAGCCCGTACCTTCTCCCTGGCTTGTCAAAGTGGGTCATTCCGACACCGATCACGAAGGTCTTGCGCGCCATTTTGTGTGAGTTTGTTTTAAGCAGTTGATACACGCCACACTCAGTTGAGATCTGCACTTAAATAGTTTGGATATATTTACGACGCGATTATGTCATCACAGTCACGGGTCGGACACTGTGACTGCGCTCTTCACAAACTCAGTCGACGCGAGATTCTGAAGTATAAAGTGGCCTACGTCCTTGCGGGACACTGTGGTCACCCAGATGTCCTTCCCAACATTGTACGCGCCCGTCAGCGGCCCGTCTGTGAGCCACGGCACCTCCACAAGGGTCCAGTCAAGTCCGCTGTCCTGCACCGCCGCACTTTGCTTGTGCTTGTCGGAGAGCGCTGTTGAGACGATACCCAGCAAATTCCTCTCAAACACCCTGGGCTCAACATTCTCCGTCATTGTCACAACCAGAACCCTTTGAACTCCTTCTGATTGCATGGCTGCCAAGATGGACTTTGTTCCTTTTGAGCACACATACATGTCATCAGTTTCCATTCGCGACATGCCCAAACACACCACCACGACGTCTTGGCCCGCAATAACCTGGCGTACGAGCGATGCGTCATGGACGTTTCCTTTGATCACACGTGGCTTGACGGATAGATCATCCAACTTTGCAGGGTTGCGAGCCAGAACAGTTACTTCATGTCCAGCCGACAAGGCCTGGATCAGAAACTCTTTGCCGCAGCCTTGTGTGCCGCCGAACACTGCAACATTCATCCTTGCCATTGAAGTTGGGGGTTGGTTTCTTGCATTTGCGCACTCGCATGAATGCCCCTTACACGTGTCACAAGTATGCGGGGTTGAGCAGAGACGAGCAACCCAACTTCGGACGACCTTCACAAGCTCAAACCAGAAGATTGCGAGTTGATTGACTGCATTCATATACATTTGTTCGGCGGGCGTTGTCGCTGGCGGGGGTTCGAGGGGAATAACCATTTCCGGGCGCAAATATTCCCTTTCTTTCTTTTTTGTTTTTTGGTTAAAGATATTCACAGTATGGCCACCGCAAAGAAGCCTCTCACTCGCGTGCGAATGTCTTTGACGCAACTGCGCGAACTCGCCAAGCTTCAGGAGGAGCGGAAGGAGAGAGGGAGTCTCTCAGTCGACATGGAGGACTGGACTAACGACTCTGACGGTGACGATAATGACAACGACCATGAACAAGATGCCGACATTGACGACCACGAAGAAGAAGCTGAAGATGTCGAACACTACTCTGACCCTGACGGTTTAATGGACAAGGACCCGCTTGCAGTTCCTGTACAGAAGCTCAAGTGGAGGGAGGTTGATCAGGCATCCTCGTCCCCCTTCTTTCGCAATGCGGCTGGGAAGGAAGGATTTTTGTGTCTGGAAGAGCTGGACGGTGTAGACGTTGAAGTCGTAAAGAGCGCAAGTGGAGCCAAAATGATCAAGTTCAAGGTAACAACAAGACATTTGAGGGGGACTGGCGCTCGTTCTAATGCACTTCTTCACAGCCGGCACCCAATGCAAAGGCCACCGTTGACTCGAATGCGAAACCTGCTAATCCAGAAGTTCCATTTTCTGCCGAAGAAACTGCTCAAAACTACACTCATATTGACGAATTTGACGAATCAAAGGTCAAAAAAGCAAAGGCACCAGCAACTAAAATTGAACCATCAGCCGAAAAGAAAGATGCGAAAAAAAAAGAAGCGGTTGTTGAGGCTGATGTCGCTGAACCCGCTGCAAAATCTGTGCCTGAATCTGAATCGAAACCTGCGACTCTGGTTGAAAGGGATCCCAGCAAACCGCTCAACAAACGAGAACGAGCAGCGTTAAAACGTGCCCAATCCGCATCATCTGAGTCCACCGACATCATCGCAGATACAAAACTCGAAACAAAACAAATCCCAGAATCGCAGCTAAATCCGCTCACATTTTCTAAATCCCCACACTCGAACCACATTTCTCAGCCCATTCACGCTGCCTGGTCCAAATTTCGTCTGCACCCTGCAATCCTTCGCGCATTGAGTGACCTTGATTTCGCAACTCCAACCGACATTCAAATTAAGTCTCTCAACGCTGCACTTGATACGACGAGAAAAGGAGCTGGCGCTCTGTCGGGGAGAGATGTGATTGGAGCTGCGGCGACGGGAAGCGGAAAAACTTTGGCGTTTGGATTGCCTGTGATTCAGGAACTTGCGCGACGAGATGTTGTGGAAGGTGTAGTTATTCAAGGGAAGACTACGCCAGAAGGCAAAGAGGATGGAGAAGCTGACGTGGAGGGAGATGACGGAGACGAAAGTGACGAAGAAGATGCCGAAGTCAACAGGCCATTCAACAATGGAGAAAAGAAGGAGCGCATCACTCGCCCATGCACTGCTCTGATTATGACCCCAACTCGCGAGCTTGCGCAGCAGGTTGTCGAGCATTTGCGCGCTGTCGCGAAATATTCATCCGCAAAGGTAAATGATCCTTTTGCCAGTTCAATACGAGCTAAACAACTCACCTTTTGACCCACCAAGATTGTACCCATCTTTGGAGGAATGTCGCTACACAAGCAGAGAAGAATGCTTTCGCACTCACCCGATGTCATTGTTGCGACGCCTGGGCGTTTGTGGGAACTTGCAAGCGAAGATGACTCGCTGCGTGCCTCTCTCAAGTGCATTAAATTCTTGATTTTGGATGAGGCAGACAGAATGCTCGAATCGAACCACTTTCGCGATTTGGAGAGCATTTTGAATGCCATCAGCTTGAACAGACAGTAAGTGCAAAAATTATTCATATCGCGCATTTTCTCAAACACTCATTTTTTTATATTTTGTAGAGACGATGCAGCGCACGAAACTTTCAAACCTCCGTCAAAAAGGCAAACATTTGTCTTCTCGGCTACGCTCCTCGACAATCCATCCACGTTATCGAAAAAACTGTCATCCAAACAGCCTGAGCGTGCTCCTTCGAAAAAACACAAAGGCCCAGCAACAAACCTCAAGGAATTCCTTGCACGCCTCGAACTCAATCCGGAAGGTCCCCTCTACATTCAAGCTCTCACAAAAACTCTGATGGCCGCGGGACTAACAGAAGCGCGAATCGAAGTGTTGGATGAAGATAAAGATGCCGCCGTGTATTACTTGCTCACGCGATACCCGAACGGGCGAACGATTGTGTTTGTAAACTCGATTGACAGTGTTCGGAGGTTGTGTCCAGTTTTGAAAGTGTGTGGTGTGGATGCTGTTGCGCTTCATAGTGAGATGCAGCAGAGGCAGCGATTGAAGTTTTTGGATAGGTGAGAATATGGAGTGACTTTTGCGGTTCGTTCCGTGCAGATTTTTAATTTAAACATGCGCAAATCAGGTTTCGGGCGTCGCCGAGCACTGTGTTGATTGCCACCGACGTGGCAGCACGTGGTCTTGATATTCCATCCGTCGAACACGTTATTCATTTCCACCTGCCGCGAAGCGCGGATTTGTACGTGCACCGAAGTGGACGAACAGCTCGTGCAATGAAGGAAGGCATGTCTGTTGCCCTGGTTGGACCTTCTGAAGTCGGGCTGTACAAAAAGATTTGCCATGCTTTGGGGAAAGGTGAGGAAAAGAGCGAAATACTTGTGATGGATATGTGTTTATTAACCCATTTTCCAGAGGATGGGTTGATTGAGTTTCCTCTGGATCTGTCAATTTTGGCAGCCATCAAGGGTCGCCTCGCATTGGCGAAAAAGATTGAATCTGCAGAACACCGAAACGAGAAGCAAAAACACGACAAAGATTGGATGAGGAAGACTGCAGAAGAAGCTGATATTATTTTGGACGAGTGAGTTATTTTTCTCTGCAATCCTTTTTTTTCTTTTCGGGGTCGCTTGTTCTCACTGAAATATTCTTAAATTTTCACGCAGCTCTTCTGAAGACGAGGAAGTGGCACACAAGAAAAAGAAAATCACAAGCAAACCCGCAGCTGCACGGGATGGGTCGATGAGTTTGGCGCAAATGAAGGCGCAATTTGCCGAGATGCTGGCAAAGCCATTGCTTCCAACTGGAATGAGTTCATCATACATTACATCGAATGTGAAGCGAGATTTCGCGGATGTGATGCTTGAAACAGAGAGTAAGTCATCTCATGCGATAACATAGGCATTGCGTTCTAATATGCATTCACTTTGCCTTTCGATAGACTCTGACAGTGCAAAGATTATCAAAGGAGCGAGGGCTTCACGTGCTGTGGACGATGTGAAGGCCAGCAAAAAAGCACGTCTTGTCTGAGAATAAAAAATGAATAAATGATGGAATAATAAAGGAATAATTGCGTCTGCTCTCTCGGAGTTCTGCATTCTGAACTGGAAAGCTTGCGCGTTTTTTCTTATCTTTGTCGCTTGACTATATTTTTTTATCGTCCGAAATTTCAACTCCGACGGTAAACAAAAAGGTTATGCTGTCAAAACAAGAAACTAAAAAAAATTGACCGAGAAACGCGAACTTTCCACACCCGCGACACGCTCTCAACACATCTCAATAGTCAGGTTCGTCCACTACTTTCATGCTTGCGAATGCATGCAATGAGTTATGAGTTGCGGGATCTGCATGTGCTGACGGGGCTCCTCTTTCCAGATTCCAAGCAAACAACACGTCACACAGAAAGCGTTGAATAACCGATTGAACAAAGAACATGGTTTGTGCATATCTCTCTTGCTTAGCTTTTGACTCAGCCAATGCTCACTCACCGCACATTCCTACAGCACTCGCCAAAGTCTTCCGTTTGGGGACTTTACGCACTCCTCCTCGCGTCATTACTCATTCAAATTACAAGCGCTTTCCCAATCGCAAACGACTTCAAAGTCGCGCGTCGACAGGCCGTCGATGTCAATGCCACAACAACAACGCACGTGCCGTATCTCGTCACGTTCCTTGTTCACCAGTCGCGTGACACAAACACAACAAGCACGACTTCTACTTTGACAACTTCCACTTCTACAGAAACAACGAGTACGGCGACAACAGGCACTTCGTCCACATCGACCACATCAACGTCCACTGAAACAACCAGCACTGCAACTACGTCCACCAGCACCACAACCGCAACGACTCCAACCAGCACCACAAGCACTACCTCAGAAACTACTACAACTGGAACCACGTCCACGAGCACCAGCACTGGAACAACTGAAACAACAACCACAACTGGCACAACTGAAACTCAAACAACACCAACAACTACAACTTCTACGGGGACGACAACTACAGAAACAACTTCAACATCTACCTCTTCAACGACTACTACAACTGCAGAAGCATCCTCGGCGACTTCCGAATCATCTTCTGAAATTCCAACTTCGACTGAAACCCCGGCGCCTGGAACGACTTCAACCACAACTACAACCCTCACAACCACTACTGCCACGACTTCGACGACCACCGAAGCTACTAGCACGGCTAAAACTTCCACAAGCACGTCAACTGAGACAACTGCGACAACAAGCACATCAACCACTTCTCAAACAACAAACACTGCAACAACTTCCACATCAACGGAAACCACGACTACTGGCACAACTTCAACCACGACAACCATAGAAATCGCCCCCACTTCAACTGAAAATGGAGGCGTGCCCACAACGTCAACCAGCACAACAACTGCCACAACTTCAACTGAAACCACCAGCACAACGACTGAAACAACTACCACTGCGACTATTTCTACAACTACTTCCACGGAAACTACTTCAACTGGAACTACTTCGACAACAACTCAAACAGTGACGACTCCAACAACCTCAACCAGCACAACAACTGGCACGACAACAACTGATACAACTGGCACGACCACCGAAACAACTACCACTGCGACTGTTTCTACAACTACTTCAACTGAAACCACTTCAACTGGAACTACCTCCACCACAACTGAAACAGTAACCACCCCAACAACCTCAACCAGCACCACGACTGAAACAACAAGCACTGGAACAACTTCAACATCAACGGAAACCACTACAACTGTTACCACGTCAACCACGACCACAACTGAAGAAGCCGCACCCACTTCAACGGAAAATGGAGGCATGCCAACGACTTCGACTAGCACAACAACTGAGACAACGTCAACTGATACAACCAGCACAACAACTGAAACAACCACCACTTCGACTGTTTCGACAACCACTTCCACTGAAACCACTTCAACCGGAACTACCTCCACCACAACTGAAACAGTAACCACCCCAACAACCTCAACCAGCACCACGACTGAAACAACAAGCACTGGAACAACTTCAACATCAACGGAAACCACTACAACTGTTACCACGTCAACCACGACCACAACTGAAGAAGCCGCACCCACTTCAACGGAAAATGGAGGCATGCCAACGACTTCGACTAGCACAACAACTGAGACAACGTCAACTGATACAACCAGCACAACAACTGAAACAACCACCACTTCGACTGTTTCGACAACCACTTCCACTGAAACCACTTCAACCGGAACTACCTCCACCACAACTGAAACAGTAACCACCCCTACAACCTCAACGAGTACTTCCACTGAAACAACTTCAACCGGAACTACGTCGACTACAACTGAGACAACTACTACTGCAACGACGTCGACAAGCACATCGACTGCCACCACCACAACAGACACCACATCCACCACCACAGAGACCACAACAACGGCAACTGTCAGCACTTCCACAACTACAGAAACAACCAGCACTGGAACCACATCGACTTCCACCGAAACCACCACGACTCAAACTGAAACTACTGGAACTACATCCACCTCTACAGAAACCACTACTACGCCAACAACAAGCACGACTGAAACTGAAACCACTGGAACTACCACAACTTCCACAGAAACGACCTCGACTGAAACCACAAGCACGTCTACTTCAACTGAAACTGAGACCAGTGCAACTACATCCACCTCCACAGAAACCACTTCCACAGGAACGACTAGTACCTCCACTTCAACTGAAACTACGAGCACTGGAACTACTTCCACGAGCACAGAAACTACAACTACAGCGACAACTTCCACTTCCACCTCCACGGAAACTGAAACCACTGCAACCACCTCGACTTCCACCGAAACTACAACAACTGAAACCACAAGTACCTCCACTTCGACCGAAACAACCAGCACGGACACTACTTCAACGACGACAGACACAACTACCACAGCTACTTCTTCAACTGACAGTACCACTACTTCAACCGAAACAGCCACAACGGCGACAACTAGTACCTCTACAACCACTGTGACAACTACCACTGACACTACAAGCACTACCACTGAAACAACGACTACTCCAACCAGTTCCACTTCCACCACATCCGAGACGACTTCCACAAGCACGTCCACTGAAACAACAACCACGCCAACCACTTCCACATCAACTACCACGCAAACAACGACCACTGGCACAACTTCTACCAGTACCGAAACAACTACGACTGAAACAACGTCGACCAGTACCACCTCTGGAACAACAACTACCGGAACAACTTCCACTTCCACTTCGACTGAAACCACGTCGACGAGCACTTCCACACTTACGACTTCGACTTCGACTTCGACTGGCACAACAAGCACTTCGACGTCTACATCCACATCTACATCTAGCTCCACATCCACATCCACATCTACGTCTACGTCTACGTCTACGTCTACCTCCACAAAGACATCGACAACATCCACTTCCACTTCGTCTTCCACCTCCACGTCCACATCCACAAGCACCAAGACATCAACCTCAACTAGCACATCCACTTCCACATCCACGAGCACATTCACCAGCACCACTGCCGTCGTCACTACAGCCACATCGGTAAGACTTGTAAAGCGCAAATGTCACCCTTCTTAACTAATCCAGAACTATTTACAGGCTGCAATCACAACGACTACAGCAGATAGCTGCCCTATCGGATCATACGGACCCCTGCAACTGGATGGAAGACCCGTTGTTGCGAATGCAGCCGCCGGAGTCGCTATGGGAGCCCGCATTGTCTTGTGGGAGTACAACGAATGGGACAGCTCCATGTTTGCCTTCGACTGCAGAAACCGTCTGCACATCAAGGGAAACTCAAGCCTGTGTATTGCCACAAACAGGGCTTCTGCGGGACAAGTCATTTTCCTGGACTCTTGTGCAAGCATCAGCACGTTGACTTGGACTACGGATGGAAAGGGGCACTACTACCCCAATGGAAACACGGGACTTTGCTTGGACGACTTTAATTTGAAGTTGAATAACGGAAACACGATTGGGTTGTGGAATTGTAACCCTGGATTCAACCAGATTTGGACCATTCGCCCAGTCGCTTCCACCACCACATCGACTAAAACTACGACACGGACCACCTCAACGTCCACTTCCACTTCTAGCACTACGACGACAACTACTACCACAGCCGGACCTGTGGCCGTGCCAACATACTGCCCTATTGGCAGCTACGCTCCATTGCAAGTCGATCAGAGACGACTTATCGGTGCAGCAAAGGGCAACTCTACTCTCGCAGGCACCAAGATTGTGCTCTGGCAGTACAACACACTGCCAACATCGCTCTTTGCGTTTGACTGCGTGAACAGACTCCACATCCAAGCAAACCCAAGCATGTGTATTGGTGCCAACAGCATCAGCCAAGGAAACGCGCTGCTTCTTTTGGACTGCGCCAGCTCAAACGCCATTCAATGGGCCGTTGCGGGGACCACGTTTGCGCCGATTGGCAAGCCGAAGCTTGTGATGGACAATTACAACCTCGTCACTGAAAATGGAAACACGATTGGGCTGTGGGGATACAATGGAGGGTGGAACCAGAAGTGGGAGGAGGCGTTTTGAGGCTGAGTTCGCGTTTTCGGACATTTTTTGAGATATTTTTCTGACATCTATTGTTTCTGAAATGAGGCTAAAAATCCTTTGGACATAGTCCTTTTTTTTAAATATTTTTCTTTATTCTTTTTTACTTCTTTACAATGTGTTTGTTGGTAGACTCTGTGTGTGTTTTATCCTTATTATTTTTTATTTTTTGAATAAATTGGTAGTCTTGAATGGTCGGAGTTTGAATTATATTTACCCGAAAAGACTCAGACTCAAGAGTGAGAAACAACAACAACAACTACACGCATACATACACTCGAACACTGCATTCACTATGGTGAGTTCGTACAACTAGACGCGTCACTGTATCCAGCACACCAATTTGACAACAAATGCAGTGGGTCTCTGTCAAGTTCATCCTGCTCTCTCTCTACGTTGCTATCACACACGCTTTCCCAGTCTCGAATACAATCCTCATTCGACGCGCAGCACCAGCAGCAACAACTACAACAACTTGTCCGCCAGACGTGCAAACTATCATCATCGACGTCGTTGGATCAAGCACGCGTTACATATCAACCATCAACCGTCCTGCCATGACAACAGCAACCACTGTGCGTTTTTGAATTGAAGTTTTGTTATTGAAACGCGTTCTTGCCTAATTTGCGACCCTTTTTTCTTCCCCAACAGACCTTCTCAGCGAGCACCACAACGAGCTGTGAGACGCTCGTGCCAACCATTCTTATTATCGAAGCAGCAGGCAAACCGCCCGTCATCAAAACCATTTATAACACGGGTGCAGCACCGACTTCGATGAACGATCCAATGGCGGGGATAGTCTGATGCGCGTTTGATACATACACATTTTTGATTTTTTTCACCGATTGATTGAAATTAGCGTGTTTTTTATCTGCGTATTCTGATGATTATGTTTCTTCGGGTTCGTCGGTGATAAGACGGCGCGCTTACGAATTAAAAAATTGTAGATTGCTTTGCATTTGGTGTTTTTTTTGTTTTGACATAACAAAAACAAACTCACACCGGCCACTGTCTGAAAACACAGCGATCGCAGTGCTGCCGATTTCCGAAACTTAAAACAGCACTATGCGACTTTTAAATCCTTCCACGAGGCTATTGTCTGCTCTCGTTGGCATTGCTCGTGTCATTGACGCGTTTCCTGTTGCGAATACTGTCACGGCAACTGCAACAACGGCGACAGAAACCAATACGGCAACTTCTCAAGCGAGCTTGACAATAACTGCCAAACAGACTGTCACTGCAACCCAGAGCTCCACTTCAACATCGTCATGCACAGAAAGCCCTTTAGTCGTCATCATTTACGATCCACCAGTTACATTGCCAGTTATGCCACCACTCTGTTTTAAAAAACCATTGCAAAATCGGTGTTAAAATCATTCGTGTTTTGCATTTCAGACTCCTTCGCTGACTGCAACTTCGACTTGCACTGACACGCCGTTGACTGTGATTGTGTACGACCCGCCCGAGACAACAGCCCCAGTTAGTAGTGCATCATATACAGTTAGTTGCAAATACTTAAACCATGCCTCATGACAGCCATCAGCGGACAGCACAACCACCACATGCAGCCTCAGCATCGTGACTGTTGTGGTGTATGACTCGCCAACGCAGACAGCAACAAGCATCGCATTCGCTCCCACGTCGGTCTTATCAACCACGACTTGTACCGAAACGCCTCAAACTATTGTGATTATCGAGCCGTGAAATGCAAACTATCCTCAAATTCAAAATTCGTATTTTGTAATAAATTTTAAAAATCATTCTAAAAAATGGGTGGTGACAAGAACACAGTGGATGCACTGACGCAGCGAAGCATGGCTGACATTGCCTCCGAACGTGCAGCGACATCCTTCCCAATTGCTGTGCTTGCAGAGTACGTGGACCGTGGCCGTGAGAGGCACGAAGCGCGGGTATGTAGTTGTCCTGAAGGCCTTTCTGTCTGTCTCCCCTTCGCTCTCTTTCTCTCTCTCTCTCTCTCTCTCTCTCCAGCTGTCTATCTGTCTGCCTCTCTATCTATGCATCTATCTATGTATCCATCGATCTGCTTACATCAATACCGTACATGAACCTCAAATCCCGCCAGACTCTAACTCACTTTTTCTATTCGTCAAACAACAACGGCAAAAACAGAAAGCGGCTCATTCTCTCATCGCGCGTGACTCTGCAATCGCGTTCAGCGCAGACGCGTCGCCGTTCGACCTGGCGCGGAAGCAGCTGCGCGAAAAGACAAACGCGCAAGTGCAGCGAGTCAGGCACCTGCGCAGACACGCAAAAGACGCGCTTTCGAGGGACGCGCTTTCGCTCGCGGCGAGGTTAGTTTTTGTTTGAGTTGTTGTTTGTTCGGTTCTGCGTCTTAGTTGATTGGGTCGCGACGTTTACATTTGTATTTTGAGTGCTTTCCTTTCTGCGATTATATTGAATCACTCATCGGGATTACTCATCACTCGCAGCGAACTGTCAGAGTCCCTCGGCATGAAGCTATACGTCCACGATGCCCTCTATGTCGCGTCCATCAATCTGTTTGGCACCCCGGAACAAATTGCCCACTTTCTTCCCCCCAACCTGGATCCCCGCGTCAATGGATGCTTCGCAATGACAGAACTGGGTCACTCGTCCTCATTGCAAGATCTTGAAACGACAGCTACCTATATTCCTGAAACGCGCGAATGGTCCATTACCAGCCCTACCATCACGAGCACGAAATGGTGGATTGGCGGTGCCGGTGGCACTGCAACCCACGCCGTCATGGTCTCACAGACGAGCATCAAAGGCACTTCATACGGTCTCGCATGGTTTATTGTTCAGTTGAGAAGTATCGAAGATGGCAGATTGCTTCCAGGAGTTGTTTGTGGTGATGTTGGCGCGAAAGCTGGAAGAAATGGCCTTGACAATGGGTGGATTCAACTTACTGACGTTCGAGTGCCTTTAAACAATATGCTCATGAAATGGATGCAAGTGGACGAGGAAGGAAACGTATCACCACCTCCGCATCCAGCTGTCATGTAAGTCGATTTTCGAAACCTTTGTTTTTCTTTTTCAATATCCAACTGGTCAATCTGCAAAAGGTACGCGACGCTTATTCCTGAGCGTATCAGTTCACTTTCGGGAATCAAGATTTTAGTCGCGCAGTCTGTTACCATCGCTTGTCGCTACGGCGTCACGCGTCGGCAAGGGCCTGGAAATCCCCAAATTATCGACTTTCAAGCGCAAACTGTCAACATGCTTCCATTGGTTGCGGGTATTTACGTTTACATGAATACCGAAAAGCGCATGGAAGCAAGATGGAATCGTTTGCAAATTGCTGCCGCGGAAGACCCAGACACTTATTTGAAAGAGTTGCCCGATATTCACTGTATCAGGTGTGCTATATTTCTAGTTTATGACTTAAGGTAGGATACCTGTCTCATTCGGTTCCTTCTTTAGCGCTGGTCTTAAAGCAGTCGGAACTTGGTGGGGAAGCCACGCGTTTGAAACGTGCCGGAGAGCCTGTGGAGGTCATGCTTACAGTTCGTACAATGCAATCGCTGGTCACATTGACGATTGGGGAGTTTTCACGACTGGGGGAGGTGACAATTTTGCTCTCATCCAGCAGCTCTCTGTAAGTCATGCAGACTTGTGACTCAACCCTTTCGATGTATTCACCTTTATTCCCTGTCATTCGTATAGCGCTACGTCTTCACTTGCGTCAAGTCTGTTCTGTCCTCCAACGGACAAGACGCAAATTGCTTCGGATCAGCCAAGTTTATCAACAATGCTCCGCAGATTTTGCGATCTGGATTCAAATTTCCAGACACACCCGGATCTTACTCAAATCTTAAAAACTACGTCGATTTGTTTGCGTACCTTGTTGTCAAGAAGGCTGCAGACTTGATTGCTCAGTTTGCCCAAGAAAAGAAAAAGAACCCGGACACGGATGTTTGGAACCTGTTTCAAAGCGAAATGATGCGGCTCGGGTATGGTGAATGTTTTGCCGTCAAATAACGCACTCACCATGATGTCCAGCGCATTGTTTGTTTACCAGTACATTTTCGAACTATACTTGGAAGAATTGGAGGACTTGAAAAACTCATCCTCGGCCGATTCGCAGCGCATTTTGCCCGTGTTGACTCAATGCGGCCTGCTCTTTGCCGGAGACCTTATCCGCCGCGAAGTGATGGACTCGGTCTTGGAAGATGGATGCATGAGTCGTGAACAGTCTCAAACTCTGAGACGCACAGTGTATCAGTCGGCCAAAGAGCTTCGCGCCAACGTTATTGGCTTGACGGATGGTAAACTGATTTCGATTCATTTACGTTGAGACAGCGTTTTTAATAGTTTGTATTGGAATTAGCTTTTGGATTCCCGGACTTTATTCTAAAGGCGCCGATTGGACGATACGACGGAGACATTTACCGAGAGTATTTCAAAGTTGTGTCGAGCGCGCCAGACTGCTTTAAAACACCATACTTTGAGAGCGAAGTGAAGCCACTGTTGGTGCGCAGTCAGTTATAAACACTTGCGCAACTGTTGGTTTAGGATGGGCTGTGATTGATGGATTGGATTGCTGTGATTTGCTTGTGTTTCGTTTAAGCTGGCATTTAAAAAAAATAGGAAGGGAGGAGTTTCTATTTCTTTTTTGAATAAAAAAAAATGGGGATCCGCAAGATTGCACGGGAAGTCAATGACACGAGCAAGACGCCGACACCCGAAACACCATTGCAACGGTACGGAAGAGTCACTGGCATCCGCGGTGGAGGTCTCTACGACACCCTTGTGATGAACGAATCCGCAGCCTCTGAGCCTCGAACTGCACTCCTGCAACTTCCCTCCAAGTTCAAAAAAGTCATCTTTGTCAAACTGGGCAGTTATATCTTGGCCGAACTGTATCCGGACGCAGCAACGAAAGTGCATGGCGATATTCTATGTGTTGTGAGGCCGGAGCATTTGAAGCTGCTCAAGGCAGAGAACCGGTGGCCGGCGATTCTGGAGCCAGCAAAGGAAGAAGATGACGATGATGAAGACAGTGAGGCCCATGAAAGCGGCCGTGACAGTGATGGGGATTCGATGCCGGATGTTTTTGTGAACAGGAATCGAATGCATGTGGAGGAACAAAGTGAAGACGAGGAGGAATAAGCTTTCCTTTTTTATAAACCCAACAGCCATCGTATACAAGCCTCAATAAAACACGAAGAAACAAATGAATTTCCCCAAAAAAAAAAAAAAAAAATTTGAGAGTCCCCCCC
Organism: Chytriomyces cf. hyalinus JEL632; assembly: GCA_025435555.1. Classification (NCBI taxonomy): domain Eukaryota; kingdom Fungi; phylum Chytridiomycota; class Chytridiomycetes; order Chytridiales; family Chytriomycetaceae; genus Chytriomyces; species Chytriomyces cf. hyalinus JEL632. The sequence continues at coordinate 260,423 of JAIWWG010000002.1, read as the reverse complement.
TTCTTTTATATTGCTGCAGCCTCATTTGCTGACGCCGACACTAATACCGACACTGGAGCGGCATCCTCTGCGCCAACTGGGTCTTTAACAATGCCGCAAGAAAATCCAACTCGAATCACAAACGCATGCAACGCAATGCGCACTTCCAAGTCCAGGGCTGGTTGCAGCAAGATGCTCATGGCCTCTTCAAACAGCACTGGCAGATATTGCTGAAACAGGGTATCGTCCAACTCGGTCAGCGCATTCAGAATCAGAATAATTACTGGCTTCCATGCATTCAGATTTCGGTTTTTGATGCCCGGCTCCATAGCGTTGAAATTGCAGAGAACCTGATGACAGAGCCTGAAATACATTGTGTCAACTTACCAAACCATCAAGAACCATAAACATGTTGAAACTTACGGAATAAGCTTCCCGGCAATTTCCAACCGACTTTCAACTCGATCCTGCTGCTCATCCACCACCATTTTGAATAGAATAGAAATATATGCGCTGATACTAGCGCACTCCTGCTTCAACAAATTGGGTAGCTGCTTCATGAATCCCATCTTGAACAGCGCCAGTCGCAGCTCCGTATCTTTGTTGAATGCTTCGGCAAATCGATAACTTCGCTCAAAGCACCCAATAAGGAGCAACAGATGCTTCACGGACATGGACCGATATATCCTCTCATCCATCGATCCAGTGGCCCCGTTTTCAGCAGCCGTTAAGTTGGATGAAGATTTGCTGACTGACGTTGTGAGAATCTCATGCAGGGTTTGAACGACAAGCAAATGCAACACGCATTTCAAAATAATGCCTTGAAATTCGCTCTTGTCTGGTTTCGCGCGTCCAGTGAGTTGTGGAACTCCATCCACAAATACAAGCGCATCAGAAGGAAAGTTTGGAGACGAAGATTGATTGAGGCTCGTTGCTGACATGTGTCGATTCATGTTCTCGGCGCCGACATCGCGGTCTTCGTCCTCAGCTTCTTCATCTCGAGTCTGTTGCTCCAATTGATCAGCCTCATCACCTTCAGGCGGTGCAAACACGCCGCCTGGGGCATCAGGGATATGCGCATGATAGTCAAAGAAGAGCAGGTTGGGGGAGGTAGACGCAAACAGATTCACAAAAGTTTTGCAGATTCGGTCCCAGAGTGCTGAATCAAACTTTTCCAAGTTGTTTTCAATAAATTGATGCAAACACGTGGAACCGATGCGAGCAAGCGTTTCGTTTTCTATATTCGCAATAAACGTATTAAATACCCCTTTGTGCAGTCAAGAATAGGAAAACATCTTACCTTGAGACATGCAAGCCATCATAATTTCCAAAACTCCCTCACACGCAAATTGCAAAATCTCAAACTGGTTCGTAAACAAATCAACGAGCAACCTTAACGCTTGTACAAGCGTCGTGCTCAACCACACAGTTAAATCTTCACGCTCGTCAATTTTGCGATGCTCTTGTCGGGACAGCTTCAAGTCATCAAAAATGGGGAACAATACCCCTTTCGCAATCACTTCCCATGAATCACGCGACAGTTCCCTCGCTTGCGATTTGAGCACATCAAAGAGGTATGTTAGTCCTCGTGCACGGACTTCCAATTCACACGTCATTGTGACCTCGTAGAAACCAAAGAGAATGGGGAACATGTAGCGAAAGTTTGGATCATCGGTCGTTGATACTGTAGTGACAGCAGTTTCGTTATGCCCGTTGGCAGCGCTGGTTGATGCGATCGCAACCTCCGCTTTCCCATCAGTGACTGACGCGGTCTTTGAAATCGATTTTTGAAGGTTCACAATCACTGGAACAGTTTGCTTCATCAATTCGACACTTTGGAGACTTCGATAGCAGGGATGCTTAAGTTAAAACAAGAGGATTGGATGACCCAGAAACACAAAATTAAGACCTTGTTTTCGTGAACCGGCGGTTTTTACAGAAGCTGACCAGGCAATTGACGTAATCGGGAAATGCGCCATTCACGGAGACACTTTCAAAATGGCTCTTAAAGAGCATCTTGACCAAGTCAAACGCGAGTGTCACAACTTGTTCTGCAGCCAAAAAGAAAACTGGGTGAGCTCTGTTCACCTCAGGAAATGAACTCACCATTCTCATCCTTAGACGCCTTCTCCAAAGACCCAAACAATGTCTTCCATCCAGACTTCAAAGCTTTACTCTTTCCTTGGACTAACTGCTGCAGACACATGAGCGCCATCTCCTTCATTTTGAAATCACGACTTGCTCCCAGCACATATTCAAAAGGCCTGAGAAAGTCGCGTTGGAATTTGAAATTGGGCAGCTCCTCCAACTCCAAAAACTTCATTGCTAGCTGTCGCAATTTGTCCAGCGCGAAAAATGATATTTGGCTGTTACTGTGAGTTGCCACTTTGTTGAAATGTGGACCGAGGATAGACCACAGCTGCGACCATTCCACACGGATTCGATTCATGTTGTAGTAAGAGATTTCCACTAGGCGCTGCAGGCAGTACATGCGCGGATGGGTGGACGTTTCGGAGGAGGTGATTTCGTCCCAGGAAACGGCGCAAAGAGCCTTCACAAAGCCCACAATAGCAGGACCTGATAGCCGTACGGACGATGTGAATATTTTATCCACGAGAAGGGTCATGGACTGAGACGTTGCAAGTGCAACAGCTTCTTCAGAATACTTGTTTTCCTTCTTGGTTGCAACTGAATCCCGTCTCTTGTCCGTGGATGATCTAGTTGCAAAACAAAAAAATCAGGTTCAGGAAAACGCTGGTGCCTTGGCTCATTCTCTCTCACCTGTCTGAACCCTCGGGACTTTGCAGTTTCTCCAAGTTACTAATGCATAACACAATTTCCATCCACCCATCACCCAACCTCGCCCCAAGAACGCGACTCATTTCCAGCAAAACTTTCACCGCCTCCAAGTTTTTCGGTCGAATCTCAGATCCCACACTAATTTGAGCAAACTTGCCCAGTGTGCTCATGAAAGCCTTTCGCTCCAGGTCCAAATCAAACATGCACGCTAGAGTGATGGCATGCTTAAATCCTTCAAGTGCAAGAGCTACAGAATCAGCATCTTCCGCGTCTTGCAGATATGAACTAAGCGCCGTAAACACACTCATCCAAACAATCTCAAACATGCTCTTCAAATGCTCGTGATGCGTTGCACTGTAAAATACACCCGAGTTTCCTGATTGATTGAATGGCGCGTCCTCCTCGTTTGAAGCCGAAGATCCACTGTTCGCAAGCGATCCGGTGCTTCCCAGCTGAGCGCGACGTTGGTTGCTCGCTTTAAGGCGCTCTTCGGTCTTGATGGCCATACTTTCGCTAGCCTTTTCAAAGCGCACGCTTGTTGGCAGTTTGTCAGGTTCACTGACTGCGGGTTGTTCGTCTTTGAGAACAATTTCATTTGTGCGGATTTCGTCGTAGATGCCTTCCATCAGGTCAACGGGAAGGTCTTGTTCTCCGTCGATTCCGCTGTAGAAACGTGGAAAACGCCTGTGAGTATGCACGTATTCTAGAAACGAAATCATTTTTCTGCTGACCGATTATTCTTCAAGAAATCCGCTTTGGTCATGCGCTTTTTGACTTGCGCATTATGCTGGTCAGTATTGAGCATAATTACACTATACGCCAAAACATATGCTGTATCTGCGCTGGAGAATTTCCCAGGGTTTTGAAGCACAAAGCGCTCGGCAAATTTGAGCATGTACCGATCAATTTTCTGAGCTTCGCCAGGCAACCGGAAGCGCTGCAGGAAATTGCGCAGGGCAGTGACAAATGGGACGTTGGCAAAGTCCTGATGGTCTACAAACGCGTGCATGATTGCCACATTTTCCTCAGCACTGAACCAAAAAAAAAAGGTTCAGCAAAACGTTTTTAACCCCCAACTTGAAATATACTCAACGGTTCACCCAGGAATTCGCCAATCATTATTTTATCCAGTCCCTCCGTGTTTAAAAGAAATGTAGCGATTTCATTCGACGTTCGAGATGCAATCGACTTGTTATCGAGCAAAAGTTGGATTCCCTGCACATTCGGTGAAACCTGGTTCAGCATGACATGAAAGGAAAGATGGGGGTGCTTTTTACCTTCTTCGGTTTTATGTTAAAAGCTTTAATGCCTTCCATCAAGTTCTGCTTCTTTGTCCGGAGCACTTCAAACTGCATTGGGTCATCAGAATTCAAACCGCTATTGGATCCCGTGATGCCAGCAGATGCGGCCCCTGAAAGTCCCGAAACTCCATCGGAAAGAAGCTCTAACGAAGCAGCATCCTCGCCGCTGTTCAATTGCTCTGTACTCTGCTGTTGCTGAGATTGCATGTCGCCATTTGAAACCACCCATTTATCCCAGCCCCAAAGAACAAGCGGTCCCAAAACTCCTTTAACAAGCACATCAACACCTCTGCGTTTCAACTCCGCGAAATCGCCATTTGTACTGTACAATTCTTTGAGTTGTTCTTTCGTAAAACTCGTGAGCGACTGGGTTGTCATGGGACGAATGACACTCGATTTGGTATTGTGGATGCTTGAACCAGAAACAGCCGCGTTCAGACTTCCTCCTTGGTAATTTGGGGATGAAGAGTTGGGACCTGGGTTCGGCGATCCTCCACCACTCCCACCGACATGATGTTGAGTGACAAGGCGCGATAGGAGTGTTACGAAACGTTCCCAAATATTTTCTTTTGTTGTTGTGGCCTCTGGATCACAATCGTAATTCAGGTAGATTTCAACAAGCATACGTCCTCCGCCAGCATCTGGACTCGATCCAAGAAGGGATGAAAGAATTTTGAGGAGGGATGTACGCTGGTGGAACGTGATGAGTGTTGATTTTGATTCGAGGATTGGTAGAAGGATTTCCGTGAAAATAACTGAAATTTCGCGCTGGGGGTTTCAAAGATTAAGGTTCTGTCAACGCATGAAATCAAGGGAGGGAAGTACCTTGAGAAAAACTCTGAGGTCCACAAAGACTTTTCCAAAGATTTCCATGCTGACATCAAATACTTGCGGCACAACGCTGACGGCATTTCGAGTCAGGCATAGGCAGAGGTATGGTTTGATCGCATGAATGAATAGAGTCGGAGTGTTGGTATCGACAGTTGTGGTTATCAAGGTTGATGGTAGCGGGAAATGAGAACTGGTAGTTGTCATTGGCGTTGCTGGATCCATATCTTCCACATCAATTGATAGGCCGTCAATTGAGTCTGATAAAGATGACTTTTTTGCGTCAATGCTCTCGTTTGCGGGTGTGCTCGAGGCCGTGAAGAGAGTCGGGGTATTCAGGAAGAATAGATGCATATGCGAGCACATAATTGTGTGGATTAAATGCAGAGAGAGCAGCTTTGTGCGCATTGCCTGCGATTTCAAATCTGTGGATCTTGGAACCAGGATAAGGCCATTGACAGCAGCGTTTACACCAAACAGGAAAAAAAAACTAACCCTTCTGGAAGCGGTTTCATTCCCAGCTTGCAGAATGCTTTCATAACCACATGAACATCTCGGATATTGCGATCAAACTGGGCGGCAGTGTCTGAATCCGGCATTTCAAACGGCTCTGCATCAGCGCCAACCTTTCCAAACGGGGCTGGCGAGGATGGAACTCGTGCGCAGATAGCCTGCACCATCTGAGTGAGAGACGCCTGCGCCACAATTTGAGTTGCGGGACTTTTCGCAATCAGAAACACAATAAAAGTGGTTCGAATAGACCGCAATAAGACGGCATCGTGGATGGAACCGGATGTTATTTTCGTGTTCGCATTGCCGGGACTGGTCGCTGAAACCGAAAGAACTGCCGCGCTGAGCGCCTTCACCACCTGAAGGAGCAGTTTTTCATTTTCAGACTGAGACGCAGCGCCCACATTTGTTTCGCAGATGGCATTCACAGCTGCAGCAGCGTTCGAATCTAAATAACATCAATTTGATGAATATTGTAATACGCAAGAAATACAACACGAACAAAGAAGGAAAATACCGTCGCTGTTGAAGTAAGAATACGCAAACAACTTTCCCAGGCAGTCCACGGCTATCATTGAGAGTGAGACTGACTTTGCCGAACAAGCGAGCAGCAGCGGCTTGAGAAGCAGACTGTGTTGGTCCACCTCCTCTGCCGCGATCATGGGTCCCGCCTCTGTGTCCGCATCCTTTTCCCCGCTCTCGACTGGATTCCCGCTGCCGTCGCCATTCTCGAGTGCCTTCTGGGCTTTTTCGATGGCATCGGACAGACCTTCGATCTTCTTGCAGTCACTGGTTTTGCTTAGTTGTTCCAGGGCAATGCGGATAAAGACGGCGCTGCCTCCTGGCGATGCCGTTTGTGACATTCGTGGATCTGAGTCAATCAACGACAATCTTGGAAATCTTTTTATCTTTTATTTTAAATATTTACTTCTGTTGTAAAATGTTTAACCAGTTGTGGCACTCGTCGAAAGCTATTTCAGATGCGATGCGGCCGTTTGAATTGACGATGCTAATTTACACGGCATTGGATGCAGGCGAGACAGCAGCTCCTCTGATGCAACGTCCAATCGGATTGATGTTATTGAATCCACTTACGACGTGGCAGTTCCGATGCATGCTTGCGCGAATGTGTGGATGGGGTCTCTCTGTCTTCTTGCTTCTCTCTTCTTCTATGCATCTTACCCCGCCTTCTTCTCCTTTTCCACCACCTTCTCTCGTCTTCTCTTTCGCCAAATAAAACGTGCAAAGTCGCTTGTTTGTTTTAAAGAATAGCATCCTCGGCGCTCATCTGAATCGCGTGCTTGTTTGTTTTCTTTTTTTTTGTTGTTGTCCGAATTTTTTTTCAAACTCCGAAACCCGTCAAAACAACTTTGACAGCTCCATTTTTGATCAACAAAAAGTTCCAAAAAACAGTCTCAGTTCACTGCATCGACAGAAACGAGGTACGCTCAATCCCACGCCCTCTCTGCAGCCGTTGATATCACCTCTAATCCTGTCTCTCTTCAACCGAACGCGTCCACAGTTCGTACGAATACCCAACACCGCACGAAGCATTTCTTGAACTGAACTGAATAGAACTAAACTTAATTGAAGCTTCATGGTTTGTGCATGCTTCTGATCATGTCCACGCAATGCCTCAATCAAGTTAACACAATTTGTTGTCTCATAAAATGTCAACAGATGCTCGATAATTTCAACACGCGCTTTATCAGTGCATTCTTGTGGGCACTCTGCATCGTTTCCGTGTCCGATGCGTTTCCGATCGCAAATCACTTCAAAGTGGCCCGACGTGCAGTCGAACCTTCGGTTTCTTTGGCTCCCAGCGCCAACGCGACGCACCAGCCATACATTGTGACTATTATTGTCCATGAAACTAGTCCCATCGTGACGGTAAATACATGAACCATGACTGCCCTACTGGATATCTGATTGAATATTTCAAAGCAGTCGTCCATCCCACCACCCACGTCTGCCACCGAGACAACAGCCGCGACTGAAACAACTGAAACCGCTGCCACGGCTTCGACTTCGACATCCACCGCGACCACATCTACTGAAACTACGTCCACCACAACGGGCACAACATCGACTGGCACAACATCCACGTCAACTGGAACCAGCACAACTTCCACTTCCACAAAGACAACCTCAACAAGCACATCGTCGACAAGCACTGGCACAACAAGCACAGAAACAACTTCCACTTCCACTGGCACGACTACGACTCAAACGACCTCAACGAGCACCGAGACTACAACCACAACAACTGAAACTGAGAGTGAATCCGAGACTGAAACTGAGGTAAGATTCCAATCGCGCTTTGAATTTATGTCCCTTCTTTTCATTCTTGCCTCACACAGCCTCCGTTCTCCCCGATTATCCATCAGCCGACATCTCGCACGTCCACCTCAACAGCTGCAGACACTGCCACATCCACTGAGACAAACGCCTCCGGCACAGTCACCACCGAAACAACATCGACTTCGACCGAGACAACCACTACGGAGACAACTTCAACAAGTACCTCGACTGAAACGGCCACCACTTCCACTTCAACTGCCACAACTAGCACTGGAACAACTTCCACCACAACTGGCACGACCACAACCGCAACTACCTCCACCAGCACTGAAACAACAACTACCGAAACAACGTCCACTACCACTGAAACGACCACTGCCGAGACAACCGGAACAAACTTTACAACCGAAAGCACAGAAACTTCAAGTGGCACCAACCCGACATCATCGGAACCTGCGACATCCTCAACAGACATGGAGATGTCCACTACTGGAACGACTGAAACAACTTCTACGTCCACAGAAACTACCTCCACGGAAACCACGTCGACAAGCACTTCAACTGGCACCACGACCACTGCGACTACCTCCACAAGTACTGAAACAACGACCACAGCCACCGCCTCCACCAGCACAACCACGGCCACAACCACTACCGGAACCACGTCCACAACAACTGAGACAACCACCACTGGCACAACCAGCACATCCTCTTCATCCACCACAACTGAAACTGAAACTACTGCTACTACATCCACTTCGACAGAGACTACAACTACAGTCACAACCAGCACCTCCACATCCACTGCAACTGAAACCACTGGAACCACTGGAACGACCAGCACAAGCACTGAAACCACTACGACTGGAACCACTTCGACTTCCACTGAAACAACAACAACTGGAACCACCTCCACCAACACAGAAACCACGACCACTGCCACTACAACCACTGAGACAACTACCACGACAACGGAGGCTGAAACAACGTCGACAAGTTACAGCGAGAACCCGTCAGAAACCAGCAGCGTCGAGGCTACCACAACAGAACCCGGCACTACTACTGCCTCCCCTGAAACAACTGCGACCACAAGCACGAGCACTGGAACGACTACAACTGGTACAACCAGCACTAGTACTGAAACCACTACAACTGGAACAACCACAACCGGAACGACTACAACCGGAACGACTACAACCGGAACAACTACAACCGGAACAACTTCGACCACAACCGGAACAACTACGACCGGAGCTACATCGACAACAACAGAGACCACGACAACTGAGACCACGTCGACTACTACTGAAACCACAACCACTGGAACCGAAACTACCGGAAGTGAAACCACGGGAAGCGAAACCACGGGAAGCGAAACTACTGGAACAGAAACTACTGGAACAGAAACCATTGGAACGGGAAGCGAAACCACTGGAACTGAAACCACTGAAACCACCGCAACCGAAACCACCACCACGGGCACCACCACAACTGCGACGACTACAACTGGAACCACATCCACCACCACCGCAACAACCACAACTGGAACCACGTCTACGTCCACCGAAACGACTACGACCGAGACCACTTCCACCTCCACTTCGACTGGTACAACAACAACGGAGACTACGTCCACCAGCACTGAAACAACCACCACTGGAACTACTTCGACTTCCACATCAACAGAAACTACAACGACTGGAACTACTTCCACTTCCACTGAAACCACCACAACTGGAACAACCACAACTGCCACCACTTCAACCAGCACTGAAACAACAACCACAGAAACGACTTCCACATCTACATCGACGGCGACAACTACCACCGCAACGACATCGACTAGCACGGAAACTACCACCACTGCCACTACGTCTACCTCCACGTCCACGGCCACCACCACCACTGGCACCACTTCAACCTCCACTGAAACCACCACCACAGCTACTACAACCACCGATACTACATCCACCTCCACTGAGACCACGTCCACTTCCACCACTAGTGTCACTTACTCGACGAGCACCACTACGACCGCCACATTCACAGTTACCACCTCAACTTCAACTACATCGACAGAAACAACCAGTACAGCCACGACATCCACATCCACTGAAACAACCACCACGGCAACTACTTCCACCTCCACTTCGACTGGCACCACTACAACTGGAACTACATCCACAACTACTGAAACTACCACCACTGGCACAACTTCGACAAGCACGACCACTGGAACAACTACAACTGCGAGCACATCAACCACAACTGAAACTACATCCACTGAAACCACTAGCACAACTACTGCGACTACAACCACTGGAACAACTACAACTGGAACTACTTCCACCACCACTGCAACAACTACAACTGCTACCGCTAGCACAACCACTGAAACTACGACCACTGGCACCACTACAACTGGAACTACTTCCACCACAACTGGCACCACTACGACTGGAACAACTTCGACTACGACTGGAACAACCACCACTGGAACGACTTCTACAACTACGGGAACTACAACCACTGGCACTACTAGCACAACTACTACTACTACTACCACTGGAACAACAAGCACTACCACTGAAACCACAACTACAGCGACGACGACTGTCACCTCCGCTTCCACAACCACGTGTACTGAGGAGACCATCTTCCTGACTATTTACGATGACCAGGTTTCGTCCACCTCCGAAGTTGCGGGCCCCACTGGAACTACCACCACCGCAACAACTACGACAATGACTGAAACCACCACCACTGGAACCACGTCTACCTCCACTGCAACCACCACCACGGCTACAACCACTACGTCCACGGCTACAACTACAACTGAAACTACAAGCACAACCACGGAAACTACCAGCACAACCACCACCTTCACCACCACAACTTCCACCGGAACCACTTCCACATCCACCACCAGCACCACAACCACTTTGGGAGCCGCTTACTACCCCTTGAAAGTCGCTGGCTGGTCGTTGACGGCACGTTCCAACAACTCTGCCATCACACAAGGAACCAGTCTCGTGATTGACAACTACTCGACCGACACGGCATCCCTCTTTACGCTCTCCTCCAAGAACGTTTTGATCCACCAAGCCAGTGGTCTCTGCGTTGCAACGGTTCCTGTTGGCGGTAATTACAATGGCGTGACGCTTACACTGCAGAGCTGCACGAACCCATACGCGGCGCCATGGGTGATTAACAACAACGTGTTCAAGATTGTTGTTCCATTGAAGGGCGCGTATTGCTTGGACTTGTACGGCGAGTACACCAACTCTGGAAACAAGATTCAAGTGTACAGTTGCACAAACAAGTGGAACCAAAAGTGGGAGTTGGCGTACTAAACAAAAAAATGTTTGTATATTTGAGCTCAAGCTGTTGAATATGCCCTTTTAGATAGGTTTATTTTTTTTTTTACTTTATTTTTTATTTTTATTTTATTGCTGGGGTTTCCTCGCTGCGACTTGGACCTTTCGCTGTACTTTGAATTATGTGTTCCAGTTCCGAGCCTTTGTTTAGGTGGAATGATATATTTTATCTCTTTATAAATATACTGAAATATTTACAATTGTACCGACCATTTTATTTTAACTCAAAATGTCAGCTGAAGACGCTGATGATGAAGACGAAACCCACTTCCAGCGCGTCTGGGACGAAATTGCATCAAGCAACGAAAACATTGACAACGAGACCCCAATCCCACTCTCCACCGACACCCTCGTCCACTTTATTCTCGAAGCACGCACCCTCTCGGCATCCAACACACTTCCATTGTCTGTGCAGATCCCACTCGACGCGTGGTTGAAATGCATGGCATCTTCGCAGTTGAATGAGACTCGAATCGATTCTGCATCAGACCGTTCTCTGCGCACGTTAAAATTGGCAAAGAATGCTTTCGACGCGCTGGGTGTGGCTTGCTCGTATCAGCCAGAGTTGAAGCCGTTCTATGCGCGCGCGGCTGTGCATTGGGTGCTTGGGGCTGGTGGGATGGTTCGTTCAGAGTCAACGGATGTGAATGTGGGGTCGCGGTATCTGTTGGATGAAGAGGAAAATGTGTCGCCCACGCAAAGGAGTCTCGAGAGTGTGGAATCGGATGTTTTAAAGTATACGGAGGGTGTGAGAGATGCTGAGCGGAAACTCGTTGCTTCGACTGCGGATACATCGGTGAGAACAACTGAACTGTACCAATAGGTAAAGGAACGAGAGCTCTAATTATACAATCTCATTCTTTTTTTCAAACCTGTTTCAAAAAAGGGCATGACTGCCGACGAGTTATTTGTTCATCGAGTCAACACGGTCGGAGTTTTGGAGGCGATGCGGTTGCTCGAACTCGAGCAGCAACAGCAAGACGCTGAATTTGCCGTTCTTCGGCAGCGGTCGCGTCATGGAAGTAATCAATCTAGCATCACCGGTGGAAAGGCGAATTCACTCAAAGCAAAGTCTCCAACGCCTGTTCCTGACACCGACGCGCGCAAAGAAGATCATCAAAAGTGGATGATGGACTATGTTTTTTCTGGGGCAAACAAGATTGCGCGAGTTTCTGAAGAAGAGTCCACCGTGGTGGAAGCCAAAGAGAGTTTCGGACGGATTGAAGCCACGAAACGGGGGATCGTCGAACCTTCGGAATCAAATATACCAGCAACAACTTTTCGTATCTATCCAGAGATTGGAGCAGCTCATGACTCTGCAATAGCCTCTGAATCATTGCAAACGGGAAAGAGTTCTCGATCGCTGAACATGCTTTCGCAGTCCAACGATATTTTTGTATCCTCTGAGACTGGGTTTGTCACACCGGCAAACGAACTCATCCTGGACGAAATTTTGAGTTCGCCTGAAACTCCAATGGATCTGGATCTGGAGGAATCGGTGCCAGAAACAAAACCCATCTATGCAGCAGTGAAACATTCTCCTCCTACCCACACGCCCGCTCAACGCGATTTACGGCAATCTGCAGATGCTTTGAATATGAAACTGTCAAGCATTGTGTTGCGTCAATCAAACGCCGCTTTAGTTGCTTCACCATTCTCGGCAAGTGACGACAACTTGGCTATTAATCCAGGTGCGGATCCGTCTAGGACAGATGAGCCAAACGATGAAAGGAAGGCGGGCATTCTTTGGCCTGCGTTTAAAGCATCCATTTTTGTTGGTGTGGTTGCGGCAGCTGGATACTTTGTTTTTGGAATGAATGGGACGCGTCTAAGGAGGACACGGCGGCGGTAGCGAGAGCAGTGGAATAAATTCTGATATATAATATGAATGCTTTGTAATGCGCATAAATCAGTTTATGACTCACGCATTCGAAATCCGATTTTTTGAGCGCACTTTAAAAAGCCGCGCGAAACATCACCTCAAACAACACTCGCACAAAAGCAACAAAACACCAAAAGCAAAAAATGAAGTCCATTCTGTTCATCCTCACAAACCACGCCGACTTGGGCACAACCGGAAAGAAAACTGGCTTCTGGATCAGCGAAGTCGCCCACCCTTACAACTTCCTCAAGGACAAGTACAACCTAGTCTTTGCATCACCCCTTGGCGGTCCCAGCCCTGTCGACCCAGGATCGCTTGAGGCACACGCGGACGATGCCGAAGTCAAGGCTTTCCTGGCAGACCCAGTGGCCCAAAAGCTCGTTGCCACAACTGTTGTCCTCAACACGCTCGATCCAAAGGATTTTGATGCCGTGCTCTACCCTGGTGGACATGGTCCCATGTATGATCTTGCAGTCGATGCCTTTTCCCTGGGTATTGTGTTTTGCCTTCTCTTGATAACCGCTCTCACGTCAAAACTGATCATTACTTTAAAACAGGTTTCGCCGCTCGAATGTACGAGCAAAACAAGATTGTTGCAGCGCTGTGCCACGGCCCCGCAGGAATCGCGGACGTGAAACTGTCTGACGGCAGCTTCCTCGTTGCCGGTAAAAACGTGACTGGCTTTGCAAACACCGAAGAAGACGCTGTCCAACTGTCTGCATTCATGCCGTTTCTTTTGGAAGACAAGTTGAAGCAGAATGGTGGACTTTACACCAAAAAAGCAGACTGGGCGAGTTATGTTGTTGTGGACGGCCGGCTTGTTACAGGTGAGCGTTTTGAGATCATACACCCCCACTGGCAATATGCTTATCCCATTTTTGTGTTTAGGTCAAAACCCAGCGTCCGGCCATGAACTGGCTAAAAAGCTGCATGAAATGCTGGGTTGATATATTCCATTGTTCAACTCGTTGCACTTAGTGCCTGTAATAAAGCAAGTTTGAAACTCAAAAGAAGAGAGACGTTTTCATGAACAGATGCGAAAAAGCGCAGGTATCAGATCGTGACTGTGTGAAGAGCACCTGTGACGGTTGATCGATATGTGTGATCGAACCAGGTGCTCAAACGGGCAAGATATTGTCGCGTGCCGAGACACTCAGCCACTTGGCCTGCTGATTTCGATTGTTTCTTGCACGTTGTTGATGCAATTTGCTTTTTTGCTGCACTATTGGCGCATTTTCACCCAACTTGGTAACTTGGTAACTTGACTTTTTCGGGCGCGAATCACGCCAGCTTGGGAAGCATGAACACCAACATTTGTCATTCAAATCAAAGATTATTTATTGATTTCGTGTCATGGACCGCGTCAATCAACTGTCTTCTTCTGCATCACTCGCTGCTTCAGAGTCGGTCCGTTTTCGCTTTGAATTGGCTCCATCATCCAAAGCCTCCGCATCCCCTTCAACTGGGGCCTTAACATTCGCTCCTTCGTCTTCATCGTCACTATCTTCATCCTCGTCATCACTGTCCAAAAGACCCAGCTTCATCTTCTCTTTCCAGGCATGCGCCATCTCAAACAGTTTCAAGTTGGGTCTCTCCGTTTCATCATCTGGGAACAAGTAATCATTGTACTCTTCCCACATTCCACCCACACCGCCGCTCTCTTCGCCTTCCACACGTCTCCGCTTTTTCACCATGCGAGGAATCTTGGCTTCAACGGCCGCCAGTGAATCCTTGTCTCCAAACGATTTTTCAAACTCGCGCCAGGTTTCAACGAGGAATGCTCGATCGTGTTTCTCGCCTTTTCGACGGAGCGTGTCGTATCCGCGGGAAAAGATGGCGCGTACAGCAGGAAGCCGAGAGGATGCACCTTCGCCGTTGTCTGCATTGCCGTATTCGAAGCGTGCATATGCGATCCACACCTATATATTGGCCAAATGTTAGTTTGGTCACTCTCCAAGATTGGTACGAATAGAAGCGTTGGTCTTACCTTGACATGCTCTGAACGCTTCAATAGGCGCTCATATAGATCCCTCGCCCGTGAATACTCTTCCTCTTCAATCTCAACGTCAATATACGCCTTCCATAAAATCTCTGGCATTTCCAAAGCCTCCTGCCCAATCGCAATTTCAAAGATTCCACGGCACCGGTCCATGTCTCCCACTGAACGCTCCACATGTGCATACCGAACCCAGGCTGCGCTGTTCCCAGCATTCCAAGAAAGGTACTTTTCATAAAGCGTTCGCACGCGGTCCACTTCTTGAAGTTTCAATTCCAATTCAATGTAGCCGCGGAAAAGCCGGTCTTTCGGGCACATGCCAATACTAGTTCCGAGAGCTTTACGGAATCCTGCGAAATCGTTTCGGCGAATAAGGAATTTTGCATAGAGCAGCCAGACTTTTGCAAACGTAAAAGTTTTGTGGGGAATCAGATTCAAGCATTGTGTGAAAATTGCTTTGGTGCGTTCCATGTCCTGGAAAAGAAAGAAACTAAGCGATGTGTCTAACAAGCACAAATTTACCTTGTCCTACCTTGGCGACTCTTTCCTCCCAAACAGCGTAAAACAGCCATAAATAGATGTAACGCCTCCAAAAGCGCTTCTCCTTGATAAGAGGGATCTCCGCAATAGCCCGCTCATACACATCCCGGATGCGATCAAAATCGCCCGTAGACTCCTCCAACCTCGTGTAATCAAACCAGACATCATAATCCTTTGAATTCTGCGACACTTCCTCCTCGTATTTGACACGCCGCTTGGTCACAATCACATCCTCAATTCCTTCACGGCCACCAAATTGCTTTTCAAACTGACTATACACGTTGTGCAGGTTTTCGGCTTTGCTTTTGGGAAGTTTGGAGAGGGCGTATTTGTAGATTGCACGAGCTCGGTCTTGCTCTTTAAGACGGGTCTCGAATTTGGCAAATGAAATGTACACGTTTTGATCAACGAATTCTTCACCGAGCGTTTCAATGCATTTCTCATAAATCTCGCGTGAATGATCTGTCGGAGATAAACGAACAGCAGGTCAGCGAATCTGCGTGAACCAACCCATTGCAAGAAAAAACAAACCCGTCCTTCCAATGGATTCCTCAAACTTGGCCCATTTTAACCAATTTTTCGGTTGAGGATGACATCCAACAAACCGCTGAAACACACCCCGCGCTTTGGCGTTCTCAGTGTACCGCTTTTCGAGTTTAATATATGCGAGCCACGCATCTTCTGCGGGCTCCCAGCTCATCCAACGTTCAAAGACTTGGCGGGCCCCCGCAACGTTGTCAAGCACTTCCTCCATGTATGTGTACTTGTACCAGAATACGTCCACGCGTGGAAGAATTGCAACTGCCCTGTCAAAGATGTTTCTTGCTGGAAATGAAAGTGTGTTGAACAATGTTTGGAGTTGATTTAGAGTTGGAGGATTTTCGTCTGGTGCAGTTTTTGCGTACCCATGTTAACGTTCTTGTGCTTCATTTCCATCTCCGCGTATTTAATCCACAGCGTTTGGTTTCGGTGTTCAATGTCCAG
Organism: Chytriomyces cf. hyalinus JEL632; assembly: GCA_025435555.1. Lineage (NCBI taxonomy): Eukaryota > Fungi > Chytridiomycota > Chytridiomycetes > Chytridiales > Chytriomycetaceae > Chytriomyces > Chytriomyces cf. hyalinus JEL632. The sequence continues at coordinate 243,926 of JAIWWG010000002.1, read as the reverse complement.
TGATCGCTCGAAAACGGACCGAGCACTGTCAGAATGCTGGAGTCAGTCCCCAAGCAAATGAAAGAAAAAAAAAAAGCTTCGCACCGTTCGATTTCTCCCAGACTTTCTTCCCAAGCAGCGTACTTTAACCAAGTCCCGACATGATTTCTGTTTTTGCGTATAGCGTCCTCAAATCCTGCACACTCAACCAAACGATTTTAAAAAAACAAAAATTAGAATAGAAAGCCAAGTCCTCACCCTTCCGCTTCTTTTGCTTATAATCATTCAATTCGTCCAGATCTGCAATCTTTTGCTTCTCTTTGACAAACGGCTGCTCCGAGGATCGTTCCTGAGCTTCTCTCAGAAGCTGCTCGGCCGTGATTTGCACTTGGGCGGCATTCTTATTCTTGACCTGTTTTATGAGGCAAAGGATTGGGTTAGCGCGCTGAAGCCGGGCGGCGCTGATGCTTGCACCTTGGATGAGCGTTGGCCTCGGTCCATTTTATCTTTTTTGGATATTTTAAAGTTAAGTGAAGCCGTAAATAAAGTTGACACGAATATTTTTCGCATGAGGCCAAAAAAAAATATCCTGCTCAGACATCAACTGTCGACGCTATTTTGAGCACAGCACAAATGAAGAGTATGGCGTATAGAGCTTCCAAAAAAGAAAAAAAAAGAGAAAAAAAAAAGGAAAAAAAAGGGAAGTTAGGAAATGGCAGAAAGTGCCGCTTGAGCAACCATGTCCGTAGCAACACCAAAATGCACCGTCTCCCGAGTAGTTATGTCTCGCTCATCCACAATGTCCAATTGAAACATGGCCACCACCCATTCCAAGCAAAACGGAATCGCCATCAAAAACACGGGAACAAGTGAACACAAGTACAGCTGTGTCTCATTCGCAACAAATTGCACTGGAAACTTTACTGTTGCAAGGAAATACGCGGTTATGTATGCGTATCGGATGACGAGTAGCGTGGATTGAACCAATGTCAGAGCAAGCACCTTATGACGTCAATTGAGGTGATAAAGAAGTGAGAAGTAGGAATATTAGTTGGAGGGAGAGAGCGGGGATAAATAGCTTCAGAAGTAGAAGGTGAGTTAAAAAGAGATAATTTACCGTTCTCAAAATGCGTCCAGGGCACTTGAGCCTACCATCGCATTCACACAACACAAGGGCAAACACGGACCCACACAGTGGCAGCATATTCAAACAAGTGAACAGGCATAGAGAACACAGCTTCACCAGCACTGCCCATCGAGCATGCATCGGCTGACCCTCGACTTCATACGCAATGGTGCTGAATACCAAAAACACCATCGCCGTCAACAGAATCGCATCCAAACACGCTTGAGTCCTTGAAACAGCAAGCTTCCTTGCGCTAACGCTTTGATTCCACGCCTGGAACCTGGAACTCTGCGACCGTGGAAATATCTTGATTCCCAAAAACGATGTGAGACAGTTTTTGGTAACCACCCGTGTCAAAGGGGCACCCCCAACGGACAGCATCACACGCGTGAATGAAACAAATTTAGCATTGTCTCCAAGGTATGGAACAAGGCTCACGAGGCTGCGGAAGAAGAACGAAAGCGTTCGAATCACAGCCCACACCAGCATTAATTGAAGGAGTCGCTTTTGGAATGGGCTGTACGTGACTCTGTTTGAGATTGTCTGCCAGGAGAGAAGCATCAGGACTGTGCTCGAGACGGTGAAGAAAAGAAGCGGGAGGAGGAGCGACGTCCATCCTGCTTCTTCGGCCGCGGTTCCCATTTTTTGAATGTTTTTATGAAGTTCATCGTTCTCTTACTAATATATATCTACAAGATGAAGCTTTCTTATCTTTGCTTTAACCACACAACGCGTCATACTGGAGTCTGATTCGAGGAATTACTGGGGTTCGCTACTGCCCTTCTCCATGCCGCAATACGCCCTCCACCCCTCCCAGACCAGTGAGCTCGGCTCCTTTGACCTCCATAACCATGTACGTCCACAAGGCGGCCTTCCTCCTCCAAAGAACTTTGCGCTGCTTCAAATCGACCCAACGGGTCATGACTTGATTCCGCAGGCCTGCACAAAACCCAAGCAATATTCTTCCATGGCCCACCATGATCGAATGGGTTTTCAGAATGTCGCCAGTTTCTTGGACCTTCATCTGAGTTTGAAGTGGGTGTTTCGGTGTTGTTTCGATTCCGATACTTTTGCTTCACCTTGAAATGAAAACAGTTTAAGATTCTGCGGGTAACGTCGAAGAATAGGGGGCTCACATCTTCATGAGTCGTCACATTCCGGATGCTCAACCAAATATGGTACCCAACCATGAATCCAAGCGCAACAGAAAACATGCCGGTCATGACGACGAGAATGGGTAAGACTGGGTTCATTTCGAGTGCAGCCAAGTTTGGATCCAATCGCGGAACTCCCGGTTCTGGTGGGATGGTGAAGCCGTTCATCTTCAAATCTCGCGCAATCAGGACAATCAACGCAATGGTCGAGCATGCCACAAATGTTGCGAGAAGCCATGTAACGAGTATAAAGTTGAAAAAGTGTCTGATGGGGAGTGAAATGTGAGCATCAAATGCATGTCATGCTTTCGAAAGGGGTCAAAAAAAAAAAAAAAAAAAAAAAAAAACAACCTGTAGTTGTGTTTTCCGATGCATGTTCCAGTCCATGGACAGTGATGATCATGGTTTTCGACGCATCGGTCACATGATCGACAGTGGCTCGCACGCGGGGGTCGCCAAATCTGGCACGAGTAGCAGTATTTGACTTTGACTTCCACACCATGAACTGTCGCAAGCAATGCGTCTTGATAAACGGGTCTCAGCATTGGGGAAGGCTGATTGATGGAAATGAAGGGATAGTTTGCAGGCAATTGCGGTTCGTCTGAAACTTGCGCCGTGTGCTCAGGGGATGCATCTGTTGTCGATAGTTTTGGAGATGGAACACCGACAGACCCACTCGCACCCCTCGAAAAGACAGGACTTGCAGCATCCCTAAAACCATCAACAGCGACAGTATCCATACTTGCCGCCATTGGCACGAGCCCCTTTGCAAGAAAGCCCGGGTCTGTCAAAGAAGTTCGTGCAAGGTGACCAAGGGACAAAAGCAACAGCCACGCAAACAACGGTGCAAACGCGGACGAAACGGTATGATACAGCCGAGGCAGAGAAAACACGGCGAACAGAGTCGAGAGGAACACAATCAGGAACACGGCGGCAACGAGGACCGCAAAGTCCTTGCGTGTTAGCAACCATCGAAGCCGTTTCATGAGCGAGTTTGATGGGCGGCTTGAATGGTGGTCGATTGCATGTGTCGGAGTGTTGAGGGTATCGTTGTCCCAGTGTGTGGGGTCAGTGGCCATGGATGTGGATGGAAGGTTCAGGGCAACAAGCGGTGGCATCGGCACCACGGCCTCGTTGGATGTCCCCCGACTGATGAGATGGTCGGCAGAAGAGAACGCTTGCATGGCACCGAGTTGAACTCTTGCCAGTGTATTTACACTTTATTTCATTCCTTCACTCCCACAAGTCCCGCTGCCTGACCTACGACTCCTGAATCGCCAACAACATTCCACAGCACAGCTTGTTCAATCATAAGCACGGTTCCATCTTTGGCTACGCGTTTGCCCGAGTAGCCGACAGAGAAGCCGCTGCTGCCCACGCCTCCCATGGCACATTCACGCGCATCCCGGTCCTCTGGTCGTGCCGTCAGTCGAGAAGGCATCCCGATAAACTCCGACTCTGAATACTTGAACAGACGCAGAGCAGCATCGTTTGCGTAGAGCATGGCTGGGTCCACTATTGCTGCTGGCACTCCAGTGTGGCTCCTGCGATATTGGGCAGTTCATGTACTCGCGTTCTTTCTACCATGCAAACAAAGGATACGAACAAGACGGCAAAGGGCAGACTGTTGAGATACGCATCCGCATGGGTGTGTTTCGCGCACGCCTCCAACGAGAGAACGCGGTGCTGGGGGAAGCAGCTGGCCATGGCTGCGGACAAGTGCCAGAGCAAGCGTCGCTTTTGTCGACATTGATAAGTTGATATACCTATCTTAAAAATACAACAGTCGCCACACATAATCCAGGTCGGCAATTACTTTATTTCCACAGCCACGTAGTGTATATGCGAGTTTGAGCGTGGAACGGAAGATGAGTGGCTGCTGTGCAATGCGGAATGAACCCTCACAGCCTTGGCGGCCTCCTTCTGCCGATGCAGCGCAACCTTCAACAGCACCAGCGACATAAGCCCACAAATCATAAACACGCGCACCACAGCCATAACAATCTGGTACTGCATGACCGAAGCTCGCGTCAGCGCAAACACGTACCCGCAAATCGCAACGCCTTCAAAGAATGACGTAATCAATCCGTAAAAACAAGTGATTCGAAAGCGCGTTTGGTCCGACTTTAAAAGCGCAACAGTCTCCGCTGCTTTTCGCAGATAAATAGAAAATGAAACGCACACAATCACGTCAAACAGAAGCAGAAGCAGCCCTGACACCGCCGTCATAATTCGATAGATGGATTTTAATATATTGTTTGAGCCCATGAACGCAGCGATCACCGATATGACGGATGGAATGTACAGAAAAACTGTGGCCGCAGGAACCATGACTTTCATGAACGGAGGCAGCCCCGGAAGCACAATATCGAAAATGGCTTCTCCACGAAGCCATGTGTACCACATGAGGCAAGCTTGGAGATTTGCGAGACAGATGTAGGCTGCCACTGCGTACAGACTGGTACGGCTTTCATCATCGTAAAGGTGGACAGCTTCGAACGCGTAGTATCCAATTAGGGAGACTTCTCCAATCAAGAGCGTAACGTTGAACTTGTTTGAAACAGCGCGCCACGTTAGCTTTGTTCCAAGCGACAGTGTCTCGTCAAATGCGATAAACTTGACAAGATAAATCAGAGTCACAAGTGACGCGGCAGCCAGAAATCCGTATATATCGCACAAGATATTCAGGGTCGGTTGCATAGATCCGAAGGCCAAGGCAGACGCTGTCGCATTTGTATTGGACATGGGTCCGAGAGAGATTTACAAATTGAAGATTTACAAAATTAGCAATTTACTCATCGGGCAGACGAACGATGAGACAGTGAGTCATGCATCTAAATATTCAGAATAAATCGGCTTTAATTATACAGGCACCGATGCTTTCGAACGGGGAAGCGACTATAAGCGACTCGAGTACGTGCTGTGCCCTGTTGAGACGGTCCTCACAGCCCGCCGAGCTTCCTTCTGCCGATGCAGCGCCACTTTCAACAACACCAGCATGCAGTAACCGCACAGCACAAGCGCTCGCACCACGACCATAATTGTCTGGTACTCCAGAAAAGAAACGCGGGTCAACGCAAACACGTATCCAAACACAGACAGCCCTTCAAAGAGCGAAGTGACAAGTCCATAGAAACACGTGATTTGAAACCGATCATTTTCTGCGTGCAAAAGCCCGATGGTCGCGTTTGCCTTGCGCAGATACACCGAAAACGTTACGCAAACAATGACATCAAACAACAAGAGAAGTAAGCTCGACACGGCCACGGTCAAATGGGACACGGCTGTCAACACTGAGGTTGATCCAATGACAGCCCCAATCACCGCCACTACGAATGGAACGTATAGAACAACTGTGGCAACAGGCACCATGATCGTCATGACTGGCAACAGCTTCGGGAACACAATATCAAAAATAGCCTCTGCTCGAAGCCACGTGTACCACATGAGACAAGTCTGAAGCCCCGCGAAACAAAAGTAAGTCCCAGCTCCGCCAAAGCTGGTGATGGTTGGATCATCAAAGATTGTGATGGCTTCTAACGCGTAATACGCCGTGATTGAAATATTTCCAATCGCAAGAGCGATATTGAACTTGTTGGATATAGCGCGCCACGTCAGCTTTGTTCCAAGTGACAAGGTTTCGTCAAGGATGACAAATTTGACAAGATAGAGCAGTAATGCAAGCGACAGACCGGCCAGGCATATGTAAGTGTAGCTTAAGATGTAAAGAGTGGGGTGTATCGAGCGCGTTAACGCGATGAGAACGGTGTCGTTGGACATGGTGTCAGTCCATGAAGATTTACACGATGACCGTTTTAATAAGTAAGGTATCGATGTGTAACTCTTGACAGCTCTTTGCGCAACTGCGGAAGTTTAAGTTAAGCCGTGGTACTTTCTGTTTGTCAGTTTTCGAAACCCCCACCACAAGCTCTGATGATTTATTCATGAAGACATCAAAGTGGAAGCGCGGAAAAAAAAAAAATAAAAACGGCCATTGGAGTACCTGAATTTATCCCAGCTGAGACGATTTAGTCCTCGGAGTTGACGAAAAGCGGCTGTTTTGTGTACCTTGCAAAGTCAACGTAGCCCTCGCAACCTTCTGCCGATGCAGCGCAACCTTCAACAACACAAGCGACCCGTATCCACACATTAAAAACGCACGCACAGCAACCATAACAATCTGGTACTCCAAATTTGAAGCCCGTGTCACTGCAAACAAGGTCCCGAAAATTGTAACCACCTCAAAAGACGTTGTAACGAGTCCATAGAAACATGTGATTCGGAACCGGGAGTTGTCGGCCTGAAGCAGTTCCGTTGTTGTGTCTGATTTTCTCAAGTAGATTGAAAACGACATGCACACAACGCCGTCAAACGATGACACCAAAAAGGCGGAAGTCGCAAAGGTCACATTTGAAACGAGTGTCAATGTTTCTGATGGACCTCGCAGCAATATTATCAACGCCACAATCGATGGAGTGAGGAGCACGAGCGGTGAAACACGAATCATGATTCTTAAAAAGGGAAGCAAGCGCGGATTCGTGATATCGAAAATAGCCTCCCCTCGAAGCCAAGTGTAACACATGTAGCAGAACTGGATACCCGCCAGGCATGCGTGGGCACCCAAGGAATAGGCGGTTGTGATCGACCTGCCCTGCAGCACAGCCACTGCTTCAAACGCGTAGTATCCCATCAAAAAAAGTCCTCCGCCAGAGATGGCAGTGTTGAATTTGTTGAAAATTGCGCGTGATGTCAGCTTTACGCCTTGCGAGAGTGTCTCATCGATGATAATAAACTTGACAAGATAGAACAGCACGAAAAGCGACACGGCGGCCAGAAACACGTAAATGTCACTCAGGATGTGCAGCGTCAATGATGAAGATTCGGTTATTAAGAGCGTTGCGTTAGGCATAGTTTCTTTCGCCAAATGATTTACAGCTGAGCCAGTTGGAAGATTTGATCGGTTTAAAAATAAGCTTTTTTTTTCCATTCGTTTATTGTCTCTCAAGGAAACTAGGATGCATGTGCGGGAGCCTGCTTGAACGTGGAATGATTTCTCGATGGCGCTACTGTCTTCAAAGTAAGCATATGTACATTTTTTTCTGCACTGGATGAATCAGTTGGGAGAATCGCATGCCAAGAACATGCACTTTCTTCAACTAATTTCAGACAATTGGCAGTACTCGGGGTTTCAAAGAAAGCACGGAAGAAACAGGTGTTCCAAATAACATTCACGCGTTGCTTGACATTTCGCGCTCGTTGGGCGAGGCAGTTTGCTCGAGTAGCTGCTGTGCTCCATCGCCGAGTTCCTCAAGGCCTTAACCTGTTCCTTCTGATCATACAGAGCCTCTTTTTGCAGAACGAGAGACGAGTACCCAAACAGCATGAACCAGCGCACACCAACCATCACTACCTGATACTCCAAATTCAGAGTTCGTGTCAACGCAACCAAATACCCAAAAATGGCACCACCCTCAACGAACGAAGCAAGCAGGACATAACTGCAAGTGATACGGAATCTGTCGTTATCCGCATGCAACACGTCCGCAGTGGTGTCTACATTCCGCAAGTATACAAAGAACGACGAACACGCGCCAATGTTAAACAGAAACAGCATCAATTCAGATACAGCCACCATAATATGTGTCGCGTTTATCAGTGCTTTCGACGTGTTCACGAATATCGCCATCAGCGCGACAATTGGTTGCATGTACAAAAATATTGGACTAAAACGCACCATAGCCTTCATGAGTGGGGCTTCGCTTGGTTCCGGTCATGCCTTCTGTGTTTCAGACTTTAGGATCGCTTGTTTCAGGAAATTGCAACCACGTTGGAAAAACGAAAAAAAAAAAAAAAAAAAAAAAAAAAAAAATCCCAATGACAGACCGCCGCCATCTCAACATCAAATACAGAACTCTTAACGTCGGCGAACTCAATGTCACTCGCATCACCAGGCTGGGTGGTGTTAAAGAAGCCATCAGGGCCGCATTTCCAAATGCCTTGGCTCATGTCGACTCTCCTCAAATCCAATTCTTTGACGAGGAACACAATCTCATCACTGACCTCGACGATATTCCTGATGACTGCTTTAAAAAGCGAGCTGATTCCATCTGCATCGGCTGAGGCGGATTCATCCATGCCCACCTCTATAAAGCGGTGCATGGACGACAATTACGTGATGTATGATCTGACTTCCGCTTTGAAAGCATTCAAAAAAGCAAAGCTCGAGGATGGCTGCATTGTCTCGCCATCGCAGGCGCTTCTGCCGTTTTTACAAGAGAAACTCAAAAAGCTTCATGTTCGAAAATGCTACAAAGACGTCTTTCAGCTGATGGTGGATCGAGTTGAGAACGGCTTCGACTACTTTGGAATCTCTGGAACCACAGGAACTGGAAAGTCTTCATTCTTCATTTACATTCTGCATCTCCTGATGAACGACTGGTCTCTGCAGCCTCGTCCAAAGTTGCTGAACTTGACAAGAGTACTTTACCAAACCGATTCCGCTTACGTATGCTTCGACTTGCAAACCCAGACAGTGTTTCAAGTAGCGCAAATGCAAACATCGGACATCATCAGTGATCCTGGAACTCTCTAAGTGATTGATGGATGTCACACAACGCCCCATTCATACGCTGGCGTCACTTTGTTCATTGGGCCGACTTGGTCGAGGGAATATGATCGTTTTGTCGAAAAACGGATGGCTGCGGATTGGTTTTTCCCAACTTGGACGTTGACTGAGCTGGAAGCCTCAGATTCCTTACCGCGCAAGCCGATTCAACAGTATCACGAGTCCGTAGATGGCGAATATTTCTCAGCAATCGACTCGTTGAGCCCTCAGGGAATTTTTCAATTTAGTGTGGGCCCGATAGAAGCAGGTGGTGTGTTGAAGGATGTGTGCGCGTTGTATGACAAGCCAAAACTTTACTTTGTTGTACCACCGCGTCATTTTAAGATGCGTTCAAAGGTAAACCATATCGAGGGGTTGGAGCAGTTCATGCTGGAACTGCCTGTTCAACCTGAGGCAATCTTTAAAAATAATGACGACGAGGAATAAGAAAAGGAATTGCGGCGTTGGGCATGTCTTTGATTTGCCTATTGAGTGAATATGAACTTGCGCTTCTGTTTAGGCTTCGATGGTTTACGGCGACAGAAATGCTGGACAAAAACATACGAGTCAGAACTTGTCTTTGTAATTTTTCGACCTTTTCAAGCAGACATACCTCGATCTCTCCCCAAATGGTGGTACTTCTTTTGACCAGTTTGAGGCTGCTCGGACAGGTTAAGTTGCGAACAGTCGGCATCCAAAGTGAGCCCACAATCAGCAACAGGTATTTTTGCAATGTGTTTCGGAAGTCAGGTGGCTTTCGGGGCAAATGAAAAAAATTATTCTCCCGAAGGTTCCGTTTGACTGGATGAATGCCTTTGAGAACACGTTTGAGTGTTTTCGCACCATCTTCCTTTTCAGCGGCTTCTGTGTTGATAGCTTCGAGTGCAGAGCAAGTGGTAGAGCCAACAGCACCCTGCAAAGCACTACAAGATTTAAAACATTCGAGCTCATTCGTTTGCACCTGATGATGCGTCTGGTTTTCGGATTCAACTCCTGATGAGCGCTCGAGCAATAGATTTGTCTCCGAGCTAGGGTGTTCTTCTGCCACCAGATATCCGTCACTTGAGCTGGACATATTCTGGACAGAAGACGAATCTAGTCCCATCTCGCTTGCAGATTCCACTTCTGCCAATCTTCCCTTTGTAGCGCATTGCACAACTGCAGATGGAATGATCGCCAGATTCACGATATTTTCGTCAAAGATTGTACGGCAATCATTCTCTCCAGAGTGAGTTTTGGGGTCGTGTCGGGAAATTTGAACGCTTAATCCGTCCTCAGACAACATCTGGCTTCCACAATAAGCATTAAGCAAACTATCGCCAAGGGAATCATTCTCTTCAAACAAGGGTGCAGAGGACAAGACCTCGAATGTGCTTGCTGACTCCAATTTCAGTGGTTCGCAATCGAGACAATTGTCCGGCATGAAATGAACGTGAAATGACTCGCAGGCTTTTGTTTCCGTTGGCTTTTTAAAGCATTTAGACACTGCTAACAGTGAATCGCCTGCTTGCGTTATTGCTTCCGGTTGGGATGGTCCTTGAATCCTCTGAAAACTTCCTCCATTGGGTTTCTCCAGATCTTCAGCTTCAGATAGTTCGGATTTGACAAAAGGATTTTTTTCCGCAGATTTTCGTTGTTGAGATTGTTTGTCAGTGACAATCCCATGCAGAGTGTCGCCGATTGACATTGATTTTCGCTAAATAACCAAAGTTTTGAATTTGAATTTGCAGGAATTATCAAGTATGTGTTACCAAATGCTCCACGAGCTCTTCCCCTCTCAATGAGGAAATTGCCAAATGGACATCAAAAGAATGTGTGATGCTCGTCATGTTCTCCGTTTTCGCGGCTAAATTGTCACACCCATCATATTCATCATCTTCTGCATGAAAAGATGAATCTGGACTTGAAAAGTGGACTTCAAAATCAGATTCCACCTCATCAATTTCATCTGCAGTCTGACGGGAATGCATGTTAGATTGGAACATCCTCGAATGAAGATGATTGGTACCGTTGGTTCAAGAGCAGGTACTGCAGAAGTAGGAAACGATGAGACACGTGCATCTGGCTCCAAAATTTGCGCTTGCAGATCCTTGGAGTAGAAATTTGAAAGCGAGAGTTCCGCAACTTCATGCGCGATACTGCGTGTCACGGTACTGCCAAATTTAGCGTTTCTCGGCGCGCGCTCAGAAAAGACACGATCGAATGGATCGAAAGCGCCCAGGAGATCGTCCAAAATATTTTTCTTTACAGGGCTTGCCTTTCGAGAACGGTCCCGCGTGTTGCCCGTTGGTTTCTCACATGACGCTTGGACCACCCAAGGACCAGCCAGTTTATACTGATTTGCTTTCCTTTCACATTGATCCCTGCGTCGTGCAACAGATTGTGAATCGCGAGAAGAACCCATCATTTGCCTCACAGCGTGGCCGGATTGGTTGTTGACTGTGACAACATGGAAACTCTCCTCTCCGAAATCATCGTCAACAAATTGAACGGGAAGCGGTTTGTCCTCAAGAAGATCAATGAGTGTCTTTTCAGAATCCCAATTCCACGATGAAGCAGCTGATTTGGTTGTCTTTGCGGCGCGAGACGATTTTGGCGCGTTTGGCGGGGACGAAGTTTTCGAGTATAATCTCGAGTTCATAAAAGCCATGTTTCTTGGTTGCACCGTTGCTTCGCTCGGGACTGGGTCTCTTGTTGGTGGTCTCCTTCGGATCTCTTTGGATGCCTGCTTTGCTCTTGCAGGCTTACGAGAACCGGTGTTGAGCAACTTGCTGAGTTCATTCCATGACTCTGATTCGCTGCTGGATTCGATGCGAGTTCTTGGGGTCTCTCTCCTGGCCAATGCCTTCGTGATCATCTCGGCTTCAGGCACGTGCGCTAGTTCTCGTGCTTCGTTCTTTGAAGTCAAATCAGCGCCTGCACTTGAAAAGTCATCCTTCGATCGCCGCTTGTTCGTTGCTGTAACGCGCGCATGCTGGGACCTACTCAGCATCGCTTGCCTTTTTTGCTAATTTTTTGTCCGATTCTGTTTATTTACTTTGGGGTCACTTTTTGCTCAAAAGTCCGAACAAACCAGAGCCCATGTTCCGGTTCCCTTTATTCATGGGAAGAGCGCCTCTTTGCGAGAGTTTCGGTTTTGTGCTCAAGTCTTTCATCAAGTCATCGAACTCATGCGACGGATGTAACCCCAATTTCGGTTTCTTGGTGCCCTTCATTGGAATAACGCATGGCGCGGATTCCATTCGCTTCTCACAACGCTTGGAAATGTCAACGAGTGCAGGCCTACCCAACGCCAGTGCTATTTCACTGCCACCAGCCACAGGTTTTTGTAATGATTTCTTCAGGTCCGTATCCCTTCGCGCTTTAGATCGCACAAGATGAACGCGACTCAGAGTTTCAGTGTTCAAAAGCAGTTGCACGAGTTTCTTGTTTTCATTCACATCTGAAAGATGTTTGGGTGGCTGCGCAGGCAGGTACCAAGGATTCAACGCATTGACACGATATTCCGTCGTTTTCGATCCAACAGCGACTTTGTACAAATCGTTTTCGAGAGGCCGCGATTCGTCCAATTCGCAAAGTTTTCGACCTTGGTCGATGATGGAGCTGAATTCTTGGTTCAAAGATTGAAGCGCTTTGTTGTGCATTTGATCATCCAGTCGATATGCCCGCATTGGAAAGTATTCGTTCATTTGTTTTTTCAAGCGTCGCTGAATTTCGACTCCAAAAAAGCTGTCCGGCCGGGCTGCGCCAATTGTATGGATGGCATCAGGTACATGAGGTTCCTCATACGCTGCAAAATTGGCAGTTTTATACGTTCCTTCGCGAAATCCAGGAAACACATTAATTTGCTTTGAAACGCATTCCCATCCATGCTTTGTTTTGAGGTTCTGAAGTGTGGTCGAATTTCTAAGGTATATGCGGCTAAGCCCAATCGCAAGGAGCGCCGGAAACCGTGCCAGGAGGGTGTCTACATCGCCTCCGTCAATTTTGCTGCACATGTTCAAATTCAAATGCGTGAGTCGTTTAAGTCCAGAGAGGGGAAGGCCCGTATTGATATCCTTGTCTGCATGGATCAGAAGTCGAGTAAGTGTCCGGATTCCAGAGTTGGTGATTTTGGTGCCTGAAATGTCGAGAAGCTGTGTGTGCGAGGGTACGGATCACCAAATGCTTTCGAAAACATCATCATGTCAACGAATACCTCCAACGTCTCCAGACGCGACACAGGCAGGCACAAATCGTCGCCAAAATCAGTCCCAGACAAGTCAAGAGCCGTGAGAAAATGTGCGAACCAACCGTCGTTCAAGCTTTGCCTGAGCTTGGGTCCAATCATGTAATCGCGATAAACAAGATGCTCATTTGCAGAAGCAAACTCTTCAGGAAAGTCTCGCATGAACATTACAAGAGTGTCTCGAGACATTGTTCGAATGTTGGAGCGAATGCAAAGAGCGAGATTGAGGGGTAGTCCTGCAAGCGACTCGACTTTGAACGGCGCCAAAATGAGCATGATGATAAGAATGGAAACGCATTCATCAGTCACCGTTGGAAATAAGGCCGGACAGGACAGTCACACACATGTCCTTCAGAGAGCGAATGCCTGCAGCACCCGGAGCGACCAGCACAACAGCGTCGACGGGTGCGTTGAGCATGGCTGCAAGAGACGGGTCGTAGGCACGGGCGCGGGATATTCGGTCGGTGCTTAAGACGCTGGACCCGGGTTCGTAGAACTCGCCCATTTTAATGGTGTTATTTGCATCCTTTTTTTGTGTCCGAAATGTTTGTGAAACGCACCGCTTTCTTCTTCATGCTGAAGAGTATTTGAGATATACATTGCAAACAATAATTTCGACCGTTCATACTAAAGCGATTTATTCAAGCTCTTTTTCTCAAACGGTGGTTAAATATTCTTTTTCCGCAGCAGGTTGCTTCTCGGCCGCTTTGCGATGGCTCCGATTCCTTCAGCCGCCGTGTACGTGATGTAAGGAACAGCACTACGCACATTCTGTAAAAAAGAAAGTGCGTGCTCAGCAAGTCAAAGTAACGACCACAATCAAAAATCTCCAAACAAACCTCAAACCCGTCCGTCCATATACTCGCCGGAAACTCCACCCCAGGACCCCTCAAAATCAAATTAACGCGTTTCAACTGTTCAAGCGGGACTGGTGTGATGATGTAAAACAATTTCGAGACTGGATCGATCCCTCGAACAATTCCAAGACCCACACAGTTTTGCGATTGGGGTGGGATTTGAATGCTTGAAGGAATGATTTTCAAGTCTGTTGGTTCTGTTTCGGCATCTGATGTTGGTTTCGAGGTTTCATAAGGGGTGGAATCTTCAACCAAACCGACTAGTGTCCCATTTAATGCAACAAGCGATTGGCTGAAAGGGACCTGCAAAGGCGATAAATACACGTGACGCGGTTTAACCTCGTGTCGTACATACCTCGACACTCAGAAACCGCAGCTTGACGGCATTCCAGGGAACAGAGACAGGAGTACGTGATGCGATGGAAGAAGAAAACTTCCAAATCGGTGGGCATTTATAACCAGCATCAGTGATACAAATGCGCGCGAAAGAATCAACATTGCCGCATTGCGCAAAGTAGGAAATCATTGCCAGACTTCGAAGATCCTGTGCGTTGTACTTTGAGCTCCCCCTGTGCCCGATGCTCGTCAGTTTCATCAATCAAGTACCAATTAAAACAAGAGCTTCACCTTTGCAAAGAATCGTCGAAACCCTCCGCGTTCATGATTTGGACCTGCGACGCGGGCTGGTCCGGCGTGTGCAGAATCGCTGCCAAATCGTCGCGAATGTTTTTCGCCAGCGCAGCACTGGACATGGAATCCACGCCCAATTGCAACACATGAGAGGGCCTGATCTGCTTCAGCGCGTGCACCAACAAATCGAATCCCATTCCTGATAAAAGAACTACGCTTAGTTTGATATCGACTCTTGTGAGTAGAACTCTCACCCTTCACCCATCCGTCCGTGTTGATCACCAATGGTACAGCCCTCCCAATCTTTGCAAGATATACGCGCCATAATTCTACAATGCAAGAAATATACCAATCCGGGTCATTCTTTGGACTCGTTGCTCCAAGGTAACAACTTTGCAATGGTTGCTTTAAATGCGTAAAAGCGGGGCCAAGAATTGGATCGCGCAACACGTGCAACGATACTTGTCCAGAGACGGTGAATTCAGGTTGACCCAGATCGCAGTCGAGAAACGCGGCTTGGGTGTATTTCGAAAGAAGCCTGTTGAGAGTGTGTTTCGAAAGGGTGCTTTTTCCGAGGCCTTTGCTACCGATGATGCATACAACTGGCGATGTTGGCGCTGTGGATGCCAAGATGTTCAGGCTCATGGTGGCTTTCGGAAGTAAAGAAAGGTACCTTCAAGAATCTGATTTGTGGCATCAGTCCAACTGGGTGGGATATTCAGAATGGAATGCGGGTGATTAGGTTCGGTCACCAAACTGAAGCCTTCAATATTCACACGCGCATCGCGATTTAATTCAGACAAAACAGTCTATGGGTTGGGAAGGTTTAAAAAAGCAGTGACACGCCTTCAACGCAGAACATCACTTACCAACTTGAAAAGATCTTTAAATAGTGGCGCGCGCTTTCCGATGGAAAAGATTCCCGAAGATTCAATCGATTTCACAGCAAGAATTGTGTCAAACACGTCCCCACATTTTGTTAGCTTGTTCATCAACGTCGCAATAACATCCGAGATCCGGACTTCTTCAGCATGGTTATAATGATTCGACGATGGGGTTGCATTCAGAGCCGATGCAGAAGGAATTGGCACAGATTCAATGACAAGAAAGCTGGACGACTTTGGTGAGTAGCATGGAAGAAACGACGGCTTCTCTTTATCCTCCGATGCTACCATAACAGCACCAGCGATAGAGACAGCTCCCTTCACTACGGAAACAAGTGCAGCGCCTTGAAATGGAGCAAATTCGCCCATCTTCAACCCAATTAGAGATATCGCATGCTCTTCCGAGTTGGCCACGGCTCCGTAAACAGGTTCAAACAGTCTCTGCAGTGGCTGCGCAGCTTTCTTTGGTTTCGGCGAATGGGATGCAATGATTCTGTCAGCCTCTTCTAGGACTTGTTCCTCTTGACGGGCACGCTTTGCTGTGTTTGCGGGTGACGATGATTCTGCGGGATCCGACTTGGAGCGCTTGATTTTCCTGAGGGCCGAGAATTGGTTCCCAGTGACGGAGGAAGTGGTTGGGGCTGCCTTCTTCATGGTTAAATCTAAAAAAGAAAGAAACGAAATTATCCACCACGACTCATCAAAACGGCATGTCCGGAATCCTGTTTCTGCGCTCAGCGAAAGATGACGAAGAAACCGATGCATACATTTGCGCAGCGCAAAAAGAAGGATTCGAAGCAGAGAACGTGGGCGTGCTGTCGAGCGTGTTTGTGAACGAAGACGCGCTGTCGCTGCTGCTCGAGCAATCGCAGCAAAAGGGCATGGTCGCAACAAGTGCTCGCGCAGTGAATGCGCTGCGCCGAGTCTGGGACGGCGTGATTGCGGGTGACGACTCACTCTCACTCACTTGCTTCTGACTCACTCAGACTCATCTATCAGACGAGAAGTCTTGCTGGAATAGAGGCCTTTTTTCACAGTCGGACCGTCCGCAGTTAACATCATCGAACAAATGGGCTTTACCCCAAGTGGTTCTGAATCAGGGAATGCTTCCAACCTGGCAACGTTCATTGTCGACAATCTGAATTCAAGCGGACCGCTCTTATTCCTGTCTGGGGATAAGTCTCTCAATATTCTGCAAGAGAGGCTGAAAGAGGCTGGAATATCGCTGGATTCTATCATGGCCTACACGACAGGCCCGAACCCGCAGTTTGGATGTCAGTACGAATCAGCAGCTGGGAGGCTAGGGACACGGCTGAAATGGATCGTTTTCTTCAGCCCCCCTAACATGGACTTCTTTCTGGAAGCCGGTTTAAGTGTTGGGCAATGCTCTGTCGAGTCAATTGGGAAGACAACGTCGGCATGTTTGTTGGAGAGAGGGATTCCTGTGCATGTGGAGGCAGCAAGGCCGAATGCGCAATCTTTGTTGGAGGCAATCGTCAAAGAAGCAAAGTAAATAATTGTGAATTTATTAAAAATAGGTTGAATAAATCGATCAAAAATGGAGGACTGGGACCACCCATCCCCACCAGCAGAGGCACGAACAACCCGCAACCCGTTTCGAAACGAATTATCCAAACTGAGCCTGCATACTATTTCCACAGCCCATCAACACCATCCCCAACGCTCGTCCACTGGTTCCTCTTACTCCCAGCAACGCACTCGACATCACCGTATCCGACCCACAAAAACATGGAGAAGGAACTTCTGCATTTGTCAACTATCTCGTGACCACCAAGGTGCCAACTGATTGAATGATATGCATCGTTCTGCATTGACTTTTGCCAAAAACACAGACATCGCTCGAAGCGTTCTCGTCTCCCGTGGTTTCGGTTCGAAGACGGTTCCAGGATTTTGCATGGCTTCATAAAGCTCTCAGCGATGAGTATCCGTACGTGATTCTTGCGGCGCTGCCTGGGAAACATCGGCTTGGTATTACGTTGCCCACCACGAATCCCTTTTTGAAAAACTGAACGCCAGCTCCATTCGATTGATAGAGTATATCACGGGAGACCGCTTCAGCCCTGAATTCATCGAAAAGAGAAAAGTGTCGCTCGACAACTACTTGAAGCGTGTATCGAGGCATCCGCTAATTGCAAAAAGTCAGATTCTGAGAAGGTTCTTGGAGTCAAACGAGATTGTGAGTTTATCTTCTGGAATTCTTTTTAATTCTTCTGTTTACCTCTGTCTTTATTTTGAATTCAGGTTCCAGAGTTTGTCGCAAAAGTCGCGCAAGCGCACGTACTCGACAACATCAGCGATGTCCTCTTGAATGCATTTTCGAAAATCAAGCATCCAGACCCGAAATACATCGAGTTCAAAGAGCATGTGGACAAGTTCCAAGAGACGCTCATCTCACTCGAGCGACTGCATGCGAGGCTGATTCGATCAGAGACGGGTAATTCAAAACCTCCATGTTCATGACAACTTGTTTTCTTATGTTCATGAATGCAGAGTTGGAACTTGACATGCTTGAATTCGGGGGCTGCATCACTACGCTGGGATTGATGGAAACGCAAATCACGAGTCCTCTCACCGATTTTGGAACCATTTTGCGAAATCTATGCACGCTGATGCGTGAACGAATCAACCACGAAGATTTGGTCTACCTGACTAATATCCAGGAATACATCGGTCATTGCATGTCTGCCAAGGTGGAATATGTTTCTTTCAGAAGGCCACCTCATCGCATCACTGAACCTTTCAAATTGACGACAGGAAACTCTGAAAACGCGCGATCAAAAACAAACCGATTTCGAAGAACTGAGTGTATACCTGCAGAACCACATTACAGACCGTGAAAAGGCGTTGAACCCGCAACGTGGCGGGGGTGGAATTGCTTCGTTTTTGTCCACGAAAATGCAAGAACTTCAAGGCGTTGACACTGAGCGTGCGCGGCAAACAAAAATCATAAAACTGTCTGGGAAAATAACTGAAGTTTGTCCAGTTTCATTCACATTTCTTTTTTCATCTTCATTCCAGTAATATTCCTTCTCATCTCTTGCATGTTGCAAAACCAAACAGCTGCAAGAAGCTGTTCAAGCGTCTGAAGAAATGTCGATCGCCTTCAACAAGGAGCTTGAGCGCGAAATTGAGTTCTACGAACGCATCAAGTTGGACGATCTGAAGACGGACTTGAAAGCCTACGTGGATAATCAAGTTTTATTTTATGAAAAGGTGCGTTTTGAATTGATGTGACAATACTTGGTATTTCCATTCTGATTGGCTGTGCCGTCATTTTACATGTCTCAGAGTTTGGAGTACTGGGATCAGATTGTTCCGATCATTGAAAATATCCAGTTGGAAGATCAAATCGAATAAAAACTGGTGTTGTGCATTGGGTTCCATTTCAAATTCGCTGCATGGCATAGCCGAATTCGTCAGCTATGTGACGGCTGCGAAGAACTGCTGATTGGCTTCAACTGCAGCGACTGCTCGCATTGAACCCCGCAAACTCATGCCAAAAAAAGCTTGCGAAGCAGGGCATCGTGATTGCCGTTTGTGATGGATGCCAGGCAAATCATTTTGATTGCTGACCATCTTGGATGTTTGACAGTGTCAAAAAGAAAGGTACCATTGAGGATATCATTCAAAGACGCGGTGGAGCCCGGGATGGTAATCAGGCTGTGCGGTTGAAGGCTTCGGAGAGTTTGAATGGGTGATACGGAGGCGGAGGAAGGATTGGAAGAGGGGTTGATGGAGTGGCTGCCGACACGAGCGGACGAAGTTGTGTTGCGCGCCGGTTTGCGGAATCGTCGAACAGGGCTCGTCTAATTAAATACTGCTTGACGTGACGGGAGACTGTATTTTTGTTAATGGCGATTCACAATCCCAAACGCGAGGGCACGGCGCCAGTCTTCCGTATACGTGGGACAGACTCGGTAAGCGGAACAGTTTGGTGCATAATCTGTTAAGCCAGCAAATCCTGAAGTGAAGATTTGCCAATTTAAACTGTGACCAATTGCAATAAAAACGTGCAAAAAACATAAAATATCAGCAGGCCAAGTGACTGAGTGTCTCGGCACGCGACAATATCTTGCCCGTTTGAGCACCTGGTTCGATCACACATATCGATCAACCGTCAAAGGTAATCTTCACCCAGTCACGATCTGACACCTGCGCTTTTGGTCAATCAAATGAACCAATGTAATTTTTTTATCTGCCTTCAAGCAGCCCGTTAAACCAGCATGCACCAATAACAAGGTCGATGGAATCCATAATCTTTTAATAAAAACGCACCAACACACCAACTTGAACAAGAATGAAAAATTCAAAAAAAATCCAAACATACACACACCCTACTCAACCTAAGTTCCATACCGCTTCCTGTAAAATCCAGGCGGTAACGCATCAATCACACTCAAAATCGGCCGCTCCACAACCACAGCTTCTGCCCCACCGCGGAGGAACCCAAAAAACATGGTGGGCCCATAGGTAAACTGCATGGATACCGCGTTTGCAACTGTGCCGGTTCTAGTCGCTGCATGCGACGCGATGGACGCATAGGTTGGCTTGGTGTCGATATCCATGGGTGTGACGGTTGAAGGGAGTTCATCTTCGCTGTCGGAGATTGTGATTACGCCATTATCGTTCGCGTTGCTCGAATGGCCGTTGGCAGCAGACCCGTTGGTTGGTAATAATTTTGTAGCGTCGAGGGGTAATTTGCTGGGCGTGCTGCCATTTCTTGTTCTGGACTTTTTTCGTTTCCGCGTGGATGACATGTCATTTGCAAGCAAGGGCTGCAATAGAATTAAAACATTAAGTTAACAACAATAGCAAGCGCTCAATGAAAGAGATCGAATTTACCTTTCGCGTGTCAAGTGTACACATGTAATCTGAAGCCCACAAAACAATCTTGCCAGGCGCAGTCTCGCTCGACTCAACGCCCATCACATGCTCCGGTCGAGACAACAATCGTTCTGGGATCAAATGACTGTTTTGTCGGGACCACTCCGTCAACCGACGCTGCTCGGCATCATACAAAAAGACTTCGTTCGTGTTGAGAGTGATAACGAGTCCGGAGGATTGGTTGACGAAAGAAAACGCAGTGTGCTGAGATTTGAAGTGAGGGACCGTTACATGGTGCTGAAATCAGGAGAATTGGTTTGTTCAATACTTTAGGGGATCGTCTGTCAGCACATATGAAATCACCTTCATACTGTCTAGATTGAATATGTGAATCCGGTTTGCTAGATCGCCTGTTGCGAGCCATTGGGAATCTTCACTGACAGCCAAAGTGCTCACAAGCTCTCTGCCCGTGAATCCAACATTCGATGATGAAGCATTCTTGCGGTTGCCAGATCCTACAGCCCCACGATGCTGAGTCAATTGCGCAAGAATCGGGAATCCGGCATCGGAAATGGCAACGATTCGTACGATCGAATCGGTTCCAGCAAGGACTAAACGCTTCGAGTCCGGCGTAAATTCGATGCTGGTGGAGCCCGGGATTTCGGATGGGGAGGGGAACTCTCTAAGCCGTGTGACACGGGTGTGCGCGCGGGCGTTGCGCGGGGAAACTTGAATTTCAAACAGACGCGTCGAAAAGAGATCTGACACTGCAAAGAATTTGCCATCGTTGGAGATGGCGGAGGCCGTGAGGTTTGTCAGATTCTGCGAAACAACCGGTCGTTAACACTTGGAACACCGAAGAAACGAACATTTGTCAGTGCACACCTTGATTTTAACTTCCGCAATCAATCGCTCTTTTTTAAGAATATCCAGCTTGTCTCCAGCACGTCCAGGTCCGCTAATGGTGGATGCATCAGACACAAACTGTCCCAATTCCCAAATCTTAACATGGTCATCGAATCGCGCAAGCAGAAGTCGCGCATCTTTGGCCAAGGAAACCAGGGGATTTTGTGGGAACATTGCTTTGCGTTCCTGTTTACATTCTGGAAACTTGCTGATCGTTTTCGACACGATGAATGTGGCGTCCACACCTCCAGAAACAAGTGCATCAAATGGCTTCGATTCGCAGAGGGCAAGGGCACGCACATCGTGCGAATGAAAACGGCGATCCCCGGTAAGGACCCAGTTCTTTGCATAAAGCTTCGATGACTTTTTCTTCATGTAGTTTTGCTGGACTTCCAGCGCATTGTCGACAAGGGAGAATTGAATGACCCTTCGATCGACACCGCTCGAGAAAACAACACTCGGGTCTTTTCCCACAGCAAGACACAGAACATCAGCCAGATGTGCCTTCAATGCGCGCATGAGGGTGAAGGAGGACATGTCCCAGAAGGAAACCGTACCCAACGAGTCGCCCGCCACCAAAGTCCCATCACTCAAGTACGCAAGTGTCCAAACCAAGGTATCTTCACCTGAACGGGTGTCAACAGTCAACCGTGCAAGCAGTCTGAAGGTGGTTGTGGAGTAGATGCGGATGCATGAATCGGACGAGCCTGCAGCGACCATGTTCTTTGTAGGATGGAATGCTACCGAAAGCACACGTGAATCCATTCTGTCGCAAACTCCTTTCAGCACCACTCCCTGTGTGTCCACTGAGAAGAGTCTCACGCGTCCATCTTCGCATGCGAGGGCCATGATATCTTCCATGGATTCGACGGATTCGTTGCCTTCGTCTTCTTCGATACGCTTGACGCACTTCACGGCCATGCTCCACACTGCTCCGCCCCCGCTCTCGACCCGGGACACGGGTGCTAGCGAGATGGTGTCCCACTCGGTGACAAAGCCATCCAGACCGGCGGAAAAGAGTCTCACTTTCTCGGCCGTAGTCTCTCCTGTGCCAGAGACCCAGCTCACGCTCTCGATCGACCCTCCTCCGCCAATGCCGGGAACTCGGCGCTCAAGTGTCCACGTTGCTGCATCCCAGACTTCGATATCGCCGTTCGCACGTGCACAGGCCACCTTTCCGTGCTCTCCGTATGCGAGTGCGTTGATGCCACTCGGCATGTGGGCAACGAAGCGGCACCGATGAACGGGCACCGTCTTGTTCACCATTTTCAAATTTAAACGATCCGCGAAAAAAAGAAAGAAAGAAATGCGTTAATAAAAAGGGTATGTAAAATAGGAATATTATTAACGCGCATTGCTGTCAGACATAAATCCGGTGTAAATCCTTATTGTCACCTTCTCAGCATATTCACAATGCTTTGCCTCCATTGTCCTCACAAAAACTCCTGATACCCACAAAGACAAAATCGCGCGATGCTGGCACTGCTCACTGCAGTTCTTTCCCTGGCCCTTCTGACAGCCGTGCATGGGTAACGACATCTTCTTGCTTGATGCCATCGCCGAATCTCACTCCCAAAAATCTTCGCAACAGTCATCCAATCAATAAATTGGAGGTAAAATCTATCAGCCAACCTGTCTCCCATTTAATGTATAACGCATCCCTTCACAACCGCCCGCATCTTTTTTCCGTTCCAGGGTCTCGCATGCTCCAATCCATGGTCCGAAAGCGAAACCTACTCGGACCTATTTTCAACAGTCAGTTTTAAAGGTCGAAACTGGCAAAACGCGCAGATAGTGACGCCAAATCATGCGGCGCCTTCAAAACAGAACTTGTACTGGGTAGAAGTTGGATCTTGCGTTGAAAAAGATCCGTCAACCACCACCGCCTCACGAGTCCAACTGGTCCGACGCCAGACTGCCTCTGCAACACCGATCGCCTGTTACACTGAATGGACCCAGAAGTCGTACACGATGTATGCCACCGTGAGTTACTATGGAGTCAACTATCAGGCTATCATGTCTGTCTCGGCAACGGAAGCCGATCCGAGAAACCGAAGCAGTTCAAAGTGGACATTCACCACACCAAAAACAACGGACGCCAAACTGGGGCCATGTGGAACTTACCAGAATATTATCTTGACGTATCCGAGCCAGTTTTGGTCCATCCAGTCGTACAGCAAACTCAACGACATTGGAACTTCGATCGTGTTGTACAACGTAACTACAGGCAACGAAGCCATGTGGGGTTTAACAAGGAACAACCGAGTTGTGCATAAAGGCTCGCTTTACTGTTTGGGCTCAAATGGGTATCTTCAAACTATTGCGCTGAAGGATTGCAGGAGCGCTGAGACTTGGCGTTTTAACTCGGACGGCACTGTTCAGCTTCCAGGCACCAACTACTGCCTGGAAAACAGAAACGGGAAGGTGGCTAAAGATGGACCAGACGCAGACAGAGGGTACAACAACCCTATCATTCTCAACACTTGCTCAGGTAGTGTCGACCAGCTATTCAAGTACCCTTTGGACGCGACGATGGTTCAATACCAAAATGCGGTATCAACATCTCCAACTGCAGCGGCAGCAACATCTGCAGCAGGTAAGCATTTTGACTTTCATTTATGAAACCCTGTTGCTTATGAAACAAGCCAACAGCTGCACCGAAAGGAGCAGTAATCGCGGCAACAACTACCACTACAACTACCACAACATCAACCACAACATCAACCAGTACTACTACCACAACATCAACCACAACATCAACCAGTACTACTACGTCATCTACCACATCCACTAGTACTACTTCAACCACAACCACAAGTACTTCAACTTCTAGTACAACTTCTACCAGTACAACTTCCACCGAGACAACATCCACAAGTAGCACCAGTACAACATCCACAAGTAGTACCACAAGTACTACCTCATCTACATCAACCAGTAGCACCACCACCAGCACAACTTCCACTGAGACAACATCCACCACCTCGAGTACCTCATCCACCACTACAAGCACAACGACTACTTCATCGACCACATCTACCACTTTAACGACTACATCAACAACCTCGTCCACGTTAACCACAAGCACTTCCACTTCAACAAGCACCTCAACCAGTTCGACATTGACCAGCACTACCAGCACCACATCAACTTCTTCAAGTACCACAAGCACTTCATCTACCACAAGTTCGACATCCACCAGCACTTCAACTGGAACGACCTCATCTACAACCTCATCCACTTCCACTAGTTCTACCACGAGTACTGCAACCAGCACTTCCACGAGCTCTACCACTTCCACAAGTACATCAACATCAACTTCTACAACTTCAACAAGCACGGAAACATCCTCCACAACTACATCAACCACGAGCACATCAACTAGTACGTCCACGAGCTCTACCACTTCCACAAGCTCCACAACTTCCACTAGCACATCAACATCTACAACTTCAACAAGCACAGAAACAACTTCCACAACCACATCCACCACGAGCACATCAACTAGTACGTCCACGAGCTCTACCACTTCCACAAGCTCCACGACTTCCACTAGCACATCAACAACGAGCACATCTACAAGTACTTCCACGAGCTCCACGACGTCCACTAGCACATCAACGTCTACAACTTCAACAAGCACGGAAACAACCTCCACAAGCACATCTACCACGAGCACATCCACCAGTACATCTACGAGCTCCACGACTTCCACAAGCTCCACGACTTCCACAAGCTCCACGACTTCCACAAGCACATCAACATTAACAACTTCAACAAGCACGGAAACAACCTCCACAACCACATCTACCACGAGCACATCCACCAGTACGTCTACGAGCTCCACGACTTCCACGTCTTCAACTTCAACAAGCACAGAAACAACTTCCACAACCACATCCACCACGAGCACATCTACAAGTACGTCTACGAGCTCCACGACTTCCACGTCTACAACTTCAACAAGCACAGAAACAACCTCCACAAGCACATCTACCACGAGCACATCCACCAGTACGTCTACGAGCTCCACGACTTCCACAAGCTCCACAACTTCAACAAGCACATCAACGTCTACAACTTCAACAAGCACGGAAACAACCTCCACAACCACATCTACCACGAGCACATCCACCAGTACATCTACGAGCTCCACGACTTCCACAAGCTCCACGACTTCCACAAGCTCCACGACTTCCACAAGCACATCAACATTAACAACTTCAACAAGCACGGAAACAACCTCCACAACCACATCTACCACGAGCACATCCACCAGTACGTCTACGAGCTCCACGACTTCCACGTCTTCAACTTCAACAAGCACAGAAACAACTTCCACAACCACATCCACCACGAGCACATCTACAAGTACGTCTACGAGCTCCACGACTTCCACGTCTACAACTTCAACAAGCACAGAAACAACCTCCACAAGCACATCTACCACGAGCACATCCACCAGTACGTCTACGAGCTCCACGACTTCCACAAGCTCCACAACTTCAACAAGCACATCAACGTCTACAACTTCAACAAGCACGGAAACAACCTCCACAACCACATCCACCACGAGCACATCCACCAGTACGTCTACGAGCTCCACGACTTCCACGTCTACAACTTCAACAAGCACAGAAACAACTTCCACAACCACATCCACCACGAGCACATCTACAAGTACGTCTACGAGCTCCACGACTTCCACGTCTACAACTTCAACAAGCACAGAAACAACCTCCACAACCACATCCACCACGAGCACATCCACCAGTACGTCTACGAGCTCCACGACTTCCACAAGCTCCACAACTTCAACAAGCACAGAAACAACCTCCACAACTACATCAACCACGAGCACATCCACCAGTACGTCCACGAGCTCTACCACTTCCACAAGCTCCACGACTTCCACAAGCACATCAACGTCTACAACTTCAACAAGCACGGAAACAACCTCCACAACCACATCCACCACGAGCACATCCACCAGTACGTCTACGAGCTCCACGACTTCCACGTCTACAACTTCAACAAGCACAGAAACAACTTCCACAACCACATCCACCACGAGCACATCCACCAGTACGTCTACGAGCTCCACGACTTCCACAAGCTCCACAACTTCCACTAGCACATCAACAACGAGCACATCTACAAGTACTTCCACGAGCTCCACGACGTCCACTAGCACATCAACGTCTACAACTTCAACAAGCACGGAAACAACCTCCACAAGCACATCTACCACGAGCACATCCACCAGTACGTCCACGAGCTCTACCACTTCCACAAGCTCCACGACTTCCACAAGCACATCAACGTCTACAACTTCAACAAGCACGGAAACAACCTCCACAACCACATCTACCACGAGCACATCCACCAGTACGTCCACGAGCTCTACCACTTCCACAAGCTCCACAACTTCCACTAGCACATCAACAACGAGCACATCTACAAGTACTTCCACGAGCTCCACGACGTCTACCAGCACATCAACGTCTACAACTTCAACAAGCACGGAAACAACCTCCACAACTACATCAACCACGAGCACATCCACCAGTACGTCCACGAGCTCTACCACTTTCACAAGCTCCACGACTTCCACAAGCACATCAACGTCTACAACTTCAACAAGCACGGAAACAACCTCCACAAGCACATCTACCACGAGCACATCCACCAGTACGTCTACGAGCTCCACGACTTCCACGTCTACAACTTCAACAAGCACAGAAACAACTTCCACAACCACATCCACCACGAGCACATCTACAAGTACGTCTACGAGCTCCACGACTTCCACGTCTACAACTTCAACAAGCACAGAAACAACCTCCACAAGCACATCTACCACGAGCACATCCACCAGTACGTCTACGAGCTCCACGACTTCCACAAGCTCCACAACTTCAACAAGCACATCAACGTCTACAACTTCAACAAGCACGGAAACAACCTCCACAACCACATCCACCACGAGCACATCCACCAGTACGTCTACGAGCTCCACGACTTCCACGTCTACAACTTCAACAAGCACAGAAACAACTTCCACAACCACATCCACCACGAGCACATCTACAAGTACGTCTACGAGCTCCACGACTTCCACGTCTACAACTTCAACAAGCACAGAAACAACCTCCACAACCACATCCACCACGAGCACATCCACCAGTACGTCTACGAGCTCCACGACTTCCACAAGCTCCACAACTTCAACAAGCACAGAAACAACCTCCACAACTACATCAACCACGAGCACATCCACCAGTACGTCCACGAGCTCTACCACTTCCACAAGCTCCACGACTTCCACAAGCACATCAACGTCTACAACTTCAACAAGCACGGAAACAACCTCCACAACCACATCCACCACGAGCACATCCACCAGTACGTCTACGAGCTCCACGACTTCCACGTCTACAACTTCAACAAGCACAGAAACAACTTCCACAACCACATCCACCACGAGCACATCCACCAGTACGTCTACGAGCTCCACGACTTCCACAAGCTCCACAACTTCCACTAGCACATCAACAACGAGCACATCTACAAGTACTTCCACGAGCTCCACGACGTCCACTAGCACATCAACGTCTACAACTTCAACAAGCACGGAAACAACCTCCACAAGCACATCTACCACGAGCACATCCACCAGTACGTCCACGAGCTCTACCACTTCCACAAGCTCCACGACTTCCACAAGCACATCAACGTCTACAACTTCAACAAGCACGGAAACAACCTCCACAACCACATCTACCACGAGCACATCCACCAGTACGTCCACGAGCTCTACCACTTCCACAAGCTCCACAACTTCCACTAGCACATCAACAACGAGCACATCTACAAGTACTTCCACGAGCTCCACGACGTCTACCAGCACATCAACGTCTACAACTTCAACAAGCACGGAAACAACCTCCACAACTACATCAACCACGAGCACATCCACCAGTACGTCCACGAGCTCTACCACTTTCACAAGCTCCACGACTTCCACAAGCACATCAACGTCTACAACTTCAACAAGCACGGAAACAACCTCCACAAGCACATCTACCACGAGCACATCCACCAGTACGTCCACGAGCTCTACCACTTCCACAAGCTCCACGACTTCCACAAGCACATCAACGTCTACAACTTCAACAAGCACAGAAACAACCTCCACAACTACATCCACCACGAGCACATCCACCAGTACGTCTACGAGCTCCACGACTTCCACGTCTACAACTTCAACAAGCACAGAAACAACCTCCACAACTACATCCACCACGAGCACATCCACCAGTACGTCTACGAGCTCCACGACTTCCACAAGCTCCACAACTTCAACAAGCACAGAAACAACCTCCACAACTACATCAACCACGAGCACATCAACTAGTACGTCCACGAGCTCTACCACTTCCACAAGCTCCACAACTTCCACTAGCACATCAACAACGAGCACATCTACAAGTACATCCACGAGCTCCACGACGTCCACTAGCACATCAACGTCTACAACTTCAACAAGCACGGAAACAAGTTCCACAACCACATCTACCACGAGCACATCCACCAGTACGTCTACGAGCTCCACGACTTCCACGTCTACAACTTCAACAAGCACGGAAACAACCTCCACAAGCACTTCGACCAGTAGCTCCACCAGTACTTCCTCCACAAGCACGTCAACTAGCTCAACAACCGGAACAACCTCAACCAGCACCTCAACCAGCACCTCAACAAGCTCCACAAGCACATATACTAGCACCACAAGTTCAACCTCGACAAGCACTTCATCAAGCACTACCAGCTCAACCAGCACATCGACTGTCACCACTTCCACATCTACATCGTCGAGTACAAGCAGCTCGAGCACCTCATCCACGAGTACATCCACTTCAACGGACACGACGACAACAACGAGTTCTACTTCAATAACAACAACATCAACAACCAGCTCCACTTCCACGAGCACAAGCACCTCTTCCACCGCTACAACTTCAACATCAACATCAACATCCACTACTACTTCATCAAGCACCACAACTTCAACTAGCTCGTCAAGCTCAACCACATCTTCGACCACAAGTTCAAGCACTTCAACCAGTACAACAAGCTCTACAAGCACAACAAGTACGGATACCAGCAGTACAAGTACCACAAGCACCTCCACTAGCAGTAGTACATCATCCACGTCAACCTCTACTTCAAGTACATTATCTACTTCAACGAGCACGTCAACTTCCACAAGTACATCGACAACCTCTTCAACCACTGTTACAACCACAACAAGTTCCACTACATCCACCTCAATCACATCCAGTACTTCCACAAGCTCCTCGACCATGTCCAGCAGTACAACGACTTCATCTTCAACCACAACTTCGAGCGACACAACTACTACTTCCAGCACTTCAACAACCACAAGCAGCTCTTCTACTACTTCCACATTCACTTCCACAACCAGCACTACATCAAGCAGCACCAGTACTTCATCAACATCCACTTCCACCAGTACTTCGACAAGCACGTCTTCTTCAACAACCGCCACAAGCACGTCATCAACAACTTCTGACACTACAACGACATCCACCTCTACCTCTACTACAAACACTTCAACTACTTCAACTACATCCAAAACAACTTCATCCACAACAACTACATCAACAACATCAACAACATCAACAACATCAACAACATCTACTACATCAACTACATCAATCACTTCAACCACTTCAACCACTTCAGCAAGCACAAGCACGTCTACCTCAACCTCAAGCACCGCAACCAGCACAACTTCCACCACTAGCACCACATCAACTACCACCACCTTAACCACTGGTAAGTTTCCAATTGCTTGACAACTGATGAGATGAATTCAAACGCGATTTCGTTTTCTTTCTAGGTATTCGAGTTGCTGGTGCAGTAATTCAGAATACGAGTGGAACCCAAACTGCCCCCGTTCAAACAATCACGTTAAGCGGAGCATCTTTGAATAACGCTCAAACTGGCGAGCTCGCAAGTTCCGCATCCGGAATTGATGGCCCAGACAGCTCGAATAACATTGGCACAAACAGCGCACTCGGAAATGCCAGTTCTAAAACAATTAATGCTGGAACAAGTACCCAATACACAGGAGCGCTTCAAAAGGACCCACAATTGAGCGCAACTAACTTGAGCCCTACGACAAGTACTGGAAATGCGGTGAAAGGAGCAGTAATAACGGCTTCCGCAAATACTGTGACGACCAGTTCGAATAGCGCATCACCAAACGGTGCGTCAAGTTCCAATGGACCCGTCTCACCAACACCCGCCGCAGTGGATTCTTTCCCTGAAAAGACAGGGGCATCAACAAGTATTCTCTCCGCCACGTCCCCAGTCATATCGAATGGAGCCATGCCGAGCAATGCTCTCACATCTCCAAATGCAAAAGAAACTGGTAACTCAAACATCCTCACGACACCAGGAGCATCCGACTCGCCCAGCTCGGTCAAAGCTGGTGTGTCTGATGGTTCAATCACGGTTACCGATAAAAGCAGCGCGGTATCCGCTTTCAACGACGCCAGCAGTACGGGTACAGTTGGTGGTAATGGTCAAGCAACTTCGGACGGCTCTGGCGAGAATGCAACTCGATCAAGCGCAAGCTCAGGATCAATCGCAACAAAGAGTACGTTGGGAACTGCGGTTACACAAGCTTCAGGTTTGTTTTTTTTTTTTTTTTTTTCATTTATCGTCATCGTGCAGCTTGCATTAACAGTGGTGAATAGCGTCGATCAACGCTGTTACCTCAAGTGATGCGAGCAGTTTTGTCGCCAAATCAGCTTTGAGCGGGACTCTGGGATCCCAAGGTTTCGTTTTTTCTTTAGAGGCTGCTTTCACAGATATGCTTTCAACTGACGCACCGCATGAATAGAATCAGGCACCCAGATGGATCAAAGAACATCAAGCAACAGCCCACAAGCAACTTTGAGCGGCATAGAAGCCGAGAATGGAGTGGTGCAAGATGCGTCAGCTGGGGCGACTGTAACGTCTAAATCTATGCAGCCAGCCAACTCTGTGACAGCAACAACATCTGGAGGAGGAGCAAGTAAATCAACTGGATCAGTTGTTATCAAAACTGGGTTGAAGCCGGTGCCGCTTCCTCCAGGGGTGGACTCCTCAAATGACGAGATTTCGACCTCGTTGGGCGGTACTGTGTCGACAACATCACCACTACCCAACTCAGCTGGCACAAAATCTATCTCTTCAAGTGAAATTGTGACGGATTCTTCTGCTGAAAGAACTGGTTCCGTATCAACAGGATCTATATCAGCTGCAACTGCATATCCGTCATCAACAACTTTGACTGAGGTGAACTCTGCGGCGTCCAGTGCCATGGATAACGCATTTGGAACCGCGACAGCTACGTCTGCACAGGGCGTGGCAGCAGAGGGTTCTACTGGCCAGAAGCCTGGTTCATCAGGAGGCTCCTCTTCAACGTCTGAAAGCTCAAACATTTCCGCTGATGGAATTAATGGAGCCAACATTGGTACTTCCTCTGTCTCAGCTAAAACTTCATCAAGTACCTCTTCTTTGCATGCCACAATTGCAAACTCTTCATCTGCAAAGGACGGACCACAACCAACCACCGCCTCTGCGACAGCTGGAGCATCTCTTGGACCATCCGACCAACCGTCGAACAGCAGCGCCACGAATTCCACACTCGGTTTATTAACAGCCGCAACTGAAACTTCGTCCCCAGAAATTTTGCCGAGCACAACAGAATTGCGCGTCTCCTCAGCAACGGGATCTCCGTCATCCATCACTTCGACTGGCACTAACACAGCTAACTCAAGCAACGGAACAGTCATCTCTTCAACTTCAAACAGCACCACTGCAGGAGTGAAGGGTGCTGGTGCTTCTGCTCCTCCCATTGGGACTGAAAGCAATTCCACGGCACAACCAACAAGCACATCCACTATCGCTGTTGGCGATGTTAATGCATCCGGCGGTCAAAGTACAAATGGCTCCACCACGGCTTCAATCGTTCCAGCAAATGCGACCGCAACTAGTTCAGTGGATGTAAGTGACGCTACTGTGACAAGCGGCTCAGAGGAAACCAACGAGGATTCAGATGTGGATCCGGATGACAATTCAGATGACGAAAGTAACGCGAGTGATGGTTCAAACGACGTAGGCAACATCAGTACCAGCTCAACTGCCGAAAGCACCACCAGCGACGGATTAAACGGCAAAAGCACAACCAGTGAAGGATCAAACGGCGAAGGGAGCACCAGTGATGGATCAATTGACAAAACTGACTCTGATGATCCAGAGGATGAAACAAACTCGTTGGAAACAGAGCTCACGCCGACAGAAAATACAAGCTCCGAGACTGAGACCGAGGGAGCTAATGATAGCACAAACAAACAAAGCACGACTGAGACTGACGAATCAGGACAACTCGGAACACGGACGGCCATGACAGCAACTACCAACATCCAAACTCCGACTGAAGGGTCAACATTACCTATCATCCCGACCGTGTTTGGATTCAAGGTGACGCCCAATGTTTTTGGGGCAAAACCAACAAGTCAATTCGGGCAATCGGCCACGACCCAAATGGCGTTCGCACAGCGGCCGACCACAACGACTAAATACGTTGCTCCTCCGACAATCACAGTCACTGGCCCGAAAAAGACAACCAAGAAAAGAAAGACCAAAAAAGTTATAGTGCACACATATGTCAAACAGACGGTCATAACCAAAGTAGTGAAGAGGACGAGGACAAGGCCTGCGGCGCGGCGATGAATTTCGACCAATCCGCATCATGATACAATCCTAAGTTTGCGTTGTTGGCAGCACCGTAGAACTGATAAAATAAAGTTTCTATATATTTTTGAAGAAGCAGCGTTTGAACGAGAGAAAAACGATACAGAGGTCATAATCTGCAGACGTCTGAATACAGGATTTCTACTTTCGGCTCAGCAATTTCCCGACGAGCTCCGCCTGAATATCGGCTTGTTTTTTCGCCTCAGCAAGACTCTGAACGCTCCTCAAATCATTCGCAATGTCCTTTGTCTTTCCGAAATAGATTTCATGCAGCGCATTGCGCATTTTGATTTCCATGTCTTCGATGATTCGTCCGATATTTGCAACGTGCGCGGATGGGTTATCCAACGGCAAATCGTGTTCGGACTAATTCGCAAAGCGCAGGTTATTTTCCGGACTTTTTTTCGCAAAACGGAATACTTCACCTGTCGAGTCAGGTTTCCACTCAAGTTGAGCTCGCCGATATTTTGTTTGCCATGAATCAGGTTCAAAATGATCGTGCTTGTCAGCTTGTAGTGCGCTGATTTGCTTTTCTCCTCGACTTCCATCACGTGAATTGAATCCCACGCGCCCGTTTCCGCGACTCCATCGGTGATGACTGCATTCATTCGCACGTTAGATCAATAAATATGTAAAGACACTGGCCTCAGAATAAGCGTCTCACTCTTCTTGACAAGAACCACCCCTGCAAAGATGTCCTTGTCGTCCGTATCCCAAAGATATACTGAAGAAACACCGCCTTCGTAGTACAGATCCCTGTAAACGTCGAATGCGTCGTTGAGAGCAACTTCGAGTCTGCGCAGGCGGAAAGATGGCTGGTTGCCTTCTGGGAGTGGCGGATCATACTCTGAAGACCATGGCGAACTATCGGACATGTTAATTCAGGGGGTTTAGGGAAGGTCAGCAGTTGTGAGGCATCGTTCAATGTACCGGTAAGACTGATCATCGCGATTGTAATCACACTTGAGGTACGGGCGCCCACTCTTGGCACAAGTTCCTGTAGTAAGAGGGAGATCGACAGCACTGCATCGATTGGTAAATACAAGAGTTGCCAGTGTCGCAAGCATTCCAAAACCGCGTCATTCTCACCTGAACAGCTCCTCCTCTAACTCAGGACCTACAAGTTTCACAAGGCGAACTAGGTTATTGCTGGTGTTGGACGGAGCCAAACGGCGCATCAGGTCCAGGGCGAGATCAAACTGCTCTTCAGACATTTTCAGTCCGTTTTTATTCATCTCTTATTAAATATTTATCTGTTTTTGGCCACTTACTTCACCCGCTCCTTCAGGATGTCCAGAGCCACTTCCATCCCCTCTTGGCGTCCATTGAATCGCTCCAAGTGTGCAATTGCTTTACCAATGGTCTTTTTGTACCGCTCTTCCCGATTCATGTGCTTCAACCGCGAACTCTCCAGTTTATGAATCACATCCGCAAACTGATTCCTGAGGCCATGAATGCATTCATCCTTTTCCTCAAGCTGCCGTCGCATGTGAGAGAAGTCGCTTCTAAGCCGCTCATTCGCAGAAACAAGCACAGCCGGTTCTTCGAAATGAGGCGTCAGCGGAGAATGCAGCTCAGCCATATTTTGCCTGTGAGATTCAGCAATCTCCAATTGTCGTTTTACGACCCTGGGGCAATCGATAGAAAAATTAATGATCAATGGGCGATAGTGCCATGCGTAATAATGAACGAATACGCTTACATCAAGTCCTCTTCGAGTTCATGAATCCTCACATCCAAAACTTTCCTCTCACCATGCCTCGTCTTCTGACAGTCTACTATTTCATGCTCCAAAACTTGAATTTTCTTCAAAAGCTCTGCTTCAACTTCTCTCCCGCTGAAGACTGCGTCCTCTTCTTTCCGAAGAATTTCCTTATACCGCGCCTCACGTGCATCAGCATTTCGTAATGCCTCCTCCAAAAGACCGATCGAAGAACGCGTTTCTCGTTCCACAGTCTCCAGTTTTTTAAATTGAGCCACAACTTGCTCTGCATAGTCTCTCTCTGTTTGAAGTTCTCTTTCCGCGCTTTCAAGCTGCGTTCGGATAGAAAACAATTCCCGTTTTTGCGCATTTAAAGCGCTATTCGATTCCTGAATGATTGCATTGCTTTTATCCAGATCAAGGGTGGTATCTTGAATGGCAGTTTGAGCACACAATGCGTCATTTTTGACTTTAAACAACTGGTTTCGCAGGGATTCTAGTTCTGAGATGTGACTGAATTGATCTTGCCGAGATTGTGCGAGTTGGTGTTTGGTGGATTCGAGTTCGGATTTGAGTTTTTTTTGGATCAAGGTTGCATTTTTGATGATGCCTTCGAATTTTTTGAGGCGCGTAATGATGGACTCGTACCTTTCGGTATATAGGCGTTTTTCTATGATAAATTTGTCCGTGAGAGATTTCACCGTTTCCGAGAAAAAGTCCCTGATTTGCTGGAAATCTTCGAGACTCTGCCGTATATATTGTTTCACGACAAAAACGTCCGACACACGAGAAATGTCCTGAAGACCATTCAAGAAATTAATTCACGAAGAAGAATAAGTGACAACAATAAAAACTGACCACTTCTGGAAGTCCCATCACAGTGTTGATCCACACCAAAATATCGCAAAAGGATTGAACATGGTCGTCAACATTTTTCGAGGTTTCTTCTCGCTCACTTTGAAGCCGCTGATAACAGAAACACGGGCAATTAAAACTCTTTCCAGAACTCTTGCAAAGAACCTGCAACAACACTCACCTGCACCATCTGAATCCAATTCTCACGATCTTTTGAGACTTGATCAAGTTGCTGCAAAGCATTTTAATACAACATGGGAGGAGAATACGAGTGAATAAAGTGACCTGTATCAATTTCTGTGTTTCTTGAACAAACTGCTCGCGCGCCTCTTCATGGCGGCTGTCCTTCACATTGCCCAGATCCGTCAACCGTTTTACTTCTTGCTGCAAAGTGTCGACTTCACGCTGCCGTGCCGTCATTTTTTCATCGTACACAATATCAGCATCCCGCTGAAACCTTCCCATTTCATTTTTCAAAGCAGCCAACTCGACTTGCAACACTGCACAACGATCATTCAAATCTCTTTCGACTCCTTTAAAAAACTGTCTCTCGTCCTCCATCAGCCGCGTATACCGCTCCTCAATCTCTGCTCGAGAGGCGGCAAACGATTCTTGCTCACGTTGAGCAGCCGCTTCTCGAACGTCCTTTTCTATCCGCCACCGTTCTTCAATTTGCTGCAGTTTACGGGTTTGTTCCATGAGTTCCGTGCGAAGAAAGTTGAGTTCATTGTTTGCAATTTCAGAAAGATGTTCAGAGTCGGCGATTTTTTGTTTGTAGAGTTCGATTTCGGCACTGTGATCGTGTCTGAGTTTTCGAAGTTCCGGGCCGGGCGACTGGTTACAGATTCGAATGCAACAGCACGTCAACTTTTGCATTCATATTCAAACAAAATAAATGGAACCTTATGTCGAGCAATGCATTGCTCCAACTCTTCTGCTCGTTCCTGTGCCAGCCGCGAAAGCTGAAAGTGAAGGTTCCTTATTTCTGTTTCGAGTTCGTTGGCTGTATTCGTTTGCAATGCTTTTAATTTTGACACTTCGGCGGTGAGTTTTTCGTTCATGCGGTGTGACTCTTGGAGTTCTTTTTGAAGCTGCAAGAAGTTTGAGTTTGAGTTGATGGAAATCGATATATTGTGTGGAAATCGAGTTTACATTTTTGTTCAGATTCGAATACTCTTCAAGTGTCTGATTTGACATTTGCAAACTGAGCTTGAGCTTTTGCAGCTCTTCCGTCAAGTTCTTGATTTGATGTCGAAGTTCCTTTTCGAGCTGGATAACGATCCCGTTTAGAAGGGCATATTCCGCAGTCAAACACGGCAAAGCCTGCTCACATTTTCTTTTTCATCGACAGACTGCTTCAAACCAAGGTTTTCTTGATGCGCAGATTTCAGTGCGTACAATTCTTTTTCGCACGACTTCATGAGAGACATTTTTAAATCAGGGACTGTGTCATCCAGGTGTTTTGTGCGTTCATTGTTTACCTTGAGTTGAGTCTCAGATTTTTCAAGATTCTCCAGGCTCTGTTCAAACAGCTCTTGAGTTTTTGCCTGCGCATCCACAGCCTGTTTTTCAAGATTGTCAGCATGAGTCGCACATGCCAAGAACAGCAACAAACAAGCACCTCTTTTAACGCATGATCCATATTAACTTTGTTTACTTTAAGTTCATTCAGTTGATCTGTTGCTGAAGATAGTTTTCGTTGTGCTTTTGCCAGGTCCTGTTTTTTTTACGCCAAATTATGAGAATGTCCAGCGCTTGTTTCTGGTCACCCCAAACCTGATGAACAGTCGTCAATTCTGCAGCCTTTGAGAAATTAGATTCTTTCGTCGCAGACAGTTCGCAGCTTAACTGTGCCACATTTTCTGTGAGGGATGCGATTGTGGATTCGAGAATTTCTTTTCCGGACACGAGTTCGGAAATTCGTACTTTTACAGCAGCAACACCTTTCAGTTTCTGCAAAATTGAAAAATTAAAACTGATGTCTGCTGGCAATGTCTGTATTTGTATTCCAAGGGCGTACCCGTGAAGGAGAATTGGTCGCCGATGCGTTATCAGTTCCCGCCAGACTGTGTAACTCACGATCAACGGCTTTAGCAGAATCGGCCAACGCCTTGTACGTCTGAGACTCCTAAGGCAATGCCCCATACATTGAGAAAGATGCGCTTTTTGAAATCAAATGCGTGGCGCAGGTGGCATACCTGTCGCAGTTGGGCAACGTCTCGTTGAAGAGCCTCGTTTGATAAAGTCGCAGCATTCAGTTCTTCCACGGCCTTCCGGCATGTGGTTCGTTCGTCCATCAAGTCCACTTCGAGTTCCTCGATCTCGGTTTGAAGCTTCAGCAGAATGTTTTCCTTTCCCTTCTTCTGTAAAAACCAGCAGACACCATTCAATCGAAACATGCTTAAACAATTAGCACATGATGCCAGATACACACCTCACCGTCTCCACAGAACGACTCCAGCCTCTCCTCAAGAAAAAAGATGCGCAGTTTGAGGTTAAAGTTCTCCTTCCTCAGGGTATCCAGCACTTTATCCCTCTCTCGGATACCCATAGGATTGACTGCATTATTCGGCTGAAGGTTGTCCTCAGACGCATCAACGAATTCGTCCGCCGTGTTTGCATTGTCGATGCCGCTCGCGTCAAGCAGGAACGATGGTTCTTCAAAGTCTTCGCGTAGAGGAGTGTCAAAGTCGTTGAACATGGAGAGCATCCGGCACTGATGGCGGGGCGAAGTGTTTCGTGTTTGGAGAGGGTAGTGGAGTTATTCACGCGCGATTTTATTTATTTATTCAGGTATCCAAGTATGGAGGTGTCAAGGCTGCGGGAACACGCCGACATACGAGCCGCAGAAGAGCTCAAGACGGAGCAAAGAAAGAGAAATTTGATGGTTCTGATCATGCACCATTTGCAGAGCCACGGGTACCGCGCTTTTTTCCATGTTTGAACGTGTCTAAACACCGCACTCTTGCGCAGATACTCGGACGCCGTCGCTCGACTACAGACAGAGTCCAATCTGTCCCTAAAGAAAGTTACTGCGGCTGACAACATGGACCTATTAACAATTCTGCAAGTGGGTGCCTTGTCCAGCGCGTTTCTCTCTCTCGTTGTAACAGCCGTTTCGAATGCCAGGAATACGAAACGTACTTTGGAATCAAGTTTGGAAAGCCGCCGAAACTGGTCAAGAAATGCGGTGAACAAACTGTATCGTGTCATTAAATGCTTGCCCTGACTCTTGCCCTGCAGATTCCGACGCGTGCAGCCAAGCTCCTTCCGCCGCAAGGAAGAAACACGTACAACCAGGTTCAAGGTTCTCGGATGAATTGCCTTCTTACAATGACAATCAAGGACGGGACTCGCCGAATCTACCAAAGCTGAAATCTGGAGCACTGTCAGCAATATCAGGTATGCATTAACCAGTGCCGATGCATAAACTTGATACCATCGCAATTGCAGGCGAATTGAAGAAAAAGAAGAAAGTCGAACCGGCAAACCTGCCTGCAAATGCCGGGCTCAGCGGTTCCAATCCATCTATAAAACCGCACACTGACACTATCGACAACTTTGAAATTGTCGGAACAAGAGTAGGCAACCAGCGATTTAATATAATCATGAATGGTCACTTCACTCATAACATCCTGTTCTCTTCGACTTTTGGTCTTTGGGTCGCAGAACGCGAATAATTCATTTAGAAATCCGCAAGCCTCACCTCACACACAAGTCGCACTGTCAGCTGAACCACTCACAGAGGCTCATAAAAACAATTATGAAAGCAAACTCCTGAAACCTCTTCCGCACTACGAAAGCCACGAATTGCGAGAACTGGCAGCAATCATAACACGGTAAAAACACTTTCTGGCTTTTGACAGTGTCAAAATTCAAGCATCTCAACAACACTTTTCTCGATCGATCGAAAAAAGTGATATTTACATGGAAAATCCGAACGTTCATTGGGCGGATATTGCAGGACTGACGACTTCAAAAAGGCTTGTTCGAGAAGCTGTTGTGTACCCGCTTCGGTTTCCTGAGTGAGATCTCTCTTCCTCACGCCGACGCGTACATTTTTCATCTAATCCACCGCGCAGGTTGTTTACTGGGATTTTATCTCCTTGGAAAGGACTGTTGCTGTACGGCCCTCCAGGTAATTCTCACCCTTTCCAAAAAAAAAAAAAAAAAAAAAAAAAAAAATCACCGAGAGTTTATTCCCTTCAAAACAAGGAACCGGAAAAACCCTCCTCGCAAAAGCAGTTGCAACGGAATGTAAAACAACATTTTTCAACATTTCCGCATCCACTATCGTAAGCAAATGGCGCGGCGATTCTGAGAAGCTTGTTCGAGTTTTGTTTGAGCTGGCTCGGTACCATTCGCCTTCTACGATATTCATTGATGAAATTGAGGTGATTATTTGCTCTTATTCTCTTTGCTCGCATCCTTCTTCTTAATGTGTATATAAAAAAAAAGGCAATTATGAGCCACAGAACTTCTGAAGGCGCCGAACATGAGGGAAGCCGCCGAATGAAAACAGAACTGCTGATTCAGGTGAATTTGGTCTATACTCAGACAATCATCCTTCTGACTCAGAGTATATCAGATGGACGGACTCTCGAAAACAAAAGACTGCGTGTTTCTTCTTGCAGCATCGAATCTGCCGTGGGATCTGGACGTGGCAATGCTTCGAAGACTGGAAAAGAGGGTGCGCAAATTCAAATGATTAACAAACAGACAATTGACTTTCAATTTCAGATCCTCATCGACTTGCCAGACTTGTCCGCGCGTGCATCCATGTTCCAAATCAACCTCCCACAAAACGCAACAGACACAACCGGAAACCTTGTTGTCGATAAAATGGACTACGACGTGTTGGCACATCTTTCGGACGGTTACTCTGGCTCGGATATTCAGCTTGTGTGTAAAGAAGCGGCAATGCGGCCGTTGCGTCGGTTGTTTGATTTGATTGAGGTGAATGACGCTTCAGAGAGTGGCGGTACTTCTGAGATGGGTTAGTTGGGGCTGTTTGTATCCTTTTGCTGCAAATGCTCACACGAATACCCAGTGTTTTCACGGCAGCCTGTCTCGATGGCGGATGTGGAGGCTGCACTGAAATCGACGCGCCCGTCAACAAACAACAGCCAAACGTCAAAGTATAAACAGTGGCAGACTGACTTTGGGTCAGTCTAACACGCAATGATAATAAAGTTTCTTTATTTCTGATTATACTGTGCAAGAAATGAATGTTTTTAAAAAAGACCGTTGCGTGCCTGCGAAAACTGCATCAATGCTTCCAACCCACTCTTGGGAGCAGTCGAAGTAAAAATGGCGGGTGCTGTCGCTGCTTTGACCGTGTATGCCTCTGGTGCAACTGCTTTCGAATCGCTCTTCCCCACCACCAAGTTCATGTCCTTCACTCCGCCGCACTCTCGCACAACAACTGTTGAATCGAAATCCAGCTTAATGTACCCAAACATGAGAAGGTTTCCGTCCCCGTGGATATCGCGTTTCACATTGAATTTGCCAGTCGCAGATCCAAGTTTCTGGCTCTTGTCCAATGAGTCTCCAACAGTTGCAACTAAAGGTCGAAATCCAGGACTCCGCAGTTCCAAAGGTTCTTCATTCGTCATACCCGCACGACCCAACTGAATTTCCCCGCCCATGCATTTAGTCGTCAAAGTCCCTCGGAATCCGTGCACGATGCCACGCACAAGACCGGTGTTTACGTGAATGTCCGTAACGGAAGCATGACTTCCAGGCCAGAATGCGCCGCACACTTTCCCAGTGGTGACAGAGATATCGCACGTTTCGTATCCATCATAGATTGCATCGATCTGCCCGAATCCGAGATTGAATGTCATTGCGGCTGAAGCAGATGCCTTTTGGATCGTAATGTGTCCGTTTCGCAAGTCGACGGCAAGTGTTTTCGTTGCCAGAGTTTGAGCGACCATGTTTCCGATCCCGGCGCTGAGAGAGATTGAGTGAGAAGCGATTACGCCTGCGTTGAGAGCGATGCCGTTTGAAGCAGTGACGGTGAAGTCACGGCATGAAACAGAAGTGTTTGAGACAAAGATCCCGCCTTGCAGGTTAACGCTGACAGTGCCACGCACACGCATCCCATCTACAAGAACCGTGCCGTCGGGAAGATCAACTGCCAGATGCTCAACATCGAAAGGGACAGATACGTGCATGCGAAGAGTTGGTTTGCGAGTCATGATCGAGAGCAGTTTCGAAGCAGGGAACTGGACAGTGAGATGCACTTGATCAGAATCGTTGGATGCATGCACGGAAGTGTCTTCGATCTGGGATACTGTCCCCGCGATAAGTGACCACGACACCCTGGCCTTGGCGTCCTTTCCGCTGGCGTCAAACACGACTTCACAGGACCCAAGACCAATGCATGAAACAGAAAGCGAGGTGAAACCAGGTGGTAGATGGAATGTTGTTGGCGCCAGATCTTGAAGGCTTGAGCTGGAGCTTCCAAACATTTTTGTTTGGCCAACCAACCAACCATACGCGGTGCATGGTACATGCGGAGGTGTCTTTTATCAGATTCATACGCAGCCAGTCTCATCCGATGCAACTTCACATGTCTCACCGTGCAGCTGACTCGTTCATGGCAGTGCCGAACTGGTCCGCGAATTTGGACTGCCGCCACTTTGCTCAAGCAAGCTGAGATCCCTCGCACACTAGCGCATGCTTCAGAGAGTTTCTAGAATCTTCCGAAGCCTTCCGTCCAATTATGCATTCTTGAACGAACTGAAAATA
Organism: Chytriomyces cf. hyalinus JEL632; assembly: GCA_025435555.1. Taxonomy (NCBI): domain Eukaryota; kingdom Fungi; phylum Chytridiomycota; class Chytridiomycetes; order Chytridiales; family Chytriomycetaceae; genus Chytriomyces; species Chytriomyces cf. hyalinus JEL632. Next base: position 201,571 of record JAIWWG010000002.1, on the reverse strand, counting down.
CGTCGAACTTTCTCGCACTTGCTCAAATTTTCACCCCACAAAAAAAAGCGTATAAAACCTTGGTAATCCACGACGGCCCAACCAACCAGAAACAAATAACAACAACATCACAACAACATTAAGACAATGGCAATCTACATCAAACGCGACCCAATCTTTGGCGAATTCGACCGCCTCCTGAACGCCCTCGCAAGCGCCAACGACACTGACGCAGTCGATTCCAGTACCTCTACCAACCCGAACAAGCTGTCAAAGTACTGGGGTGGCTCGTTCAACGCGCGCTTGGACCTCACCGAGACTCCATCGAGCTACTTGGTGCATGCGGACTTGCCTGGTATCCTGAAGGAGGAAGTGCAAATCTCGGTCAAGGATGATATTCTTACGTTGAGTGGGGAGAGATCTCAGCAGCGTGAAGAGAAGGATGAGCACAGACATATTGTTGAGAGAAGTCAGGGCAAGTTTTCGAGAAGCCTGCGCTTGCCGCGTGATGCGAATGCGGAGGATGTGAAGGCGACGATGGAGCACGGAGTGTTGGAGTTGATTGTGGGGAAGAAAGTGAAAGAAGATGGCGCCAAGAAGATTACGATTCAGTGATTTCTTCTTTCTTCTTCTTCACTGAACATTGCAATAAAAATAAATAGCACTTACTTTGATCAATCGCAGCTTGATTTCACGTTTTCACGTGGCTCGACGGCATCTTAAGAAATGAGGAATACAAGCCAATAGCCACTACGCAATGGGAACTAACCAAAACACGGACTCTGCTTATGCCATTGTTGCAATAATCGAGAACCGTATGGCTCGGATTCGAGAGATGGATGAATTGCTGCGTGAAGTACCTCGCGGCTGAGAAATGCCCAATCATTTCTTTTAATAGTTATCAACTCCCAATTTCCTTCATGAATGCATGAAACTCATCCTCCGGTTTAGTGGGCCCCGCAGCTTCAGTTCCATCATCTACATCTGGCGCAGAGTTCACAACAACACGCCCAATCGTTCCACTCCGAACAGCTTTCGTTCCACCCGCTGCATTTACACCCGGTGCAGTACCAAACACAGAACTCGGACCAACCCCACGACCACGTTTTGCAGCCGTCCTCGGCACAAATTGTGTCAACTCTTTCTGCAAATCGCGCATTTTGGGTTCGACACTGATTGTAACAGGTCCCGGTGCTGTAGCAGCTGGCACAGCTGGTTTCACTGTATTCGAAGATGATGTTGATGCGATTTGTTCGTTGGTTTGCGGTATATTGGGTTTCGCTGGCAATGACGTATCCCGCACTATCGTCGCGTTCTGCTGGTTGCGCCGATGCATGGGCGGCGGAGGTGGAGGTGGTCGCATCGTATTGTAAGGTTGTCGCGGAGGGGGGTGCAGCACCGGAGGTGCTGAATGTGTTGGGGGCATATATCCGGGTATCGCTGCATATTGCATATTGGGAGGGAATCCCATGGCTGCATTTATTGGAATCGGTGGGTATCCATGAGGTGGCATGTGCATTGGCCTTGGCATTGGAATAAACCCAGGCGGCGCAAGCATTTGAGGAGGAAACGGGAATGCAAACGGTGGGCCTGGCATAGCATGCATTAGATTGGTTGGATGTTGAATGGCTGTGTGTGCAGTTTCGAGTTTTCGAGGTGGAGGATTCGGTGTTTTTGAGTTTCGTGGAAGTGCTTCGAGTCGAAATTCGGGAAGGTCAAGGTTGTGATAAAATTGCGCGTCCATCGGAGCTTCGCCTTCAGGAATTGGTAGATTACTGTAGTCCAAAATGGGAATTGCATCTGTATGTTTGCTGTCAGTATTCAAGTTCGCATCAACGGCTATTTCGAACCATCTTCGTCCTCAGAAGTGTCTTCCGCATCACTCGATTCTTCTCCCACATCCATTCGCGATTCAGCCTCCATTTGACCTGAACAAATAAGTAAATTCAGCTCCTCGGCGCACGTCTTCGAAAAACATTGCCTTCACCCTTTGGTGGTCGTTTCGGGCCATGCGGATTGTATGTAGGATGGTACCATTTGTAGTCATCCTCTTTCGCTTGAGTTTTTGGTTTCGCAACTGAGGCAAGACTGACGCCTGGAAGTCCCGCGGCCTGAGAGAACAAGAATCAGAAGTAAAATAAAAATAACAACCCGATTTCAAACGCACCCGTCGTGCTTCGTTGATTTCTTCGAGCCTTTTCTCAATCTTTTCTCTTTTAGTGCGATTCGCCTTGTCGAGCGTGCTTTCCTTTTCTGCAAGACAACAGTTGAGTCAAAAGCACACGTCAATTCAAACGCACGCTTTACCAATCCGCATCAGCACATTCAGCTCTTCCACCAGCCGCAGAGCTTCCTTGTGTGACGCTTGCAGCTGCTCCTTCTTTTGCTTCACATCTTTGTTCTGCGGGGAAGCCAGGATTACGACTCGGATAACTCATTCGGCATGGCCACGCACCTTCTTCAGCTCCTTCTTGCGCTCCTTTTTCCTCAGCGCCTGTGTTTATATTATGCGGTGAGCCACGAGATGATCAAGAGGGAGGGTCAATCTCACATCGGCTGGGTTCAGTTCTTTTCCCTTCTTTGCCATTTTTTGTATTCTTTCTTATTGCATGCTCAAAGGAACATGTCAAACGCCTTGCGTATTTTCTAAAAAACTATTGCGTTCATCGCAGAGAGTTAGTTCTATTTGCTTGCCAACGTTGATGACCCTTTTTTTTTTTTTTTTTTTTTTGGATGCTGCGATCACTTTTGTTCTCACGTGCGTCTATTGCGCTCATTCGTTTTTGCTGCAGGTTTTGCTCAGTCTCAGTTTCACGGTTGAAGAAGCAGATACGTAAACAAGTCGTTCAAAGCATTCAGGGCATTATCACCCAACATCAAACACCGTCAGTAAGTTACCCATCCAGTACTGCAGCCGGCCAACGATAATGTGGAGAAAAAGAACATTCGGAAGTGCCATTATGGATTCACTCCTCAGCATCACGCGATCGGTTTAAAAAACAAAAGTGTTTGCCTCAGACCAGGATTGAACTGATGACCTTCTCCTTACTAGGGAGACGCGCTACCGCTACGCCACTGAGGCTACGAAATAGAATACGGAATGGGCTCATATTAAAAGAAGATCGTATATTCAGAGGATAAGATCTTCTTTATTGTAGATCAGAGGAAGGTCTTTTATACCCGTATTCTTGGAATGTCGTAGAAAAGAATTGAAAGGTGATTAAAAGAAATGACATGTGAGAATTCGAAAGTCAGGGTTTCAAAGAATCTGGAACTCAGGGTTATTTACGTTACACCTGCCTCCAAGAGCAAAGAACAGTAGGTTTCATCTTGATCTTGGGTCTGGAAGCATTGTAACAGTTCTGGAGTTGCATCGAGCCAACAGTTATACACTGGGTGATGGGTGGTAACAAGTTTCTTCTGGCTTGAGCTTTTGAGAGTAGTAGGTGATGGGCTGGTCGATGCCGTTGGAGTCAGGTTGGGCAATGTATCCACCAACAGCGCAGGCAGACTAGTCAGTGTACATATGGATGGGAAGTTCAGGGTTGAAGATTGCAAGCATGGCTGGAGATGACAGGAGGGTCTTGATGTCACGAAAGCATTGGCGAGTGGTGGAATCCCACTTGTCAGAGAAGGAGATGGTCTTGTGGTCATGGAGAAGGTCAGAGTGGGGTGCGACAAGTGCAGCATGACTTTTGATGAAGTGATGGACTGTGTTGGCAAGGCCCAGAAAGGAGTGCAGTTCGGAGAAGGTGGCAGGCTCTTTGAAATCTCTAGTGGCTTGAGTACAGGAAGGTAGGATGGAGGCAGATCCCCTGTTTATTGGTATTCAAGTTGCGTTGTGAAGTAACGACTGTTATTCACAGAGTTTATTCTTCTTTGCTAGTTGTTAGTTCTTTTCTTTCTTTCTTTCCTTTTTCTTTTGTTTTATTTATTGTTCATTGTTGTTTTATTTATGGGCAAGAGATCGCCCCATGACAATGCAATCAACCCAGAAGTATGCTGAAATCAATCATCTAGGGATGGTGGCTCTGAACTAAACGTGACGCCGATCAAACTCCTGTCAAGTACAAAGCTGCGACGCGCCTCTCTGGGAGGAAAGACACGTTGTGGTCCTGGAAGCTAGTGGAGTGATAGTTTCAGGTCTTGGCATTCTCATACAGAAGTGCCCTGAACCGCTCCTTTTTGCATGAAAGGCAGTATTAGGGGTCAGCATCCAAAGGCAAAAGCTGGAGGCCATGTGAGTTCTCTATTCGCGGTAGAGGGGTTTAAAGTGTTGTGCTACTGTTCCTGTTTGTCGAAAACAGAAGCTATCCCATTCATGTCCCCTGTGGTGTAGCAGGCAGGACAAGGATACTATGACGCTATCAGAGGACAAATATTTACTGGTGGAGCAGTGTAGGGAAGAAGAGTACCGACCATGTGCGAAATTGGTTTACAATCAGGCCAAAATTCAGGATGCGAAACGCTATGTTAACCTTTACTAATGCGAAGCCATTGGGGGAAGACGGTCAGATGCTGAGATGGAAGAAGATAATATTTACCGAACCACGCTTTAAGGGGAATTGTCCAGTTCTCGAAAGGCGGTGCACTGCGAAGTATAGAGCATGATGCAGTAAAATCATAGTGGTGAGTGACAGTTTTATTTAAGTTGTTTATGTTACGCGTTGTTTTGTATGTTTTGATCTCTTAGATAAACATGTCGATTTCTACATCTACCTTGATTTTGTTCACTGACGAATGTAGCCACCCATTTCTCAGACCTTCTTCAAGGAATTCTGACCACCTTGGGTGTTCAGACATTTCTCCCATCCAAATCAGCACCTTCTATTATTCTATGTTGATGAATCGAGATGGATTTCTGACAGCATCTGGAAGAAGGAACATTTGGTGAGGCGTAGGTGAAACTTGTGGTCTTGGAGATGTTGGAGCACCATTTCTATATGGCCTAAGTGGTCTTGTTTGTTGTCTGAGAAGATGAGGATGTCATTGATGTAAACTATGACAAAGATGTCAAGGAAGTCTTGGAAGATTGTGTCGAGGGTAGTCTGGAAGGCACCAGGAGCATTGGCAAGGCCAAAAGGCATGACAACCCATTTGTAGTGGCTGTACTTGGTGCAGAAGGCAGTCTTAGGGATATCAGACTCAACAATATGGACTTGGTGGGAACCTGACCAACAGTTGACCTTGGAGAAAAACTTGGCCTTGGAGAGACGGTCCAGGGATTTGAGAATGTTGGGAAGAGTGGTGCGGTTCTTGACAGTGAGTCTGTTCATGGCACGGTGGTCAAAGACAAGATGGAGATTGTCCTTTTGCTTGACAAAGAAGACAGGAGCACCAAAGGGTGAAGTGGATGGTCTGATGCAGTGATGCTTGAGGAGGTAGGTCAGTTCTTCTTGGAGAGCCTTCAATTCTGGAGCGCTCATTGGGTAGATGGGTCGGTAGGGAGGTTCTGCACTCACTGTTGGATAGAGGTCGATTTTCATGTCCGTAGGTCTTGATGGAGGGAGGCCTTCAAAAGGCAAGAAAACATCTGGGTGCTTGGAAACAAGTTCTTGGATCTTGAGAGGGAGGGCTTTGCAGGCAGCGTCACCTTTGGCATCTGTTTTGCAGTAGATTCATCAGCTGCAGGGGCAATAACTCTGAGGAAGTTGTTGGGCTGTAGCATTTCTGGGAGGTTGAGGAACTGGTTGGCAGTGAGGATCTCCAGCATGGAGTGTGGGGAATGGCATTTCCAGCTGTGTGGACCAATGCTGACTTGGTTGGTTGGCCAGTCAATAGAGGGATTGTGAGCATCAAACCAATCCTTTCTGAGGATTAGGTCATATGCAAGCTCAGGGGACAGTAGTAAAAGAGTGGGTGTCATGGAAGCTAGTGTTGTTTATTTTGAATGTAAGAGACTCAGTACGCTGACCTCTAACAACAGAACCATCAGCTAACTTGATCTTGCAATCTTGTGGAATGCATGGCTTGTCTTGAAGGAATGGGAGACTGGCACAGATGAAACTGGGATTGGCACCAGAATCAACAAGAATGGAAACTGGGTGATTGTTGATAGATTCTTGGCAGATGAGGAGGCCAGGAGTGTCAGAGTACAGGGCATGATGTTCAGACTTGACATGGTACAGGGGAAGCTTGGGGCATGGGACTTGTACAGGAAAAACAGGGATGGTAATGGTAGTTAGTTGGTCAGGTGGGTTTTCGAAGGCAAGTAGAGCAAAGCAATTAGGCTTGGACTTCGTCTTTGCTGTCTTCCTCACTTTCGGCTTGAGTTGTGGCATGGTTAACTCTTGTAGAAGACTTGTTGGTGAGCTGGGCTTGATGGTTCTTGAGTTTTGGGCAGTGGTGGGTGTCATGGTCTTTGGCTTGGCAATAGACGCACCATCCTTTTTTTGTTCTGGTGAGAGGCGTAGATACAGTGGTTCCCAAGGTCCATGGGTTTGGCAGTGTTGGGGATGGAGTTTAAGTGGCAGTGTGGTTCTTATGATTGAACGTCCCAGTGGCACGGAAGCTGATGTTGTCAAGGTATTTGGCTTGTTGCTGGAGAAGTATAAGGTCAGCATTTATCTTGACAAGGTCAGTGACGCACTTGAGGTGGTCTTTGAGGTTATTGTGATAACAGGAGCAGATGTGCTTGGGTGAGAATTCAGTGCCGGCGATGGAGATGGCAGAGACAAGATTGTTGAACTTGGCAGAGCAGGCAGAGGCAGAAGTGGTTTGCTTGAGAAGGTCTAAAGCATCCAGGGCTTGATTGAGGGAGAGTTTGGATCCAAATTTGGTCATGACCCATTCAGTGTAGTCTTCCCAGTTCATGTGCATACATTTGTATTTTGAGAAAAGGTGCCAAGCTGAGCGAGCTGCATCTGTGAGGCCTCTGGTGACAAATTGGACATAGGTGGGCTGGTCAGGATGAGTAATTTCGTTGTTGGAGAGAGCAAGGTGGTGCAGGAGACAGAATTTGTAAGTGCATTTGAGGTAGTTGTCAATCAAATTCTGGACTTCATGGGCTGGCTTGTTGACATATTCTCCACTGAAAGGGAGTGGTTTGCTGGAAGGTAGTCTGAAACTGTGGCGAATTTGTTGTACGGGAGGTGCCATGGGAGAGGGGACAGGAGCAGGGGCTGGAGCTGGGGTGTGTTGGAACAGTCTTTGGAGGGCAACAGTGAGTTCTTGGATGTTGGCATCTTGGCAGTTGGCATGAGCAAGGAGGACAGTAAAAGGGTCTTGTGGTGGGGGTATGTCTGGTTGCACGTCTAGGACAGGAGGTTGTTCTTGTTCATTCATGATGGGGCTTGTAATTCTTGGAGGATGGTACGTGCATGTGTGGAGGAATATCCAATGCTACCAATTGATACGGAATTGGTCAAGGGCAGCAGAGTGGCTCTTGATCAATGAGGAAGGTTTTTCAAGTTTGTTCTGCAAGGCAGAGAGGAGGAGAAGATTATGGATTAACTGGTCTTTATTCAACTAAAAGACATGAGCTTAAATAGGAATGGAGACAAGAGATTGACGTTACTTGGTTGTTATGTCAATCTTGAATATTCTGAGATTTGCAATAAATAGAATTAAGATTTACAGAGGAGCTTGAAGGGTCTGGAGTTGTGAATTAATAGTGTTCATTATGTGACAAAGTTCTGTTACGTAATCAGTTGGATTACGTCACGTAGTGCGCCTTCCATGTATTTTTGGAATTCTCTCCTCCAATTATTTTTACAACCGTATTTTGGAACTTCTCCAATTCTCTCCAATGCCACGATTTTCTCTCACTTCATTCTTATTTTTGGAAAACCTTGCTTTACTATTTAAGCGCGTCGCTTTCTTTGAATAAACTCCAGTCTCTCCATAAGCTCTTAACTCTCTCTCGCTCCCTAAACTCAAGTCCGGAATAGTTAAGAACCTTGTGACAAAATTGCGCCTATTCTCATGCGATATTGATAGGGAATTGACCAAGAGCTGCGGCGTGGCTACGTGATCAATTAAGGAGTTTGGATTGAGTTGGAGAGTGCTAAGAACAGAGAGAAGATTGAGAGGAGACTGATCTTTATTGAAGTGATAACGTGCGCTTTAAATAGCGTTACTGAATAAAGAGGAAAGAAACGATTGGTGATGAGGCGTTGTGGAGGTGATGTCATTGTGTACAGTCAAGAAACGATTGGTGATGAGGCATTGTGGAGGTGATGTCATTGTGTACGGTCAAGAAAAAGAGTGTCCATTGTTCTCAATTAGAGACGCGTGACGGAATCGAGTTGATTACGTAACAATATCTATAGCCTCAGTGGCGTAGCGGTAGCGCGTCTCCCTAGTAAGGAGAAGGTCATCAGTTCAATCCTGGTCTGAGGCAAAAACTTATTGTTTTTGTTCCGCTTTCCCTGGCTCCATCACAATCAAGATTCTCTCGCATTGAACCAAGTGATGGTCATGACACCAACGCGACTGGATTCAAGCATTCATGAACAAACTTTCATAAAATCCAAAAAAGACTCATGGCTTGCTGTGGACAGAGCGGCATCAACCCCCGTGGGCTGCTGACGCCAAACCATGTTGCACTGGTCAACAAAGTGTATCCCAACGATGCGGGTGAGACTGGGCCCCGGTCTGCAGCACTGTCGTCGCTGCTGTTCTATGCAGACTCGAAACCAATCAAGCTGGCGAAAGTAGGCGAGTGCTTGGCACGGCGGACGGACGCTGATCTGGCCAGGGGAAGAGAAGCGTGAGTTATGTTACTCTTCTGTGGGGATCGAATTTGTCCATCTCCGTTCCTCCCTCTGAATTGGTTCTGTTCAGACACGTTAAAGTCACTCTCATCATCATTGATGCGCTGCTGTCTCAGTGCCCTCCAGCTCACATCAATATCATGGCAAGGAGTGTTCTCCGGGTGATTGATTCAGTCACAGCATCTCCCAATGCTGATCTGATGCTGGATGCCACATCGACAGTGAGTTGCGATACTTTCTTCTGTCACTCTGCTTGGAGAACGGGGTGCTTCTGTGTGCTTTTCGGTTTCATCGGACTAATTTTTGAATTGGTGCCCAGTTTGTGACCTTCAATAACCTTTACACGCACGACACAATCATTGACGTCGAACTCACTGCGCTCTACTCAAAACTTGTCTACAAATTCTGCGCTCAATGCGCATACGTCACCGCCGACTCGATCCTCCAGAAAAAGTAACCACACCCTGAAAACCCCACCCAAAATTCAACGCTAACTGTCGAACCTGCGAAGCAGACTCCACCTTTCTGGCTTGCGCGCTATCCAATCCATCACAAACAGTGACACATTTCTCGTTAACCCGCGAGCCCCCGAATACGTTTCAAAATTTATTCCCGCTCTCCTTTCAAACCTGCACGAAGAGAAACGAATCCGATTCAATACTTCAACCGGCCAACCAGCGCCATCTGCTTCCCAAGCCAAACACCGTGGTGAAGGACATACCCCAACCCCGCACATGCGGAAACACAGCATCACGGACGGTCTTATTACGAACCCTCTGCTTCATCATAGCGCTCTCGAAAGTTTGTCAACCTTGCTCTCGAAAACGAATGCTCAGAATCTGCGGTTTGTGATTGCTCCCGTTTGGGCGTACATGGACAATCAGGGAGAATGGGGTCAACGAGCGCATGTTGTCTTCCTGGTGGATGCGATTGTGAATGCTGTTGCGCCACAGCATCGATACGTAATTCTTGGGTCATTACTGGAAAAGTTGGACACTTTGGCAACGGGAAGTATGAAAGATCGGGTTGGAATTGTTGTTGCTTTGACGGTGTTTGTTGCCGGGGTTGGTGACGTCGCTGCTGCTAATGGAGGGAGTAACGCTGGAGGCGCTGGCATTGCCGTTGTGGAACTGTTGGAAGCTCTTGTTGGACATCTAGTTGAGATTGCCGGAGCTGCCGAGCAGTCATCTTCCGGAACTGGTGCTCAAAGTGAATTGAAGCAGCTTTATGAAGCGTTGATCGAAGCTATCGGAGCGTTGGCTATTCATGTTGCGTATCCGACTCAACTGAGTGATATCATCTCGTTTATTGTCAATCGATTGGAAAGGATGTGCTCAGGAGCGAGCAAAGGAGACGGTCTTGCCGTGAAGAAAGCGCTTCTGCGGTGTCTTGTTCGTATCGTGGCTGTGCGGCGATTGTGTCTGTCTCCGCTGGAATCTTTGGCAACAAAGAAAGAGATTGAAGAAGTGGCCGAAGACACTGACGTAGATTCTTCTTTCGTACTCGAATCATTCACTTCTCTGTCGCGCAATGCTGCATCGTCCATGCGAAACTCTCGTTTGAAACGCGCGAGTCTGCCATTTCCTGCAAAAATCTCGCCAATCCTGTTGATTCCAACCTTGGAGCTGTTGTTGGATCCAAGCCAGGACGTTCGTATTCTTGAGGCGACGTTTGTTCAAAGTGCTTTGTCGCTGGAAGTTGTTCAGCAGCAAATCTTTGGTGGACAAACGGTTGTTGCTTCAGAGGACATTGAGTTTTTGGATGTTTTGTACTTGAAGTTGCACGCTCTGTCGCTCGGAAGTGGCGTTGTTAACGGGCCTGTTGATTATGTGGCAATTGGTTGTATTTTGAGTAACTCTGTTCAACGGTTTGGCTCCTCAGCAGAAGGGGTTGGAAGGAGCTTGCAATTTTTGTTGAAGGCGCAGGTGTGTATGGACTATAATTTCATTCTTTGCAACTTTGTTGACATTTTTTCAGGCAGATGCTGAATCTCAGTCAAGTGTGAAACTCATCATTCGATTTGCTGTGACTTGCCTCCTGCGCGACCATTTGCAAGAATTGGCCAACGTTTATCAAATCTCAACTCTGCAGTCATACCTGCAAACTCAGAACGCGGCACCTCAAACGGAGGCAATGCTGATACCGACGACAAATCGAGTGGACATTCTCCAAACCAGTGTTTCACACTACGTCCTGTTAAAACGAGTGGAAAACATGAAACTGGTTGCTGCTCGGACTTTCGACGAATCTATTCAAATTCCTTCTTTCCTGGGTATTCCTCGAGATGTAGTTGTCCCAATGCTGCTGGCAGGTCTTGCGGGCAAATCTACTGAGATCCGTGAAACCTTGGAGACTGAATTTTCCACCAATTTGAAAGATGGTTATCGCCGAGGTTCCAAGCCCGCTGTCGGTGGGGCCGCTGGTATAGGCGGGATCGCGAGACCCCGATCTATCAAGCAGTTTTCCATCATGCAAACGGGTAAAATTGGATCCGTGGAAAGCAATGGCCCTGCTTCGCAAAGTCTTGGAAGCGATTTATTGAAGCCTGGAACTTCTTCGAGCGCGAGCGTCCGCAGTGGAATTGATATTGGGGGTGGGAGTGTGTCCACTCGACCCGATACTCCAGTGAAGTTTGAGGATTTGAAGGATGCAATCAGTTGAGTTCAGAGGTGGTTGTAATATGACCCGTTTACTAATTCAATTTCTTTTCGTAAAAGGCATTCACAGCAGTGCAGATGCAACTGGCAAGGGCTCCAACAGCATTCGTAGTGTGACTCCGAGTGCGAGACAGGGCAAACTTGACGTCAAGAATTTTCTGACCAACATTTCATCAACCATTTCCAAGTAAGTTAGTCTGGTTCGTTCAGTCGCGCGATACCCACTGACGAGACAAATGCTTGAAACAACAGGTCAAATTTGGGTGGGAAACACTTTCAGGAACCAGGAACCGGCAAACTTCCCAACATGCAAATGACATCGCGGGATCGGAAAGGACCGAATGTTGTTAGCCACGACGAAGCCGCCTCTTCTGTGGGAGCTGCATCTGAAGTCAGCTGAGGCGTGGAGATTATCTTTAGTTTTTTCTTTTTTTTTTCTTTTTCGCGGTGTTTTTTGGGGACTTGCCAAAAAGGGTCCGTCATTTTGGAGGCCATTCTTATGCTCTGCTTGTGTCTTGTTTTAGATTTCCGATTCATTTATTCTGATAAACTTAGTAGAGGTGGCAGCAAAGACTTTTGGCTGATGTTTGTGCGCAAATCGAGAGCGATCAGAGCAGGAGAAAGGGGTGAAGATGTGTGACATGAAAACTGTGTTCATCCTCCAAACATGCAGTAAAGCAAGTACCCGTTATGTCGAGTGGGAGGACGCTCAAACAGCGCCGTTATTGCCGGTGTATGGTTTCGTTGTGATGCTACGCTTTGGACGCCGATGAGACAGTGTTGGTGACATCAGTAATTTGACAGCGAGCACAGTTTGGGGAGGGTGTTGGACAAGGGGGGTACGGAGCAGCGAAGGAGCAAACAGCCACAAGAGAGGTGGGTGTTTGCATTTTTGAGACAGAATTTAACAATCGATAAAAAAAATAAGATCGTAAAATACGAAACAGTAAACACATAAAATATTCGATGGATTCTCGGGGCGGTGGGCCCGTGCACAACAGCATGGCCGGATTGAACTACATATACGGACAGCAATACAACCATCTTGTCTCGGCCGGGTCCAAGAACGGCGAGCGGCTTCTCCAGAGCAGGCAGGCTGCCACCCCGCATCACCATGCACGCGTTGCAGCCGCAGCAGCACGCACTGCCAACAATCTGTCCTTATCGAGGGACCTAGACGACAGTATCGAAAGCGTCGCTTTGAAGGAATCGAAGGAGAACAGGGAAAAGGATTCGAAAGACAAGAGGGACAAGGACAGCAAAGAAAAGGCCAAATCGTCGGACTGGGTCACTATCGATATGGGCGGCATGCTGTTGCGCAATTTGGCTCCGAGCGTCTTTGATTTCCATTTCCTCACGACGCTCTACCTCAATCACAACAATTTCACGTACATCCCACATCAAATTTCAAACTTGAAGTGCCTGACTCTGCTCGATTTGTCTGGAAATAAGCTTGTTTCTGTTCCGCCCGAACTTGGTTCCGTTGTTTCGCTCAAAGAGTTGCTGCTCTTTGACAACCAACTCACTTTCCTGCCCATCGAACTGGGTGCCTTGTATCAGGTACTTTACCCAACTGCGCGTTCGGGCATCTTTTTCAACGTGACCTCTGTCCACGCAGCTTATCGTTTTTTTTTCTTCTCACGATCCAGCTTGAAGTTTTCGGAATTGAAGGAAACCCGCTGACGGAGCCGTACATCGGATACATGCAAAAGGATGGTGCTCTGGCCATCATTTCGTACATGCGCGAGAATCTTCCATGTGCGCTTTTCCGTTGTTCGATGAAACTGAAATTTAATTAACGCGTGTCTAATATCCACCCTTTTATTTTTCTATGCCTTGCAGCTGGACCTCCCCCCGCCGAACGTGAATGGATAACGTTGGACGAATCGTTTTCGCAGAATGACCCGAGTAAGCATATTTTTTGCATTCTTGAACTCGCCGAAAAAAAAAAAAGTGAAAAAAAAAGGCTGAAAAATGTGTACTTGCAGATGCCTTCACCATATTATGCTACAACACTTTGTGCGATAAATACGCAACTCCTCAGACATATCCTTATACACCAACTTGGGCGCTAACGTGGGATTATCGAAAGGATCTCATTTTGTCTGAAATTGTAAACTACAACGCGGACATTGTTTGCCTGCAGGTAACTACTTTCTTTGATCGTCTAACGAGCACTTTGCGCGTATGTGCTCAAGCCAAATGACGAAACAGGAAATGGAGACAGGCCAGTTTGAAGAATACTTTCAAGAGTACTTTATATCCAATTCTCTCTATGAGGGTGTGTTCTGGCCCAAATCTCGGTCGAGAACGATGGGCGAATACGAACGTCGCGCTGTGGATGGATGTGCCACGTTTTTCCGGCCAGACAAGTTGAGGAACTCTTCAAATTTACTCTGGCAACCACTGATTTGCAATTCTTCGAACAAAAAAAGATTCACGCTTGTTGAAAAGCACTCGATTGAATTCCAGCAAATCGCCATGCAACGGCCTGAACTGCGCCGCACCGAAGACGTGTTTAACCGTGTCATGGTTAAAGATAATATCGGTCTGATTACTGTCCTCGAATCGAAAGACGCAAATCCGAAATTCAAAGTAGTGGTTGCAAATACGCATCTTCATTGGGATCCGAGCGACCCGGACGTGAAGCTTGTACAAACTGCCATGCTGATGGAGGAACTGACGAAAATCGTTGCGGCGCACGCTCCGCCTGCACAAACGGGTCCGCCAGGGTCTGCACCGCGCGTGAATGGGAATAGCACTGTTCCTCCGGTACAACAGGTGCCAGTAATTGTGTGCGGGGATTTCAACAGTTTACCTGGGAGTGGCGTGCACAGTCTTTTGGGTGACGGCAGTGTTCCAGCGGGACACGAAGATTTTGGGAAATACACGTACGGTGCTTACACGCGGGAAGGCATCAGTCATCAATTGAACCTCAAGAGCGTATACCCGCCATCAGTGATGAGCGAAATGAATGGGAAAAGTGAAGCAAGCACAACAACAACAACAACAACAACAACAACAACAACAACAGTATCATCATCAGCATTACACTCTGCCTCGCTAGATTTTACAAACTACACGCCCTTGTTTAAGGGGGTAATTGATTATATTTGGGTGAGTAACATGACGCTGAGCGTTGGAGGGGTTTTGGGTGGGGTGGACAAGGAGCATGCGAAAGGGAGCGTTGGATTTCCGAATGCACATCACCCAAGTGATCATGTACCAATCATGGCGGCGCTTTCTTATAAGGGGGTGCCGAAGGACAAGAATGAGGCTGGTAGAAGAAAATAAAGTTAAATCCAAAAAAAAAAAAAAAAAAGGAGCTTTGACTGCCAAAGAAGGAGGTTGAATAACGCTCCTCCTCTCGTTGTTTACAATGATGGCATTATGCCATTCACAGCGCCTCCTCCACACAATGATTCTCTTGTTTGCAAACACTAAATGTTCACCTGGTAAATGTCGCACCTGAATTTTGTCGATATAAAAATTTCAGCTTGCGGTATGGCCATCCAGCCCCAAAGTCTCTTCCTGGTCCTTCTTGCGCTGCCCCTCAGCACCCTCCTCTGGATCCATCTTAGGACACACACCGATGCTTGGGCCCACAACCCGTCGCTCCTTGCCTCCCATTCGCAGCAGCTATTTGACTTTGTGGCTTACACGAAAGCGGATCTCGACGCTGCCTTTGCCTCTTACCAACGAGCTGTGCCCGTTCAAGGATCTATGGGCATTGTTCTGACGGGGTCCGCGAAAAGTGCCTCGCTTGCGGTGATGGCAGCTGAGCTGATCCGAGCGACTGGATGCACTCTTCCCATCGAGTATGGTGAGTTGACAGTTTCCCCACCCTTTACGTGAATGGAGCCCACAATCGCGTGTACATTTCACGTATCGCTTACATGGAGTAAACAGCGTACCTGGGCGACGAGCTGACGAACCAGACCATGTCCTTGTTGAGGTGCGTGCGTTGACGAAACAGTGATTTTTAATGATTTGTAACCATGCTGTCACAGGGCCAGCAACATCACGCCGCGCAACTTTCTATCACCAGCAATCAAATCGTCCAACTGGGACATTGGGCTGCTTAAACTGGGGGCTGCGAAAGTGTCTGCCATCTTGTCGTCACCCTTTGAAAAGGTTCTATTCCTCGACCCAGACGTCATGCTGCTTCGAGATCCTACCTACTTGTTCAGCACGCCGCAATTCAAACGCACGGGCGCTTTATTCTGGCCCGACTTTTCAGTGACTCCGCGCGACAGGGCAATCTGGCAAATCACGAAGCAACCTTACTCTGTCGAGTTTGAGTTTGAGAGTGGGCAGATTGTGCTGGACAAGAGTAACAAACACGTTTATTTGGGCTTGCTTGTGGCAGAGTATCTGTGCAGGCATGGTGCATTTTACTTCAAACACTTCTGGGGTGATAAGGACGCGTTTCGATGGGGCTTTCGCGTGGCTGGGGTGCCGTATTTTCTCAACACGCAGCAGGTCGTGAGTGTGGGTGTTGTGTTGGATTACAAGTTGCACAAGGTGACTATTTCCACACTGTATAAGCGTGCTTCCCGTCCTTCTAACACACATGTAGCACGGAAACGTTTCCCTGATACCACCTTCCAGCATCCCTTCAAATTCTGCACAAATCATTCAATCTGGAGCACCTCTTGCAAGTTATATTGGTACAAGCGCTTCCGGCCGAGTCCCAGCAAAAGGAACGCATTGCGGCCAAAACATGCTCCAACTGGACTTTGACACAAATGAAACGCAGGACCCATCCACCGCATACGAAGCAAAACCGCTTTTCATGCATGCAAACGGAATTAAGTGGAGCTGGAACTACGATGATTCTATCCCGCCATTTCAGTCTGCACAAATGTATGCCCTACCGAAGGGTGAGACGTTAACGAGTTGGGCTCAGAAATACGGCGCTATGGCTTCATACAAGTATATTGGGCAATTGAACGGCCGTGACTGTGGGACTTTGGTGCCAGTGAATGGGATTGAGCTGTCTTATCTGAGTAATAACTTGTCTTTCTGTTTATGCTATTGTCTGCTCACCGTAAGTTTTCCAGATTTCTCTTCTATATATCCAGGTATCAATGAAAGATACATGGCAGCACGGGAGAATGCGTTCCAGGAGTCAGCTACTGCCACTTCGATATCTGCATAAATTCATGAGCGAGCGCCTCTTCTCTCTTTGACAAATAAAAAGAGAAATAATTCAGGAAAAACCCTCCAGCAATATATAATTTGCATCCTGCTTTCCGCCGCTTTTTTATTCTGATTCCTGTTCAACAAAACATTGAACAACGGATCCCGCTTCCCAACTATTTTAAATACTCAGGGTGCCCACCCAAGTACTCTTCTCTGTTCAGGAAAAGCAGCGATAGCAAAGGAACGGATCCGACGTATTCAGCATTGGTCTCGTGCACGGCAAACGTTGTTCAATTTTAAAGGTTTCTGGTGATAAATATTTATCAACCGAGAAACCAATGTCATCCATCCGTCGCCTGTTCACAAAGCCACTGCTCGCTGCAAACCGCCTCCCGGAATTCAAAAACGCCGTGCATCTAATGTCGCATCGCGGAGGATCGTTAGAAGCCATCGAAAACACGCTCACTGCATTCAGAAAGAGTTCGCAACTAGACACACCGCTTATTCTCGAGATGGATCTATGCATGACGAAAGACGGAAGTTTGGTTGTCTTTCACGACAATGACATGGGAAGACTGTGTGGCCCTGAGTGGAAGGGATCTCATATCAAACACCTGACGCTGTCGCAGTTGCCAGCGTTGGTTGTTCCAAAGCCTTTAGTTGGAAAGCTGGATCTTTCTGACAAGGATTGCACCAGAATTCCTCTCTTTGAAGATGTGCTGAGGGAGTTTCCGGAGTGAGTCTATTTTTCTTAAATCGCGTCCAACGTGGTCTGAAATACTTTTTTTGAACGCAGGTTTCCAATGCAAATTGACGTCAAAGATGGATCCGAGGAAATGATCGTAAAAGCCTCTCTTTCTCTCGACCGTCTCTTGAAGCTCGTTAATTTGACTTGCGCGTCGACAGATCAAAGTCGGCTCCCTCATCCGCCAACACAACCGCTCGCATCTGACAGTATGGGGTTCATTCAAGCATCAGCAAAGTAACTGGTGTTACAAGCATTTTGGTACCAGCATCCCTCTCTTTTTCTCTGTCCGGCGTTGGATTGCGAGCAACCTGCTTTCTCGCGTTGGTCTGACGCATTGGATGGAGTACAGGGAATCATGTTTGATTGTGCCTAATTTTGACTGGGTGCTTCGAAAGTCATGGTTCCGAGCGTTGAATGAGTTGGGAATTCAAGTCATTGTGTGGGGGAGTAGGCAGGATGTTGCGGATGGGCCAGGGGGTGGTATCAACACTGTGGAAGGGTTTGAAAGAATCAGGTGACATGAGCTTGGTTCCCCACGGGCATAATTATTGACGCGTTTTTTGTCTGACAGAAAAAGCGGTGCGAATGGAATCTGCTCTGACAGACCGACTCTACTCAAGGTTCAACAGCTCATTCTTGACTCTCTCGCGCGTGCTCATTACTGACTAATAAATTTGTATCACAGGACTGGTTACGGCAAAACAAAATGACGCGTATTGAATAAAATGGACATTATTCAAAACATTTTGAATGACACATCCTGTCTATTTCTTTTCCAAAAACCGATGTAAACTTGCCATCAAATACAAACTCCCACAAAACACAACCAAAGTCCCATCATCAGCCTCCAAAACCTTTTCCTCTTTCAGCGCTGCAACCACTGAAGCAACGCCGTCATCAAACATGCGCACATTCACACTTCCACTCCCAAATACGCCTTCCACGCATTCCCACACCTCCTCACCTAGTGCACTTGTCACCCACGGCATGCCCTCAGGAGTCTCAAATGAAGTAACCCACACGCTATCGCCTTTTCGAAAGAGAGTTGAAACAAGCGCATCCGTACGCTGCTTGGCCCCTTGTTTACACGCAAACACCCACAGGATTTTTCGATTATTTGAAGCCGTGGGGTCAAACGAATCAATAAACTGCCGCAAAGCGACTGCACCCTGTGAGTTGTGCGCGCCGTCTGCGAGGATGCGCCTTTGTGACGTTTGCGGTAATCCTGGGATGGAAATGAATTCGAGACGGCCGCGCCATTTTGTTGATTCGATGCCTGCAATCAGAAGAGCAGGATCGGCTGGTTTGGGGAACTTGGTATACACAGTGTAGAATGCTGATAGCGTCGCGAGTGCGATGGCAAGGTTATCGCGTTGATGGTGACCCTGGGTTCCAAAAATGTGAATGGGGCTGATGGAAATGTGCTGCAATGAGGCTCACCAAAAGAGGAAGGTTGATGTGAACTTCTTGATCAAAGAGTCTGCCTTTTACCCGTTGAAACTGTGTGGGGTCACTGCCAGCTTGATCTGGGGATGCCACCACAGAGTTCACATGAAACAATACGCAATTCATCGTTTGAGCCCATTCTTCGACAACCCGCTCTGCCTTCTCAAACGACTGGGCCCCCAAAACACACCCACGCGACTCCTGATGAAGAATGCCCGCCTTCTCCCTCGCAATCGCTTCAATCGAATCACCCAGAAATTCTGTATGATCTAACCCAAGGAGCGTCACAATACACAGCGCATCTGCAAACACGTTGGTAGCATCCAGTCTTCCTCCCAGCCCAACTTCAACCACGCTTGCATCCACCCCCTCGACGGCGAACCACGCAAACGCAACTGCTGTTTCGATTTCGAATGAAGTTGCTTTTAGGCCTGTGCGCGAGATTTGGTGCAGGAAATCTTGTCGCGTTTCTTCGGCGATCGCAACGCCGTTGATTGTTGTTGAGTCTGAGGGATGTAATAAGTGCGGAGAAGAGAAGCGTGCAACTTTGAGATTCGAGTGCGTGTGGGACAGCGCCGATTGAATCAGTGCGCACACGGAGCTGGGCAGTGAGTCAGCGTGAGACACGGGTTGAGTCGCTCAGACAGGCTCACCCCTTCCCGTTGGTGCCCGCCACATGTACAACAGCGCCCATGCGCTTCTGAGGGTCCCCAAGCGCAGCGAGGAGAGCACTGATGGACTCGAGACCGAGACGGATGGAGTTCATTTAAAATGTAAAATAAATCAGGAAAACACCAATGATCGTTGTCAAAACGCCGGGCAACGAACTCGCGCTCACAAACTGCGCCATTGTCAGCAGTCGCGACTTTAACCCGCAAGTGAAGTACATTATTGTCGAGCGTCAGTTTGTCTTTACCATCAGGTAATACCCCCACCCCCCACGCCCCATTTATGGGAGCCCCACCCAATAAGGCTCACTCTCTCCCGTCAAACGCAACAAATATACAGAGCTATCAATGATCTTCCAAGTGGACAGCTTGGTGTATCGAACGTGCAGCGACAGTGGGCTCTCCTGTCGTTGAACCAGGATGTGCACGTAGCTGTGTATGATCCGTTCCAGGACCCAAACTGTTTTCTTTCAAGAATCGATATCCAGGTGCGCCTCCTGTTGCTGTACTGCTGCTGCAATTTTGTTCTTGACCTGTCTCAACTTATCAATTTTGACAGATTTCGTATATTCGAAAAGGCGTCGCGAGTGAGGAAACATTTGATGGAGGCGATATGGGCAAAGCGTTGCTTCAAGTGCGTGTGTCTTCTTCAATTTGAGTAATCGTGGATTGTAGTGCTTATTCAGTCGCTCGCGTGCACCAAAAACAGTCGTTTTCAAACTTGATTCTTTCTGTGGGCCAGAAAATCATCTTTGACTACCACGGCTTCAACTTTATGGGCGCGGTCGTTGGAATGGAGACTGTGGATTTACGGACTGTGCAGGCTGGACAGATTAGCGTTGCGAATCCTCCATCTGGTATGCATACTTGATATGGATTTCGTAAATACCAATGCCATTCCTTTCAGGCAGCGGAGGACAGAGGGGTATCTTACTGGACCAAACCATTGTGAACTTGACGAAATCGCCCGACAGTAACATTAAATTGAAGGGCGGTGCAAAAAGGTTGGGAAAGGATGCGAACAAACTTCTTACAAAAGGAAGTCTCTAATTCGCATCTCAACAGCCACACAAATGTGCTCATTCAACCCAACTTCAAATTCGAAGACATGGGAATCGGAGGTCTTGATAAGGAGTTTAGTCACATTTTCCGTCGTGCGTTTGCTTCGCGTATTTTTCCACCGCACATTGTCGAAAAACTGGGAATTCAGCACGTGAAGGGAATGATTCTTTACGGGTAATAACATGCGTACCCTGTTTTGCCCTACTAACTCACTTCATACACCATTTTTTTTGTTAGACCCCCTGGAACAGGAAAAACACTAATCGCCCGTCAAATTGGCAAAATGCTCAACGCAAAAGAACCCAAAATCGTCAACGGTCCCGAAATCCTCAACAAATTTGTCGGCGCCTCAGAAGAAAATATTCGAAAACTGTTTATCGATGCCGAAACCGAATACAAAGCGCGCGGCGAGGAATCTGGCCTGCATATCATCATTTTTGATGAACTGGATGCGATTTGTAAACAGCGCGGGTCTAAAAATGATGGAACGGGTGTTGGAGACAGTGTTGTGAACCAGTTGTTGTCGAAAATGGATGGTGTGGAGCCGTTGAATAACATTTTGGTGATTGGAATGACGAATCGGCTGGATATGATTGACGAAGCGCTCCTTCGACCGGGAAGAATGGAAATCAAGATGGAAATTAGTTTGCCAGATGAGGCGGGGCGTGTTCAGATTTTAAATGTGCACACTGCCAAGGTGAGTGATCAGTGCGTGCTTTTCTCATCCAGCAACCGAATTGATTTGATTGAACGTTTACGTTTTCCAGATGCGCAAAAACAACCTTCTGGAGGAAGATGTGGATGTGAAAGAGTTGGCTTCATTGACCAAAAACTTTTCTGGTGCTGAAATTGCGGGTTTGATCAAGGCAGCCACTTCATGGTCCTTCAACCGGCACGTCAAAGTCGGCACCGTTGCAGGTGTTAGCGAGGATTATGATAAACTCAAAGTTGGACGTGAAGACTTTTTGGGCGCTTTGGAGGAAGTTCGTCCTTCATTTGGTGTTGCCGAAGCGGAACTTCAGCGTTGCGTGAGCAATGGAATCATCAAATTTGGTGACCATATTGAGGTATTTTCAATTTTACTGCGTGCACCATTCCTTTTTAACATTCTTTTACCATCAGCGGATTCTTTCAGACGGTCAACTGTTTGTTGACCAAGTTCGAAACAGTGACCGAACCCCGCTTGTAAGCTGTCTCCTGCATGGACCCAATGGAAGTGGAAAAACTGCGCTCGCCGCAAGTATCGCCACTGCAAGTGATTTCCCCTTCATCAAACTCGTGTCCCCCGAAACCATGGTTGGATTCTCTGAAAACGCCAAAATGGCCACCATTGCCAAAGTTTTTGAAGATGCATACAAATCCCCCATGTCTGTGATTGTGATTGATTGCATTGAGCGTCTTTTGGGTAAAACTCTTCTAACTCTTGTCTCTTCGCATGGTGATTTTATCTTAAACTATTCTGCTGATAGACTGGGTACCTATTGGACCTCGCTTTTCAAATGCCGTCCTTCAAACGCTACTCGTCCTATTGAAGAAGCAGCCACCCAAGGGCCACAGGCTGCTGATTCTTGCCACAACAACGCATCGCGACGTGTTGCAGCAAATGGACTTGCAAGAAGCCTTCAACTCGGACATTTACGTCCCATCGATCCAAAACATCAGGGCAATTGAAACTGTCGTTTCTGTAAGTGCATCCATTTTCTTCCCAATAACGGACTATCCCTGAAAGAAAGCTTGTTCCAGGGAATCAATCTGTTCAACGACACGGAGCGATACAGCGCCATGAAATATCTCCGAGACGCGTGGGGTGACAGCCAGCCGTCGATTGGAGTCAAAAAGCTTCTCATGATTGCCGAAATGGCAAGACAGGATTACGACAAGGTGGACAAGTTTGTTGCAACTTTGCTGGATGAAGGTTCGATTCCTGCAAAGTGACCGCCCCGTTTTCTTGGGAGTTTGGTTTTTCTGTTTTTTTCGTTCTTGACTCTTCAAACACGGAAAATAAAGCTTGGGAAATAATGTCCTTGCATATTCAACCCATCTTTTTTACATACGCTAAAAGAACTGACAAATACTTCCTAATTTATTGGGGAGCAACAGGTGGTAACTGTGCACAGGACGAAAACGGGTGGTGCGGTGCATCATTAAAAGATTGGTGATACACTGCTCCTCCAAGGGTATTTTGATGCGGCAGCGGCGGCGGGAGATGTTGTTGCAGCAGCGCCACGGATCCTCCAATCGGTCCGTGATACGAATAATACTGGCAAGAGTGATAATAAAAAAAAGCATTCGATTGCTGCTGGTGATATGGCATGTCATTGCTACCACTGCTGTTGGGAAATGGCCTATATCCCACGTATGATGTGGCGGGCATGTTCACGTACTGCTGCTGCTGCTGCTGCTGCTGCTGTCCAGAATAAGGGCCAGAAGAATGCCCTGAAAACGCTGCCGGAGATTGCTGAGAGATTGGTGATGGAAGTTGGGCATGATACGATGACGCCATGGAGGGAAACCCATTTCGGTTGATGAAGTCATGACCGCCTTTTGGAGGTGTCTCATGCGTAACACCCATCATCGCACCTGGAGCGCGCCGATATGGGTACATGACAGGGTAGTCAGCCATTTGAGGAACATATTCGGGATAGCGCCGATCTAAACGTTGCGGTGCCTGCACGATTTTCCTCCGCTTCCTGTTCATGTCCTCGTTCGATGAGGATGCGTTCGGGTCCTTTGGATACAGATCAGGCGGGGCAAACGACTCATCCTGCGAAGGTCGTGGCAGTGCGTCGTTGGAAGAAACCCGAGAGCCGTCGGCTCCTCCTCGTAGGTCAGTGCGGTTGGATTTGAGCTTGGGTTCTTCAGTCTCGTAGTAAGAAATAACTCGATACGTTTGGCGATCGGATCCGATCAGACTGATGGTCTTTTTTGTGAGACCTTCTGGCAAGATGGAGTACATTTTTGGTTTTGTTTGTTTTGACCCGTTTATGGGAGCCAGCGCTGATTTCCTGTGTGAATCTTCGGTTGAAGGAATCATATCTTTCACGTTTAGTCGCTCGACTTCCCTACAGAGTGGAAAAACGTTTTTCCCTGTTTAATAATGAATCTGAAGGATGCCCTCATGCGGACTGACCGGTATATCAGAAAGTTCCCGCTGATTCGAGAAGGTGACCACTGATGCCCGTCCTGTTAATGATTTTGTTGGATACCTGGTTGATTCAGACAGACGGACTAGCACACTTACGCGCCATCGCTGGATACTCCCGCCACGTTCATGGATAACCAGCACCGTGCCAGGCCGGATATCAATCGTTGAAGCCTCTGCAACGCCGCTCATCTCCTTCAGAATCCCTTTAATGCAAGCCTCAATGACAAGACTTGCGTCCATCGGGCTTTCAATGCGACCATAGTATGTGACGTTTGACGCGTCACGCTTTAAATTCAAAGCGGCAGCTGAATGATCCCGTTTGTGCGTGTCTGAATGTCCATCAGCGCTGCCTGTTGTTTTATGTGCGGACTGGTTGCTTGAGAAATAGGGTAAAAAAAAAAGATTCGGACAAGTACCGGCTCTCTCCGCAGACATGGCTCTTCTGCTGTTCGCATCCTTTGCGATTTGCTCTTCGCAGACTGGTGCAGGGAAGAAGTACGGGGCGATTTAACAATCATGCTTCATTCTCTCGACGTCAGTGAGTTTAAATATTCACCAGTGGACTCGACGAGTGAAATTGGCGCTGCCGCATCAGCTGGTATGAATTGGCGTTTTAGATACAGGTTGTGCTGACCGCATGGCAAGTGACTGACCTCCAAAGCCGTTCTTGGATACGTGTTCGTCATAGTTGGTTGGCGCCAATGTTGGCTCTGTTTTGGGGAAGGAAACAATTGAGTGCCTTGGTCCCGTGACTTGGAAAGTGTCCGTGACAAAGTCCTTGCGTGGAACATGAGCGCCAATCCACGTGATCAACGGTGGGAGTGCTTTATCCCTCATCTCTTTCCACCCTCTGAACGGCGTATTCAAGACAGGGGCGCAAGAGTTGCACTTACTTGGCACGCTTTCGAATTCTGGTCCAGCTGATGCCGTCGCGGTGTTCTTGTGTGCCGTGTCGGAAGATTCGCCTGTGCATATTTGAGGTTAATTTGAGCGCCAAGACGGTGTCCGCCATGAAACCCCCATCAGCATCAACAACAGCAACAACCGCCATCAATACCATCAAATGCGAATGCGAGTAAATTGCGCTGATCCGCGCCCCTACTTTGCACTGGTCCATTTGCCAGCATGACCGCCCCCAATTCGCAGCACGCAGATCAAATACAAAAATAAATCCAGGGAAAATAGACTGATGATGCTCACCTTCCGGAAGTAAGGGGCTTGCATGGCCTTGATCCAATCGGGTGGTGGTGCAACCAGTGGCTAAGCCCGTCCCAGGGTGTCCCAGCATTCCCGAAACCATGGATGGCATCGTTGTTGTTGTTGTTGACGTTGTTGGATGCTGCGAATCTGACCCGGATGACGCCGGCACATTGCTCTGCGCTGATTGCACCGACTGTTCCTGCTCATCTCCCGCGTCGCTCGTTTCTCTCATTCGGGCGCTTCTTTCCTTTTTGTTTGTGGTGAAAGACAATCTGCAAATGGTCCGTATTATGTAATGCAGACCCCACATTTACCCACTTTGCCTTTTGACGCACGAATGTCACTGTCGTTGTACTGGCGGTCCCTTGCGCCCAGAGCGGCGGCGCCGAATTGGTAAATATTTACCCGCGTCATTTTATTAACGTAAAACGCTAAATTTGATTCGGAGCGGCAACCAGAAACCATCCCTCGGGAAAATGCCCAACCTGCGCGCCGGACAATAAATAAATTGGCGTCCAATGAAAGAGCATCACTTCTGTCTTGTACCGCCAGCCATCAAAAATCAGAAGCAAGTTCTGGACAGTTCTTTCATTTGCTTTCAAACGTCCAAAATATGTGGAACATCATTGACCCTCATCCAGTTGATGCAGTAGAAAAAAGTTCACAATGAAAAACCTTAACAAACGAAAATGATGCAGATGGACGCGGTATTCATGCGGTTAAGTTCCACCACGACGTGAGAATACACACCGTGAATTCAGGCCTTAAGTTTATCCCGCATGATGCTGACTGGGACAGATGCGAATGCAAGAATTCATTTGCTGACAAAACTGATGGTCGAAGGATCCGACTATCGGGCACCAGTGGCATCGATGCGCGTTAGTACGTAATGTTGCCTTCCTGCAAATTGAGTTGAAGGAATCAGATTTACAAGGTCGGCCATGATGGAAAACTCGCCTAAGTCAGAAATGACGCTCAGTATGCGCGTCTACTCATGAATACGAAACGCTTCCGAAGTTTCGGATGAAAAACAGGATCATTCCTGTCCCAAGTACGAACAGATTATCATGTCAGCCAATAAAAGAAACTCCCACATAATTAACCTAGCAGGATGCTTCGACCATACTTACTTGCGGATCACCCAGAGTGCGCCACGATGAATAAGCCTCTGCTCGCGTCACAAGAAAGGACTCGCGTAAACCAAGAACAAACAAAGGGATTAACGATTAGCTTCTTCACCCAATGTGAGATAACCGCTCTTTAAACCTTGGGTCGCCTTTGATGGCCTTGTTGTCCAAACTGTCACTAGAGATAATTTTCCGTTCGCCAAAACAAAAGAGCCGTGCGCCATTGCCGGCAACACAAGGGACTCAGTTAACGTGAGTTACGGCGGGAGAATCTGTTTTTTCCGTCAACGACGCTATCGGCATGGTGCTGACGGGTAAGATGCTGCTAAGCGAGATTTACTTGCTGGCAAAACCGGGTTTTAAGAGGGCTGTTGGCAGCCAGTGCGTGTAATGACACTAGTTAGACCTTTAGCATTTGGAAGTGGACGCTGTTGAAGGATTTAAAGTTGGCTCGCCTGAACCAACGATGACTCACAGTATCCGCGCACCGCTTTTTTCGGTATCGAACTCACGGTCACTGAATTTTTCTTGCACGGGAACAGAAAGCGCGCACTTGTGCCTATCACAAATGCTTATAAGACTGTTGGCGGTAAAATAAAGCCAAATACAAACTTTGAAACAAAATATATCAGCAGGCCAAGTGGCTGAGTGTCTCGGCACGCGACAATATCTTGCCCGTTTGAGCACCTGGTTCGATCACACATATCGATCAACCGTCAAAGGTGCTCTTCACACAGTCACGATCTGACACCTGCGCTTTTGGTCAATTGAACCCCCCAATGTAATTTTTTTTATCTGTTACAATCGTTGCAGAGTGTATGCACGGCAATTCGACTCCTGCTGCACACGCAATGGTCAAGTGACCAGTCGGCAAAGTCAGAGTTTCAGCCTCTTCCGCCCGGACTTTAAGACACCTGCAATGCACGAGTTTATACGCAGATTCACGCCTTTGAGCTAGATTTGGCAATTGAAAAGTCAGTGCTTCACAATCCAATCCTGCAAGAAAATGGACGCGCTTTTAAGAGAGGGCAAAAGAGACGCTGCTTATACCTTGCGCACCGTCAAGGGTCAGATAGGCACTCTTCTAATCTTGGTCCCCTTTGATGGTCACATTTGATGCCCCGTTGTCTCTGGAGAAAATTTTCCACTCACCAAAACAAAAAACCGAGCGAGACACTGACACCTTCTGCTGGCAACACAATGATCCAGCAAAATGAGTTACGGCGCAGGAATGTGTCCTTCAATATACCGGCGCACCTTGTTCCGACAGTGGCTGCGGCCTCGTCATCCATCTCAAGTTGCGTTGTCCTGACAAGGCGGATCTCAGGATTTTCCTGGCTACCAAAACCCACGCTTGCACACTCGGCCAAATCGCACGATGGCCTTCCAACCGGGTTGGCCGTTTAAATTGAGGTAAACTGGGGGGTTCCTTCAGAAGCGTCTCTGTGCAAGCGTGGTAGACCCATCCCGGGCAAGCGAACGGAAGAGTATGGGGCGGCAGATTCAATCGAGCAACCGAGACAGAGAGAGACCATCGTCCGGTTGGAACCGACTCGTGGTCGGAGCAGCTTTTTCGCAACGGTAAAGATTTTTTTAATTTTATTTACGTCAAAAAATAAACCGAACTTTCAGCTCGCCTATGTCCCATCCTTGAACTCCACTCTAGCGCGTAAATTGAGTTGCTTGGGTCGAACCGGGTATCGTCGAGTAGCATGACTGCTAGGGCGTTTCGAAATGCTGAAGAAACGTCGAGACGATCAGTCTTTTCGGTTCACGAGGATGAGTTGCGACGGCCCTCCTCGTGGCCACCACAGACAGCAGCGCCAGGAAAGCAGGCCGTCCCAGTTGGGTGAATACGATTTGAAGTTCTTGAGGATGTACGCAATGAGTCTTTTGGCCAGCGCATGTGAGCATTGAATGACGAGGGGAAACGCAGTGGCGACGCTGAGCGAGGACAAGAAGGCGGCTTTGTACGGAAAGGCTAACAGTGACCACATGGAAATCTCTGTGGTGAGTTTGGGCGGATCCAAAGTCATGCGGGTATGTCGGATTGCGAACGAGCAGTCATTGAGACGGAGTCGTCCTATCCGCCGACATGAGAGACCCGTTTCTGCGAGATTCGATTCAATCGGAAGAAATCTCAGGGTGCAGGTTGAGGAGCATTGCAACTTTAAAATAAAAACCGGACGCTTGGTTTAAAAAAATTCCACGCCCCGAATCTTGATTTTTAAACAGTCCCATCCAAAACCACATAAACTGCAAGATTATCAATCCCACTCGTCTTCATCCACTCCCTCCTGCAAATCCTGCACCATCTTGCCATCATCCGCCATCGCTAGCCGCTTCATCTGCTCCATCGCTGCAAGCTTCTTTTTTTCTTCACTCAATTCTACAGCAACCGTGACACTGCTCCGAGTCAGCGATTCACGCGGCGTACCCGCACTCTTGACGTCCGACAAGCGCTCCATTCCCTCCGGACACAAATCAACAACATCCCAATCGACTGTATTCGTCTCACCGCCAGCAGCAATCCATGCCTCAAAATCCACACGTTTCGCCAACCGCAACGCCGGGAAAACATCATCCTGAAACACCTCTTTCCGCAAACGAGGCAGCTTGAAACTCAACCTCTCCAAACCCGTCGCAAACAGTCGAAACCCAGTTGCAATTTCTACATCACGAACGGCGCATGAAGATTTCGGTAGGAAGGAGACGGCGAGTTGTGGGTGCGGTGAAGTGTAGGTTGCGCATTTTGTCAGTTTCACGGGGGTGATCCCGGTGGAATCGGAGGAAGGGATATCAATGTGGAAGATTTGAATGTACGATTCACCCTTTCCGACGAGGTAGATGATGGGAAGGCTTTCGTCTACGTAAGGGGTGATAAGGGATGGAGACATTTCTACACCAATGACTGCGACTTGAGGCAAGTTCTTGGAATTGTAAATTTTGAGCTCTCGCTGATTCGCTCTGCGGTGAAAAGAATCAAACAGTGAGTGGAAAATAAAGTTGGAAGACTGCCTAAGCTTACCTCCCAAATCCACATGCAGCAAAGTACTGTGTTCCAGGGATCCAAGCAACCCTTGCCCCTTTCACTCCTTCAAAACCAACTCCTTCCCCCAACAAGCTCCCCTTTTTTGCGTCCAAAACGCGAACCTTCCCATCTTTTCCAAACGACACCAAAACCCCACCATCTGAACTAAACGTCGCACAAAGCGCCGCCTCCGTCAACGCATACTCCCACACCATTACTTTCCGGCACGCATCCCAACACCGCAATGCAAGCTGTCGAGGATCACTGCTACTCACGCACACGAGACCTTCTACAAACGGGTGGATTGCTAGCACACCACTTTTCCCTGGATTCACTTTAAGTGTATCGCGTGGTTCTGTGAGGTCATGGGACAAGTCCATGTTGAGCGAGGACAGTTGCCAAGTTCGTAGAATGCCGTCATCGCTCAGCGTGTAAAGTACACTCTTTTTGGATTGCGTGCTCCACCCGAAATCCGATATTTCAGATCCAGTGACAATGCATGGCAGTTTTGCAGGAAACCGGCCGGGTTGGGAAATTGGGTAGATGCAAATACGACCACCACCGCCACTGACGGGGAATGCGGCCAGGTTCTCGGGCCCATTCACGTCCAAGAAGCAGCATTCATTTGGCAACGTTGGATTGCCTGTTTTCAAATCAAAGAGATGAGGTGTGGAGGTGCCTTGAATGTATTTGAATGTAGAGTGAGTGGTTTGTGCAGGCTGGGAAACTCGAGGAGCCGTCTTTGGGGAAGATTGATGCGAGGGAGGTTGTTCGAGTTTGGGATCGGACGGTTTTTCGGTCCCAGCAGTTGATGAACGGACAGATTGTGGGGATGCGCGAGTATCGGTGATCGGGGCTGGTGCTTGTAATGGAACCGGCTGATATGACACGGATGGCCTAGGTATGCTGGCTTGAGATGACTGTTGAGACAAAGGACTTGGATGAGCTGGAACGGGAAGTGGTGCAGGCGACGGAGCAGACGTTGTAGAAGTGGTTGAAGGACGCACTGGGGCTTCAGTTGAACTGCCACTTCGTGCACGAGGATCCAACTTCATCTTAATACGGGGCGGTACATCGCATTTAAACCAGGAATCGGCCGACATTACTGCTTCGTCAGAAAATGTATCCGGAAAGAGATCTAAACCAAAACAGTCGTCCATGAAGTTAGTGTGTATTAGAGAAGATGACAAGACAAGAGAATAAACCTTGCTGAAAGTCCATTTTGTTTTTGCGCAAGACATTTGCACTGATTGGAATCAAGGTTTGCATGTCGCTGGCCAAAACCATCAAACGCGCAACTTCGCAATCCATCACGTTGAGAGTGGCTTTGCTAACAAGAACTGCGTTGTTGATAGTTTGCGATAGAATAAAGTTATTGGGTGTTGCGGTAAGCGCAGTTTGCGAGACTTCATAGGTTCTGATTGCAGAGTCCCCTTTTCCCGTGACAAAAAGCAGTCCTGAGTCTGGATCAAACAATGGAATCAGGCGCCCTGTGGAAGTGTCCAGTTTATAATTGACGACAGGCTTGGCCATGCTTCTGGAGTCCCACAGCGCCAATTCCCTGTCACGCATTTTCGAGAATCCCGCCGTCAACAAGGCCATATCATTGATCCAATGAACAGAAGACGGCTTCACACCCATGTGGTGGGGTTCTGACACGGCCACTTCCTTGCCACTGTCACGCACATCAAAAAGTCGAATTCTGTTGTCTTTCGAAGAAGAAGCAACAGTTGCGGCGTGGCCGAGACTGAATGCAAAAGACTGGAACTGGGCATTCAAAGTCGGAGCATCAATGCGCACACGCGTTGCTTGCGCGTCAAAGTCGGCAACGACGACGGCATCCAACGCGCACATACCCACAAGAGAGTGCGCAAACGGATGCAGTTGCAACGAAACGCACTGCGCGACCGGGTTCGGAATCGTGTGATAACTGATCACGTAGATGTTAATAAAGCTCTCAAATTGCAATGAATCATACTGACTGACCCGCCGCTGCCATGCATACTCAGTCCCGCGGCACCGAGCACGGCGATGTCACTGCCGCGCACGGCCACGTGTGTAGCGTTCTCAGTCTGAGCCATGGCTGTTGAATCTGGCAAGACACGCACGCCTCCGGGGCATGCAACGACGACCCCGCAGCCGCCACTCGCCATCACGCCCATCCCATCCTCGCCCGCATTCGCATTCGCGCCCAGGACAGTCCAACTCTCGCGGTGGCTTTCTTTCAGAACCGCGTTGCGGAACGGCGAAAATGTGAACCGATTTTTCATTTGTTTTTTTATATTTATTTATCGCTCCTTCTTTGGTTCAAGCACTGGGCATCCCTTCCTCCGTGAAAACTGTCGAGAGCTGATTGTTTTGCGGATGCATGCGCCAGTTTGCAAAGTCCATTTATAAAACCATCCAAAAAATGGGCAAAAAGCGCACGCACGCCAGCGACGAACCACGCCCTGCAAAGATACGCAAACCCACTGCCGCTGATCTCGAGGCAGAGCAGTCGCTTCCCGAGTTTATCATTGACGAGGCGAAAGGTCTGCGGCGTGTTGTGCCGTACTGGTTCACGCACAGGACTATGGCCAAGGGGAGGTGGTGGGGCCGAAAAGTGCTCGAAGTCTTTCAGAAAGAGTTTCAGGATCAGTCACCTGATTACTATGTGCGTTCAACTCGGGTTTATGCGCTTTCGAACACCTTTTGACTCTTCACCTGCATCAGAAACGGGCAATTGAAGCAGGGAAAATCACTGTCAACCACGAACAAAAGAGCATCGATTATGTTTTAAGAAACGGGGACCTTGTTTCGCACAGCACACATCGTCACGAGCCGCCTGTGTCGAATGCGAAGATTTCAATCGTTTTCCAAGATGACGATTTGCTCGTCATTGATAAACCTCCTGGCATTCCGGTACAAGTTGATGGAAATATTATTTTCAACTTGAAGTTCTGACGTCGAGTTCTCAGGTTCATCCGTCTGGACGCTATAATCACAATACTGTTTTGGGAATCCTCAAAACCCCCGAATACGGATTCAAAAATCTCTTTTGTACGTGGGATCATTTGCGTATTTGGAGCGCGTGTCATTCTTAACTGCTCTTATTTGATTAATCAGCCGTCAACAGAATTGATCGATTAACGTCTGGCATTCTCTTGGTTGCTTTGCGGAAAGACAAAGCTGCTGAGCTGGCAGCTCAATTGGCAGATCGCACTGTGGAGAAAACGTACTTATGTCGCGTCAAGGGTCGATTTCCGTCGTGAGTCACTCGACATGAACCGATACCACAATCAAACTGGCCCCCTTGACGAAAAACACAAATTCCAAAAAAAAAAAAAAACTGCAGAGAGCCAATCCATTGCGCGGAGCCCATTCTTGTTCTCTCAAACAAACTCGGCGTCAACACAGTATCCCCCGATGGTCGACCTTGCGAAACAAACTTTACCCTTCTCAATTACAACCCGGAAACAGACACCTCGGTTGTCGTTTGCGAACCGAAAACGGGCCGAACACATCAAATTCGCGTTCATTTGCAGTTTCTTGGCTATCCAATTGCAAATGATCCCATATATTGTAATACCGACTTGTGGGGACCTGACCTTGGAAAGGGGGGTGTCAAGGATCCTCAGCAGGTGATGGAAAATATCAAAAACACGAAATTCTTGGCTGATTTGGGCGATGGGGTGGTTGATCTGCCCACCGTGGTGCCGGCGATAGAAAAGGACACTGCACAGCAAACTTTAGTTGGATCCGACGGGACTGCTGGAGAAGAAGCTGCTGTTTCCGATCCTTTGAATGCCAATGAAACAAAGCTGGATTCTGGTTCGTCATCAGAATCTGCAGATGCACCTCCCGCGGATGCCTTTCCTTGCGCAGAGTGTGCAATCACAAGACCCGATCCTCTACCGTCCCAGCTAAGAATATATTTGCATTCATGGAAGTACAGCGGACAGGGATGGGCATACGAAACAAAAATGCCTGATTGGGCCGAAGAAACATTTTCAGAAAAACAATGACGCGTGTGTGAAATAAACGTTTCCCGCAGCCCCAAATCCGTGATCCTCGAATACCGTGAAAGAACGTGTAATCGGCCGGGCACTTTGGAACAATTGCATGCAGAGTTTGCTCTTTTGGGGTGACTGGTTTTTGAGAGGGGAAACATAGAAACCAGCACCGAAAATGTGTCTGCGGGGGGGGGGGGGGGGGGGGGGGGTGTATTGGCTAGTCTTGAGGACGCAATGCCATGAATGTCGTTGCAGAATCGGGGCTGGCATGGTTGAAATAGCGGTTGTTGTTGCGGAATTGCCAAAATCAAAAATTGTCGAAAAAATTGCCAAGTCGCTCCTCAATTTACTCGGCGATAGTCGTCAAATGTCCGCACAATCGCGTCAGTCTCTTGTTAGAACGTTTGCATATTGTCTTTATTTCATGATCGCGAGGTATCCCCCCTTCACGTGAAGCAGACTCAGATGAGTTTGTTTCCAAAGAACATGGTTCTTGCCGTCATCGAATGCTGGCTCACGATGCTGATTGTCGAGGTTTTACTGGCTTCTGAACATTCCGACGCCTCAGATCCCTGCTGGGATTCTGGGCGGACTTCGGCGGTTCCTTGTTTTAGGCTTGTTGGAGGACATGGACAGAGCGTGCGCACGTGGAAACATGCATGGCGTGATAGCAGCAGATTTGTTGACAGCGGGATGCATTTTTTTGGATTTGATGGGCAAATCCTTTTTTGGATGAACTCGTTCTTGATGGCCTGGTCATTTTTATACTCAAAGCCACGCGATGCGTAAAAAATTGCAAGCCGCGATTCAATTATTGGCTGGCGGACATGTAAGCCAAAGGAGCAATTCCGGGCCGAAAAAAAGGAGCCCGAAGCATAAAAAATTGTGCAAATGCCAGCCTCGATAAAGTGGCTGACGAGTTTCGAATGCTCTGTCGTTTATTATCGCGCATAAAGAGACCGGTCAAAGAGGTATCTATTCAAACAATCAGTTTGCGAAAGATGAAACAAAAACTTCAGATGGTTTACACATGTTCTGATCATTATTCATGTCTTTACTTGGTATAAGATCAGATAAAAAGCTGTCAGATGACTTTGTTTCCAACGAAAATAGTTCTTGTCGTGATTGGCTGCTGGCTCGTGATGCTTTTCTTGGACAATTTGTTGGATTCAGAGCACTCGGAAGCAGCCGCCGCGGAAGATTTGGATTCTGCACGCATTTCGGCGGTTGTTGCTTGTTTGGAGGTAGCGTGTCGGGAGGACATTGACAGTGTGTGGGCCCGTGGGAACATGGATGGCTTGGTGGTAGTAGATGTGGTAGATGAATTCATTTTATGGTATTTGTTTTCGATGATGCTTGAGCGGACACCCCATTTTATATGGCGAAACTGTGGGTGGAAAAAAGACTTCCGAAAAAATTGAAAATATTAATAAAATCCGTGGAAGATGCTGACACGCACCTCCAACCACAAGGACCATTTTTTCGACAGGAACTCCCTGATAACATGCAAAGATTCTCGTCGACAGCGAAATAAAACGATGAAAACTAGATAAATTCAAGAACCGCGTTCGCTGATGGAAGCTGCTTCCCATCCCTCTTTTTTTGACTACTTTCATCGGAGGTTGAGATGAAAACTACATCATTAAATGATGGTCAAATTCGCGTTGGTGAGGTGATTTCAGTTCAAGTTTATTGTGAAACAGCATGTAATCAGTTGCGACTTGGGTATTCAGATACAGATTGCGTTCAGGGAATACTGCTCTGATCATTGAAGTCGTGTTGACGCGGGGTAACGTGCTCGCGACTTTCGGCAAACGCCGGGTTGACAGCTCGCAATGAATCAAATGAGTCTATTGCCGACAAACAGCGCCGAAGAGGTCATTGTCTGCTGGTATGTGAAGCTCTTGCTGGTATCTGAGGCTGCCGAGCAAGCATAGTCAACACGATTCTGATCCTCGAGACTTTCTGCGTTGGTTTGTTTTGGCGGCGCGAGGGACAGCGAGGTGGCGGACGGGAACATGGTTGTCTTTGCAGAGGTGTTTTTGACAGTAGCTGGCATATTTTGGAATTAGTGGTTGTTTGGGTGGATGTTTGGGTTGAAGGAAAAGCGCGGCGTCAACTTTTAAAAATTGTGGAACACACGTTTTTGCCAAGCCATTCTTTTTTTTCACGACGCATATGGGCTCGGCGGATTCGCGTGTGCATTTTCCCATGATATTCACTCTCAAAATTACCAGTAAAATGGGGTTAGATTGTAGTCAAGTCTGTATGTCCGGAATGGCGCACTTGATTTTAGAGCCGCTGTTTCGTTGCATCTTTTTACGTTATTTTCTGTCCTTATCTGCCATCGCGGAACGAATAAATGAATGCCATGTTTCATTTCAATCATCTGGCTTTAAAGTTGGTGCACCCGGACAGAGGAGAATGCAGTCAGCGTGACAAATGAATCTGACAACAAAAAAAGTAAAACATGGACTGGAGAGACCGTCTCATATCTGTCGGACCAATCAGTTTGCAAAATAAACAGCTTTCAGATGATGCCCAAATGCAAAACAGTTTATTTATAAAAAAAATCCGATAAAAGCTCTCAGATGACTTTGTTTCCAATGAAAATAGTTCTTGCCGTGATTGACTGCTGGCTCGTGATGCTTTTCTTGGAAGTTTTACTGGATTCAGAGTATTCGGACGCAGCCGCTGAGCACTTGGATTCTGCACGCATTTCGGCGGTTGTTGCTTGTTTGGAGGTAGCGTGTCGGGAGGACATTGACAGTGTGTGGGCCCGTGGGAACATGGATGGCTTGGTGGTAGTGGAGTTGGAAGATGATGGCATGTTTTATGGGTAGGTTGTTTTATGATGATGATGGATTGATTGAGGTTGGAGGGCGACGCTTTTTATACGCCGAGAGCGTGGAAAAGCCCACGAAAAAAATTCGAACCAAAAATTCGTGGAAAATGCCAACACGCGCTCAACCACAGAGATAATGTTTGTCAGTCGCGCAATGGCAAAGAGTCCGGGGACCCGACAAGAACGATTTCTCCAGGAAGTCTGTGTCCTTTGAATCCCCAACTAAAGACATTGACCACTTTTTATGGGAGACAAAAACAGTGAACAGATCCTTGAACCACAATGAGAGAAGGCGAAAGAGCATGTTTTCACGGCTCCAAAGCCAGAAAAACTGCCTGGGCTTTAGCAAGAACATGGCGACTGAACTGAAGAAAAAATAAGCCAGTGTGAAAAAGGTGGAAAGAGGGAAGAGTGGGTAACCAAGGAGAATGGTTAGGTGGTTCGGTGTGTTTTGCTTTTGTAGAGGTGGAAAAGCGAGGAGCGGAAGTATGGAGTTGGAGAAGACCTCGGACGAGGTGGTGTCGTTTTTGGCTGGAGATTGGCAGAAAACGAGGAGAGGAAGAATGGGACCGGGGCAAAGTCAGGTGGACCAAGGGCTGCTACAATTGGAGTCGAGTACTGGAAATTGCCATTGTTTATGTGGTCCCGGTAGCTGGAGAAGAGTGGGTTCGTTTTTGGCGGGAAATCGGTGGAAAACGAGGAACCGGGCAGAGTCAGGAGGACCAAGGGCTGCTACAATTGAAGTCGACGGGGTGAAACTTGCCATGGAGGGCGGTCCCTGGAGTTGGAGAAGACCTCGGACGAGGTGGCGTCGTTTTTTGGCGGGAAAACGAGGAGAGGAAGAGCGGGACCAGGCAGAGTGAGGGGACCAAGGGTTGCTACAATTGAAGTCGAGTACTGGAACTTACCATGGGAATGTTGGTCCGGGGAGTGGGAAACCTCAGACGAGGTGAGTTCGTTTTCGCTTTGGGGGCAGCGGTGGAAAAACAAAATCGCTCTTCCTGTTGAACAACAGAAAATCAACCGGCCAATCCGTGACATCTAACTTTTATTTCAAAATGAGACAATTTCAGAAAAACGCGACCTCCGCCGCTACTGTCATCAGGCCAGCAGACAAGCGATCCCGCCTCACTGCCGGTTATATCCACCCGGATTTGCCTCACGAATCAACTTCAAAAACACTTCCTCAAGCGTCGTCTGCGAAACTCCCCAACTCTTGACAAT
This sequence comes from Chytriomyces cf. hyalinus JEL632, assembly GCA_025435555.1. NCBI lineage: Eukaryota > Fungi > Chytridiomycota > Chytridiomycetes > Chytridiales > Chytriomycetaceae > Chytriomyces > Chytriomyces cf. hyalinus JEL632. The sequence continues at coordinate 164,588 of JAIWWG010000002.1, read as the reverse complement.
GCCGTCCTTGTTTTCTTCCAGCCACTCCATGAAGGGAGGGATATACGAGGTGCTTGAAAGTGGGAATTGGTAAATGAGGGCTCCTGCGCTGTCGTCTTCGAGGATTGCGTCGGGCACGGCTTCAGCAACGCGGTTCTTCATTTCGTCCGGGTTTGAAGTGATGATGGAGATTCGATAACCTGCACCGTATTTGTTCTTTAAGGAGATGGAGTCACCTGATGTCGCGCGTTGAAGTGAGGTGTGTTGATGCAGTCAGTTTTTGAATGTTGTTGAATGGTACGTATATTGCTCACCCATAGCGCACAGCTTTCCATGCGCCATGATGGCGATTTTGTCGCCCAACACGTCAGCTTCTTCCATCGAATGTGTCGTCTGTCAAAGAAATATCCGTCAAAAAAACAACCACTAACTACAAAATCACATTCCAAACTCACCAAAATAATTGCACGATCCTTTTTAAACTTTTCGATAAACGCCCACACGTGTCGACGGTTCACGGGATCCATGCCAGTTGTAGGCTCATCCATTAGAAGCAGTTTCGGGTCTCCGATGGTTGCAATGATTAACGACAAGCGGCGCTTCATGCCGCCTGAATACGTGCCCGCGCGCACGTCTTTGACAGTCCACAGCTGCACAACTTTCAACCGCTCTTCAAACACTTTTGCAAGTTTCTTCATGTTCAACCCTTTCAAACCGGCGTACAACTCGATATGCTCGATGGCGGTCAAGTCCTCAAACAGAATATCATGTTGTGGGCAGACACCGAGGATGGCCCTAATCTGGTCCATCTGGGTGGCAATCGAAAGCCCGTACACAAGCGCATCCCCACCACTCGGTCTCAACAATCCAGCCAGCATGGCCATGGTCGTACTCTTTCCCGCCCCATTCTGTCCTAACAACGCCAACAAGGAACCCTGTTCAACAGTGAATGAACTAGCACGCACCGCATGTTTCGATTCAAGCTCGCCGTACGCGCGAAAGATTTTCTTGAGCCGCGCAATTTTTACCGCGCTGTTGTTGTTGCGACTCAGTGCTTTTTCGCGTTCAAGGGATACACCCTCTTCTTCCGTCATTGTTGAGCGCGTGTATCCGCGTTCGGTTGTTTGTAGCCATTTGGAAACGTTGCGGGCGCCTTTTACTTGCTTTGGCATCCAGTAGTTGGGAAGGAGAAAGAACCATGGGAGTTTAAAGTTACCGTAAATGTCTGGGAGTACCGAGTCTGTTTGCAAGGGTTGAGTTGTAGCTCTTGAATCGAATGAGTGTGCGCTCCTTACCAAGGTACCAGGCAAGGAAATAATACAGAAAAATGTTCATCATCAAGTAATACCACGCTTGCACAGGTGCGGGAAGGTTCGCGTTTGTCAAGGTTTGTGTCGCAGACAAAGGCATCCCTTGCAGCATTGCCCACTGGAACCCAGGGCCGGCAATGTACGTGTCCGTGAGGGAATCGAATGTGCCGGTTGTGAGGACGGATATGTCAAGAAGCATGTGGCCAAAGTTGAAGAAAGGAATCAAACTGAGCGCTGGAGAACAAGAAGCAGTGAGAGTTTTAGTGCAACATCTGCTATGCGTGCAGGAAAGGATATATATACCTCCAGCAAGTGACGGCGGCAGTTTCGTCCTGTCCCAGAACAGGTACCCGTAAGACGGCGAAGAAAAGAGAATCACTTGCATCACCAAGCCTGCAAAGAAGGAATGAGTTAAAATAACGCGATAATATCAAACTCTCTCACCAATAACAAAAATAAAGATGCCGAGAATAACGGCAGTTTTCGCAGTTTTAAACAGCGTAGTCAGAAAGAATGCGAACGCAACCATCGCCATTCCAAACAGAAAGAACGTAAGCCAAATAACCAAAAAGTCCGTCTTCCGAAACGTGTCGAACCCTAAACCTATGCCCAGTCCGACAGTCAGGAGCGAGTTGATGAGCACGAGAAACACGTTCGACACCAGGCTGGACAGCCAGTACACTGACGCGTAGAGACCCATCATGTCCATTCCGTGTCTCAGCTTGGCTTCCTTTTCGGCGCAGATTTGGTTCAGGATTGAGATGAAGATGATCATAGCGGAGCAGAAGAAAAACGCAGGGCCAAGGTATGTCACGATTTCGTCACTCTTGTCCTTTGCTGGGATGAGAGGCCAGTCTTTGACATGGTATTCGAGGCTCGCTTGCTGCGTGTTGCCGTTGAGTGAGGTGATGATCGCTTCATCGAGCCCGCGTATGACGCTGACGAGCTCGCGGCCCATTGAGTCTGTCCCGTTGGCAGTCAGCGTTCCGTTGTACCAAACTTGGTAGCGCACATTCAGCGACGGTGTTTGGAGAGTGTCGAAGGTGACGGCCCAGCGCGTCGCATTGGGCCGCAAGAGAGCGTGGTTGTAGATAAAGTCGTAGGATTGGACCGGGAAGATGTTCAAAGCATCGGACGCGGATGGCGTCCAGGACAAGTCTGAGATGACTTGAGAAGAGACGGAGAAATTGGATCCGGTTCTTTTTGAGTTGATTGCTGCAAAGTTGGACATGAATTGGCTTGTTTCGGGTGTGTTTGGATGGAAGAGCATCAACGCGCATCCTTTGCCCGGACCTGGCTGCGATTGGAAATGTTAGATGGAAACACGTTGCGCAGAGCCAAGTTGAAAGAACTCACCTGGCAAGCAGGTACTCCATCCAGCGGGGTACCCACCGGATGTGGGTTGGCCACAGAGAGGGCGTCATTCTGTGCCTTCTGGAGTCCAAACAGGAGCAGCATGAACAAAGCTGGGGCAATGACTGCCTGGGCAAGGGTGGACTCGAGGTAGCGTAGCTGCAAGATGGAGTTGCGCTTGAGCATGGTCTTCATCTGGACGACAAAGACCGAGGCCGTGGATGCCTGGCGCGGGATCTTTGGCGGTCTGGCCGACATGTGTGTGTGTGTGTGTATGTGGGGAGTGAGGGATGGCGCAGTGCGTGTTTTGTACGTGTTTGTTCAAAAGCGGCACATCTGCGGCCGGACCAGCCCGACAAGCCGGAAATTTTTACATTTTTACGGCACTCTCGCGAAACGGCCGCTGCGGCCATCCACGAAAGGCGATAAAGACGCCTTCTTATAAGAAACCAAACCTCCACTTTACTGCACAAGCACCAGCAATGTTCAACCGAAGTGTCCCCGAAAAGAGCCAGGCGTCCACGCCAACAACAACAACAAGCACGTCGGACGCAGTCCCACTCCGCCAAAAGCCGAACCAGTGCAAGGCGCTCTTCAGAAAGACGCTTGTGCAGCAAAAGAGGCAGGCTGTCAACAACATTGCGTGTTTGCTGTGAGTGCCGCGCTTGTTTGCGTGTTCTTATCTGACTGATGCAAACCAATTTAAACAGGGTATGCCCTCTCTTGCTGGTGCTGACCACGGCCCTCCTCGCTTCCGCTCTCGCCTTCTTGACGCAAGGCGGCGTGATCGTCGAGAGCTACCTCTACTGCAGCAACACGCCTATCCTCACAGCAGCCGGCTTGCCCAACTACAACATCACTGAAGCGTCAAAACAGTTTCTCACTGTCGAAGTGGCCCCCACTAAACCGTTTGACCCGCACGCCAGCAAATGGGGCGCGTTCAATGAGGATACCACCCCAAAAGTAACGGTCAAACTGATGCCTGTCAACTTTTTCTCCAACGGTGTTCCTGAGCCGTGCGTGCACTGGTTTGGCGACGCGTATCCGTCCTTCTCGCAAATTTATGAACGCAATGCAAACTTGACTGGACTTGGCAAGATTGACTCGACGGCTGTTCCTCCTCCCGACGGTGGCTGGATCGGCCAACTGCTCAAATACCAGGAAACACCCACTGAGGAAGGCATGATGATTCTTCAGGAACTCACGCGCAAGCAGCTTAGCGAATGGGCCGTTGTTGGTGCCCGGCCAGAGCTTGCAAAGTATCTTGGATCCCGCGCCAAATCGAACCTTGCTGTCAATCAACTGTCTTCGCTCAATTATTCGAGCATTCTTTCTCCATCGTTTGACGCGAGTTCAGGATTGCTTTCATCGATTCCACAGCGACTGTTTGCCAACTTGAATGCGAACAGCCTCATTGGATTCACCCTGTATCCTTACTTCAACATTGACCCCAAAATTCAATCTTCCAACGACATTGACGATACTTTAAGCGTCCATTTAAACCAAGTCATTTCAGAAGTCGGGAAACTCAACAAGACCGTCTACCAAAACTATTTACAAGGCGCCAAATACAACACTGACGAACTTACTTCGTTTTATGCAAGCGTGGGCGCCGTCGTATCTTCCATGCCGTACGGCGGCATCTTTCTCGATCAATTCGAACCAGAAAAGCTCAAATCCAAATGGATCATTAGTTACGGGTCCGACAGCCACATTGCTGGTGCACCAACGTTTGCCGGAACAGGTCTTCGCATGCTCTCACAGGTTTCAAAGCTGAACCAAGCACAACTCAGGGCCATGGCGCGAGGAAATCCGGCGTTGGAGAAGGCCACAATCACACAAGGAGTTCGCGCATTTCCCGAAGTTAAAAGTGGGAAACCGAATTTGAAACTGGCTGCGCAGATTGGAAACTTTTTGTTTCCGTTTGCAGTGTCTTTTTTGTTGCCTGTATTTGTGGTGATGCTCGTGAAGGGTGAGTGCATTTTTGCGGTTTGGTGCGTTTATACCAGCTTTCTGAACACTTTGCGTTACAGAAAAGGAAGACCGGGTCCTAATCATGATGAAAATGAATGGCATGAACACGTGGCTCTACTATCTCGCGCACTACTTGACGTGCTTTGTTCTTTACGCGTGTTCAACGCTTGTGTTTGCATGCGCTGGTTACTTCAGCAAGATTGAAATGTTCACACTCACGTCGCCCGTTGTTTTGTTTGTTCTTTTTCTGCTGTGGGGGAATGCCCAAGTGTGTCTGTCGTTCTTTCTATCCACGCTGTTCAAGCAGTCCCGCATCGCTCTTGGTAACAATTACCCAGAAATTCAATCAGCAATGACTCATTCACTGACAGCAATCCTCAAACAGTCATCACGTACCTTCTTGCGCTCATTAGCGTAGTAGTCAGCACAGTGCTATCGTTGCTCTTCAAAGGCTCCCGCCAACTTGCCGTCATCAACCTCTGGCCGCCCTTTGCCTTTTACCGCGGCCTACTCCTCGCCAACGAAAGCAGCTCAAAAACGCCTCTTACGACCAGCCAACTCTTTGGAGACACAGAGTTGCGCACCATTTGTTTGTTTCTCCTCGCCGACTCTATTCTGTTTGCCCTTCTAGCCGCGTACCTCTCTCAAGTGGTTCCGTCCCAATTCGGAGTACAAAAACCGTGGCACTTTCCCGTCACTTGTTTCCTCAAAAGACGTGTCGAAACAAAAAGCAAAGCCCTTGACTTGGACCCCCGTGAAGATGACGACGTGCGAGCCGAACGAGCCCGCGTGGATGCCCAGCAGCACTCTCCCACTGCAAACGTTGTTGTATCTCATTTGAACAAAGTGTACCCATCGCGTAAAGGATTGGGCCCAAAGATTGGTGTTCGCAATGTGACGTTTTCGGAGGAGGCTGGAGTCGTGCTTGGGCTTCTGGGCCCAAACGGTGCCGGTAAAACAACTTTAATCAGCATCTTGTCTGGGCTATTTGAAGGGTCCGGTGGCACTGCGCGGATTGCCGGGTTCGATCTCAAGACGCAAACGGACAAAGTGTACAATCACATTGGCATATGCCCACAGTTTGATATTCACTGGTCAGACTTGAATGTGCAAGAGCACTTGTACTTTTACGCTCGTTTGAAAGGTATCCCGGCGGAGTTGGAGGCGGCAGCTGTGGATGAGTCGTTGAAACGCGTTTCTTTGGAAACATTGGCAATGCGGCTTCCAACGCAGCTTTCTGGCGGTGAGAAGCGGCGTTTATCAATTGCAATTGCGCTTGTAGGGAACCCGGCCGTCGTTTTCTTGGACGAGCCCACGACGGGGTTGGATCCAGAAGTCAGACGCATGATCTGGAACATTATTCAAGACGCCAAAGAAGGAAAGACCGTTATCCTCACAACGCATTCGATGGAGGAAGCTGAAGCACTTTGCACGCGTATCGGGATTATGGCGAAAGGCTCGATGCGGTGTCTTGCGAAGCCGTTGAGGCTTAAAGAGTTGTACGGGTCTGGCTTCAAGCTTTCCTTCATTTCGATGGAAGAGGACACGGTGCGTGCGAGCGAGTTTATTGAGTCTGTGATGCCGCTTGGTTGGCGCAAGATGGACGCGTTTGCCACTTCCACCGCGTATGAGTTTCCATCCTCGGAGCGAGCCAAGATTCCGCCAATGTTCAAAAAGATTGAAGCGGAAAAGGCGGACCATGGTGTTTTGCAGTGGTCCATTTCGCAAACAACTTTGGAGGAAGTGTTTGTCAAAATTATTTCGGGCGACGATGCGAATGCGGATTGAAAAAGTCAGGCTTTCAGAGAGGATTCCCAGGGAAATGAAATTTAACAAAATAAAATAGTCCGTTTTCTGATTCACATTGACCAAATATTTGCCGCATTCTGACTTTGCCGACTGGTCACTTGACCATTGCGTGTGCAGCAGGAGTCGAATTGCCGTGCATACACTCTGCAACGATTGTAACAGATAAAAAAAATTACATTGGGGGGTTCAATTGACCAAAAGCGCAGGTGTCAGATCGTGACTGTGTGAAGAGCACCTTTGACGGTTGATCGATATGTGTGATCGAACCAGGTGCTCAAACGGGCAAGATATTGTCGCGTGCCGAGACACTCAGCCACTTGGCCTGCTGATCTTCCTTGTTTTTCGCACGTTCTTATTGCGATTCGTCATTGCTGCGCCACAGTTTAAATTGGCAAGGCTGGACTGAGCAACGTGGTTAATAACATCAGACGGGGAAGCAGCTGCAGCAGTTTTCTTTATCTGTGTTTTAGTTTTGGCTGCCACAGCACACCCATTATTCAATAAACGGAGAGTGGTTGCAGGAACGGGAGAATGAAAGCATCTTTTTATTTCAGATGAGAGAAGTGAAGCTAGAATTCGAGGAATGAGAAAAGTCGCCATTTTACAGTTTGTTTGAAAAGTGTTTCTTTTGTCGGCTTTTTAATCCTTCTTGACAACCACCTCCTTCTCAAGCTCAATCATAATCTCGTCTCCAGCAACACTCTGGCCCGCCTTGACGAGAACTTTGCCGACTTTTCCGGCACGCGGTGAGCGAATCACGTTTTGCATCTTCATGGCTTCCACGACTCCCATTTCGGCACCTTCAGCTACAACGTCACCTTCCTTCACGGCAACGCTTACAACGGTACCGGGCATCGGGGACAAGATTACACTAGTCAAGTCGAGCTTGGGCTTCTCCTTCATGTGTTTCGACAGCTCGTGTTGGCGTGGAGATTGAACTGTCACGTCAAACTGTAACACTGTGTGTGAGCAAAGAATTCATGCCAATATGAACATCAACTCAATACACACCTTGGTTCCGAGGTACTGCAGACGGAATCCAACTGGAAGTGGGTCCAAGTACTGAACAACCACATCCTCTCCATCGACACGTCCTGACGCAATTGGCGCGTCCACATCCCAGTCAATCGTGGTCGAAACCGTCTTACCACCCACAGACACTTTCCAGCTTCCATCTTTCTCAGCCAACAGCAAAACATTCTCAGACTCGCCAGTCTTGGGAAGAGTCACATTCAACTCCCATCGGGTTGGGATATCCGCAGAAGTCGCAAGCGATCCGCCTCCTTGGACCCATGTCTTGTTTCGCGCATCGCGTTTGGCATGCACAACCGCGGCAACAGCAAACAACTCGGTTTTCTTTTTGTCGTCGAGAGCGGCGCCTTTGAATCCCTGCGGGTATTCGTGGGGCAGGAAGTTGGTGCTGATTTTTCCGCTCACGAAACGCGGGTGGGAGATGACGTCACGAAGGAGAGGGATGTTGTGCGTGACACCTTTGATGACGTAGCGGTCGAGCGCGCTTTCCATGCGGTGGCGAGCGACTTCTCTTGTTTCGCCGTATGTGCAGAGCCTGGCATTTCGATTCAATACGAGTTAAGATGGTTTTCGCGAGTACAACTTTGTGCACTGGAGACTCACTTGCAAATCATTGGGTCGTAGTAGATTGAAATCTCACTTCCTTCGACAATACCACTGTCGCAACGCACATCATGTCCGCTAATTGTGAGCGCCTTGGGCTCAATGTACTTGGTCAAACGCCCAATCGATGGCAAATACTTTTCCGGGTCCTCCGCATACACACGCGACTCAAACGCCCAACCCTTTGGCTTGGCAGCCTCTTCCTGGTTCAGATTCAGTTTCTGGCCTGCAGCCACACGAATCATGAGCTCCACCAAGTCTAGGCCGGTAATGTATTCGGTGATGGGGTGCTCGACTTGCAAACGCGTGTTCATTTCGAGAAAGTAAAAGTTTCGTTTTGGGTCCACGAGGAATTCGCAGGTTCCTGCGGAAAAGTATCCGACATTTTTGGCGAGGCTGACGGCTTGTTCTCCCATGGCCTTGCGGGTTGCCAAGTCAATGTGCACGGATGGGGCTTCTTCAATAACTTTTTGGTTACGGCGTTGGATGGAGCATTCACGTTCGGGGAGGTAGAACTGACAAAGAACGAGATATCAGTTTTAAAAAACCGTGAAAGGGCGGTAAAATTGACAAAAGTTACCGTGTTTCCGTGCTTGTCTCCAATAAGTTGGATTTCAATGTGTCGTGGATCTTCAATGAATTTTTCGACAAGCATTCGATCATCTCCGAAGGAGGAGAGAGCTTCTTGCTTTGAAAGACGGAACGCCTCGCGACATTCTTTGTCGTTGCTGTAATTGGGATGCGACTTGCGATCAGGATTTGCAAAAACATGCGGGAAGCGGACTCACTAAGCAATACGCATTCCCTTTCCACCGCCTCCAGCAGAGGCCTTGACCATGACAGGGTAGCCAATGTCGTTGGCTGTGGATGGAGGAAGAATTTCATAAACACACGCCAACATTAAAGGTCACTCATGTTCCCATACCAATCTTAACCGCATGCTCTAATCCTTCAACTTCTCCTTGGAATCCAGGAATCGTGTGCACGCCAGCCGCTTTTGCAATTTTCTTGCTCTCAATCTTGTCTCCCATCTTGAACATTGAGTCCGAGCTGGGTCCAATAAAAACGACACCTTCGTCGTCGAGTCTCTTTACAAAGTGCGAGTTTTCGGAGAGGAATCCGTAACCAGGGTGAACGGCCTGCGCGCCCGATTTCTTGATGGCGTTGATGATGTTGTCGACGACAAGGTAAGATTGGCTGGTCGGTGCAGGTCCCTGAAATCATGAAAATGAAAGAGTTTGAGAGGTGTTGGGTGCTGTACGGATCGATCCAAAGCATACGAACAATATTGATGGCCTCGTCGGCCAGACGGACGTGAAGAGAATTCGCGTCAGCGTCAGAATAAACTGCAACGGTTTTGATGCCCATCTTCTTGGCTGAGAGTTCATAGGAGCGTGTTATTTAATTGCTGGGGCTGCATGCTCATGGAGTACGGCATACCCGTTTTGATGACGCGCACTGCGATTTCACCACGATTGGCAATCAGGATCTTGTCAAAGGTCTGAGCGGGATATGTGTGTTATGGCGAAGGCGGAGATGTTCAGTTGCCAGAGAAAGGGTCAGGGAATCAGACAAGAAACACGGACCTTTCCGTAGCTTGGGGTCGTTGCCATCAGACGCAGACGCAGGTGCTTGGCCGGCGCCGTTGCCGTCGAGGGCCTGAGCAGGGTAAACAGCGAGTTCATGTTCTTTTTGTTCCGGTTTGCTCCGACCAACTCAATCAGCCACGTTTAAAATAGAAGTAACAGTCAGTCATAAACACAACGTCTGGACAACATGCGAGTGCATCCACGCATGCGGCTTACATGCATTGCTGACGCTTATTCGACAGGCTCCGCGTTTCTCTTTTTGCTTCCCGCTCGGCTCCCCGTGTCTGGGGCAGACAACTTGCAACCGTGGCCTCGGTCAATGCAGCGTCGAAAGAAGGGGTGAGTGCTGTCCAGCCAATGTCGTCTGTTTATTGGGTTGCTCTGCTGTGCAACGAATGTTCTTTGCTTCAAGCGCCACGCGTGCTTTGCCTTGCCTGCTCTCACTGATCGCACTTCTTCTATTCCAAACACAGTCCCTCATTTCAAAGATTGAAGCCAAAAGATCCGAGGCTCTTCTCGGAGGCGGTCAAAAGAGAATCGACACTCAGCACTCCAAGGTTGCCCAATACATTCCCAAAACCTGTAACCCCTGCTTAACCGCATCAACAACCATTGCAGGGTAAACTCACGGCCCGTGAGAGAATCGAACTCCTCCTCGATAACTCGTCTTTCAGAGAATACGATGCCTTTGTCGAACACCAATGCACCGACTTTGGTATGGAGAAGCAGAAAATTACCGGCGACGGTGTTGTTACGGGTCACGGAACCATCAACGGCCGTCTCGTCTACCTGTTTTCTCAGGATTTCACTGCGTTCGGAGGCTCGCTTTCCAAAATGCATGCGCAAAAGATTTGCAAGGTCATGGACCAGGCATTGATGGTCGGTGCACCCGTGATTGGATTGAACGACTCTGGCGGTGCTCGTATTCAGGAAGGTGTGGACTCATTGGGTGGATATGCCGATATTTTCCTCAAGAATGTGTTGAGCTCTGGTGTCATTCCGCAAATCTCGCTGGTGATGGGTCCTTGTGCCGGTGAGTGCAATTGTCTTGCTGAACGCGCATTTGTTGTCAATTGACCGAATATTGCCCTTTCGTTCAGGTGGTGCTGTGTACTCTCCTGCCTTGACCGACTTTACATTCATGGTCAAAGATTCATCATACCTGTTCGTTACTGGTCCTGAAGTCGTCAAGCAAGTCACCAATGAAGTCGTGACTCAAGAAGAGCTTGGAGGTGCCAAAGCGCACACTACAAAGTCAGGTGTCGCACATCTTGCATTCGACAATGACATTGAAGCATTGGCGCGTCTTCGCGACTTTTTCGATTTCTTGCCGTTGAGTAACCGTGCCGAAGTGCCTGTCAGGCCTACACACGATCCATCTACGCGTGCGGACCCTGTTTTGAACACAATTGTTCCTGCTGACTCTACAAAGGCCTACGATATCAAGGACGTCGTTACTCGCGTAAGAAGTTGCGTTTTTCAACCTTTGAAAAAAAGTCTCAAATTCTTCAAAAACAGATTGTCGACGATGCCGAATTCTTTGAAATCATGCCCGACTATGCCAAAAACATTGTCATTGGTTTCGCCCGCCTCGGCGGCCAAACCGTTTCCATTATTGCAAACCAGCCACTCGTTTCATCGGGTGTCCTCGACATCAACTCGTCCGTGAAAGCGGCTCGCTGGGTCCGCTTCTGCGATGCCTTCAACATCCCCCTCGTCACGTTTGTCGATGTGCCAGGATTCCTTCCCGGAACCACGCAAGAGCACGGCGGAATCATTCGAAACGGTGCGAAACTGCTGTACGCCTATGCTGAGGCTACTGTGCCCAAGCTGACTGTGATAACGCGAAAGGCGTATGGAGGCGCGTACGACGTCATGTCATCGAAGCACTTGCGCGGAGATGCAAACTACGCATGGCCAACGGGTGAGATTGCGGTGATGGGAGCCAAGGGAGCCGTTGAGATTATTTTCAGACACGTCAAGGACAAGAGCGCGGCGGAGGCGGAGTATGTTGAAAAGTTTGCAAACCCGTTGCCAGCAGCGCAGCGCGGATTTGTGGATGACATCATTTTGCCGAGTGAGACGCGCAAGATTCTGATCAAGGACTTGCAGATTTTGAAGAGCAAAAAGAAGGAGAACCCATGGAAGAAGCATGGAAACATTCCTTTGTAAAGATTGTCGTTTTTAACATGAATTAAATATGAATGGAGCGTGTCTCAGTTCTTGTGTTGGTTATTCAGTTTGAAAAACACAGGTTTCATTTTCCCTTCGCGTTAGAGCGTCAGACATATGTACACGGTTAAGCCTTGCTAGCTGTGGGCGCGTCGCGCAAGTCCTCTGCTGCATCTTTTTTTGCCGTTTCCCAATATTTACGTTTATTTTATAACAACGATCCAATAAAATATGTGGCTTAGATAAACTCGGTGGGCTCAGATAAACTCAACCAAAAGAAGGCACCCAAAACGGCGAATCTGAAAACATTAAAGAGGAGACTACAACCATTCTTAGAATCGATGCATGAGAAACCCGACTGTATTGGCAGTGCTCGCTCTTCGGGACAGCGGCAGCCCCAGTGCTCGCAAGGAGTTGAGGGTGCCGCAAGCTGTGACGGCGGGTGAGAAGAGAAACCGAAGTACGCGGCGTCATTTACATGGGACTGGTGCCGGAGGGAACTGGGCGTTATGAGCCAGTGACGCAGAATTAGTCGAACTCCAAATTTGCTCTGGGGTAAATCTTTACCGACTGAGCGAAACCACTGTGGACCATCACCCACAACTTGGCCTGGACTCACCGAGGCGAGAGGACAAGCAAACCCGCTTTTTGGTGAGTATGTACGCTGGCACTCTCGCGAAATGCCGGGCTGTGCTGACTGATTGTCATTCGATAAAAAACAAAAAGCGAAAGAGGAGAGGTCATGAACGAAACGCGAGACATGAATGAGAGGTACAGTGGGTATTCAGCAAACTCCGTGCGCACGGGAGCACCCATGCACGAAGACTGCCCCACTCGATTCGAGGCTGCAGAAGAACTGCCTGCGCACACAGCCACGGACGCTTGTGGTTTCGTGCGCATGGATGGGCGCCATGCTGATGGTAAATTGACCCCCCCTCCCCTCGTCACCAGTCATAATCAGCTCCGTGTATCTGTCCTTTGCGGCCCTTTTGAACTGTGCGACACGTCGCCATATCAGTTGGATTCTTGGTATCCGAGAGGTCGGCGCATGCGCTTTGCTATTTTCGAGGATAGCGCCCAGAGACGGAACTCATCGGCGTGGATGTTGCCGAGCTCACCTTTTGCAATTAAATTGAAGCAAATAACCGCAGTGCTTGTCAATGGAAACAGGAGCATCTTCCGAACGGATCATATCCCACGCGGCCCATGGCATTCCTGAGACAATTAATGCTGGCAGCCACACGCGTGAGTGATTGTTCCCCCCCATGTCCCCGCACGAAAAGATTTGGGTCCTTGGAAAATTGAGCGGATTACGTAACCCAACCATGCAACAGAGGTCGAGCGGCATTATGATCGATGGGCTTTCTGAACGATCTTTTCAAGGAATGACTCGTGCTGACGGGGTTCGAGGTTCCCAGCAGACGTACTCATTCGTTTTTGCTTCCCCAACTCAGATTCGTCAATGGCAGACACGCAAGGCGCCATGTCGAGCGTCACGGCACATTCGCCAAAAGCGGGCTCCTTGAAAGGTACTGGAGAATCCAGCCTCGCCGAATGGCAAGAATTGGCTTCGCGCTCCCAGCAAATTGAAGAAATAGTTCGGATTTCTCGTGCCACCACATCAAACACGGCCAGAACCGAGCATGAAGGATCTGGAATCAGCAGCAGTATAAGTGAGTGCAATTTCCTCCCAGCTGTTGCCCTGCAGGACTTACTTTCCCTGCGAAAAATTTGGAATCTCACACGTCATGCGAGCACGGCAATTTGAGAATGACTTCTTTGACTCAATCGAAAGATCACGTCAAGGGATGACTCGCTACTGGTCGTGGATGCATCAGGAAAGCGCTCATCATCATCATTCCCCAAAACAGATTGCTCAGAGGCGCATGATCAAACTGAGGATTCGACGGGCATCGCTCGTGCGATTCAAACTGAAGTGATCGGAGAACATGATCTTTGGAAGGATGAAGGAAGGACGAGAATCAGCCGGCGGGTGGATGAGGGAGGACGAGAGTTTGTTGTCCAAACAGCAGAATCTTTGGGCGAAACTTTGGCAAAAGCATCCGTGAGCGAATCTGCTGGAAGGGATAATGACAGGCACTTGCGTGAGTAGAAATTCGTCATCGCCGCTCTTCACACTTAGATTTCGCGAATGGAAAAATTGGAGGTGCGGGTGGTTACTTGACCAGAGGTGCCACCAGGGGGTTTGAAGATTGGAGTTGTGAGCATGTGCATGATGCCTTTCAAAGAAATACCCTGAGTCGGCGGGGGCTTCGGATTTGCAGAAAGAACGCTGACTCATTTTCGGTTGCCAAAACAGATTCATCATCGGCGAGTGCCGAAAGTATGATTGCGATAAATTTGCCGCGGAAGACATACATGCATTCTAAGACTGCAGAGAACGTTGGGAGCGTAACTGGATTCCTGTTTCACAATGACAGTGAGGCTTCTCCAGGTAAACGACTTTTTCGGATGACCCTGATTTGGACGGGACGAACCGCAGGGATATTGGTTTCGAACGATGAACTGAAGGGCAATGTGATGATTTGGGAGCTGGATTGTTGGCTTGGTTTGATGAGCTCACCCTTGAACTCGTTCGTCAGACGTTGTTCAAAGTGCGAACACAACGAATTCGTCGCTTGGCGCACGCAATCACCACTCAAACTGTCTCGAAAAAGACATTACCGCCATCGCTGATCCTGCAATATTCTCGCCTGCCCATCCTGGGATTCTCAAAGGTAAAATTTAGATGGATCTTAACAGGCGAAATCGCGCTGACACATATTTCTTACCTTAAATTCTCCAACAGAGACTGCAAGCGATATAGTGTTATATGTAGACGCTTCTCATGGATTGGGATGCCCGGAAGGTTGGTCTTACGATTGCCTCACAACAACAGATCTTTCGAATCTGAACAAATTCCTCGGTCTGCAAGAAACATTGATGTCATTATCATCTGCAAAGACTTTTGGTGACCATGAAATCCCCAGAAAATCTTTATCACCATTAGAATGAAGCTCAATCTTACCGAATGTCCTTTTTCCCTCTGCCAGTGCCTCCTGAGAACTCCAAGAATGATACGGAATGTGACGATGTCAAGTTTGAAGGTGAACAACCCTTTTCTCAAACCCAACTGAGCAGGAAAAGTAATCTTTCATTTGCAGGCCGTGTCACTCGTCTTTCGCGGAAACATCAGTTGGAAGCAAGTGAACCGTCCACGAAAAGACACCGAACTTCGAGTGCCACATACTATGGTCGCATTGAAGATTCTTTGGACGCCGGTATTGTGATTGAAGCATGCATCAAGGGGATTTTGAGGGCGGTGAGCGGTGCAATGGAGGTTTCTTCAATTGAGATTCGATCCGGTACAGTTTTGGTGATTCATGAGCGCGATGGCAATATTCAGCGATGGCGCGTGAGTGCATCTTCGGTTTGTTGATTGTCCAGCTTTGTGATGAGAATATGATTGACAGGATGGGTATCATTGGTCGCCTTCTCGTATCAGTGGAGGTTTTTTGATATATCGGTACCTAAAGCATAGTTACAAACACATTTGGTCTTGCTCATCATTCATCACACTTTACTTATAGGCAAGTCGAGAGGAAAGAAAGTGTTACAACAAACGAAGCTGAGGAAACCCAGACCATTCCATCTTCTGCAGACGGTTCGAAACTGGCGAAAGGAAAGTCATTCACTGTCTTGCCCGATGGACTCACAAAAAAGACCATCGGAATGATTGGATCGGACCGCCGAAGCTATCGCGTCATTTCGTATTACGAGACTGAAGATGCGAGGGTCCGAACTAGCGTCATTAACACACGAGAACTCGACAGTCCTCGGATTTCTGCACACAAGGCTCAGCCGAGGCCTTCAAAAGATGAATTGTTTGCGTCTCTTGGCTTGTATCCAAAAGATGCTGATGCGTCCACCTCGAATGGTTGGAGAAACAAGAGAAAGAGGAGAGCAGTAGTGATACCGCAGATTGACCGACGTTATCCTGAATACGAGCCGCAAATGTCTGACTACCCAATCATATTTCCGTATCGGGAAGATCATGTCGCAACGGATGAGTCGCAAGAAAGGCCTTCAACAACTGAAAAATTGGTGCATCGAAAAGGGGTTTCGAATGGACAACCATCTTCATCGCATCAGAAACGTACACCACCAGCTTTAGCTCCACATTACTCGAGAGCCATTGCGGTGGAGCAATATTTGTATACACCTGCCTTTCCTCCTGTCGCTTACACACCCTCCGCAAGCAGCAACACGTATCACCACCAAGGGAACAGTCTGCATCATTCCTTATCCGCTCAATATGATGCATATCAAGGCATGACGGGTGGCTTCATGTCCCAACAGCAGCAGTACTGGCAACAATATACTCTGGGACCAGGTTATTGCCAACCACCATCAGGTTATGGACCACGCCCTCCTCCATCGAACGGACACCATCCACTTTGACCTCAACCTTTGTCACACAGTCAAGAAAACTGATACTTATTATTTGATGGCGCGTATGCCACTTGCCAATAAAGTATGCGTGTTGAAAGTTCTTATCCAAGTCAACAACTCCAGCAGCGAGTGATACAAACGCAGATGACGCAACGAAAGTATTTTACTCATGACATGAAAAACAAAGGGAAAAATCAAACAAGGTTGCATTCTGAAAATAAAAACAAGAGCCGTAATCTACCCTCTCCCTCCCAAATACAACAGACAACCATCGTGCAGCATGAGTGAAGAGCACCCCCACACCCCCACATCCAGCACAACACTTGCAGATACAAACACCAATAAACGTGCTCTCACTCCAACAAAACGAGTGTCTCACATATAGCTCATTTCCCCATTCTTCCCTCGTTTTCTCAAAACCAAGGCGC
Source organism: Chytriomyces cf. hyalinus JEL632 (assembly GCA_025435555.1). NCBI lineage: Eukaryota > Fungi > Chytridiomycota > Chytridiomycetes > Chytridiales > Chytriomycetaceae > Chytriomyces > Chytriomyces cf. hyalinus JEL632. Next base: position 147,887 of record JAIWWG010000002.1, on the reverse strand, counting down.
GTTTTTTTTTACTCATCATCATCGTCCGATGATAAATCGCTCCCATCGTCGTCATCGTCCCCTTCATCGTCATCATCGCTCAAGTCGTCACCACCGCTGGCATAGTCCGAACTCGATTTCGCCAAGGAATCGTCTCGCCGAGATGACCGCTGCGCAGTTTCAGAAACACTTTCAACGTCTACATCGCGAATCCAAGGGTTTGAAAGCATTTCGGCTGCAGTTGCTCTGTGACGATGTTATAAAACATCAGTCACATTGAAAGATGATCAGGGAAACACTGATTCTCATGATTCATACCTCTTTTCCGGGTAAATTTCAATCATGGGCAGAATAAATCCGGCAATGTCATCTGCTTCGGCTTTCGTGTAATGATACTTTTCTTGCAAAACGTCCGAGACACCCCAGAATCGCAGCTTGTGAATATGTCGCAGTTCGCCGCGACGATTGAAAATGTCTCCACTGTACTTTCCACTGAGAGCTACTGATTTCGGGAAGCCGCCCAATAACTCTGTGATTTGAGCAATGTGGTCTGATGACACAAAAAAGCGATGGCATATGAGTACTTGAGTTTGTTTTGCACCTCCGTAAAATACGCACCATCGTCTTTGGTATACCGTGTTCCAGCCTGGGGATCAAAGAGATAGTCCCCAGTTATCAACTCAAACGTCATGCATCCGATACTCCATAAATCCGCACTCGTGTCATAATTTGCACCCAAAATAGCTTCTGGTGACCGATATTGCCGTGTTTGAATATCGTTCGTGAAATGGTGATGTGTCCAGCATGCATTTCCTAAATCAGCGATTTTAACCTGCAAGCGGAGTGTGATGATTCAGTCGCGTTAAAGCAATGAAAGACAACGCACCCGAATATGCTCATCCTCCTTCTTTTTTTGATTCCGCTTTTCCTCTCTGCGTCTCCGTTTTCTTTCCACCTCACTCAATGTATCATCACCTCCCACAGTGCTATCAACTGAAGAATGTTTTCCTTTCATAACCGGTCCACGTTCCGAAGTTTCTAACCCTTTCAAATCATGCGCAGGACGTGGTTCGACGGCAGCCGAAGCCATGCTAATGATACTGCTGCTACTACTGAGGGTTCCAGTTTGACTAGAGAGGGTATCTGCGCGTTTGGGACGGAATGTGGTTGCGGGGAGAAGTGAGTCGCCAGCAGTTGTGGTTGGGTTTGCGGTGGAAGCGAGATCTATGTCACTCAAACTGATGGAGTCCCTAAGAGGGAAATGAATTCAATATGTTTCGAAAAGGAAATTGGAGTGAGAAAAACATGGTTGCGGACAAAAAGAGAAAAATAGACGATAAACGATTAACATACACATCCACGTTTGTCGCGCCATTTCCAGTCGACTTTTCCGCCTTCTTTTTCGCCTTTTGCTTTGTCTTTTTTCGCTGCGCGCGAGTGAGACCATCTTCCATTTCTGCATTCGGTGTGGCAGTGGACGAAGATTCAGCGGTATTTGATTTCGCCGGTTTTTGAGGTTTCGCTTTGGAGTTCGTGTTGATGCCTAATTTGCGCATAGTTTTCTCGACATCAACGCAAATGAGGACGTTCTGGGACAGTGGAAAGTCAGTGTCAGCGTTTGGCGTTTTTTGAAAGTACCGCGAAAAAGAAAGAAGAATGATATTAATAATAAAAAACCAATCAGAAAATGAACACGAAGTTGTTCCGAAAAGAGATTCGGGGCAAAGACTTGAGCGCTACCTCTGGTTTCAGATCCGTGTGAATAATTTTGCACTCTGAATGGAGGTAGTCCAGGCCCATAAGGACTTGCTTCATGATACGTTTGACGATTGGAACGGGGATGCCTTTGTGTTGGTATTGCCGAATGAGCGTGAGCAGATTCGGGCCCAATACTTCGAATGCCATAGTGACGTCTGAAAAGTGCGTGTAAGCACACGGAGAACATGCCCACACCAGCACTTAAAACAAAGCACGTACGTGACCCATTCGGTCCTTTGATCTTGAACCAGTCCGTCAACTCAACAACGTACTTCTGGCCCTCGTGTCCCGGCTTGGCAGCAACGACCTTCTCCAGCAGTTTGATCTCGTCGAGAGCAGTTTCAGTGTAATGCTGAGCGCTCTTGACGATCTTGAGAGCGACAACGCTGTTGGAGTGGGGAGCGGCAGAGGGAGCAGTGTCGTCCGACTGTGACTTGGCAGCATCCCGCTTGTCCACAGCCAACCAAACTGTACTGAAATGACCCCATCCAAGTTTGCGGACGACACTGTAACGCCCGCTGCTGTATACATCCCCTACAGCCACGGGGTGGTACCCACCTAAGGGAGAGAGAATCAACGTGGTCAGTTGTTGGATGTGGATTTGATGTTGACTATTGCTCTTTACCCTTCACATAGTCCGCCGAGTCTTCCTCTTCTTCAGCCTCGCTGGGCACATCGCTGTCGATGGGCTCGCTTGCGGTGATCTCCGGCTGTTTGCCCATTTGCCGTTGTGAATTTATTGGATTTTATCAGATTTACGAAAGCAAGTAAATATAGTTTAAGGAGCACTTATTTTTCCGCGACGTGTCCCATTCGAGACCACGCTAATCTTCACTGCTGAAACACTCGGAACGTGCAGTCCGATCCTCTAGTCACCAAAAACTCTCCACTGCGATCAAAGGCATCGCCCTGCACCGCGTCGTCATTTGTGCTCACATCGCGAAGTCTTTCGCGGTCTCGAACATTGTACCTAAAGAAAAGGTGAGATTCGCGCAAGCAGTTAGCGCTACGAAACAATAATCAAAATCAAGTTGAACAGCTCACATTTTGGTAGTCCCATCATTACTCGCAACCGCCAAAAAACACTCCCCCGCAGGATCAAAACGCAAGCCCGATTCGCACTATGCCTGCCCCCCACATCCCAAACTCTCCAACACTCGCTCACATTTCTGATATCCCAAAAAAACTTGACGATCCCCGTCACTATCACAGCTCGCAACCATATCCTCCCCGCGTGTATCATGAACTGAACATGGTTGATTTGCATTCATGTGGCGCCGTATAATGTCTGTGCACACAAAGTTCCCGTACGCGCGTCCCATAGGCTGAGAGTTTTTGTCTTCCGCTGCAGGTGTAGAGTGTGTGTTTGTGAAGGGGATGAAGCCAAATGTGGTTCACGCTGTCGGCGTGGCCGCGGAATGTTTGCTTGCATTTGCTGCTGTTTTGTTGTTCTTTGAGTTAAATTGCGTGCGAGTGGGATGTGTCAAAGAAGGGAAATGCGGACATTACGTGTTGACATCCCATAGCTTGGCAGTGTGATCCATATTACAGGTTGCTACAAAGTCTCCCTGGTCATGGAACGCGCAGCTCCACACTGCTTGAGTATGATCCGCAAGAGTAAGCGTTGCGAGGCCCTTTCCGAAATCCCAGATTTTGCAAGTACCGTCCCCACTTGCCGTCGCGCGGTGTGCGCCTCTGCGAACAAACATTAAGTTCAAACAACGCAGCCTTTGAACTCTAAATTCATGGTGTATAGTTTGGATGGAAATCGCAATCTGCGATCCAGTCTTTATGCCCCTCGCCGCTCATGAGAAGCTCACCGCTGGGAAACGTCCACATTTTCCATACTTTATCGTCGCTCACGGTTGCAGGGATCATTTTCTTTGGATGGAACTTGATTCTGTCTCTGTCAAAACAGGGTTGGCAAGGTAACAAGGATAATCCTAACGAGCCCCCACTCACGCGCTAACTGCCGTTGAATGCGCTCAGTTGCTTCATTCGGTCCGCTTTCGCGCTCGAGGGTTCTCTGATTTTCGCAGGAACATTTGTTGGCCCACTTCCATTTGCCTCCATAGCTGAAATAAATATTAACAATCCCTAACAAGAAAAAACGGGCAACACTCGCCACATTGCGCATCACGAATGGAAAACGCGCTCGTCATGAGTCCCGACAGCCCACCGAGGAACAAATCACGAAAACTCGGTACAGTACATTGCGTGTACACGGCGGAAAGCATTGAAGCATATGCAGAGTTTAGCGAGTCGGTTGAATTGCTCCTCTCGTTCTCGTCAAGTGCGCCTCAAAAAAGTAGGCGCCTCGTATTAATAAAAAAACAAGAAATTTGTGAAACTCTTTTTTTGTGGGGTAAAATCCCGAGATTCTTCAAAGGACATAAAAAGCGACGCATCATCCAACGATTTGACAGTTTTCCCATCAAATAAAAAACAAATGGCAGGCCGTGTTTTGCTCCAAGCTCTTTTGCCTCGTTCCACAATGGCAACCGCCACTTTCTTTACCGCTGACGTAGCATCCCAAGCCATCACGCATGGATCCAACGAACAGTCGTTATCATCTCTGTCGAGCGACTCTAGCACCACCATTTCCTCGCTCACATCCCTCAGACCCTTCGATTCCCTTGATTCCATCTCAGACTCTCTCGATAGCTTCTCTTCCGAATGGGACCTCTCCCGCTCAGCGAAAAGCGCGGCATTCGGACTCAGCATCGTCAGTTGGTACGGCTTCTCGACAACATTTGTCCTGTCCAAGGTGCTTCCAACATGCACGAAAAGAGGAATCACGCTTTCCATGGCGCTTCTCCAATCCTCTGCGCAACAAGCACTTTTTGCGCCTCCATTGACGTTTAGCATCTTGTATTCAAGCGCCGCGGTACTTCACGGCGATGAAACTGCGTTCGAGACGGCAAAAGAACAGTTGCCAGGTGTTGGTGCTACTGCGTGGTCGTTCTTGCCGTGGGTGAATGGACTCGTGAATTGGGGGGTTCGGTCGCCTGGGTGGAAGAAGGCGGCGTTGGCTACGGTTTCTACGGGGTGGGCAACGTATTTGGCTTTGGTTGCCACGCCTGGTTGATCTCGCTTGTTTTGTTTGTAATCCCTGTTTTTTTTTTTGAATTTACTCCCTGTGGATAGACAAGTAATGGGTATAATAATGGTAGCTTTTTGAATGTACATTCATTGGTAAATGCATGCAATGGTTGTGTTAGCAGTTGTTTGAATAAAATGCAAGAATAATGTTCCATGTAACTTGCGCCTCATTTATTTCTCTTTCTGAAGCAGCTCTTTCAAGCAGACACCTGAGCCACCTGGTGGTGTTGATTTAAGGAACGCTCCTCGGAAGTCCGAATAATCCAGTGAGACACACACATCACGCAAGTGTTACTCAGAGTGCTCTTGAAAAATAAAAAACAAGCACGTGACAGACGCGGGGAGGGTAAGTATCCGGTATCCGGTATCGGATAAGCGAAAGTGGACCGGTCAAGTCAAGCAGCAGCTAAAGCATCAGCACCTGTTTTTGGTTCTCGTTTCGCTACTGCATTTGAAAAGGGACGCGTTTGTTATTTCGAGTGAGTGCGGGCGGCATGTTCTTTTTTATTATTTGTATATAATATTGGAAAAATATTTATCCGCACCCACCAAGTGGACAGTCCACCCAGATCACTCCCAGCAACAGCAAATAAAAACACATCCGGAATCAGTTAGTTTGTATCCCTACTCAACAAGTTGGAACTTGCTTTGCGACTTTCTTGACGAAACGTAAAGACATCATTATGGTGCTTCAGAAATTCCAGAGCAGGCCACTGATTCTGGTTCCCAACAAATGTGATGATCTTGCCATTATAGCCTCGTAATTCGGCAGTGATTTGGTTATCCAAATCATTCGGCAGGACTTGGGCATCCAAGTCAGACACAATAACTTGATATTCACCGTCATCAGATGATGCCACAATGGTAAACAAGTACATGCCGAAAAGCTCATTCAAATCATCACGCAGCAGTAATCCGTTTCGAACATCAAAGGCTGCATCCGCCGGATTGAAGCAGTGCGGTTCAAATAGATGCCACCATAGAGCCTGGTTTTGAGCGAGGCAACATTCAGCGTCAAAAAAAAGCCAAACAAAAAAAACAAAACTCGAGCGATTGGCTTTTTACCTCATTTTTCCGATGGAATGCCCATGGAATAATATGAGCAGCTTCACAGCTTGTTGGTTTGCTTTCAGTCAATACGCATCTTTGATCCCTTGCTACTATTTTATCTCTGAAAGCTGCGTGCTTTTGTTCATCTCTCTCCGAAACACTGCTCGTCTCGGAGTCACTCCTCGAATTATCCCGCTCCTCCAGCAGTTTCTTCATGTTTTGAATGACGCCAGTTATAATTTGGTCTTTGTCAACTAACAAAACACAAAAAAAAAGTGAGTGTTAAAACGGGGATATTTGTATGAGTTGTAATTACCGAACCTCTGAAAGCGAGCGCAGCCCGCTCAATATCCCCCTGCTTCTTGATAAATTCCGTCCTTTCATTGATCAGAGCCACCTCTATATCCCCCTGTTTCTTGATCAATGCCGCCCTTTCATTGATCAGGGCCGCCTTTTCGCCTCTGAGGCCTTGCAAACCAGAAGTGGCGCTGTCAAGTAGCGACTGCCAGCATAGCAACACGCTCCTAGGCTTTGCCGCCTCAATCGCTTCTCGAATCTGCTGCTCAAGCTCGCCAACTTTCGTCTCCTGCGCTTCGATGCGAACAGCGAGTGCTGCCAGTTGCGTTTCAGTTGCTTCCATTTTGTTTTTTTACCAAAAGAAAAAAATCGTTTCAGCTGGAACAAAAGACAAAATGGAAAATGATTCCAAACACGTGAAGTCGCGATTACATAACCATAAAGATGCAGTGTTCAACGTTACGTTTGTAAAGTGATGGGTGTGCTTGATTGGTAGCCTACCTGCCATCCGAAATGAAAGTGATTCTTCAGACCCACCCACCCCACCCCAACAGCCAACAGCCAACAGCGCAGCCTTGCTGAATTCCCTGAAACAAACATCACTGCAATGCTATATGGCATTCACCCGTTCATATCCGGGGCGCGCGCGTCTCGCAAGTGTTTGTGACTGCCACGTTTTCAATACAAGTAAAGAAAGGGTTTGAATCCACAGTGCATTCAACCTTCTATTTTGGAGTCAAAATCTGTCAATAAAGCCTCAATCTCTTTCAAACGAGCCCTTGTTCGCCTCCGTCAAAGCCACTCCAAACCGAATACTGTCATGCACGCGTCCACCTTCCAACAAACGCCTCAACAATCCCTTGTTGACGCAGCATCATGGCATTTAAAACTAAAGCAGCTCCCTCCCAACAGGTTGGATCCACCCTCCCATCCGTCATCAACTCCCTTACAAGCTCCTCATATGGATGCGGAACCGAACATGCAATACGCAACGCAGCGCTCTTGTTTGCCGCTGGATCCACACAGGCATCGATGTTTTACAATCCCAAGAAGCCCGATCATGCACTGCTCGAACAAGCATTGACCAGTTTGGCAGACTTAGATCCGTGCGAGGATCTGCAAGAAAGTAGTTTCCACAACTTCTTCTATGCGCGTGACGCGTTTGCCTTCGAAAATGGATGGTTTTGATCAACCGGAAGGATGGGTTTGGATGCACGCGTGTGTCTTGAAGCAGTAACGCCACGGGGGCAGCGTTTACAATCGATGCTGCTTCACGCAATGGGGCACCCTCGTTGACTGTGGGGGTCTGACCTGCCATCGGCGAGCAGTTGTTGGACAAGGTCCGCGTGTCCTGGGTCGCTGTCTCAATAAGATGCGTGAGATCAGTGATGGCTCCAAACTCTGAGATGACAAGCGTCTGTTTCAATAAGAATTGGAGCCATGTCGGATCTGATTGTGTGTAGAAAGAGATGCGTGTGCGACAGGTTTCGTCCAAGCCAATGTTTGGATAAACGACTGCCAGTTTGAGAGCCTCGGGGTTGGCGTTCGCACACAACCACTTTGAGTGCATGTTTGCCCAAATCGATGCTGGATCCATCCATCAGCCCGTGACACAAGCCTTGACGCGTGATTTTGGGACTGGGTACACTGCTGTAAATGCGGCTTCCAAAGTAGTAGTAGCTTGAGTCTATGATGAATCGAGCGTAGATTGCGCACTTGTATGTGAACAGGAGCAGGGTCCATGTTCATCGTCCAATTGAGACAAGCGGCTGAGTCAGTAGATATGTTGCCAGATACTCGCGTGCGAACGAATCATCAGATAGGATCAGCTGCGTAAAGTGAGCATCGTGGCCGCCGCAGCAAGATGGATGTCGACAGGAAACGTATTTATTCACGCGAGCGATGCACGCCCTTTTCGTCATAACCGTCGTCGTACGCGTGATCTCATGTTCGTCCATTTCGCTGCAGGCTGCGAAAGTGCGAAGCTTGAATAAAAAACACGGCAAATTCACTCGTTGATTTCCCACCAAAACTTGCCTGTTCAAATCCAGCTTCATCAGCAAATAACACGATTGAGAATATGGAAACCCCAAAAGAAGTCACAGTCACAAACCTTACACTTGACTTCAATATGCTGTCATGCGGTCTTTTCACAGCCCCTAAAACCCAAACATTGCACACGGTTTCACAACCAAATCAATCTCATCGGTCCATGAACCTCCCACACAGATATGGCCGTTCCCAAATTGTTCGTCTGCATGTTCGTTCATCAGCTCCTCCAGCCTCTCTGCGGCAGCTTCTTCTGTGGGAAACACTCCGATCACCTGTAAAAATTGGTTTCATTGTGAATAATGCAGAATGTACAATAACTCGCGTATTCACGTATGCATGAAATTTTTGACTCACATCCAGCGCGTACCAATCGTTCCCATCGCCCTCTTGAAGACCATTGTGCGGAACCCAGAGAAGAACATGTGGATTCTCCATCTTCACTGGCTTCCCTTTCGCGGTTTCAAACCCAAACATATCGCATGACTTTACCACCAAATCAATCTCGTCACTCCACGAGTCTCCCACACAGATATGGCCGTTTCCGAATTGTTCGTCTGCGTGTTCTTCCAGGAGCTCCTTCAACCTCTCGTCGGCAGCTGCTTCCGTGTAGAACACTCCAATCACCTGTAGGATTCGTTTTCACCGCGATCAATTCATCATCAATGAGCACTTACGAATCAAGTGTGAAGCACATGATTTTTTTTGACTCACATCCAGCCTATCCCAATCGTTCCCCTCATGGTCTTGAATGCCATTGTGGGGGATCCAGAGCAGAACATGCGGATCTGCCTTTGGCCTCACTTTCTTTGGTCTCACAACAACAGGAACGGGAGTAGGCGCTGCTGCGATTGCTGCATATGATCGGATCTGTTTCGGTGCTGACTGGGCGGCAGATGGAGGTGCGGGCCGTTTCAGAGTGTGTGTGAGCGCGTTGCTGGGTGCTGGCAAAGGATCTTCCTCGTCATCGGAAATGACAATAACGGTGTTGCCTGAGAGCATTCGATGGAGCTTGCGATGGAGGCGGGTGACTTTTTATATTTTGTTGAGTTCAAGATTCGGACTTATTTATCAGTCTCTGTGAATATTTTACAGACTTTATTTATCGTCAGTTGGACGCGTGCTTGAACGGCAATGCTCGTGACCCGCGCCATGTTCGCGTATCTGGAGAACCTTATTTGTTGAACGCGATCGATCGCATGTTGGCCAATGTCGTTGTTGATTGCAACAGACTTGCGCAGAAGCAGTTTTTGCAGCTCCAAAAACCATCCTCAAAACACCGTGACATGCATGGTTAAACTAGAATGCCGTCAGTTTTTCAAGGAACATAATGGCTGACATGGTTGCGGCAACGCAAATAGAAGGTGAAGCAACTTAAATAAAAACAATGCGTGCACATTCACTCGTTAAAGATGCATTTGCTGTGCGTTTATTTCGTCTAAAAGGATCGGCGGTTTTACTAAAACGTGTTCGTTCATGCCCAGCTTAAAATAAATAATAACAATTAAGTGGCAGAGAACATGCAACACCGCAAGGCAGGTACAAACTTGCTTTTGAATCCAGGGCACTTGAATACTTCTATCAAATTTGGTTTGGATGCAGAATCTTTCCGACCAGAGGCCATATGTGACTACCTCGATGACGTGTCACAACCCTTCAAACCCAAACATCTCACACGGCTTCACCACCCAGTCCATCTTATCGCATGACTCGTAATCTTCGTGTTCGCATGTCAGCTCGTCCCTCTTATCTTCAGCAGCTTTTTCCGTGGAGAACACACCAATCACCTGTGGGTCCATCTTTGACTTTTGTTTTGTCGGCCTCACGAAAGCAGACACGGAAGTACACGCATTTGGAATTGCTGCATACGGTTGCAACTGCTGTTTTGATGCTTCAAACCGAACCGAGTCCCACGGTTGGTACTGCTGAAACCCAAACATGGCCCACGGCTGCCTCTGTTCTGGCGTCTCAAACCCAACCGAGGCCCACGGCTGGATCTGCTGTGGTGCGCCAAACCCAAACAGAGCACACGGCTTCACCACCAAATCATTCGGACCACTCCAGGAGTTTCCCATACAGATATTGCCGAATCTGGATGCTTCGTACTCGTACAACAGCTCCTGATTTCTCGCCTCAGCAGCATCTTTCGTTGAGAACACTCCAGTCACCTGTTAAAAATTGGTTTCGCTGCGAAAAAAGTCAGAATTGCCAAGCAACTTAGTGCCTCAAGTATATGAATTCTGACTCACATCCAGGTCATCCCAATTGCTTCCTTCGTTGTACTGTATACCATTGTGTGGGATCCATAGCAGGACATGTGGCTCCTCATTTGACACGGGAGTAACCCCGTACGGCCAGATCTGCTGCGGTACCTGAAACCCAAACATAACACACGGCTTCACTGCCAAACCAATATGGGCGCACCATGCGTCTTCCACACAGATATCACCGTATCCGAATGTGCGATACTCGTCAATCAGCTCCCGCTTCCTCCCCACGGCCGCTTCTTTCGTGGAAAACACACCAATCACACTGGTCGTGTCGCCCCATGGCCTCACACAGATAATGTCGTATTCGTTTATAATCTCCTCCTTCTTCTTCTCTGCAGCTTCTTTCGTGGAGAACACACCAATCACCTGGAAATAAAACGTAAGTCAACATGGACCGCAGATTTTGACTCACGTCAAGATTATCCCATTCGCTCTTATCGTCGCCGCAACCATGATTATTCTCAACCATGAGTAGAATATGTGGATCCATTGTTGGTTCAGTTACTTCCGTCTTGACAGCAGGAACGGGAGTATATGGCTCCGCAAACGTTGCATAGGGAGGGATCTGCTGTTGTGCTGCCTCAAACTCAAACATGGGATATGGCGGGATCTGCTCCATCGCGTAGGTATATTGGGCCACATGACAGCAGGCACGGGAAAATACGCCGTTGCAATGGGTGCGTATGATCAGAACTGTTACGGTGCTTGCTGGATCATCGATGGTGGAGCGGGTCGTTTCAGGGTGTGAGAGAGCGCATGGGAGGGCGGTGGCAGAGGATCGTCCTCATCGTCGGAAATGAGAATGGCGAGGTGGCCTGAAAGCATTCGCTGTGGGAGACTTTTCTTAGATAAATATTGGCTTGTGAATAATGTAAATAAAATGGATTTGTCAATTGGATGCAGCAACAAGCGCCCGTTTGGTATTATCGTCACACGCGTGCTCTCATGTCCTCCTATTCCCGCTGTCTACTTTGCGCAAACGCGCGTACAACCAATGCGTACACATCCATTCATTAAAGATGCATTGGTTACGCGTTTATTTCGTCTACAAGGATCGCCGATCCCACCCAATCTCAGACTTGAGTGATTCAGAACATGCAACATTACAGCGTTGATCCAGTGCGCTTTCATGTTTCTATTCGAATTTGGTTTCGGCGCAGATTTCTTCCCGACCAGAGGCTACATGCGGGGCTTTCATGATGACGAATCACAGCCCCTCGAACCCAAACATGTCACACGGCTTCATTACCCATTCCATCCTGTCTGAATCGTCTGAATCGGCTTGGTACTCGTCGCTCCATGAACTCTCTTCATCGTCTGGGTATGCCAGCTCCCCCCACTTCTCATCGGCAGCTTGTTCCGTGGAGAACACACCAATTACCTGCAGAATGTTGGGGCCGCGAGAAAGAAGTCAGAAAAAATGGCTCCGCAAAAGGGTGCAAACTCACTTCAAGATCGTTCCAATCCTCCTCTTCATCGTACTGACCACGCTCATCAGTTGGAAAACGCAGCAAAACATGTGGTTTTGCCCTTGCCCTAAGTGACTCCACGACAGCAGGCACAGACGTGGATGGCCCAGTGATTGTAGCGCATGATAGGCTCTGTTGCGGTGCCTCAAATCCAAACATATCGCATGGCTTTATCACCAAACTAACCGGGTCGCCCATTCTCGGTTTCACAGTGATGTCGCCGTATCCCATTGCCTCGTATTCGTCCATAATCTCCTCCTTCTTTTCCCAAGCAGCTTCTCCTGTGGAGAACACACCAATCACCTGAAAATAAAATATTTAGAATGGGACAAGCACGCTCTTGCAGGCCCACAATGTGCTTTTTGACGTACTTTTAGGTTGCGCAATTCGCTGGCAGTGTAATCAGCATCTCGACAAGAATTATTCTCAATCCAGAGGAGAACATGCGGGTCCTCCTCCGTTAACTCCACTTCCTCGGACCCCGTCACAACAGGAACGGGATGATAAGGCGCAGCGATTGCTGCATCTGATCGGATCTGTTTCGGTGCTGACTGGATCGGAGACGGCGGTGCAGATCGTTTCAGTGTGTGAGTGAGCGCGTTGCCAGGTGCTGGCAAAGGATCGTCCTCGTCACCGGAAATGGCAATAACGGTGTTGCCTGAGAGCATTCGACTGTGCTTGCGAAGGTGCGGGCAACTTTTTTTTTCTTTTGCCTTATTGGAATGGGGGCTTGTGAACAAAATGCCGGTTTGTCAATCGCGGTGGACGGTCTCGTGTTCTCTCAATTTCGCGATTTCGAAAGTTCAAAAGGTGCGAAGCTTGAATAAAAACAGCCCGTGTAAAATCACTCGTTGACGATGCATTGGCCACGCGTTTATTTCGATCGTTCAACAGCTTAATCTTTGAATCAATGGTCCAAAGCAATTCGCGAATGCGTGTTTCGAGTGTCTTCAAATGCGCTTGCAGTTTTTCGCATTTTGACTCCAAGTTGATATTTTGGCGTTGCAGCAACGAAATGAGATTCTTTTGTTCCGATTCTTGGTCGGATTTGACCATGTCGATTTCGCGTGTGTGGTCTTTGCGGAGGTTTTCAGTGTCCTAAAAAAAATAATAAATAAATAAATAAACAGAAGTAACGATATACAACAAAAGATAGCTATAGCAGCTCATGCTTCTGCATTTGATTCTGCAAATCAGAGCCTTCAATCAGATTCATAATCTTGGCATCTTTCGACACCATCATGTCGGCATAAAACTTGTCCTTGGCTTGAATGACGTACATGATTTCATGCTCGAACTTGACAGCCTGGAGAGACAGTTCATCTTCGAGTTTTGATATCTCCGAGCAAAACAAATACTCTGTCGCGATGGGGTGCTCTTCAAACTGGGCAAAGAAAAATAACCTATAACGGTCAATTGATCATCCAGCGCAATCTTGACATCCACCAACTCTCGTCGCTCAGTTGCTTCATTTCGGAAATCTTTCGCTCGAGCGCAAAAAAAAGTTCCTGATGATCTTTCGTGGATACATGAGGATCTGCAGCGTGATGAGGTCCTCCCGGTTTTTCTTTATCTTCAACCATTTTGGCGTCCTTTGGGTGCCAATGGCAAGGTGCTTGTTGTTGACACTTGAAATATCCAGCCTTACTTTCAAGGACCGTATTTCTTCCTCGGCAACTTCCATTTTGAATCGTCCGATTGGCCAGCTGAAAGTCCGTGTTTAAGTAGTCGCGCGCAAAAAAACAAATATAACACAAGGCTAACCTCGCGTTGCAACGAGTTCAGTTTCAACCTGAGATCTTTTTCAAATCTCGTCACGAGGGTAAGTTTTTTTTTTCCGAATGAGATCCATTTGGTGGTACTCATGCACCCTGCTTGTTTAAAGGTGATGCAGAGAAACAAACGGAATACACCCACCGACGCCCCTTCCAACCAAGAAAGAACTTCTAGGAACGAGTTCCAAGACTGTATTCAACCCTGACAGGTAACGAGCATTTTCGGTACATGCGTTTACTGGTAAACACTCAGTCGTGAACTTCAGATACCTCAAAACAATGGGTAATTCAGCTCTGACAATGACCGTGGCGTCAAAAGAAGCGCCAAAGCAGTGGTATGGCTGTTGGCCAGGCAGACATGGGGATGGTCAATGGTAATACACTGAACGTCGGTGGTGTGTGCCACTCCAACAATCCAAACAGGACGCAAGGTTTCAGCGGGTCTTTGATCCAAAGATACGTGTATGCGGAACCTATCGCGATCCGTGGTTCCAGAAATTAGGTGAATCATCGAGTTTTTGTGGTGTGCGCTTTCCCCACTGCGCGCTAACTTATTGCAAACCATTTTCCAGGAGATTGAAGAGCAGTTTGTGGTTGGCAGTGGAAGATCGTTGAAGGAGGCCACAGCGCGACAGTTTCGGTTCGAATAAAGTTTATTGCGTGTGCGATCGATTTTCATGGCTTCGTGTAGTCCCATCCGTTTGAAGGTGGAGTTTCGGTAGGGACTCTCAGCCTCCTTGGAAAAACAGCCCCGGTATCCACAGCACTCTTTTCTTTCGCATTAGTTCCTTCAAACAGATGCTTGTGGTTTGCTTCAAGGTCCTCCATTGCGGCGCGTAATCGAGCGTACTTTACAGCCAGTCTTTCTTCAGTTGCCTTCTTTTCACGCATTCGTTCGAGCGCCCACATTCGTTCCATGAGTTCCTGCTGAGACAGAGTTGCGGCAGTGGCATTCAGCGGGGCAGGGACGGAGGTGGTTCGTGATTCGGTCGACGCCGATGGTGGACCGTACAGGATGTCACGCACGGTTTGCACTCGTTTGTCGGTGATACTGACGACGGGTCTGCGACGTGTTCCTGCTGTTGTTGCCTTGCTGGCGTAGTGTCGGATTCCTGTTGAGAGCATCTCTTTCGTTTTCCTTTTTTTTTTTTTGTTTTTATCTTTATGGAGAATATATCCACGGATTTACTTGTGAATATTTTATGAAGACTGATCGCACTGTTGCCTTGTTTTGATAAATTGACATCGTATTCACAAGCTCCAAGTTTAGTCCGAATCTGTAAAACAAAAAGAGCCATCAAGCACCATCGAATGCTCTCAGGCAACCCCATTCTTCTCATTTCCGACGACGAGGATGATCCTTTGCCAGCACCCAGCAGCGTACTCACACACACTCTGAAACGGCCCGCGCCTCCATCTGCCACCCAGTCAGCACCGAAACAGATCCGATCATATGCAGCAATCGCAGCAGCGCCTATTCCCAAACCCGTCGTTGTGAAACCAAAGAAAGTGAAGCCAAAGACAAACAAGGAGAAACCTCATGTCCTGCTCTGGATTCCACACAATGGTCTGAAGCAGGGCCAAAAGAACAACTGGCCGTCGCTGAAGGTGATTCAAAAGAAGATTTTCATATACCTGGTCTATGCGTCATCTCCTTATCCTTCTCGTTGCATTTCTGACCTTTGTTCGTTTTTGAACGAAGGTGATTGGCGTGTTCTTGACGAAAGAAGCTGCCGAGGAAAGGAGAGCGCAGCTGATGAACCAGCACGAAACATACGGACACGGCGATATCTGTGTGGGAGGAACATGGAACGATGAGATTGACTTGGTGGTGAAGCCATGCGATATGTTTGGGTTCGAAGGGCTGTGATGGGTCATCGTGATGCATCATGACCAGCCGAGCATGGCTTCTCAAAGTTGATGCAGATGGGAAGAGGCATTGCATGCATTAAATGGACAATAAATACGCTGTCGAGCACGTGTCAGGTTAACTGGCGGTGCCTCGTTTTTCCTTCCCCACAGCAAATTTAAAATCCTGTCGAAACACAACCACCAATGCCAACCGACGATGAACACGCCCGGCTCCTTGCGCAGGAAGAAAGAGACCACCAAATGGCCGTCAACCTCGCACAGCAAGACCAGTATCAACCCCCACGAAGCGAACTCCCCGAATACGCTCCTTACCCAGCCCAGCCGGTGGCACTGCCTCATTATTACGATCAGCAGAAGCAGCAGTACCCCAATGCCCCACAATACATGCAGCAACAACAGCCTTGGCAACAACCGCAACAAGTGATCATCGTCCAGGGAAATCCTAACCCGTGGATCCCAATCTACACTGTCAACGGCACTGCCCAAGCCATGGTTGCGCATCACAACTTGCCACCTCGCAGAACGGCGCAGTACGCTAACGCCGGTTACCCCGGCGCAAGCACAGAAGCCATCCGCAACCCTGTGCAACCGAGCGTCACTTATCGGATGGAGCAGGTGCCTGTCCA
The DNA here is from genome assembly GCA_025435555.1 of Chytriomyces cf. hyalinus JEL632. NCBI lineage: Eukaryota > Fungi > Chytridiomycota > Chytridiomycetes > Chytridiales > Chytriomycetaceae > Chytriomyces > Chytriomyces cf. hyalinus JEL632. Next base: position 131,640 of record JAIWWG010000002.1, on the reverse strand, counting down.
GGAAGCCATTGTCGCGAATGCGTGGGGAAACGGCGTTATCCATGAAGAGAGATACGACACAAACAGCGTGTTTCGGAGGGGCTTCTACGGGCGACAAGGCCGCAGCATCTTTGTGAATGAAAACGAGAGTCGGCCGAAGCGCAAATGGTTCTGATCAACGAGCTCCATTTGGAAATAAACACTTGCATTCAACTCTTTTGACTCTCTCTTCACGGCTCCAAGAATCCCCTGAATTCTAACCGATACTCGCCATTGAGATCCCTCTCTCCATCCACACCTACACGTTCAAAAAACACTGTCCATCTCATCCCATGCAGCGTGGTTCTGTCCCGTATCTCGATTATGCACGTGTCGTTTGGATGGATCAAGTGGATATTCTTCCAGCACAAAGCCCGCCTTGTCTCCTCACTGCCTTTGCGATCAAACAGTTCCAAAAGATGAATCAAATGCGCACGCGCCATTCCATTCTTGTCAGCATCTGTTCCAGTAGGTCTTGACCAATGCGGATGTAGCTTTTTTTCTTTTGCGTTGGCGGTATCAACAATGTCTGATATGCTGGTGCTGCTGACGTCACTGTTCGACGATGACTTGAAGAACGCCTCTCTCCTCTCGTAGTGTTTAGAAAGGGCACGTGCGCCGACACTCAGCGTGGATCGTGGGTTGTTTTTCGCATCGAATGCCTTGGCAAGTTGGGTTGCAAGGATTCCTTGCTGAGCATTGGTTATTAGGGATTGTGAGAAAACTGTTGATGCCGTGCGCATGAACCCGAGGGATTTGTATTGGGTTTCTAGAGGGGTTGGGTTGGGAGACCAAGGCACGAGAAAGCTTTGCAATATTGCCAGGGCGTCTGGATTGGTCATGTGTTTGTATTTTTTTTATGGTTTTTGAACAGCAGCCAGGAGCATTATATTCAGACTGGGTGGCCAGGAGTGTGCACCAACCAAATAAATTCTTCTTGATTTATTTATTCAAATAAAATGAAAGAAAGGACATCGGAAGCGTTCCATTTCGCTAATGAACTTGTCAAAGTTCTCCCCGTCTTCGTATTTCAAGTTCATGAAAGCGCGACGAGCTCTGATGGCAACGTTAGTGGAACTTTCCTCTGAGATCTTCTTTACTGCATCAAGCAGCTCCCTCGCCGTTGTCGCCTGTCTCAACTGCTCGTGGAATACGACGTTGACTCTTTCTCCATTCTTGCCGAAAGCTTGCTGGTCGGTCTTTCTCCATGACTTGGACTCTGTCGGGTCGTTTGGTTGGGTTTCTGTCAAGGTACTAGCTAAATCTTTCCCTTTCAGGAAGAACAGTAGCGCGGACTCCCAGTCGTGGTAGTTGGTGCCATCGAACATGACGATCTCGATTTTGCTCATTGTAAGTCTTGGTCTTGTGGCTTCAGTTGGTAGCTGCTGCTGATAACGTATTGAATTTGGTAGAAAGAGTACTTTTATTTTGTCTGAATATGTCCCAATAAATACCCCTCTCGCTCTCGTTTCGTCTGAAGGACTTTCGCATTCTCAATGGACTCTGTCAATCAAACAAAAATGATCACTATCGAATTTTCAAAGCTGTTGTTCAAATCACACAAGTTAAACTGAGGTGAGATCCTCTCCATTGCCTTGATGGTTTATTGCATTAGCATCTTCTCAATTCATTTGTTTGAAGTAAAAAAGTTTATTCAGTTGATGTACACTCCAGCCAAGATAAATAAAATGCAGAAACAGGAGCAGCAATGAAGAAAGAAAATACTGTCACTTTGCCCAACGCGTGTTTTTAACGTCTCCCATCGCTGGACAATTTGTTACAAAAGACAACCTTGATGTTGGTATACTGGTTGAAATGCTTCAAACACTCTGTCGCCGCAGTCACACTCGAGAACGTGGCCCAGCATTTTTTAGAAGTGTAATGGAGCCGTTCGAAGCCTGCATACGTGGCAAACACTTGGTGGATCTCGCTTTCCTTTGGGCTGGTGGTTTTTGCATCCAAAAAAGTTTAGAACTTTTATGATAGTGGCAAGCGAAACAGAGGAGACTTACAAAACTGTAATGAAATTCATGCGGACAGTTTTCCCTGGGACCCCAAGCGAGCCTGGAGTAAAATGGGGCGAGTAGTCAAACTCGACGGTGCGTGCCTTCATGTATGTGGTTGTGTTAATGTGCGACACAGCCGTTTTCGCAGACTTGTGAGTGTCGAAGCAAAGGAAAATGTAGTTTTTGTGGTATCCTGCAGTAATTAAGTCAGTACGCAAGAAAGTAAGTGAGAATTTAACAAGCAAAGCTTGGCGTACCAATTCGTGAGCCTCCCGGCAGCTCCAAAAACAGTTTATACAGTCCAGCAAAATCACGGTCCAACGACTGAACATGAACCGTGGTCGAGCCTGCATCCTGGCTCAATCCTGGGACACCAGGAACCGAAGAGTCCGCATCCATGTCGCTCTTCATGTGATGGAAAAACGCGTAAATGTTGGTCTCAGTCCAAAGCCGCTGAGACGCGTTTGCTGCGTGTTTCTCGGACACGAAATAGATTTTACCAAATGTTTTTGCATGCTTTTTTATGTTTGTGTATATTTGTCAGTCACTGGAATTGTCAAAATAAACAAAAATAAATACGAGGGTAAATGAATTACCTGAAATTGAGTGAAGCCGTCCAACGACTCGACAATCTTGCGTAAACCTTCTGGAGTCATGCCTTTCATCATGCGCACATAGAGCACTTGAGATGGCTTTGCAGTTTGACGCAAGGGCGGTGGATTCGCTTCGCTCTTGTTGGCAGGAACACTGTGGAACGAGACATCGCGGATGTCTGTCATGGAGGTGACGAGGGCAAGTGCGGCGTCGTGTGCGCTATGTGTTGTTGTTGTAGTCAACGATTGTTTGAATTGGTTAAATTCCCACGTTTGTGTTGAAGGAGATGGGTGCACCTTTTGAATTGAATCGTGCTCGAGTTTTTGTCTGCAGCGCTAAAGTTGATGCGTACGAATCCAGGGAGATCCTTTGCCTGTTGTAGCAGTAACAGGCCGTTCTGCCTTTTAGCAAACAGATCCTCGCTTGTTCACGATCAACAAACCTGCTTAAACAAGTCCCCAAGATCTTGCACGCATTCGGACCCAACACGCAAACAGTTGGTCACAGTCACGATGGTCATGGGCTTTTATGCTATATCAAAAGAGAGAGGGACTTGGCGACTCTTTTATGAAGGAGGGCGGGATGCTAGAGCTTGAAGATGGATATGCTTGCGTGAGGCCCGCGTGCGTGGGAAATGACTCTTTTTTTGTGAACAAAACAATGCCGTTGTGTGTGTATGTGACGCTTGGGGGGTTTTCTTTCTTTTTTCTGTGTGAATGCGATCCCCTTTGAAAGAACCACAAGGGTCCCCCCCCACATAAACAAAACGCAAGCATCAAAATAATAAAATGTTGCTTGGATCGCGCGTGGGCATTCTTGAGTCAGACACACGCAACCACGCATGGCATTTTATAAACGCGTCAGTTTAACTAAAGACGTAATGGTATTACAACAAATCATCTCAACACGCTCATCCGGCAATTGTACCTAAAAAAGAAAACAAAACAAAAAACAAAAAAACAAATTCAAGATCCTCCTTCCTCGCTGAATTTTTAATGGATGCAGGAAACAACAAGTTGGATACTCCAACCCCCATGAGAGAAAAGCTTGCAGATAATCGTCTACAAAAAGTAGTCTGGAGTACGACGCGTGACATGCGGTTCACCTCTTCTCGGGGCAGGATCAAATTGGAGGCTTTGTTTTTTTTTATCAAGAGAGGCAGGGGGAAAGAAAGAGTCATTTGATGGATACTTTCCCATGAGAAAGGAAAAGGTTGACATCAACTCACAAGGTATACTTGAGATGCTCATCAATTTCCATGATTGCAGCCTGGTTACCGCAACGATAGCAGTAATTGGGTGCAGAGAAGATGGTTACCACATTCTTTTCCTGAGCCCAGTTGTATCCCTGCAAAAACACACCAATCAACAACTGCATCAAAGAAAATTCACAAAACACAAAACACCACACCTCCATCACAAGTTGATGTGCACGTGAAACGAGCGAAAGACCGTTATTTCTGTTGAACGCCTCAGTGATATCTTGACCAAATGTGTATCCGGCACCACGGGGTGAAATACCCCAACCACAGCGGTCATCTGGGTCGGACCACAGGAGATCTACAATTTCGAAAAAGAGATAGAATTTGTTGGGAGTTAATTTTCAGCGCAAATATGCGGGTATACATCGTGTCGCGTACCACACATGGGGCCTTCGTGTGGCACTTCTTGGATACGGTCCAATGAGCGAATATGGTCTAAAGTGTCGATGGAAGGAGAAAGACCTCCGTGGAGACAAAAGATCTTTTTTTCGAGCGTGGTGGGTGTAAATAGGACAGCGCCATTTGAAAAAGATAAAATGCATAACTGACCTGGTCGTCAATCAAGGCCGTCAACGGAAGATAGTCGAACAAATCGGTGAAATATTTCCAGACGTTCGCGTTTCCGTATTTGCGGAGACACTCGTCATAGAAGCCGTAGACCTGAGTAATCTGTCTGCTCTCGTGGTTTCCTCTGAGGATGGTGACACGGTCCCTGAACCGCAGCTTGAGAGCCACGAGCAAAGACACTGTTTCGACACTGTAGTAGCCTCTGTCAACGTAGTCGCCCATGAAGAGATAGTTGGTGTCTGGACAATTGCCGCCAATGCGGAACAGCTCCATCAAGTCGTGGAACTGGCCGTGGATGTCACCGCAGACAGTGACTGGGCACTTGACGGGTTGCACGTTGGACTCTTCCATGAGCACTTCACGGGCCTTTTGGCGCGAGGGGGAGAGAAACAAGTAAGCTTAAGCGAGGCGGGATCAAGTGGCGCGCACCTTCTCGCACAGACGCTTCACGTCCGCTTCGGACAACTGCTTGCACTCCATCAGGTTTGACACCCATCCGTCCACCTCGCTCACGTTCTCAACAATCCGAGCTGCCATTTTATTGTGTTTATATTTTATGGGCCAGAGACATTTTAAATAACTGTTCATAAACTGGTCGTAAAACATGGGCGACATCAACATTGCGTCGCTGCCGGATGAACTGATGGGTGAGCATCTTCTGTGTCTTCTTCCTTCTGCCTCTCGTTAACACTGTTCCAGACCCGCCTCTGCTGCGCTCGCCGCTTTACTCGGCCGACGCAATGGTGCTGCTGACCCCACATCTGATTGACGCCATTGCTGGAACCATTCCCGAGGTTATACCCTTCACCTGATCACATCGATATGACCCGTCGAAGCTAACTTGTCTTGTTTAAAGGACGCCTGGGACTGGACCTCAACACCAATCACCTGGATCTCAGCCATCGACCCAGGATCAGTGAGTCCCCTGCCTTCATCAACCAGTTCATCGAAACGAGTCGCTCATTGTGCGCATACTTTGAATAGACGGGTCCGCAAACACTGGAAAACGTCATCATCCACGATCCGTCCGGCGAAGGCTCCAAGCGTGGATACATTGTGTTTGAGATTCTTACAACGGAGCAAACCTATTTCCACGAACTGAATATCGTCAAGAATGTGCGTTACTATAGACTTTTTATTTTCTTGTGGCGCCATCGTGAAGGTCAGCAACACTAAATATTTTATTCACAGGTGATTCAAAAGAAGCTGGTCGAGATGGAAATCCTGAGTTCGTTTTCCATCAAGCAAATCTTTGACGGAATGGGTGAGCCATTCAGTTGTGGGGGATGCCGTCCCTGTTCAACGAATTGAACACGAACTCACAAATTAAATTACGCACAGAGAACCTGTTCCAGCTGCATCAACTCATTCTAACTCAGCTCGAAGAAATTTGCTCCATCGATAATTGGTCCGCCTCAGATTCGACCATCGCTCATATCTTTCTTGAACACGTAAATATTTGAAACTGTTCGAATATCTCGGGGATCCTCACGTCGCGCCCTTTCTCAATCTACAGAAAGATTCCATCCACTCAAACTACATCCAATACATCAACAACCGCCAAACGGCAGATAAAACAATCGAAGATCAGCAGGAGAAATTTCCCAAATTCAAAGACTTTTTGATCCAATGTACAAAGTCGCGTGAAACCAAGTTTACGGACTTGAAAGAGCTGCTTCTGCGACCGATGCAGAGAATGACGAGATATCCGCTGTTATTACGAGGTGTTATCTTTTTTAAGTTTCGATTGCCATTTTTGTGGCTGTGCTCACACTGCTACACCTTTCAGAACTCGAAAAACGAACTCCCGATAACCACCCCGATAAACCACTCATTAAGCAAGCGATCGAAACCGTGTCGAGTATTGCTCTGGCCGTCAATCAAAAAATGGAGGGAATCCAACACGCTCATCAACTGTTTCAAGCGTTCCAGCAGACTCTCAATTGCCCACCGAACCTGATTACAGAAAAACGTCGTTGTTTGCTCAACATTGATGCAGTGGACAGCCGAAGTGTTCGGTATCGCTTGTTTCTGTGCAGTGATTTGATCATGGTGGTGGTCTATGAAGGGAAAAGGACGATGGGAGTGAGTTCTCTGTTGGGAAATCGGCCGGGAGGTTCTGGTGGATCGGGGGATAGCACGGCGAAGCAATTTAGGTTTCTGAGATGGATCGACTTGCTGGACATTGTTGATTGTGAAGATACCGGCAGTTGAGTGTTTTGTCTTTTACGAGCCATGTTTCAGATGACTGACGCGAAAGCCTCTTTTTAACTTGTGCAGATGACTTTTACAAAATTCGAATTGATCCAGAGCGCAACCCGCGGAGTTTGAGCACGCTGACTGGAACGAATGGAGTCTTCCCACTGACTGTAGAGTACAAGATTGACAGCGTGCAGCCTGGAGCTGCGCAAAAACGCGGAGAATTTATCCGCACGTTGCAGAATGAGATTAGTCATGCTGCGAAAGTTGCTGGTCCGTGATCTTTGACACGTGCGAGTTTTTTGGTTGCTGAAGCGGGAAGATTCCAAGTGTTGTTTGTGAAGTAAAAAGAATGTTTCCACAAAACTGGGAACACGCGAACTTTGAACGTCCGCACTTGGCTGTTGTGAATATTTACGCAGATTTTACTCCGCTTAAAAAAAGAAGACGCAAGAAAATGATTGCAGGACTACGCCGAGTGGTTCAAATGCAGGCCCGCTTCAAGGCGACAAAGACCGGGTACTGCCGATGACCTATGTCGTTGCAACACTATCGGGCTGTTTTGCTAATCCGGCGACTTCTCTCAGAGCTTTCGACCCGTTCGCAAACAGTCCTCGCTCAGCACCCGATCTTCCTCCAGCTTCCGCCTCAGAGATGTGGACCAACTCGCAGGTGAAACCAAAGCCGCTGACCTACAAAGATACGCAGGACAGCGAAGACATCTTTTCGCACCCGATTTACACCCCACCTGCGGTTCCGTACACGGGCATTGGCCCCATGATTGGTCCATTAAAGGTGCGTGAGTTGCCAATTGGCATTTGTGCCAATATACTTGTGATTTTTTTTTCAACTGACGGAGTTTTGCGATAGTGGCCCGAACTCGACCAATCCGGTCTCCTCGCCTCAACAAACCCACGAGTTCCCAGCCCACCAGGCCCAGACCCATACTATGCCGATTTTGAAAACGCTCTCGAAGCCCCAATCGGCGCGTACCCACGCATCACGCACCAATTCACCGAACTCAAAGACCCATTTAAATACTGGGATCAGCAAGGGCGCAGAAACTATGGAGATATTGTGGCTGACCAGGAACTGCAAATGAATCAGTGGAGTCACGGGCCTGGAACGGATGTGAAGCCATACTTGAAGTCGATGGGGATCTTGTTGGGATCTTTGGGTGCAATTTTGTTTAGTATTCGCGCGTGGGACCCTGAGCAGCATTTGTGGCAGGCTGAGAGGGATTATCCGTTCAATGGGTTGCATTTGGAGCTTGGAGCGGATCCAGAGAATTTGGAGGATACCGCTGTGACTGTGAGTTTCTTTTTTCCTCAAACATTTGAAGCCTTTTGGTTTCTTGGTTGTGCTTTTGAGGCCATTTGGATGCGTCTTGGATACCGGAGGGACAAGTTAAAAAATGCGACGGTATGAAACTGACATTATCCTCATGCTTTAAAAACAGGCACGTCAATACAAGAACCAATACGACTCAACGTACAAATCTATCTGAGGAAACTCACTTCTTGTCAGACTGAGTTCACGTTGATTTTCTTTGAAGGCGAACAATAAACCCAAAAGCAGAAAACACAAACATTGAAATGCCTGTCCGAGATGCATCGAATGAACGCGTATGCGAAGGATTGTGGCGGGATCCGACCGCACACACCCAAGCACACCAGCACAGTATTCACAATTTTCAAAGTAACGCCAAGCTTGGTCCATTTTCCATCGCTCAGCACGTGCATCTCAGCCACCCACCGACCCATCACTGCATTTGCTGGATCTCCTCAGCCACAACGCCGTCACGCGGTCTGAGAAAAAGGGTGGCCCTCACATGACTCGTGCACAATCCAAGCATCGAACCAGCAAACGCCTTCGATACAAACAGGTCCTCCTCAAAGAAACGGCATCGCGGCTCTGCATCGAATAGTTGGTCACTTGGGTCTTGTTTTTCTCGCTCAGCCGTGGTTCGTGTTACCAATCCTTGCAAATTAAGGTGACAATTTCTTGATTTAATCACGCTTGGTTTGGCAAAAGATTGCGACCGTATCGTCTGGTACGTGCGTCATCATTCTTGGCGCAAGAAAGATCACCTTGATCTACGTCATCGGTACAAGCAGACCGAAGTTGGTGTTGTTGTGTCACCAGCATAATTGACTGTCGGACGGAGAGAGTCACAACAGCCACGGCCGGCTTGGAAGAGTCATCTGACCAACGCATGACATCCATCTTCGCCACCCTCCACCCATCTATATAAACCACCCCCATGGGCCACAACCAACACACACCCTTCTAAGTACCACAGTTTCTTCTATGCACAACCCAGCCTTCTTCCTCGGTCTCTTGGCCATCTGCGCCAACGCCATCCCTCTCTTTGCAAGAGACGATGTCAAGCTCCCAGGATTCCACCAACCCGAGGCCGTTCCCATTGACTTGAGCATCAACTTTCCAACGATCTCTGTTCGCGATGGATCCAACATTGATGCGATTTCTGCTGCTGCTCGTGATGCGCTTGCTGCAAGCTTGAAGATTAGCACGGATCAAATTAAAGTCTCGTTCGCGTGAGTTTGATTCTGTTATTCAACTCCCATTTTCCATACCCCCATCTAACGTACATCATCCCAGCCACACTTCCACCAACGGAGGAACCCACCACGTCCACTTTGTTCAACTCGTTGACGGCATTGAAGTCACAAACGGAGTTGCCAACGTCAACTTGACCCCAGACGGTAAGCCATACTCCGTGTACTCCAGCTTTGTCCCCACGACCACCACTTCTTCTTTTTCTGCGTCTGCCAAGTCTGCTGGAATCTCTGTGGATGTTGCCGTTCTCAAGTTTGCGCAGTCCAAGGGTCTTGCTACCGCTGACAGACTGACCGTCAAGCAGGATGGCGCCAAGTATGTTGTTTCTGGTGCACCATTTGCCAACCAAGACATCCAAGCGTCCAAGAAGATTTACCAAAAGGGAAGCACTTTGATTCCTTGCTGGGATCTGAGTGTTGACCTTGGGTACACATGGTGAGAGCATTTTTGTCTCAGTTCACAGCTTCTGAACGCCTAACCCTCTGTATTTGCCAGGTTGAACGCGTTCGTGTCGATTGCCACAGGAGAAATTGTCGGAGTTAGCGATTGGTCCTCAGACTTTTCTGACGCGTCATACCTTGCTGTGGACCCACACAACCAGGCACCAACCAACTCCCAGCTTGTCACTCTCAAGAACCCATGGAACTTGAATGCTTCCCCCAACGGCTGGCACGTGGTCAAGGGAACAGAGCGAACTGATCTTTACGGAAACAATGTTGCCGCAGCTTCCAACCCCAACGGCGGCAGCAGTCAAACCAACGCTCAAGTGCTGGCTCTTTCCCGTCCATCCAGCAGCTCATTGACTTTCAGCTACCAGCTTGACCAGAGCAAGGACGCCATGAACGCAGTCAATATCAATGGTGCTGTCACAAACATGTTTGTTGCGGCCAACACGATCCACGACTTTTTCTACAACTATGGGTTTACCGAGAACGCGGCCAACTTCCAGTTTGACAACTTGGGCAAGGGTGGTCTCGAAGGTGACGGTGTCCTTGCCACGTGCCAGGACCGCTACAACACAGACACTTCGTCCAGAAACAACGCCAACTTCTTGACCCCAGCTGACGGAACCAGCGGTCGCATGCGCATGTACGTCTTCGATGTTACCAACCCAACGCGTGACGGTGCGTACGACAACGGTGTTGTCTACCACGAAATGGGTCACGGTCTCTCGAACCGATTGACTGGTGGAGGTAGCAACCCCAACTGTCTGTCCAGCAGTCTGTCTGGAGGAATGGGTGAAGGATGGTCTGACTTGTGGGCTGTTCTCTTGACTGCACCAGCCACGGCAACGCGCAACACCGACATTGACATGGGACGTTACGTTCTTGGAGGAGACAAGGGTATTCGTACTTACCCTTACTCCACCAGCTTGACCACCAATCCACACAAGTACGCTGAACTCAAGAGCACCAGCGAGGTGCATGATGTGGGTGAAATCTGGTGCACCATGCTTTACGAGGTCCTCTGGAACATGGTGGACGTGTCTGGATGGTTGAACCCTGCCGACTTGACTACCGGCGTGGCTTCCGGAAAGGGAAATGCCGACTTTGCCAGTGTTGTGATCCAAGGAATGAAGAACCAGCCTTGCAGCCCCACTTTCATCCAGGCCAGAGACGCCATCATTGCCGCCGACAAGACCATGTTTGGCGGAAAGTACAACTGCGCCATCTGGAAAGGATTCGCGAAGAGAGGATTGGGAGTCAACGCTGCGGGAAGCCCATACACAAACAACGCGGACATCCCCGCCGCCTGCAGCGGTACCGTTGCTACCACCACCTCCAAGGCACCAGCAACCTCCACTGTGGCACCAACCTCAACTGTGGCCCCAACTACTAAGGTCTCTACCACGGCAGTTGCAACGTCCAAGACCACCACTGCTGCTTCCACTTGTGCGCACAGCATCTGCACATCTGGAGTGAAGCTTACCTCCACATGTAACACATGTGTTGCCAAGATTTGCGCTGCCGACTCCTACTGCTGCAACACCTCATGGGACAGCGTCTGTGTCGGTGAAGTTGCCAGTGTCTGTAACCAAACCTGTTAATTCTCCTTTCTTCTAGAGGGACTGGTTGACTCTTTCCCGCTCAACCAAACGTTTTTTTGGTCTTTATTTTTTCCCACCCCTTTCCCCCGCAAGACTGAGCAGTTGACCCCAACAGTATTGAACTTACGAAGATGTAAAGAATAAAATGTGTTTGTCTTTCGCATTTTCGTTTTACAAAGGTGTTCACCTCCAAAATTAGCAGCTGGATGGGTGGTGGTTGTCGTCTTGCTTGCCTTTTTAGCATGTGTCTTTGAAGTGATGCATGCTTGATTGACTCTTTCAACTCCTCTGCATGGCGGGTTGGGTGGAAAAAGTGGATACGCTTGGAAAGTCCGACTGCTGACCAAATGGATGAATGGAATATATAAATGTCTAAACAGCGCTTTGGTAAAGAAGGGCAGGTGTCTGTTGAACATGATCGCGATAACAGCTTTTGAGAAACGACTTGAAGTAAATAGAAAGGAATCATCACCTGCAACACCACATATCTGAGTACTATAATCTTGCGCGTTTCAAACGGGCCGTGCGTTCGCGTCAAGTCCATCGACTATCTCGAATAAGTGGTGCGAATATGCGCAAAATTTGGGAAGCAAGTGGGGGGGAATATCGCCAAACGAGATCATGTTGTGTGACACTAAGCGGCGTTTGCATTTTTCTAAACTGCTTCTTGAAATAGTCGGTTAGTTCAGCACGCGTTTCACGCTCATGCAAGTTGATATCTACGGTGTGTAATGAAGAGAAGAAGCCACACACCCACACACACACGCGCGCCTGTAGTCCTTGTGTCGGTGTTTGGGCTGAATATCGGCGTTGCACCAAACTGATCTCCTCATCAATTTGAGGCATCTCCACCACTCAATCCGTGAACATACGCGCGCTTTCAGCTGCTTCGGCGCGGCGTTCTTGTCTCCAGGAGCGACGAATATAGTTATGTCGCCGGCTCGTGCGAGTAAACGTTTGTTTGAAAGAATTGGGAAACTTTCTGTTTTAATGAATCAAAAAATGTCCGCTTCCTTTCACGCAACTCTGGCGCACATCGAAACATCTTCCGTGAAGATGATCGGTAATTCAACCCCATTACCGCCGCTGCAGTTGGCCAAACGCTTTCCTCCAACTGGCTGAAAAACCACTCAGCAGTGAAACTGCTTCAATCAAGTCAACTGACCGACACATGATCACTCTTCGCCACCCAAAGATATATAAATAAACGATGTCTTCCAGATCCTCAAGTATAGTTCCAACCCACCAAAGCCTTCTATGCACAACCCAGCCTTCTTCCTCGGTCTCTTGGCTATCTGCGCCAACGCCATCCCTCTCTTTGCAAGAGACGATGTCAAGCTCCCAGGATTCCACCAACCCGAGGCCGTTCCCATTGACTTGAGCATCAACTTTCCAACGATCTCTGTTCGCGATGGATCCAACATTGATGCGATTTCTGCTGCTGCTCGTGATGCGCTTGCTGCAAGCTTGAAGATTAGCACGGATCAAATTAAAGTCTCGTTCGCGTGAGTTTGATTCTGTTATTCAACTCCCATTTTCCATACCCCCATCTAACGTACATCATCCCAGCCACACTTCCACCAACGGAGGAACCCACCACGTCCACTTTGTTCAACTCGTTGACGGCATTGAAGTCACAAACGGAGTTGCCAACGTCAACTTGACCCCAGACGGAAAGCCATACTCCGTGTACTCCAGCTTTGTCCCCACGACCACCACTTCTTCTTTTTCTGCGTCTGCCAAGTCTGCTGGAATCTCTGTGGATGTTGCCGTTCTCAAGTTTGCGCAGTCCAAGGGTCTTGCTACCGCTGACAGACTGACCGTCAAGCAGGATGGCGCCAAGTATGTTGTTTCTGGTGCACCATTTGCCAACCAAGACATCCAAGCTTCCAAGAAGATTTACCAAAAGGGAAGCACTTTGATTCCTTGCTGGGATCTGAGTGTCGACCTTGGTTACACATGGTGAGAGCATTTTTGTCTCAGTTCACAGCTTCTGAACGCTTAACCCTCTGTATTTGCCAGGTTGAACGCGTTCGTGTCGATTGCCACAGGAGAAATTGTCGGAGTTAGCGATTGGTCCTCAGACTTTTCTGACGCGTCGTACCTTGCTGTGGACCCACACAGCCAAGCGCCATTTGATAACCAAGTTACAACACTCAAGAACCCATGGAACTTGAACGCTTCCCCCAACGGCTGGCACGTAGTCAAAGGAACTGAAAGAAATGATCTCTCTGGAAACAATGTCGCTGCAGCCTCCAACCCCAATGGTTTGAGTAGCCAAACCAACGCCCAAGTATTAGCTCTCTCCAGACCATCCAGCGACTCTTTGACTTTTGACTACCAAGTTGACAACACCAAGGATGCCATGAACGCTGTCAACATCAATGGTGCTGTCACAAACATGTTCGTTGCCTCTAACGTCATCCATGACTTCTTCTACAACTACGGATTCACCGAGAACGCGGCCAACTTCCAGTTTGACAACTTGGGTAAAGGCGGTAAAGAAGGAGATGGTGTTCTTGCCACTTGTCAGGACAGGTACAACACGGACTCCAATTCCAGAAACAACGCCAACTTCTTGACCCCAGCTGACGGAACCAGCGGTCGCATGCGCATGTACGTCTTCGATGTTACCAACCCAACGCGTGACGGTGCCTATGACAACGGTATTGTGTACCACGAAATGGGACATGGTCTCTCGAACCGATTGACTGGTGGAGGTAGCAACCCCAACTGTTTGTCCAGCAGTCAATCTGGAGGAATGGGTGAAGGATGGTCTGACTTGTGGGCCGTTGTTTTGACTCTCCCGGCCACGGCAACTCGCAACACCGACATTGACATGGGACGTTACGTTCTTGGAGGAGACAAGGGTATCCGTACTTACCCTTACTCCACCAGCTTGACCACCAATCCACACAAGTATGGTGAACTCAAGAGCACCAGCGAGGTGCATGATGTGGGTGAAATTTGGTGCACCATGCTTTACGAGGTCCTCTGGAACATGGTGGACGTATCTGGATGGTTGAACCCTGCCGACCTGACCACCGGAAAGGATTCCGGAAAGGGAAATGCCGACTTTGCCAGTGTTGTGATCCAAGGAATGAAGAACCAGCCTTGCAGCCCCACTTTCATCCAGGCCAGAGACGCCATCATTGCCGCCGACAAGACCATGTTTAGTGGAAAATACAACTGCGCCATCTGGAAAGGATTCGCCAAAAGAGGACTCGGAATGAACGCAAAGGGCAGTCCATACACAAACAATGCCGATATTCCCGTGGAATGTGGTGGTACCGCTCCTTCCACCACTACCGCAGTTGCCACTACTGCAGCTCCTACCGGACAGCCTACCACTTCTGCCGTCACAACCGGCGATGCTTCCACTTGCGCTCACAGCATCTGCACTTCTGGAGGAAAACTCAGTTCCACATGTGACTCGTGTGTTGCCCAGATTTGCGCGGCTGACTCGTATTGCTGCACTTCCTCCTGGGACAGCATTTGTGTCGGTGAAGTGGCCAGTATCTGCAACCAAACCTGTTGATTGATGCTTTCACTGTTGGATAAGTATATGACGTTTAAAGATGTAAAGAAATAAAAGAATGATCCAATTTTGTGCACGGATTGCTTGTTTGTGTGCCAAGGTGGGGGGGGATGAAAACAAAAAAGAAACTGAGCAGAGTGGGATTCGAACCCACGCCTATTACTAGATCACGGCCTTAACGTGACGCCTTAGACCAACTCGGCCATCTGCCCATATAATGTTCTGTTTAAAAAGCCAATAATATAATATTAGTAAAGGGCCCACACTTCGTCCAACCTTTTCGTGTTAAGGTGCTTTAAACAGGAGCGATTCGTATCACGGAAGGAATCTTAGCATTCCTTGACGGATGGAGGGCTGCCACCATCCTTAACAGGAATTAGTGGTTGTTCAAGCAGACGGATATTTTGAAATGACTTCAGGGTTGACTCAAACCGCGATTCCGACTTCTGAATACACTCCAAAATGCAATCATTATTCATGTGCGAGGAATGTTATATCTGTTGGACTTGAATTTGGTTTTTGTCGAGGTTTTGGTTTTGGTTTTTGAATTGATGCCTCCCATCAAAAACAAAATACAAAGAAAAACTATTCAACTAAAAATGGACCATCGCCAGTAACTAAGCCTTAACCAAGTCGCCATCGATTTGTTTGCTCTACTCAATCGGCACATGTTCAGGATAAAATGTTTTAGGCGTTGACGTGTGCACCGATAACATCAAAATGAAGCTTTATCTCAGTCTCCCATCTGTCGAAACAAGTTTCCACGACCGATCAGTGCCGGCCGCATGGAGCACTTTGACCAGAACATTCCCGTTACCGGTCGAGACCTTTCCTCCAGCCTTAGAAATTTGTTAACAGAAATTCAAAGGCCGTATGCAGCCATTGTCACTCAGACAGCAACAATCTGGCAAGCGATTCAGACACTTACACCGCACGGTTGCGCATAATGAGCCACTTAAAAACATGTTAAGATTTTTAAAAAGATGGTAAGATATAAACAGGTAAAGAAGACGCAGATATATTCAGAAACAACTTAGAATGAAATTAAACTGCACAATGTTTAAAATTCAAACTCTGAATCCGCCGTTAATTAGTTGTCTCCATGTTTGCACACTCGGATTTATCGTCATGCTGAGAATTGAATGCAACAGGTTGTGTTGGAATAGAATCCACCACTCTGCAGTTGATCAGCTTTTGGCTCAGTGGTTAGACTTCAATATGTTATCAGCACCAAAGCTCTAGTAAAAAGACCTTACCATGAGCAAGCAAGATACTACTCTACAACGGTGACAATTACCAGGAATGGGAATTTGCCACACGTCACCACCTCAACGCCAAGAAACTTGGAAGCACATTAAAGACAACTCAACCAGAAACATTTAAGGTGGAAGAACTGAAGGAATGGTTAGCGATAGATGAGCAAGATAGTGGAAAGGGTCCTTCCCAAGTTTTACGAGCATCTTCGGGAAGCCAGCACTGCAAAAGAAATGATAGCCGCAGTCAAGAACATCATGGCATCAGACAAAGCAAACCTGTTGTTCAGGACCCAAGCAATGTTCAGAGGCCTGACAATGAAGGAAGGTGGCAATGTCATCGGCCACATTGTGAAACTGGAAGAGTACCGACGAGTGCTGGGAACAACGTTTGTTAGTGACCCTGACATGATCAATCAAGTCATGAGGAGTTTACCAAAGTCATGGGACAACCTGCTACAAACAATCAGAGTGCAGACGAAGCTTATGACCAATTCCAAAGAGTTCAAAGGAAAGATTGTATCTGAATACAAATACACACGAATGGAAAACAAGGACGTCGGAAACAGCAGAGGAGTAGCCATGCAGGCGAAACAGAGAAAACAAAGTTCAAAGGAGAATGCAACAATTGTGGCAAACCAGGACACAAGAACGCACATTGTTGGGCCACAGGCGGCGACAAAGAAGGTCAAGGACTCAGGTAAAGGGAATAAAAGACAGATGAGAAAAAGGCAAACCAAGTGAACCAATCAAGGAATTATGTGCTTACCGCAGCAAAGGTGAAATCTGGAGATGGGGACTGGATTCTGGATTCAGGAGCCAGCAACCACATGACGGGTGACAAGGGAATCATCAGGGGCCTGACAACAAAGGATGACCTTGGCAAAGTAACAGTCGCAAGCGGCAACCAGTTCGAAATCACGGGAGTTGGATCTGTTACTTGGACCTCACCTTTGTGAATGGGACACCAGTCCTAATGGTCTTGGACACAGGAAGTGGATGCACATTTGCAAAGATCCTGGGAAGAAAAAGCGATGCAATTCAAGGAATCCTTGACAAAATCAAGTTGATCGAGACTCAGTACAACCACAGATTGAAAGCAATTGTCTCCGACAGGGGAGGCAAGTTCATTAACAACAAATTAACAAAATGGTGTGAAACAAATGGGATCAAACACCACGTTTCAACACCATACACACCAGAGCAAAATGGGATTGCGGAAAGGAAGAATTGCACTGTGATAGAAATGTGCAGAACACTGTTAGCAGATGCAGAAATGGACAAGAAAAAATACTGGATATACGCACTGGAGATGGCAGTATACATCAGGAATCGGTGCCCAACAAGGGCCACAACTGGAAACAAAATGCCATTCGAGGAAATGACAGGGAAAAGACCCAACTTGAAGTACATGTGCCAATTAGGGGAAAAATGTGTCGGTACAAATGGTGGTGGCATGCTGTACGAGGGTTTGTGACTTGAGGACTAGGTGCTACAACGATGATTTTGGTCTAAGAAGATGTTTATTTGCCTTGTGGAAGCTCTACCATTTATACCCTTTGGAATAGAACATAAAAGAATCACTCATGGGTGGAAAATCGTGGGTATCTCTATAGTTTTCTATTTTTTCACGGTAGAAATTATAAAGAACCGAGATGGAAATCCCCCGAACGTCCCCAAAGACTGTTGGGCCTTTACCAATCCAAAAAGTTACGATTTGAATAAGAAACTATCCAACCAACGTCCAAAGTGCATATGACTGTATCCTTGGACCTCTGACGGGGACTCTCCCACCTGGGCAGGGAGCCATGGGTCCAAGTGACGGTGTACAGGTAAGCAGCGCTGCCTGCTGTCCATGTACGTTTCAGCGTGTCAGTTTGACTGTGGTGTACTAACTTTGAACTTTGCTTATGCAAGATCTGGGTCCTCAAGTGCCGCCTATCCAGGCTCAAACCTTTGTTTCAACTACACAAGCTATGTACTGGTGTGTTTCTGCCGAATGCTTGGTGTTGCAGGTAGTTTGGCTTAGTACTGTTGGTATTCTCTAGAGTGATAGAGTCTGACACCTTATGACGACTTGGTGAGGGTGTCATGTGATGGTGTGTTATCGTGGTGGATCGTTTAAAGTCCCAACTTTGTGTAAATAAAGCTTTATTGGGGTCTTGGCAGTGTGTCTCACAGCTTCTCATCCAGTGACCATAAATAGCCGTGGATGGTACGTGGGTGCTCGTAGGACTTGGCAGATGTGCCAGAGACCTGTGTGTGTGATCGACAGTGTATTACCGCCCCCATGGCTTGTCTATATTTACACGAAGTTGTGTGTATTTCACATCTTTGTTACGTATGGGGTCTGCAGGTGCTCAAACACCTGTTTCCCACATCTTCATGCATTCCAGAGATTTTGAGCTCTCCTTTATGTTGAGTACATGAGGAGACCACTGGTCCACCTTGACCAGGATCCGCAACAAAATGCGTGGCGTATGTGGACAGGCACAAACGTGGGAAGCTGGACAATAAGGGTGTTCAATGCAGAATTCTGGGAATCAAGCAGAAAGGATACCTACTACTGGAAGTTGACAGTGGCCGAATCTTTGAGTCAGTACATGTGAAGTTTCCCAAGCAAGTGGGAGATGGGGTGGCTACAGGAGATGAGCCACCTGAACTACTGTCAGACTCAGAAGATGAGGCAGAGGATGAGCCACCTGAACTGCTTTCAGACTCGGAAGATGAGGAGGAGCCACAGAGAGCCAAACCGGATAAGCCAGCAGCAGCACGAGGACGACAACATGAAATCCAAACCCCAGAGCCAGAAGAAGAAGAAGAGGAGGAGGAGGAGCCAAGGAGCCCATCACCCATTCATTTACTAAGGCAAATGTCACAGCAACAGCCACAACCAAGTGGGCCAAAGACAGCTGTGCCAGACAGAACACTACGGGTACTGGAACCAAGAGATAAGGTTGCTGCAAAGGACATCAGTTCATCAGTAGATCAATCAAACATCATTGATGGAAAAAGAAGGCGAGCTGCTTACACGTTTTCAGCTACTATAGAGGACCCAAGGTCAATTACCGAGGTGCTTCAAAGGGATGACGCACCAAAATGGAAGGATGCAATCCTGGATGAGTTGAATTTGTTAGTCGAGAACGGGACATGGGAGGTCATTGATTTGAGAAGGGAACCCACTGAGAACATTGCAGACACTAAGTGGGTACACAAGCGCAAACAAGTTGCAGCTGGAGTCTTTGAGAAATACAAGTCGTGGCTTGTGGTTCGTGGATTCACCCAGGTGGAAGGTATAGACTATGACAAGACATTTGCACCAGTGGTCCAATCTACAACAATCAAAGTGTTGATAAGCATGTCGTTAGCAAAGGAATACCGCATCACTCAAATGGATGTTGTGACAGCTTACCTCAACTCAAAGATGGATTACAATGTGGTAATCCTGATTCCAGATGGCTATGAGCTCTTGGACCTGCAGATTGACTGGAAGCGGCATGTGTTGAGGCTCTTGAAGGGCCTGTACGGGACAAAGCAAGGAGGCTACCTGTGGAATGAGGAGTTCAAAGGGACATTAGTTAGCATTGGATTCAAACAAGCAGTGTCAGGTTTATTCAGGATTCAAAGAAACCGGAGCAAACTGTTGATTACCTTGTGTGTGGACAACATCTTGATTGCGACAGACAATGAGGACCTGCGGAAGTGGGTGGAGAACCAGTTAGTCAAAAAGTACAAAGTCAAGTTCAGATACACACCCTACTTGGATCAGTCATCAAATACGACTTGAAAGGCAGACAAGCAAGCTTTCAGCAATCCAGCTACTTGGAGTCAATTGGATAGTGGTACCAGCTGGAAAACACGAAGTACCGGACCCCACTGGAGGTGGGAATCAAGTTGCCAGACGTGGTGGAATCAACCATTGAACAGTACCGGAGCCTGTTGGGAGCAGTGATGTACATGTCAAGGTCAACCAGACCAGATGTAGCATACGCAACGTCTAACCTGGGTCGATTTGCATCAAAGGCCACAGAAGCGCACTGGACAGCACTGAAGCGGTTGACTGGATACATGGTGAATACCAGCAAAATGGAACTGAAGTATATGACAGGGAAGGCAAACCTGATTGAAGCGTGGGTCAATGCCAGCCACTTGAGCGAGGGAGCCTATGGGATCAGCGGTCATGCTGTATTCGTGGGAGGGAATCTTGTAACATGGAGATCCCGGAAGCAGAAGACTGTGGCACTGTCATCAATGGAAGCAGAAGTAAATGCATTAGTGGATGTCGTAAAGGAGGTGATGTGGATAAGAGAACTACTCACCGATTTGGGTGTTTCGGGTATCAAGACCGTCATCCATGAGGACAACCAGGCGGCCATCACATCCAGCAAGAATGCGATTGTCAATGACCGTGCAAGGCACATGCTTGGCAAGACGACATTCGTGCGTGAAGCTGTTAAGGAAAGCAACATTGAGTTAGCATTCATTCCAACCAAAGACCAAAAAGGACTTACCAAGGCGAAGGGGCTGAGTGAGTTTGAGAGGTTCAGAACCAGCATGGGACTCGAGTTCAGCGTCGCCGGGTAGGGGGAGTGTTGGAATCCCCGGCTAAATATGACCATCCATGACTTCAAGATCTGGGTGGTTTGGCAAGAGTTATTTTGTGTCATTTTTATGACACGGTGTCTTTATTACAAATTTACCGCACTCAAAGTTAAGCATAAAAGGAGGCCTGTATTGGAGAATAAACATCACTCTTTCACACAAATTCAATACGTTATCAGCACCATAGCTCTGAGGGTTGCCAGATCAAACCCAAGATGAAGCAAAAATGAGCTAACACATATGAGACCAAATTGGGCACCAAAAACCAAAGAAAGGGTAAGCGGACTGAAGACTGACAGAGTTGCTGGCTTCAGGGGGTGTGTTGGAATAGAATCCACCACTCTCCAGTTGATCAGCTTTTGGCTCAGTGGTCAGACTTCAATAGGTTGAAGCTCCCAAAATTCGAATCCAAAGGAGGCAGACGTTTTGGAATTTTTACCAGAAACCGGTCAAAGAAGGAGGCAATTACCAAGCGCATCAGAAAAAAGATCATCACCATTGCGCCTGTTTGATAAAGATATTATAAAGTTGGTACTATTCAAGTTCTTGATTCTGCGGCAGTGAAGTTGGATAGATAGTCGATTCTCGCTCCCCGTTTGCAACAGATTCCCACAATTATAAATCATTGGCTGTATTCCCCACCTCGTTCATCTTGAGGCACACCAACTACTAAGCATCGCAAGAAAGGAATGATGGACACAAACCCGGCGGAAGTTCACACAAACTCATTTTATTTTTTGCTTGCACAGTTGCCTCGAGGACAGCAACACCCTGAACAACAACATGTGAGTAAATCGTCGATTTATTCTTTACATCCTTCATAAGTCTTATACTCTTTTTGTAGCAAACTGATCAGTCTTGGGGGGAAGGGGGAAAGGGGAAAAAAATAGAACCAAAAGCATTTGGTAGAGCGGGAAATGCGTCGAGCAGTCCCCTCTAGGTTAAGAGAATCAACAAGTTTGGTTACAGACACTGGCAACTTCGCCGACACAGATACTGTCCCAGGAGGTGCTGCAGCAGTAGGAGTCGGCAGCGCAAATCTTGGCAACACATGTGTTACAGGTAGAAGCGAGCTTAACACCGGATGTGCAGATGCTGTGCGCACAAGTGGAAGCAGCAGTGGTGGTCTTGGAAGTGGCTGCCGCACTGGTGGTCGCCTTAGTAGTTGGGGCCACAGTTGAGGTTGGTGCCACAGTGGAGGTTGCTGGTGCCTTGGAGGTGGTGGTAGCAACGGTACCGCTGCAGGCGGCGGGGATGTCCGCGTTGTTTGTGTATGGGCTTCCCGCAGCGTTGACTCCCAATCCTCTCTTCGCGAATCCTTTCCAGATGGCGCAGTTGTACTTTCCGCCAAACATGGTCTTGTCGGCGGCAATGATGGCGTCTCTGGCCTGGATGAAAGTGGGGCTGCAAGGCTGGTTCTTCATTCCTTGGATCACAACACTGGCAAAGTCGGCATTTCCCTTTCCGGAATCCTTTCCGGTGGTCAGGTCGGCAGGGTTCAACCATCCAGACACGTCCACCATGTTCCAGAGGACCTCGTAAAGCATGGTGCACCAAATTTCACCCACATCATGCACCTCGCTGGTGCTCTTGAGTTCAGCGTACTTGTGTGGATTGGTGGTCAAGCTGGTGGAGTAAGGGTAAGTACGGATACCCTTGTCTCCTCCAAGAACGTAACGTCCCATGTCAATGTCGGTGTTGCGAGTTGCCGTGGCCGGGAGAGTCAAAACAACGGCCCACAAGTCAGACCATCCTTCACCCATTCCTCCAGATTGACTGCTGGACAAACAGTTGGGGTTGCTACCTCCACCGGTCAATCGGTTGGAAAGACCATGTCCCATTTCGTGGTACACAATACCGTTGTCATAGGCACCGTCACGCGTTGGGTTGGTGACATCGAAGACGTACATGCGCATGCGACCGCTGGTTCCGTCAGCTGGGGTCAAGAAGTTTGCGTTGTTTCTAGATGAGGAGTCCGTGTTGTAACGGTCCTGGCAAGTCGCAATGACACCATCTCCTTCTTTACCGCCTTTACCCAAGTTGTCAAACTGGAAGTTGGCCGCGTTCTCGGTGAACCCGTAGTTGTAGAAGAAGTCATGGATGACGTTAGAGGCAACGAACATGTTTGTGACAGCACCATTGATGTTGACAGCGTTCATGGCATCCTTGCTCTGGTCAAGCTGGTAGCTGAATGTCAATGAGCTGCTGGATGGACGGGAAAGAGCCAACACTTGAGAATTGGTTTGACTGCTGCCGCCGTTGGGGTTGGAAGCTGCGGCAACATTGTTTCCGTAAAGATCAGTTCGCTCTGTTCCCTTGATCACGTGCCAACCGTTGGGGGAAGCGTTCAAGTTCCATGGGTTCTTGAGAGTGACAAGCTGGGAGTTGGTTGGCGCTTGCTTGTGTGGGTCGACAGCGAGGTATGATGCGTCAGAGAAGTCTGAGGACCAGTCGCTCACTCCGACAATTTCTCCCGTGGCGATGGAAACAAAAGCATTCAACCTGTTGTTAACAAATCAAGGAGAGTTAGAAAGCTGTTGATGAGCGAGATACATATATTGAGCTCACCAGGTGTAACCAAGATCAACGCTCAAGTCCCAGCACGGAATCAACGTGCTTCCCTTTTGGTAAATCTTCTTGGACGCTTGGATGTCTTGGTTGGCAAATGGCGCACCAGAAACAACATACTTGGCGCCATCTTGCTTGACGGTCAGTCTGTCAGCGGTAGCAAGACCCTTGGACTGCGCAAACTTGAGAACGGCAACATCCACAGAGATTCCAGCAGACTTGGCAGACGCAGAAAAAGAAGAAGTGGTGGTCGTGGGGACAAAGCTGGAGTACACGGAGTATGGCTTTCCGTCTGGGGTCAAGTTGACGTTGGCAACTCCGTTTGTGACTTCAATGCCGTCAACGAGTTGAACAAAGTGGACGTGGTGGGTTCCTCCGTTGGTGGAAGTGTGACTACGAGGAGGGATGCGGGTGAGATATGTGTTTGGAAATGGGAATTGCACAACAGAATCAAACTCACGCGAACGAGACTTTGATTTGGTCAGTGCTGATCTTCAAACTGGCAGCAAGCGCATCACGAGCAGCGGCGGAAATAGCATCAATGTTGGATCCATCGCGAACAGAGATCGTTGGGAAGTTGATGCTCAAGTCAATGGGAACGGCCTCGGGTTGGTGGAATCCTGGGAGCTTGACATCGTCTCTTGCAAAGAGAGGGATGGCGTTGGCGCAGATGGCCAAGAGACCGAGGAAGAAGGCTGGGTTGTGCATAGAAGTGGGGTTGGTCGGTATCGCTAAGAGTTGTGGGGGAAGAGCCTCATTTGATCGTTTATTTATACGTTTGGGTGGCGAAGATGGCAGTCATGCGTTGGTCAGTTGACTTGATCAAATTCTAGTGAGGCTTGGAGGCTTGCTTGCATACGTTTGGTTTTTATTTTTTGGGTAACAGTGGATGTGGATGGGAATGAATTACCAGAGAACAGGCTTTCATTCGCAGCTGATTCAGGCACGCCCAGACTGTCGCCGTTATTCCTGAATAACGCATTGCAAAAAGCGTTCTGCGCCACTCGTAGAGTAATATAAAATTTTTAAGCATTGTGTGAATAAATTGTGTGGATGCTTGGACTGTGCAATCCCTTGTCTGTGGCTGACAACATCCTCGAGATCAGTCTGCGATCCGATGAAGGCAAGTGAGTCTCGTCTGCCCCTGCCCCTGCATTCGCATTTGTGGGCAGTCTGTATGCATGAGTTCTGTGTCTGAATGTGGTTTATATGCGATGCTGTCAAATGTCACATGCCGACAACTCCCCAACAAAAGCGCATATATTCAATCAGTCCGAGTCTTCGTTATTCTTTCGACTCCAAGACTTCCCATTCACACCCATGTACTGCTCCTCTCCATCATCATAGCTTGTGCTTGGTTGTGAAATCAAATTCTTCCAGGCATTTGCTGTGAGACTGGACACTGCTGACGATTCAGAGTTGGATTTGACCGCCTTCCTTGTGCGCGAAGTCGCACGGATCGGGGACTTTGTTTGGTTGGGCGCCCGCGGCGCTGAAGAGGACGAGGAAGAACTCGATCCTGCCGCAATTTCAACCACGAGTTTCGATGGCTGAGAATGGGATGGTGCATTGGATTTTGATGAAAACGTATGCGAGTAAGACGCGTCCAATGAACTTCGATCATCCATCCGTAGCCTCCCAGTCTCCAACAACCCCAAACGGCTGGGCGAATCCCGGCCAGCTATGCCTGGACTGTATTGAACCCTCCGCGAAACCCTAGATCGTGTGAAAAGCGGCTTCATCCATCGATTGTCGAATCCAATGAACCAGTGATCATCGGCAGCCATCCGCTGACTTGACCCGTCGTCACTGTCACCATCCATAAGTGAATGATCACTGCGCATGCGCTGCCAACTGTTGCCACTCCCCCGAACGTCAAACCCGCCAACGCGCATCGCATCCTCACTCACAGCCCTCACTCTTCCATTCACTCCCACTCCATTCATCCCCACAGCTACCTTTCCACCAACCCCTGAAGCGTCACTCCCAAGTCTGCGCCCGCGTCCTTGAACAAGCGCAATTTCATCATCCCAGTCATTTTCTTCATCCCCAGAACTTGCATCCCCATCCTCCTCAACTACACCTGTGCGCACACCCAACTCTTCAATCGCAAGTCCCACCGTTCCACCCAGTCCTACAATACTAACGACGCACACAATGAGGGTTGTTGTTCGAATAGCAGGAGCACTCGCGCTTGCATCCATTTCAAAGGAAAGAGCGAATGCAATGGCACCCCGTAGGCCTGCCCACCACAGAATATATTGATGGTTCGTCGGGATGAGTAGTTGGCCGTTTGGAAGCGGGTTTAGCCGGTTCAGCATTGTGCTGACGGGAATCGTGGATGCATATCGTGAGACCATGACAATAAGCTGGAGTTAGGTGTGTTAAAATAATGGTGAGGAATTTGATGGACCAAACGAATATAAGGAACAGCAGAAACTGTGGCTCACGATTGTGAAAAAAGTCAATCCGGGACTGAACACAAGGCCAGCTTTTGCAAACAGCGTGACACCAAGGTATATGAAAATAAAATTCTCGCTCAACTGACTCAACACGCGGAACATGTATTTTGTCGTTCGCCGAGTTCGAACGCTCATATTGTTGTATGCGTAATGTTTCATGACAATGCTTGCAAATAGCAAGCTCACGATTCCACTCAGATGGATACTGTTGCTCAGAAGATACGAGCTGTATGCGAGGAGAGTGATGATACATGATTCGAGCGCGGGGTGCTTGTGTAGATGCGAGTGTTTCAGGATCAACGAAGTGATGAGAGCAATCAAAGTGCCGATGAGGACTGATCCGCTAAAGACGGTGATGAACGAGGTTGTTCCTGCTAAAACGGACGCGAGCGATGCTTCCTGGTCCGTGAACTTGAGCAATGTTCTTCAACATCAATAAAAAATAAACGCAACTGTCAAAAACGCTACACAAAAACAAGTCCATGAAAACTGCTTACGTGAATAAAACAATTGCGACGGCATCGTTCAACAAACTCTCTCCAAAAACGACGGCAAACAAGTCCGGGTCCACTTTAAGCTGGTTGAATATTGCAATGATGGTGACGGGATCTGTCGAGCTGAGCAGTGACCCAAAAATCATGCAGTCCAAGAACGTGAGTGGGATCGTGAGTCGCAGGACCGAGACAAGATACAGCAATACTCTGAAGACATGTCCCGCATCAGCCAAGTCGCAAGCACCAGCGCAGACATACAGCAAGCCTTACCCAATCACAAAGCTTCCTATTAGGGTGCCCAGGAACGCAAACGTGAGAATCGATCCGAAATTTCGAAAGAAGCTTTTCTGCACGCGATAAAAGGTCAGCAAACAAGGACCCGGATAAACTCTTTGAGGAGCAAACCGGCTTCAAGTCATATCCCGAGTTGAGAATGATTGGCGGCAGCAGCAGATTGAAAAAGTATCTTTTGAAACACAGCAGAGGGTCAATGCCAAGCACCTTCGAACTGGAGTACAAGCCACACGCACCTGTGGTCGAACGACATCATGCTCTTCAGCTCGCTGTTCCCATACAGCCTTACGACAAGTCCAACCAGCGCACCCATCGCAATCGCCACAATTGATTCGTGCATGAATATTCGCCGAACTCTGCGCCTCTCAAGCAAATACGACACTGAGAGAGACGTGAGCAGGAGCGAAACAAGAATCAGAATTGCCCTTCAGGGAGTAGATGAGTTTTGTATGGGTTGGCGAAAGAGAGAGTCGCGGGTGGGTAAACGCAGTACGATCAGGTCTAATGCAATAAACTGGCACGAACCAGCTCGTGAGAACAACCTCCTTCTCGCCCGATCCAGCGCTCGGGAATGGCGACGGAGAAGGCGAAGGGGATGGCTGTGTGTCCCCTTCGTCCATTTGTTTGTGTTGACTGGTTGTGTTGTATATTTACTTATTAACGACTTGATCCAGATTTCACCGCAAACGAGTGTAAATCCTTCTTCCCCAAAACACGTCGGCGTCTACCACACAACATGTGCTCCGGAGGCGATGTGTCCCCGGAGGAGAAGGCGCGTACGGCCCAGAGCCGCGAAATCGACAAACAACTCCGAATCGAAGAAAACGAGGCCAGCAAGGGCGAGAGCTTTATTGTGAAGCTGCTTCTGTTAGGTAACGTATATTTTCCTTTTTGGCACTTTCAGAAGCGACTCATGCTGGCTTGGAATCAGGCGCGGGAGAAAGTGGGAAATCAACGGTCCTTAAACAAATGAAGCTGATGAACGGAGCTGGCTTCACACCTGCTGAGATTGCAAACTACAGAGCCGCCATCATTTCAAACATCATATCTTGTGTTGAGGCACTAATAAGCGCCATGGATGCTCTCAAAATCCCGTACGGCTTTAAACCTGACGCTGACCATGAAATCTCGAATGTGCATGCAAGTCTTTCTCCCATGCCGCTTGCACCTTTCGATAAATCTACCGAATCAATATTCATGTCTCAAAGCCTACCACGGGGTATTCGGTCGTTAAAAGGCGACGATATGGAAACCTCAAAAAAGAGTGTCAAGGAGGAAGGTGCAATTGCCAGAGCGGATGACATAATTTCCAGAGCTGCAGAACGAATGTACGAAGAACTGGGCGGCTCAGAGAACCAGCCGTATCCACCAGAGATAACGATTTTGAAAGCGAGCGAGCGCATGCTTTTTGGACTGGACTTGAACGCGTCCATCTTGGAGGCAATCAAGTATTTTTGGAGCGATACCGGTGTGCAGTACTGCTATTCTAGGAGTAATGAGTACCAGCTGATGGACTGTTGCGCTTAGTTGAGTGTGGACATTTTTGAATGGAAGATGACTCAACTCGGTCAACATTGCAGCTTTTTGAGTGACGCAGGTAAATTCTTGGGCTCTGGATTTACGCCGTCCGAGATGGATATTTTAAAAGCGCGAATCATGACAACGACTGTGACTGAGAGCAATTTTAAAGTCAACGCGAAAACTACCCTCCGTGTGTATGACGTAGGAGGACAACGGTCAGAGCGTAAGAAATGGGCGCCGTATTTCCAAGATGTGAAGGCAATCATTTTCTTGATTGCCATCAGTTCATATGATCAAGTGTGTATGGAGGATGAGAGTATGAATCGAAGTGAGGCAAATAGCCGCTGCTCGGTTGTTGCAGAGTGAGAGATACTGATGGTACTGATTCGCACCCTTCATTTCACAGTGGTCGAAAACATGAATCTCTTTGCATCGATATGCAACCATCCCATGTTCAAGGCCACTTCCATGATTGTCTTCATGAACAAAATCGACATTTTCAGCGAAAAGTTGGCCAAGTCGCCCATTTCAAAGTACTTTCCCACCTTCACAGGTGCGTGTTGTTGCTTCGAAGAATCGTGTGCCTTAACCTGCCTGTCTCACTGGTGCATCACTTGCTTTACGTCCTGATAACGCTGTCCTGCAGGTCAAAACTCGTACGAAGAAGGCACGGCGTACTTTTCAGACAGAATCACTGAACTCAACAAGTATCCCGAAAAGTCAATATACATTTATTTCACCTGGGCTACAGACACCTCTCAGATTTCCTCAGTGCTGGGTACAGTCAACTCGATTCTTCTCGGCGATGCGCTCATGAACATGGGCATGCTGTGATGATCGCTGCAATGTAATAAAAACATCAAATTCCAAAATGCATAGTCCGACATTCAAAAATCATTGCTCAAGTCCCATGTTGACATATTTTTTTTGGTAGCCAGTCACCAAGTATTTCTTGAAGAACGTCCAAAAAAAGGATCATTAGGCCGGTTGTTCGCCAACCCCAGATCGGTTACTTGCGTTATTTAGCTTTAATTTGGTGGAACATCCCGCGCCAGGATCGTCGGAAAAATATTTTACTCCTCTTTTTTATTGATGAAAAGCAAATACAACAACAACAATGACATCTAGATTGAATCAACGATGGTGCCACGTCCCCCTTCCCTGAGCATTCCTCAACAATTGCTTGTATGAGGCACCGAAGGTGTATCTTTGACGAACTTGAGCCACAAATTATGACACATCCAAAACCATTGCTTTGAGCGGCGTTTTGTTGAAGTTGGTAATATTTGACTCCATAACAAGACCATTTATATTATAGTACCATTAAAATACCGAGGAATACGTGCCTGGCTAGCTCAATCGGTAGAGCGTCAGACTCTTAATCTGAAGGCTGTGGGTTCGACCCCCACGTTGGGCGCTTTCTTTTTCTTTGAGCGGATTTCTCTTTTAACGGTAAACGGGTTGTGTGTTTTCGGGAACACTTTGAATACGGCGGGGTTTTAGTTTTTGCGAAACCTTACCAGAACAGGAGCAGGTATTTTGAGTGCAGCTCACTGGATGATGTCTCACTGCTCCCTGTGAAATCAACGTGTCGGTTCAGACGATTATTTGCGCAACAGCATTACGGAGGCACCACCGATCGAGTCTGCCTGGTCACTTCCCATGACCATAAATATTGAAGACTAATTTACTGGCTCCCCATAAAATCCTAGAATATAAACACATGGACTTTTCCGATGTCCTCGTGAACCAGCCCGTCGTGATTGACAATGTAAGTAGATACATTTCAGAAGGACACAGGGAGGCGACTCTTTCTAAACCTCTTTATATTGTGCGAATGCAGGGCTCTGGGTTCGTGAAAGCAGGTTTCGCTGGTGACGACAGTCCAAAGTGTTTCTTTAGTTCAGCGTGAGTCGAGCCTTACTCTCTCTTGGATGGACACCTGCATAAGGAGTGCTGGGTTTAGGATCCATGCATGTGTCTCTCATGGCATGCATCTCCCATCAAATCGAAATCCAATGACCAAACAACTGCGTTCCAGGGTCGGACGTCCAAAACACACGCGAATCATGGCCGGCGCTGTCGAAGGAGATGCGTTCATTGGAAGCAGGGCGCAAGAGTTGAGAGGTCTTTTGCGAGTGAAATACCCCATGGAGCACGGCATTGTGACGGACTGGGCGGACATGGAGCGGGTCTGGCATCATGTTTATACGGAAGAGTTGAAGACGCTGTCAGAGGAGGTGAGGGGTTGTTGATGCTTGAATTTGCTTGAGTTGCTGGGAATACTTAAGTCTTGATCATTTGACAGCACCCAGTTCTGTTGACCGAAGCGCCGTTAAATCCACGCAAAAACAGAGAGACCATGGCAGAAATCTTTTTTGAGACATTCAATGTTCCTGCAATGTACATTTCAATCCAGGCTGTCTTGTCTCTGTGAGTTCTCCTCATAACACTTGATCGTATGACAAGTTGTAATTACGCCTCGTGCAATTTCTTTCACCAAGCTATGCATCTGGACGAACAACTGGAATCGTTCTTGACTCTGGAGACGGCGTCACGCACACTGTTCCAGTCTATGAAGGATTCGCACTTCCCCACGCCATTCGCAGGATCGATGTTGCCGGTCGTGATATCACTGAAGCATTACAATTACACCTTCGTAAATCGGGAGTCAACCTTTGGGGAACGAGTGCAGAGAAAGAAGCAGCACGCGTTGTCAAGGAAAGTTGTTGCTATGTTGCGGGGAACCCGACTCGCGAGGAAAAGGAAAATGTGGGACGATTTGAAGAGTTTGTTTTGCCGGATGGAAACGTTGTCAAGGTTGGGTATTTTTTCTTCGTGAATTTTGACGACAAATATTTATCCTTTTCTTTCTGCAGTTGGGAGCTGAACGATTCCGAGCACCCGAGATTCTCTTTTCACCTGATTTGATGGGATCCGAGTCTCCAGGAGTCCATCAAATCGTCGTTGACGCCATCAACAAGGCCGATATGGACCTGCGAAAGTCGCTCTTCTCAAACATTGTCTTGTCCGGAGGCACGACTATCATGAAAGGATTCCCAGACCGTCTGCTGAATGAAGTGAAAAAACTCGCTTTAAAAGATGTCAAAATTAAGATTTCAGCGCCTCCAGAGAGAAAGGTTTGGGTTTCTTGAGTTTCAAAATTGATGTCTGCCACTCATGATTCATTTTTTATTTCATCTCTCTCCATCATCGCTTTCAGTATTCTACTTGGATTGGTGG
Source organism: Chytriomyces cf. hyalinus JEL632 (assembly GCA_025435555.1). NCBI lineage: Eukaryota > Fungi > Chytridiomycota > Chytridiomycetes > Chytridiales > Chytriomycetaceae > Chytriomyces > Chytriomyces cf. hyalinus JEL632. The sequence goes on along the minus strand of JAIWWG010000002.1, from coordinate 100,393 downwards.
GTCCATTCTCGCGTCGCTCAGCACGTTCAAAAAGATGTGGCTCTCTGCAGACCAGTATCAGGTAAGACCGCTGGTCTGGTTTTGGGTTCTGCGATTTGCGCCTAACTTCTTGATTCACGGTTTCCAGGAGGATCCAGAGTCAGTGATTCGGAAGTTTGCTTGATGATGCTTTTGCTTATACATGAAAAATAAAAATCGTTTTTTGAAGAACATGAGAGGGTCGAACGCGTTTTATTCCATAATTATTAAGGAAAGTAAAGAAAATGAGAAGTCAACTTGATGCTGCCAGTAATGCAAGCTAGTGAACAGAAAATGACCAGAAAATGGATGAGAATTCCGAGTTTTTCGTCTTATTTCAATCCTCCTCGATGCTGAATTTGGGGCGATATCTGTAATTACAGCGGTGCTCTGGAACATGCATCATCCAGCCATCGACTGTGACCACTTTGCAAAGTGCATAGTAACTGCTCGGCTGTTTGTAAATGCTCTTAAGCGTGCCTGAAACCAGGAACCCCGTGATCGACTTCAATTTCCGCGCTGTAACCCAAGTAAGAAGCTTTGTGACGCTTTCGATAGAGAGAGCATTCGGATCATTCGGGACTTCATGGGCAGTGTGTAACAGTTGATAACATTCGCTGACAAGATGTGAGTTTGATTTTTGAAAGTCCGGGGAGAGGATGTGCTTCAGCAGGAAAACCCAGGATGTTACGGGCCCGCGGGTTCCCACCTCTTCAAACACTTGTTCGATTTGGTGGAAATACAAGTGGGATGATTCATTGTGCAGGATTTCAGCCGCTTGCGCTAAATCTTCTGCATAGAGTGCCTCGCGTAAAGTTTGGTGACTTAGCAGACTGGTCATCATGTCTGCATTGGTGATGTTTGGGTCCAGTTGAAACAGAATCTTGAAAGATTGCAGCTGTGCGGGATCCCATTGTGCGCCATGATAAAATATCAGCATTCGAACCAGGGATTTAGTTTCTTCCCTGAGAGCCATGTCAGTCAGTCCTTGAACGAACCCGTGTGACAAGAAATTGTTGTTTGTTCGAACGATTTGCGCGAGAGGCGATGCAGAGAAATCAGTCGGATTATAAACAAAGTTTTCAGCATTCTCCACGGCAAAGGGACTGAATCGTTTGTCGGCGGCAAGCAGGTTAAACGTTTCCATATATTTGTCACTTGGTCCACGCATGAGTCTGAAAATGACTTCTTCAACCGCGTCCGCTTCAATGGCGTGAATGCCAGAGTCCTCTAGGGCAAGTATGTACGAAATCAATTTGACTGTTCCAGAGTCACACGCGGAGCGAAGAAGTGAATTCCAAAAGAGAGCATCTTTCGAATACTGCTGTGCTTGATCATGAGTCAAAAGTTCCAAGACTGCATCCAAGTTTTCAGCTTCACAAAGCACAGACGCAACGCTGACCCAGTTGTTCAACTGCAGATTCTGAACATGTGTGCTGGCCAGTACCACCCGATACACGTCCCAGTGCTTCATTCTGATTGCATCTGACAGCATAAACACTAGTTTTATCGTGCTGGGCGTAATCCGCGGGTCCTCAAGAATGATTGCCAGCACTTCAGGTTTGTTGAAACGAACGGCGTATGTGAGATGCATGTTTTCCCAACCATCAAAATCTAAGTCCGGAGTTGCTAAATGCTCTGCCACGCGTTCAATGTTTCCATGAAAGATGGCCTTAACAAACTCGCCGTTTGAAATCGGCCTTCCTGTGACGAGAGAGTCCGCTTTGATGAAACTATCAAACATTTGCGGTTCATCCGAAATCAGAAAAACCAGCGCCTTGTCTTCGAAAATGGGTTGCTTCCGAATATTCGCCATCAGGATATCCAGCATTTCCTTGTCCTCTTTTCTGACAACATGGTCAAGCACAGCATAATCCGCCTGCGTAACGTCAAACCCACGAGACATGGAAATACGGGCAAACTCCGTCCAACCTCGGTCCACTGCAGCGTACATGACATTCATTGTGATTGGGACATGGGGATGGTCGGTGATGATTGCCAGGCTCGCTTCTCTCGAGTTGTGCCAGTACCGGATACAGTCAAGCAACCGCGCGATCGCATCCTTTCCAAGCACCTTTGAGATACCCGCAACAATTTTGTTGCATATCGCCTTGGTCATGTAAAACAGGCGGAACAGCGGGTCAGCGTCGACATTGAACTCGTGCGCTGTTTCGAGCATGGATTGGAACAAGCCGATGACGTAATTGAGTGGCAGATGGCGCAAGTCCGGGCAGATTGCTTTGTGGAAATCAGGACTGCTGATGTGTGAAGTTGCGTGCTTGTGGGCAAAGTGTTTGTCCGAGAGAAGAAGCGCCGAGAATACGCGAGATGACATGGCCACATCACGAAGGAATCCGTCGATTGGAATGTGTAGCAAGATGCGGGCAATGATTTCTTGCGGGAGGGACGACAGAGAGGTCCTGGAGAATTGACGAGTCAGTGATGGGGTGCTGTTTGATGCTGAGTGTGCGACAAACTTTAGCTCAGGGATTGCGACGGTCTCGCGCGTCGTCTGCATCTGAATGTTATTCTTGTGGGCGAGGAAGTTGGACAGTTGCTGTGGAGAACTCTGTTGAACTTTTTTTGACGCCTCCCTCACAGTTTATTTTACGATGATATTTTTGGAACGAAGATGTTGACAAACCTCCTTCAAAAATGAAGACTGACTCGAAAGAAACGCGTGTCCAGCATCTGACGCGCGAAGAACTCATTGCCGAAAACCAAAGCTTGTTTGAGGAAATGAACTCCATGGAGCAGCAGCACGAGCAGACTCTTACTGCCGCTGTCGACGCCCTCGAGCACAGCGCCAGGGTATACATATATTCAGATGATCACTAGTGAGAGGAAGTCGTTTTCTCATTTGTTTTTTACTTCTCAGGAGCGGCGATCACTCGAGCGGCAAGTAGCCGAGTTGAAAGCGAGCAAGCATTTGCTCCAGGAAGAAAAGTCCAATCTCTTGAGGGAACGAGATTCACTCCTACTGAATATGGAGGTAAATATCAAGCTTCTCTGTGGCACATCTGCACGCTCAAACAAATTTCGCAAAACAGGAACTCAAAGGCGACTTTTCGAATCTTGCCGCCAAAGTATCCGCAGCATTCAAAGACCGCGAACAAACCAAAACATCGTTAATCGCAGTCGAGTCTGAGACTGCGAAGTTATTAAATTGGCTGATTGAAGAGGGGCGGATTCTGGAAGCTGACGATGAGAAGGAAGCTGCGCTGGAAGATATCCCGGCCATTCCAACGCTTGAACGATCAAGCAGCGGGTTTGACGCAGACTCCAGAGAAAGCCGCTCCTCCAAATCGCAAAGCGCGCAATGCTTGGCATCCGGCAACCCTCAAACGCGGCCTCGCTCAAAATCGAAACTCGGAACTAGCAAATTAAACCAATCAACTAGTTTATCCACCTTGTACGCGTCTGCACTCACAACTGCGGGCGTGCTTACCACTTCAACGAGTCACAACAAACTGGTGGCTGCGAGTTCCAACAGCGGGCTTGCTTCCGATTCCAGCTTGTTTGAAGGAAGCTTGGTTCCATCTGGGCGCAAACGGACTTCGTCGGTCTCACATCTGCGACTGTCTGTTTCATCCTTGTCGAAGCGATCTGAATCGAAACTAGCGTCCTCTTTGACTGAAATGGATGCGCGCATCTTGCAACAACTTGCGCAGATCACAGAGCTTCTTAAAGCTGTGTTATCGTTGCAAGAAGAAACAGCAAAGCAGTTGTGGGAGGCAAAGAAGAACATGAAGACGATGGAAGTGCAGGTTGATGTTCTTGGAGAGTGGCGCGACTGTGTTCTTCAAAGAGTTGGTGAGATGAACCTTGCGCGTGTTCCGTTGTTGCAGACTGGGAGTGAGTGTTGCATACAAGACTGCGACCTGTTGACGCGCGAGATCTCAAAGCGTCTTTGTGCGGTAAGCGTGTGCTGCTTCTCATTGGCACGTAATAACTCACACCTGATCACGCAGCTGAATCGGCAGAGCGCGGCCTTTTTGTTGCATATTGAAGCGTAGTTCAAGTAAAAATAAATAAAAAAGCCCAGCCAGAAAATAACCAAGCTTCTGAGAACGCACTCGTAAAGACATAAAAACTATCCTCAAAATCCCAATGACTCGCAGCACCATCAAACTCCTTGTTCCGCTCCTTATTTTATTCGTATCCTTAAACCTTCTCGCCCTCTTCCTGACCCTCACCTCGCCCGTCCCCGACCCATCTGGAACGCATTCCTACAACAACAGCAGCAACACACTCAACCAACCATCTCTATCCTCATTGAAGAAACCCAAACGCCTGGGCTCCAAATGTCGACATTTCGTGAAACATGCGAAAAACCCCGGCAAACGCTTCCTAAACGCCAAAGGACTGAAACTAAAGAAACCACCGACTTCACCCAAGCTACCGCAGCAAATCAGTTTCCTGCATTATAACGCAATTTTGAAAAACCCACGCTATTTATGCTCCGTCGAAAGCGCCGCACGTCAAAACCCCAACCATCAGATAACCGTCTATGCAAAGAACGTGTCCGATTTTGAAACTGTCTTGACGAAAGTATTTTTGCAAGATCAAGTGTCGGTGTTGGAGTTGGATTGGCGCGCCATGTTTAATGAAACGCCGTTGGCAGAGTGGTACGATAACGGGACATATCTCGAATCCAAATGGGTCGATCAGAATTTGGGAAACGCGTTTCGGTTGGCGATCATGTGGAAGCTTGGGGGGTTCTATCTGGATATGGACATCATCAGTTTGAATCCGCTTGGAGCCCTGGGGACAACATTGGCGAAACAGACTGGGCCGAATATTTTAAACAACGCGTTTTTTGGGTTTCAAGAGGGGGATTCATTTGTGTGGGAGATGATGCGCGAGTTTGTGGATGGATTCAATGGGACTGTTTGGTGAGTGAACCCTTCCGTGTGTATAGTCCCTTTGATTGACAGCGTTTGCCTTATTGAAAACCAAGGGGTCGAAATGGGCCGCGAATGGTCGATCGAACTTATAACAAGCTGTGCAAGAAGAAAAACGGCCAGCTTCCAACAACTGAGTTTTCCAGCTGTGACGCGGAAATTGCGCCTCCGTCGCTCTTTTTCCCGTTTTCGTATGGGAGTAGGAAAAAGAGTCTGCGGCCTTGGAAATCAAGCTGCGACGTTATGAAGCGCCTTGCTGACAAGTAAGTAGGAAGTACTCCTTGTGGTAGTCTGTTGTCCTTAGACATGTCACTTGCCCCCAGATCCATCGGAGTACACTGGTGGAACAAGGGCTTGAAGGGAGAAAGCATTGCGACTGAGACAGTCCTTGAAGCCATCATGATGCATCATTGTCCGACAACGCATCGCCAATACTCTGCGCACGAGCTTGGCTTCTTCTCGCAAAAGGACATTGATTCGGGGAAAGGAGGGAATTGGGATGGGTTTGAAGTTGCTGATGGATTCTGATTTTCTTTCAGGGCGTGCATTTTTTTTTTGTTCCAATGTTGCATGCAACACACGCGTAGCTTTATGTGAAATGTTATGAGTTGAAGATAAGTGTTCGATAATTACCCAGCTTTAATTGCGAATATTCGAAGCAGAGTATCCCCCCAGAAAGATGTAAAGAACAGTTGTTGGGTATAGATTCACGCAGCAGAGTTAGAGTTGCTCTTGACATCAATCAACTCCACTTCAAACATGAGCTCAGCATTGGGAGGGATCACTGACATAAACCCACGCGTTCCGTACGCGTAGTCTGCTGAGATGCGCAATATCCCTTTTGCGCCTTTCGACAGCTGCGGAACTCCTTCATCCCATCCTAAGCAATTTGGTGGGATGTGTTACTTCATATTCGACAAAGGGACCACCAGACAAAACGCACCTCTGATGACCTTGCCGACGCCGATAACCGTGACATATGGCGAGCCGCGATCGACGGATGAATCAAACTTGGTGCCGTCCTTCAACTGCCCAAACACACGCTTCAGATTCATACGGAAAACACACGCTCAAGCAGCCCTCACCTTTCCCGTATCTACAATATTGAAACAAGGATGAGTTCCAAGGCTGCGATTTTTAAAAACCAAAGGAGGGCACTCAACAGTGGATCGTGACCATGTCTCCCTTCTTGGGGAACGTGACGCCATCTCCCTCCATCACAACCTCCACATCCACACCAGACTCTGGATACACGTGTGTAAATCCGGCTTTCGGTGACGGTGCGGGGTTGTTTACTGGTTGCAGTTTGGGCGGCTCAGGTCCTGTTTTGAAGGTGGAGTCAACAGGGGCGGAAATTGGAGACTTTGCTGGGGTATCGCCGGCTAGGTATCCGACGCTGATGTATGCGAGAACGAGGAGGGCTGTCAGGGCCATGATCAGACGCGGCATCTTGATGGCCATTGTGTTGCTGTAGTGTGTGTGTGTGTGTGTTCAATTTATTCACTGACTGAACTTAAATATTTTCACGCTGTGACTTCATGCCACCTTTTTAACCGAATTTTTCCTATGAGGACTTCCCTTCATGAACGCGAGGGAAGGATCCAGCCCCTTCACCGATGCAGGAACACCGAGTTTTGCATTCGGAGACACGCCGAGTTGTTCCTCCGAGAACGAGGGAAACACGACGGGGCACTGCGCAATCATGAGCGTTGTAAGGACTGTTTTCGTTGAGATTATTGTTGATTGTACGCGTTTGTTCCACCAGTGGATTCCGACGGAGCTTGTTTTTAAGCTTTGATGAGTTGTACGCATCACTGAGAGAGAAGAGAAAACAAACCCGTCAGAAAGTTTCTGCATCAGTTCACACGAATCTTCGAACGCTGCAAACAGCTGCTCGCGTTGTTCGTACTGAATCGGGAAAAACTTGTTGGCTGGAAGAACTAAAAGAGACTGGCACATGTCCGCCGCCGGCGCTTTCTTGCAATGTTTTGCCATGGTTCTGAGCATGCAAGAGATCAGTTTCTATACACTGTTTTTGAACCTGGAAATATATCTCACCGCGTCACCATTCTCGGCCCATTCCTCGCCCACACAAATCCTTCAAACCCACTCACAAACTCCTCCATCATCGCTTTGACGAAGGCATCTCCAGGCGGAAACCGAAACACGGCATTGTTATACCACTTTGCATCCTGCATCGCAACCGTGCGGTCCTGCATCATCGACTCCACCGGATTCAAACTTACAATATCCAAATCCAAATAGACACCTCCATAATGATACAAAATTCCGAGCCGGAATGCGTTTCCCAAATTCTGGTCAACCCACGAAGACTCTTTATACTTTTCTGAAGTGTACCATTGTTCAAGGGGTGTCCCCATCATGGCGTCTTTCCATACGAGCTCGTGGATAAATATTCGAGTGGATATTGTACTGTCCATGAGTGACAGCCATTTTAAAATGGATGTTTTAAAGTGGCTGCTGTTGCGGGCGTACACGTTGATTTGATAGTTCGGGTTGATGCGCGCAGCGCTTTCGAGAGAGCATAGGTATCTTGGATTAGATAATTGCTCGTTGTAGTGGATAAAGTGGAATATTTTGGGTGTGGTTGATTGTGTGGAGAGTGGGACAAGAGTTGGAGGATGCGCAGCATGTTTGAGAAACGCGTCGCATCCGCTGGTTCGAACCCCGGTTATTTCCAGCTTCAGTTGCTCGTTTGAGTTTATAACTGACTCCACGGCGTGGACGGGTTCTCTGTTGACGTCCCCAGTGGGAAGCTTGACAGGTTGCGCGAGTTCGAAGACGAGAGCCGCATTTTTGTTTGCTTCCTGTTGTTCGCGCTGTTGTTGGACAGCTTCCATCTCGCCGTGTTGCTTGATTTCAATTTTGAGGATGTTGTCTGCGCGCATTCGTTGTTTCCGGAATTCGTTTTGCGTTTCATCGTCGAGACTGTCTTTTGTGAATCGAGTGCGCTGCTTCTTGGCCTCCAGAGTTACTGTGAGCATGTAGACGCTCATGAAGACAGCTAGGACCCAAAATATTCGGCGATATCGAACGACGGTGATGTTTGCCATTATTTAAGTGTTTATTCCAAATCAAAATGTGTTAAATTTTAATATGTTCCCAAACACACACGCGCAAAGTTCTATAGTTATATATTTTCAAACAAGAGCAACCAGCTACCAACATTCGCGTCTACTTTTTGCTTGGCTTCGGCTTCATCAGCTCTGGGTCCTCCACCAACAAAGCTGGCGCCCCAAACGACGCGCTCGGATTCATTCCAAGCTGTTGCTCAGTGTAGGCCGAAAAGAGTGCTGGACAGTGCGCCTTCATGACTACAGCAAGCACGGTGCGGTTTGACATTGTCTCGATCGACTTTACGCGTCGATTCCACCAATGGATTCCGATGGACCTAACAAGTAAAGAATAAAACGATAAAGTAAGAAGATGATGCTAAAAGAATAGCATATATGTATGCTCAACTCGTCAGCCATGGACTGCATGACTTCGCATTGATCTTCCCACGGCTCAAACATGTTTTGCTTTTGTTTGTATCCAAACGGATAGAATCGCTGCACAGGCGCGATGTTGACTCCAGTGCAAAATTCGGAAGGTTGTTTCGACCGGCATCGTTTTTTGTAGGTTCTGGAAAACGTTCTCAGATTAGCCAAGCTCAGTCGATGCGCCCGCGAGAGCTCACCTTGTGATGACTTCCGGCCCGTTCTTGCCCCTATTCGCGGAAATTGAAACAGCTTCTCAGCTATGCCATAAAGAGTTTGCATCAACTCACCAAACATTTCCGTTAAAGCCACTCACAAACTCCTCCATCGCCGCCCACAAAAACGGATCCGCAGCTGGGAACCTCAAAAACGCATTATTCATTGCATCCTTATCCTGCATGCCCAAACTTCTTCCCATAGAATCACTGAGCGGGTTCATACTGATAATATCCATGTCCAAATAAACTCCGCCTTGCTGATATACAACCGCCAAACGGAACGCGTTGCCCAAATTCTGATCGACCCATTTACTCTCCTTGTACGCGCCGGATGTGAGCCATGATTCGAGCGGGGTTCCTGTCATCATGAGCGGCCAGTCCAGCTGCCGCACGGATACACGCCCTGCTGCCACGAGTTGAGAGTTGAGTTGCCACGTGTTTGTGGCCAAGTTGAATTCGGCGGGGTTTGCTGCCCAAACAATAATGTGGTGATTGGGGTTCTGTCTGTAATGTTGAGATGTCAAAGCATTGCTTTTGCGCACACAGATCGAATCACGCACCTGGCTGCGCTCTCGACAGCGCACAGATACCGAGGATAAGTAAATTGCTGGTTGTAGTAGAGAAAGTGGACAAGCGTCGGAATTGCAGTGTCCGTCTTCTTTGCTGGGTTCTGAGACACTGCAGGAGCATCAATGTTGTTTTTGCCGGGTTTCAGAGAAGCCTCGATAAAGTGTCGGCATCCTTCTCCAAGCGTGGCTTGTTTGACCGCAGATTGGAGGAACCCGTCCGTGTCAAAGTAAACGTCCGCCTCAGCCGGCGTTTCGTTCACGGCGAGAAACAGGGTCGTCGTTGCTGCCGCCAGCAACAAAACCATCACCACGCGTCGGAATCGGATCGCACGGCGGGCCAAGTGACTGATGCTGAGTTTGTCCATTCGTTTTCAGCGATTTCTATTTCTGCTTGTTTTTGTTTTGATTCTGACTTTTCCAGCTTCGCCGAGTTGCCGCAAGTTTTCTTGTCAACAACTGCAAAGTCATAGCTCCCCGCGCTCAAATTACAGCAGTACTTAACAGGGATCTCAATTTCTTTCGCACAATACATCAACATCAACGCATTCACAAACTAACTTTACCCGATACCCTCTGGAACTCACTCGAAACTCTCGAACCTGGCTGTCGATACTTTCCCAACCGATCGCGCAAACAACAGAGCCATTCGGAAATCTCAATTTGCAAAACCTTGAATCTCGTACCGCCGAAGCGGTTTTACCCCTTCGAATACAACGATCGCCGCGACGATTTACAATGGACGGAACACTGTGACTTGATGCGGAGCCTGGCAGACAGGTATTCCTGGGATAGATGACTTTTTTTTTCCCCCACACAGATCGGTAGGTGTGCATTAAACGAATATGGAGAATCGATTTCATCAAATTCGGTGATTGGTGTCTTGATCCGCGCGCATTGTCCAGTACTTTTCCGCGTCTTTTCGAACGCTGAGCTCGGCTTCAAAATGAAAAAACAAACAGGAAAAAGGAATAAACATCGGTTCAACACCTGCGTCCATATTTTAAGCAAAACTCACTGCGTTCAAAAACAAAACGCTCAAAGGCAGTTACTTTTCTCAGTGACTACTATATTCTCACACTCATTTCAACACTGCAAATTAACAAACATACAAACAGAAAACACAAAACACAAAGCATAAATTCTCTACGTCTTGAAAGTAAAGTCCAACCGCTCACTCCCTTGATGCGTGGTATTTGCATTGTAATGCGCCTTGTCGTCCTCTGAATATCCCTTCCAAATCGCCCCTCTTGTCTTGTTCAAGTAAATGTAAATATACTTTTGACCGAGCCACAGGAAGAACGTGACTCCCAAGAATGCGAGGATAATGTAGTTTCCAAAGTGGTAGCGAGGTGCATCCCATGGTTGGTAAATCTGAGACGCGTAGACTGCGTAAATGTTTGCGAATCCGATAATGAGCCCCGATGCGACGGTACGTTTTCCAACTGGAGCAGTGTTTTCCGTCATCCAAGCAATGTTCATGGGGTGTGTGGAAGGTCCAGAGGAAATAATGAGGGTCGCAAGGTAGCTGTGGAAATTGAAAGGTTAATATCGCGCATTGAGTCATGGAACTTAGAAAAACAACAGGTGACTTACAATACTCCTTTTGGGGAATTGTCCGGCAAGAATTGTAAAAGAGCGAATCCAACGATCCACCACGTCACTGCAAACATACCATGGAACCCACGCTCGCCAACTTTATCCGAATGAGAAGTCATCAGCGTCATGGTAATGAATCCCAAGATATAATTCGGAGCCGTCAGCGCATTCGAAATGTACACATTGTACCCAAAAGATTTGATGATCGACGGCAAGTAGAGTCCGTACGGTGTGTGGAAAGTAAGTCCAACAACAGTAATAATCAAATGCCCCCACACGCGGTAATCCGTCAACGCAGCAACAACATCCGACGGCTTCACTCTAGTCTCATAATTGAGTTTCATGGGATCATCTCGAACCACACGTGTCACTGCAATCCGCGCCTGTCTATCCGTAAACCACCCGCCAAAGTTCAAGCCACCCTTTGTGTAGTATGGAGACCGGGGGAACACGAAAAAGAATAACCCTGCAGAGAGAACTGTAATGACTCCTTCAATTAAGAACATCCAGTTCCATCCGCCGAGACCGTTGATGCCGCGGAGTTGAAGGATACCAGATGCCATGAGGCCGCAGAAAGCAGATGCGAGAGATTGGACTCCCCAGAACCATGAAAGCCGCGTTGCGAGTTCGTTTTTCTTGTAAAATGCACCCTGAAAAAGGAAATGTATTTAATGAATAAGAGTTGGTAGTCGTGATAATGAGCCGACAGGTTACCAGGTAAACAAGGGTAGCAGGAATGACACCTCCTTCAGTAATCGCAATCAACGCGCGAATCAAGTAGAACTGCGAAGCATCGCGAATGAGGCCATGTCCAATTGTAACGACACCCCAGGAAAACACGAGGAACGGAATGAACCGATGCGGTCCAAACCGTTTGCCGAGAATTGCGCCAAAGAAGGCTGCGATCGAAAATAGTACAGCGTACATGGAGTTGGCATTGTTTACAACGGCAGTGGTGAAGCCGAGGTCTCCAGGGAGGTTGTCTGAAATCGCGTTGGAGAGGTTCGTGCGGTCCATGTTGAGGATAAAGGTTGAGAAAAGAATCCACGGCATCAGACGCAGCTAATTGGACGTAAACATACGTTTGTCAGTTTGAGTTTTTGAAAATGACGCATTCGAAAGAGCTACTTACATCGATAATCCTGCGAACAGCAGCTTCCTCTGCCTCGTCATAGTCCAAATTCTCATCGTATCCTTCGACGGCATCGTCTCCCAAGCTTTTCAAGGGTCCCTCTTTGTCGCTGCCTTCCGATCTCAGGAACGCGTCTGGTTGGTCGTCGGATGGCATTGCGTGATGGTCTGGTGGTAGGTTTTTTGTTTGTATTTGTACCAGATGGAAACCAAGGAAGGTTTATATACGCTTGGATATACAGCGCTTGCGTCATGGGTGTCTCCCGTTTGTGTGATTTCCTTTCACGGGTTGTAAACAAAATGTCGCCATTTTTTCAGTAACAAAGTAAAAGCGGTCGCAGTTCCTTTTTACCTTGTGGATATGCTATCAGTTGTTTTAGTGTGCTTGTAATTTAGTGCTGAACCAAATCTGATGTCTGTCGGCGCAAAGAAATCAACTGATCAACAGCACGGCTTGAGAGAGACACAGCCAACACAAACGGCACGGTGACATTACGGTCAGTCGCGCATACATCGAACCCCGAACTAAGTGAAATAACCAGCTTAAGTTTTATTGTATTTCAAAACAAGCGAGTTGGGCAAAGTCTCTTTCAAAACAAACAAAGGGACGACGAGAGAGAGAGAGAGAGAATGTGAACCGAATACCTATAACGACATCGCGTAGGGCATCTTGGATGTCGCCTCAAACGACGGATTCAATTTATCTGGCAAGCATGAGATTACAATCCCAGGAGCCGTTTCGTACGAGCCGCACACTGGGGAAAGAGGTGCGGCAGTACTGGCACATTGCATGGATGGTGTGATGGTGTGAGGGGGAGGTGATGTGAGACAATTGAGGGGTGGGGATGTGAGTGAGGGTTGGGCAGTGGGCGTCCGAGCGATGGCAGAGGGAGATTGGGTGACGACGGTGTCAGTGTCAGCCAGCATCTGTGCCAGTGTTCTCTCCGCATCGAGCCTTCATTTCAATATGTTTCTTGTTTGCCGCCAAAAAAATAGAAAAGCAAACTCTGTTTTCGGGCCTTTTTTGCCGATCCCGTACACTCCAGCACTGTTTCAGCCATGCTATATGCCTGCATGTGCAAGGTGTAGGAGCAGTTCTAAAACTCACCTGCCAAACCCAAGTACTGTTTCAGCCATCCTTCAGCTCTCTGTCTGTATGAGTGTGATAGTGTCGAGCAGTTCTGAACTCACCGCCAGTATCTCAGGACCATGCAAGAGCACCAACAGCCAGGCATATGCGACTTTTGCAGTTTTCAAACGCATTCTCCGTCAAAAGCCGAAACTCGCGTAAACAAGATACTGGACGTCAACGGTGGTGCAAACAAATGCCTGCTGCGCGGCAGCTAGAAGTAACGCGGTCGGGAGCGTGATTCCCACAATCTCGACAACACAAACGAGCATCGTGAAGCCGTACCAGCTGACGATGCCGAGTCCGCCGTCAAAAAACACCAAACTAATATTGGAAGGTTTTTATACAGTATTTATTTTTACGCTCTAAAATTTGACCACCCACCCAACTGATGTCAGTCACTCGAATCGATGCCCTCTACAGACCAATACTGACCGATACTAAGCAAGGATGCCGGTGCTTTTCATTCATACTGCTCAAGACGGATCCGCTGTCTCTTTTCGCGTCTAGACCACGACACCAGATTGTTGTTCAATTTTTCGAAACAATTTTGCCATGAAATTTTTACGCGTTTAGTAAAAGGCGCGCAACTACCACGAAATGCAATGTGGGATAGCCCAGTCTTTGTTGTCCATCACGAGTCGCTCGCAAATGTATTCGCCCTTTATTCTGTTTCTTCCTCAAATATGCAAACAACTAACAACTACTAAACCCCTCGCACAGAAACGAAACCTCAGCGCTCGGTTGCAACGCTACCGGGAACTCCGACACAAACTCAAGCACCTTCGCTTCCAGGCGGCAGTGGCCAAGGAGGTTCTGGGGAGTAGAGCTTGACGCAGTACTCAACTTGCCATGCGATGGTTTGCCCACGGGAAATGAAATGAATTTCTTTCGGCAAGAATGAATGCTATGGTAGTTTGAAATGGTCCGAATCTGTATCGTACCTGTGAGTACCTGACATGACGGCCTCATTCGCACTCGCACTAATACTCCGCTCTTACGTTTTGCAGAGTCGTGAAATTACAGTTTCAGCGAAAGAGAAAGTAAAAAACCTTTGCGAAAAAACAGTAATTCCGCGCTTTCATAAATATTGCACAGTAAAAGTGGAATGCGAATGCTGCTTTTTTTATTTATTTTATAGGTTGCTATTGATTGAGTTTGCTGTTGAAGTATAGATACACCTTTTGCAAAAAGAGGTCAGTCTGCCTGGCTTGTGAATGCATGAAAACAAGATGATGGTACAGAAGAAGAAGAGAAACAAGAAAAGTCAGAACAAAAAATAGAAGAAATCAAAACCCTGCCACATCAACAACAGCACCGGGCGTGGCAATCGTGGCCAAGTAAGTCGCCCATCCACACGCAATCCCGTTCAACGCCAACAAGCGAACAACCGGCGACGTAATACCCCAAGTCGCAAGACCATTGACCCAAGGAAGAAAAGACCAAGCGGTAGACGCGACAGCGGGCATTTGCTCTTTGGCAGTCTCGAATGCATTCTCATCATTGTGAATCAAAGCGGCGCTCGTGTACAAGAAGCTGAAAGTCAAGGGCGGCGCAAACAAAGCTTGTTGAGCGGCTGCTTGAAGCATTGCGGTTGCAAAGCCGATACGGCCAGGTCCAGAGGGAATAATCTTTGTCAAGATGAAGGAGCTGGAGAAGCCGTACCAGCTGACGATGCCGAGACCAAAAGCGGCAGTTTTGATGGATCGGACGGGGTCCCAGCCTGTGGCGAGTGCATCGATGCCTGATTCGGTGGATGTGACGATCGCTTGGGATGCAATGTCTGCGGCAAAGAAGGTTGCGGTTGCCAGTGCCGTTCTTGGGTATAGTGCTTGGAAGAGAATGCGGGATGCCATTTTGGATAATGCAAGGTCGTGGGATGGATGGAATGATGGGATGGGATGGATGGGATGGGGGGGCAGAATGATCGCAAGCGTCGTTTTTAAACACGCGCATAAAATGGCGTTACGTAAAATTGTTCGCCATTTTTCATTCAGATTTTCATTATGACAATTTTCAATCAAATTTTCATTTATGTAAAAATTTACCTTGGATAAAATTTGGTTGACTCGCGGCTTGCAATGAGACTCGATCGATCCATCCGTTGAACATGAAATGACGCCATTTGGTGGATCTGATGAATTTTCAGAAATCAGCTGGAGTCATGTTGATGTGTCTTGGAGTCATGTCAAGAGAGGGGTGTAATATGTTGGAGTCACGACGTGTCTTCAAGTTCCTTGGAAGCAGAGAGACAAACAGAGTGACAGTGACAGTCGGACACTGCGGATAAACTGACTGCCGGCGGATAAACCAAGTGGAGACAGGTGCTGAAATACCCCATACATACAGCAGCGAATGCACTGGGTTCAACTCCCTTGCTGGGCAATTACCAGCCAGTTACAATCACAGTGAGCTCCAGTAAGCGACTGTTGCTACAAACATTGTGTTCCAAAATCCCACTCTTTTTCTCGATCCGCTGTTTCTTTTTGTCGTGGTTCTTGTCGCTCTTTTGGACTCACTCGATCGATGCGCCACCGCGGATCGCATGCACTGTTGCCCATCTTTTTGGCTGTTTCTGCGTCCAACCTGGTTCGTGGACTTGAACCGTAAGGGAATCAGTGTGACCATCTGCTGACGCGACTTTCGAAAAATCAAAAACAAAAGTCGTACTTAAATCTTGATAACATGGTCCAGATATCGGGAAGGGTTCCAACGGCGGAATTCATACCAATTGAAGGGTTCGAGCGTGTCAGGTTTGCGTTTTCTCAATATTCGCATGATCTTTTCTCCGTGTTGTGTTCGAAATGTTTCGGGATGCCAAATGGAATGGATCTAATCGGCTTCCACTTATTCCAAAGGAGAGACCCTTTGATCAAAATCAAAGCTTCCAACTTCCGTTGCATCTGACTTTTCGCAAAGATACTTCCAATACTGGCTACTTTCGTGGCGAGGAAGAAGGATATACTTTTATTTGGAACAAATGATGCAGCACGAAAGAAAACAATGTTTTTAATAAATGAATGAATCCCTGAACAGCTTCTTGTAGCAGTGCTTACGTTACGCGGGGTACTTCAACGCCCGCCCTTCCCGAATCTCTTGCCATCACCCGCGCCATTGCAGCCAATTATGCTACAATGATCATTTTCTGATCCCGACTTAGAATTTAAGCATAGAAAAGACAAGTTTTTTTAGTTGCAGATGGATGCGCCCTCAGTTTATTTACCGCCAAGGCTTCCACAAAAAAAGAAACTAAAAAATAAAGGCCCTCAGACAACACTAGCAAACATTATAATAGTTATTTTGAGAGTGGCTGTTGGTTGTCTTGGGGTGCGTCAAGCAGTTTTCATATAGGTTTGGGTTGTTTGAGTTGCGGGAAGTACGTCTTCAGGAACGAGTGCGCCATCGCAAATATCAACAGCGCGCGCGAGTTCTTCACAGACTACTGGAAGGTCATCACTATTCGAGATGGCTACAGACAGCGTTGGTTGCAATGTGGGTGCAGTTTGCTGCCTTGGATCCAAGTGGCGAAGTCGGCATTCATTGGTTTGCAGATGACTGCCTTGGATTGGTTCTTTGTGGGGAAAGAGGCAAATGGAACAGACAGTGAAGAGAAGTGGTTTAAAGGTGGGTTTTTTTTATGGCCGACGTGGGGAAGCGGTGATGTTCATGCAAATGTTCATAGGGCGTGTTGTTTTGTTTTTTTTCGCGTTCATACAACTTGCTTCGCCCAAAACAATGGCCAAACCGAAAGAATAAAACCAACCCGTACTTGGTAGGAACGGACTTCTTCAAAATGACACAGCGCACTCACCATTATTCCCGTATTGACAATCCCGTCGAGACGATTTTGGGACCAAATAAAAATAAAAAAAAACCGCGTATCGCCCAGCAAAACACTGCTTGAGAGTTCCATGGCATAAAAATTGACACATCATCATATCGCGCATGCCTGAGATTTCGTGACCCCATCTGGTATGGCTCTTCGATTCTTAACAATGCCAGTTCAGCAGAGGGTATGCATATTTATTAAACGCACTTGTTTTTGGATATCAAGTGATTTTCAGCTCGTGTGAAAAGGCTGCGAGAACGTGCGTTCAACTGAAGTGTCAAGATTCTCAACTTCCATTCAAAATTGAGTTTTCAAAATACAAGCAACGCGTCGAATGTGTCAGCCCATACATGCATGAGTAGTATGGGAATGCGCTTTCTTTGAAGCCGAGGATAATGGATGTGCGTGGCAAGTGGCACAAATATTTATAAAATTCCTTTGAGAAGCCACCAAGGGTGCTCGTGCTATATTTTTTTTGTCCCCCCAAATTGCATCGAACGATGCACTTTCCTGACTTCCGACTCAAGAATCTTTCTCTGGTGACGGAGCGCGAGACCAGATATATGTGCGTCATGAACGAAGTCATGATCAAACCGGACTGGTGGAGCAAGTTGAGAAACCGCGAAGAAGTCAAACGATGGAAGATAGAATTTAAGGCGACCCTGCTCGCCCTCGGCTCCGATGCTCCCGAGTGGCACAATGACCCCGTCAATGATGTGGCGGAGCAACTGAAAGATAATTTGCAGTGGACTTTGCCGAAGATGTATTCGGTTTTCTAAATCTTTCCCAGGCTCTGGTCTGAATGACGCCGACCGTGACTTGGACTGTGATGACGATCAACTGATTCCGCATGTCCCTTATTCTCAATTTGTGAAGCAGTCCATCGAGTTCATGTTTGAGGAGCTTGAGTTTATTGCCGCAAATTGTATCCGTGAAACACCCAGTGGCACAGTTATTTCGCCGACATCCATCCACGGAGTTTTCATTTCAGACTCGGTTGTGCCAATCAAACTCCTTTCCAAGCTGAATGCGCAAGCATCCGCGATCGAGGCAGACTCCCTCGCAAAACAAAAGTGGAACAAGCATTCCAACAACACTGTACTTGATCTCGTCCACCCGTCAGATTACTGCGCGGTATACGGGATCTCGAAACTGCGCGAAAATATAGCCCAGATTTACGGCATCGAACCTGTAATTTGCAGTGACCCCTCGGCCGAAAACGCTTCAGCGCAGTTTCAGTGGCTTCCTTCCGAGTTTGGCATTGATGATGCCGGCAAAGTGCGCATTGAATCCTACATTAACAATTTGAACCGACGCGTGCACAACAAGTTGTATGATCGATTGCAGCTGTCTTTGAAGCGCTGGTTCCCATGTTTGAAATGACAATGGGATCGTTTGAAAATATGCCAACTCCTCGTATCCATGCACCACCCATAAATAGTCGCTATCAACAAGGTTTCTATGAATGGTGCGAAGACATGGCTCCCAAAATGGGCATTTTTGACAAGGATTCGCATGAATACCTTGACTTCATGAATGCGCATTGGGGACAATCGAGACCCATAAAATCTCCGGGACTTCCCGAATCATTTGACTCAAGTTCCGCTGCAAACGTTGCTTCGCACGCATGGGAGCTTGGAGCTGAACGAACACATCAAGTCTATGTGCAAATGGACAGAGAACCCAGTCTACAATGGCGGAAACTGGCACTTGAAAGGCATGGAAAACGAAGCAATTGGCGCGACTGGTATTGTGTACTACGACATGTCCAACATAACGTCTTCTTGCATTACCTTCCAGAGTTTCTATGACGATGGCTGCTTGTTTTACTTTGAGCAAAGTGATTTCTCTGGATTGGAGAGAGTTTTTGGCGTTTCCCTGAAACTTTGGTTCACACGCAAATCCGCGGTCAAATTGAGGCACGCAACCATCGTGCTGTCGTGTTTCCAGATTTCTTGCATCATAAAGTGAAAGATTTTGAACTTGAAGACAAGACAAAGCCCGGATTCTGTCGGATTCTCGCCCTTTTCCTTGTCCACCCACTCCTTTGTACCTACTCCACCAGAACTGTGGCAATGCAGCAGCGGGAATGCGTGGTACAGGATTTGTTTGATATGGTGTTGAAGGGGATATTGCCATATGAAATAGTAGAGAGCATTGTGCAGTACCTGGGATCCACATTCTCTGCTGCCGAAGCGGCGGTGTATGCACATGAGTTGTCTGAAGAGCGCAACAACATCTTACCGACGGATTTTGAAGATGAATAATGTACTATTTGTGAGCACGCATTCTTCTGCGTGTGCAAAATAAAATTGCTTTTGTTGAAGACAAGACGCGTTTCTTGCTTCGGGAAGTGAATGCTCTGAACGTGGCCAAATTTAATGAGGAAGTTGCGTGATTTGTTGCAGATGGTTGCCCCCAGAGTTTATTCACAACACAGGCTTCCACTGAATAAAAAAAAAAGAGTAAAAAAATAAGGAAAAACCCTCAGACAACACTGGCAAACATTATAATAGTTGTTTTTAAAGTGGCTGTTGGTTGTCTTGGGGTGCGTCAAGCAGTTTTCATATAGGTTTGGGTTGTTTGAGTTGCGGGAAGTACGTCTTCAAGAACGAGTGCGCCATCGCAAATATCAACAGCGCGCGCGAGTTCTTCACAGACTACTGGAAGGTCATCACTATTCGAGATGGCTACAGACAGCGTTGGTTGCAATGTGGGTGCAGTTTGCTGCCTTGGATCCAAGTGGCGAAGTCGGCATTCATTGGTTTGCAGATGACTGCCTTGGATTGGTTCTTTGTGGGGAAAGAGGCAAATGGAACAGACAGTGAAGAGAAGTGGTTTAAAGGTGGGTTTTTTTTATGGCCAACGTGGGGAAGCGGTGATGTTCATGCAAATGTTCATAGGGCGTGTTGTTTTGTTTTTTTTCGCGTTCATACAACTTGCTTCGCCCAAAACAATGGCCAAGCCAAAAATAGTAACACCAACTCTGCGCACGACGAAAGTCCAAAAAATCGCGTTTCTGAAATGCAAACATGATTCCAAATTTCGCCAGCCTAGGATGTGAAAGTTGTTTTACCCAGATACACGCGAAGAATTACCAGTGGGACTAGATACCTGTGGTTAATTATGCACGTTTATATTTTTGTTCAGTAGAGCACAGCATGGAGTGGGTCGTGATGCAGGACCACGTTTGGGAAGTGGCAAATGGAGAAAAGTTCTTCAGTGTTTATTGGGATCGAAAAAAGGCCGACGTTGATGTTAACCCAGATATAACGCCACGTTTCTTCGATCATGTATTCCCGGATACCTGGATGCAACCCATGCGCATGGTTGCGTCCAATCTGCCTCTTGATCGATTTCAACCCTCAGGGCGCCCTGTTGCCGCCGCTTGTGAGGCATTTGAAAGCGACTGCGGAACACGTCTCTGAGGGAATCACGCCCTCAGGGATGCTTGGCGTGATGCTATGTGGCAATGCGCTGGCTCCTGCAGTCCTGAGAATTTGCCAAGTCCAATCATACTCAACAAGCTCGTCCTCGCAAAATAATCACCTTCTCAAGTGGACAGCGGTCCGCTTCAAGGAATGTTTGAAGGAAACCTTTTGTAGGCCGCGCTGTCAGCTACACTCTGCGAGGCATGCTACAAGGAATTGCACAAAACCGATACGCACGCGTTCGAAACATTTAAATGCCGCGCGTGCGCTTCAATATACTGCCAAAGAAATGCAGCGGCGTGCTCCGGAACTGCAACTGGATATCCATCTAACGCCACAGAACCCTAAACCACGCCACTGCGCCCATTCTTTGGCAAGTATTTTTGTTTCGAAAAGGCCTTGAACGATGCTCTGGAGCCCGTGTGATCATCCACGACGTGTATCAGTTTCAAATTTATATGATTTTCCTTAGATACGCGGAAAGAGGCTCGTAGATTTTCGATCATCTCGGCATTCAGCCGGTTCCATGTGAAATTCTTGGAAGCGCGCAGTCATATCATAGACAAGTCCAGTCGAATCCGCTGCTATCGATGGTGTTCGAAACAACCGAATAGAGAGAGCTCACCCGCCCTCCATGATACGCTTGTAATATTCTTCGGGAATGTCATCCAATTCGGCGATGATCTTATTGTCATTGTCGTAGAGCTGGATGAAGGTACAGCCCAGAGTGAGAGCCATTGCCTCCTTGAAAGTAACCAACATCACTCCCTCTCGACTCACATTCCAGCAGCTCAACGCGTCACGACTCAATTATTGTTCCCTTTTGATGCAAAAGACAGCGAGTGTAACCGTAACACGTCCAACAGTGCCGAAGTGATTGGTCAGACACGTACTTTGGAGAACCGAGCTGTCGTGTTTCCAAACATGTTCTCGCGTAGACAAGCCCTTCTCGCTCGTGGATCGACGCAAGGATGGGCATCGCACGGCGTTGGTGTTTTTCTTGGAGGATCCGGAATTGGCACGATAAGGAGATGCACCTGACATCATTACGTCAGAGATTATTTATTGATACGTTGTTGAGTTGTTCCAAGGGTTGCTGCCAATTATGCTGGTTTATTTTATTGCGGCATTCAGAAGAGCAATCGGAGAATGATAAAAAGCGGATGGCGAAGGAGGGGTTTGAGGAAATAGTGAAGCCGATCCAATCTGCTGTGCGTTTGCAGGATCAGCGACACAACTTGAAAACAGTGGGCATGTCCTGAATGCTTGCCTTGAGGTGCTGGCTGGAATGAGGAATAATAAAAACGGAATAAGTCGGAGAGACGCCCTCAGACAACGCAAGCATGAGTTCCAAATTGAATTCATGTTTGCAGTTGGTTGTCTTGGGGCGTCAACTACGGAAAGTGTCAGATTTGGGGT
Organism: Chytriomyces cf. hyalinus JEL632; assembly: GCA_025435555.1. Lineage (NCBI taxonomy): Eukaryota > Fungi > Chytridiomycota > Chytridiomycetes > Chytridiales > Chytriomycetaceae > Chytriomyces > Chytriomyces cf. hyalinus JEL632. The sequence goes on along the minus strand of JAIWWG010000002.1, from coordinate 78,649 downwards.
TTGCAGAAAAGCACGTCTTTGAGAACGCGTGACAGTCATTGAAAGACATGGCACGACATTCTGTACAGACAACTGGGCGTCCAGTGAGAGCACAGTATGAAGGATGTTTACAGACAGCGATGTTTGCATTTAGGGTGGATGCAGTCAGCTGCCTTTTACGGACTCAAGAGTGTTCGGTAGAGTTTGCACATCTTGGGTTGCTTTTTTAAATTACATTCAGTTGATCTGTGGAGGGAGCGGCGTGTGTGGTGTCCTTTTTATATGATTCTTGGGCACAGCAGATTCCAAGCACACCATCCGTTGTGCTTCGATTCGTTTCTATTCGTTTCGACGAACCTGTTGGCAGCGCAATCTGTGTGCGAGTGACACTGAGGGAATACTCAGAATAACCTGCAGACATCACTCGCATGCAAGTCGCAGCATCGAATCCAGCTCGGACGGTCACTCGAATCTCACGAGGAGACCTTGGAAATCCGAGTCTGATCGAAGCATGGCTGACTGAGACGGGCATCGATGGGAATTCTTCCTTGTTCAAGCCGCTGTGAGTCAGCATCTCATCTCTGCCTGGATATCGAATTCATTCTCCATTTCTCGCAGAATCAACGGCAAAGGCGAAACGTGCAATTCACTTGGACGACGGCAGAATGCGGCGTGGGCGAGGACAATGTACGAAGCATATCTGTCTACCATTTAACTTGGCCAAGTCTATCTGTTTGAGCGCGTTCAAATCTGGTGCTGATCTGGTCTCGGCTTTGCCAGTGTTGTTGAAGGCATCTCTGAAAGCTGCCAGAGGCCATTTCAAAGTACACCAAAGCCATCGAAATCGATCCTGAATGTGTCGATGCTTACGTCGCAAGAGGCGCTGCGTGAGTTTGTTTTGTTTTCGTTTGAATCCAAGGACCACTTGTTGAATGCAACCCAACCAATCACCAACAACAACGACATGCGAACCAAGGCAGTTTTGACAAGGCCATCGCAGACCACTCACACGCCCTCAAACTTCAGCCATCGCACGAAAACGCGCAAAGATACCTTCAAAAATGCATTCAACGCAGGAATGAAATTGAAGCAGAGAAGCAAAGCGCCATCGATGGCGCATTCCTTATGGTAATCTTCGTTCATGTATTCATTGGAGTGCACACATGTTTTTGACAGTGTCTGTTCATTGAAAAGCCGCTAGAACCTCAATCGCGGATATCGTCGAAAACGGCCAAGAACCCTGCTCCACATGGAAGCCATTCAGCCGCGTCACTGGACTCGCTGACCAGCTCGATACCCACCAATTCAAACTCAAACGATGCGTACGCGTTTGTGTTTGACGACACCGAAGACACGGTCGCATTACCGCCGCCGTCTTCAAAGAAACGTTAAAAGGAAAAGAGCGAGAGCAGCAAAAAGAAACAGAAGCACAAGAGTCGCGACAAGGACAAGAAAAAGAAAAAGAGCAGGAAACACAGCCATCAAGAAGACGATGATGGCAGCGACAGCGACAGCTCACACGCGTCGTCGACTGAGATGGATGCCGGGTTATAGTAAAACAAAACAAGGTTCATATACAAGAGGTGGCCTTGTGAAATAAACAAGGAAAATGCCTGGGCCCTATTTTCTCAAGCACCCAAATTGATTCATGCCTCCAAAGCACCACGCCGGAATCGGCACCGCCATCACCACCGCGAGGCGTCAACCACTCCGCAGAATCCGCACAGCATGCATACGCTGCAGCCACACACACAAGAAGTGCGACTCGCTGATGCCAAAGTGTTCGCGCTGTCGGAGACACAACACCCAATGCGAGTATGAGAATTTGCTGCACCTGGAAACGCCCATCTCGATCGGGAACTTGTCTGTGGAGGATCCGGACATGATGCCCACAATGCAGGACTGGGTTGTCGTGTACAACCTGAGAAGTGGGTGTGTGTTTGCAAATGTGTCTGTTGCGAGGTTGAAAAAACTCACCCCGTCCTTCTCTTCAAAATGCAAGAGGACAGTCGCTATGGGCCATGATTGATCCAGTCAAATTTCTGCAGTCATTCTTGTCCGAACCGCCGTTCCTTCGTTACGCCGTCTGTGCTGTCGCGGCTCATCAACGTCTGCCAAAGGTCTCAAGCAGAGTATCCCTCGCATACTTCAACAGGGCGAAGCAAGCTGTGAAGAGAAGAAGCGAAGTGTCCATCAAAATGATCCAAGCGCTGTTTTGTCTGTCCAGTTTCGCAACATGTATGAATCTTTTCTCATAGTTCTCTCCTTCATCGCCCATTCTTAAACCTGTGTAGCCAACGGTCAGCCGGATCTGTCAAAGCCGTACTTTGTAAAAGCCATTCCAATGCTGTTCCAGCTGCGGTTGCACGTTGATCCCGATGAGTCCTCATGGCTGACACATCTGAACTTGTCCGAAGAGGACAAGAACGAGCGACGCATGACTTTCTGGACCATGTTTCAATGCGTGCAAGTTGTCCAAATGATTACAATCAATCGTGGCGAGTTTTACGCCATGCCAGGCAACTCAGTTAAATTCGCAAAACAAGTTGCGTTCGACACGGCGGCCAAATCACCCGTCGCACTTCCCCAAACCGCAACTGTTTGTTACTTGAGCTTATTAACCAGCGTGATGGTCGAAACTGCAATTTTGCATTCAAAAGCGCCTGCTTCTGCGATGGAATTGTTGGTGGGATCGGCCGCTGTACTTCTCGACCGACGTCTCGCAATTGCAAAGGAGCACATCCCAGAAACTCTCTTGGTTCCAGAACCATCCGTGCTCTTTCAAATGGTCGAAGCGAATCCATTCACACCCGTCATTCACATCGCAATCACAACAATCCTGTACAATTCCGCTCTCTGCATCTTACACCGGCCAAGATTATACCTCACTGCATACCTATCATTGACATCCCCGCTACTTCTCAATCCCGATTTAATGATTCTGCTCACACTGCTGGAAGTGTGTCTCTCGGCGGCCGAAAGAATCGCAACCATCAATTCATGGATCCTGCATCGCTCGAAGTCGGGCAAAGACAATGATGCGGGTCTTTTTAGCAAAAAGTTGTGGCAAAAGCATTCCTTGTTGTCGTTTGGTCTGTTTGAAGCTGCTGTTGTGTTGTGGTTTGTGACGTGCAAAACAAACCCGTTTTGGTGGCGGAATCATGAGGATGATGCGTTGATGAATGACGATAACTCAATGAATTCTTTGCATGTTTTGCGCATGACTCATTCGGATCGACAGCGTTTACGCAGCAGTGTGATGGACATTCTTCGAACGTATGAGGATCTGGAAGGGACCCTTTCGAGCGAGGAAAATGCGGCGCAATCAAACATGGCGACACCCTTCATCACCTGCATTTCAGCAATGCTTCGAGAAATGGAGCAAGTGGAACTCAACATCCAAGCGGGTCTTCCATTCAACTCTGAAGCGAAGCGTAGCCGCACCAGCAGCAACCGTGACGATGTGGAGGATTTGGTTCTTGGTGTGACGGTCATGTCGTTTGGGGAGGAAGAGTCGGTTGAGCCGTATAAAGGAACGCCTTGGGCGTTTCTGGGGTTGTTGGGGGCGGATGTGATGGGGTATATCAAATGGGCTGCGTATGAAGAAGGGTGGAGGGAGTTTTGGAGGACATTGTCTGACTGATGTTTTTGTTGTACTTAATTTACGTAATGCTCTTGAGGTGCTTTTAGGTTTCTGATGTGGCAAAGACTCCTTGTTCGCGACAGCGGCACAATCTGTATGTAACAAGAAAGATAATGCCTAAATAATAAATAAATAATTAAACAGAAAAAAGACGCCCTTGCATCGACACTGCTTCCCAAACGAGCACTTGCGACTGTTCTTGCACTAGCTGTGGTCCTTTTTTTGTGATAATGTTTTGCAAAAGTAGCCTCACCGCTGTGTGTATTTTTTTGTTTCAAAAAGTACTGGCGGCATGTACAGCTTCATCATTGTCATCCAGTTCATCCAGCATGTTTGTGCAGTCGAAGCTCATATCCCCACATTCAGACACATTCAGATTCGGTTTCAGTGGCATTGTACAGTGTTCCTGCGATGACGGTGCTGTGCGACCAATCGTCTCCCAAACCAGATGAAGAAAACATCCAAAAAACTTAAGAACTCCCAGACGGGGAATTGAACCCCGGTCGCCGCCGTGAGAGGGCGGAATCTTAGCCACTAGACGATCTAGGATGAGATCTCTGATAAAGTCAGCTACTATATGAACTTATGTTAATTTAGGACCATTTTACATGGTTGACTCCCTGACGGGCTTTAAACACACATGGTCACAGTAATCCATTAAATTCATGTGCATTTTCAATTCAAAGCATTTGTTTTGTTTCGCATGATCGCGTTAAAGCGGTCATACAAAGCCTGGGTTTGCGTCAAAGGAAGCGCATCAGGATCCTCCAAAGTCCGTTCCGATACCCTGCATCTCATGCGCAACTTCTGATACAACTCTTCTTGCGCTTTACGTGACGGCAATGTTGCATCGTTCAAAGCCCTCAAGGCAGTCCTTGACGGGTTTCATAATGCACCTGGATAGCACAAACGCAGCGTGTTCATTTCTAGAATGGCAAATGTGATGGACCAGCCCAGCAAGAACAAAAGAATCAAGTTGGATACAGGGAATGTCGCGGCCGCGCACGTGATCCAGGACTCGCAGTGTTGCATTAACGGGGACGACGACAACGGCAAAGAGAAAGTACACAATTGAATTAAGTATTGATTTGAACCTTGAACGAGAAATGCGCTGAAATATTTTGATTTTGGTTTCGTTGCTGAACCGTCTTTTGATTCAGTGTGGCCTGTTTCGACATTGGACTCGGCAAGCTAGCGCGCACCGTGACATGACACTCCGTGGCGGGTGCGAGTGCAAGGCAGTTCTTGCGGATTTACGTGGCACTGAATGTGGATTTTCATGGGGTAAACGATTTTCAGATTTTCGTGGGTTTTGAGTGCGGACTATAAGTTGGCCGGATCAGGAACTTCAAACTTCAAATACTACCAACAACATCTGCACCTACAGCCATGTCAAAAGCACAACCCAGTCCCTCTGAAGCCACTGATCCAAGCAAGGGCTCCTTCTCCTTCCCAGCAACCTTCTCTGCCCTCAAAGTCACCACCCTCGATGATCTCCCTTCCGAGACTCCCTCCCGCAATAACAACACCAGTAGCAGCAAAAACAACGACTCCTCACAAGGCAACCTCATCCGAGACACGGTCAATGTCACTGTCGGACGCACCGACGGAAAACACGCACTCGTTGAATTCTCCATCAACGAACGCAAGAATGCCCACCAAATCACCGTTACAGCTTCCACTTCAGAAGACAATGACACACTTAACGTGGACATCCAGTTTGTCTCCACCGACAGCCCAAGCAGCAGCAAAAAGCTGTCCTTCTTTGAGAACATGAAGACTTTCATGGGCGGAAACAAAGGCAAACTCAAAGCACAAATCCAAATCCTCTTGCCCGTGGATATCGCCGAATTTAACATGACGGGACATCTCGGCAATTTGACGTGGGACGGACCCAACGTCACGTCCAAGTTTATTGTCAAATTGGACGTTGGAACTGTTGCAATCAAGTCACCAATCCGCTGTAACGAGGCCAACATCAAGACTAATGTTGGATCGCTGAAACTAGAGGATCTGCGTGTTTCTGACAGTGTACGTGTAAAGGCCGATGTCGGTGAGATTCAAGCAAATCTTGCTGGATACAAGGATGCCAATGTGGAGTCTGGGGTTGGATCCATGACTGTGAGGCTGAGTCCAATGTGCATGGATCCCACTGTGGCTGGGCTGACTGAACTGAAATCGGGTGTGGGTGCCATCAATGCAAGCGTGTATGGTTTCAAGGGGCGATACGCGGTCACATCCGGACTTGGATTTTTGAAACTCAGTGGCGTGGATAAACCATCCAAGAATGTTGGTTCTTCCAACAATGACGGGTGGGTTGGTGGTGAAAAGGCTGGAGAAGCGCGGTTTAGTTGTACTTCAGGTGTTGGCAAGACGCGAATTGCATTTGACGAGGAAGTTCCAATGAGTGAGGAAGATGCAGTGCTCGCAGACCCACCAGCGTATCCTGACACTGAGGCGAAGATGTGATATATTGTTGAATAAAAGATGTTCTGTAAAACCATACAAGTTACTTGATCCGCTGTTTATGTATCTTTTGCACAATCAGTTCTTTTCACCGATAAACGCCAGGTCAGGAAAGAGTGCATCCAATTCCTGCTTCGAAACAATTGTTTTCAACTTGTGACGCGCTTCAGCCCGTTCCACCAACGCATCCAACCTTGCCGACTCATTTCGAAGCCTGAGTATCTTTTTGTCCCAGGCAAGCAGCTGTGCATGCATTTCCTGCTCGGCTTCTCTCTTCTTTTGCTCAAAATCTTCCCTTTCCTGGGCACGTTCTTCCCTTTTCAGCTCCAGTTCTTGCCTTTTCTGTGCGATTTCTTCCCTCCGACGCGCATATTCCAGCCAAGCCCCTTCCCGCTCACGCATTTTCTCCATTCGCGCTTTTTCGAATGCAAGCCTTTTCTCGTTAAGATTTAGCTGCATCTGTGCTCGTTCATTCTGCGCTTTAAGAGCACTTTCGAGTGCTGCGTAGAAGAATTCCTCCTGCTTCTGTTTTTTGCCACGTTTCGCACTTGTTGTTGCTGTTGCTGTTGTTGGGATAGTCTTGTGCAATGAATTGCGTGCTTTGCCTGAAGAGGATTGGTTTCTTAATGGGGACAGGTCCATCAGATCATCAGAGGTATCAACAGGCTGCTGCTCCTGGGAAGACGCCCATTTCGAGAAGACCGGATGAAGGCGATCAAAGTGAGGACAAATCTGTTTGACAACAGCGGAAACTGGTGTTTTTTTTTCCGAATCGGTCAGATGATGCATAATATATAAGCAGTTCTTCACTGCACTGAAGGGCCCCACTTACTGTATGCTTCCGAATGCGTTGCCTCTACCTCTCGTGCTATTTTCGTTTGCTCATGCAGAAACCCAGGCTTTCAGAACGGCGCAGTTCTGATCAGGAATGCTTTTTTTTTGTTTATTTGCAACATCAGGAAACATCAATGCAAAACGCGCTTCCAAAACTCGTCTCTCAGCCGCCAAACCAGCTCTCGCAAATCCGCGACCGTTCGTGAAACTCATGCAAGAAACCATCCAGTCCCTCTGGATGACCATACCACCGCCTCCCCAAACAAAGAGCCCAGCGAAACGGGTCTCACTCCCATCCATTGCCAATGTCTCTCTTGCGCGCAATGCATCGAATCAGTCAGACAATGAAGCAAGTTCATTAAAGAAGCGGAAGCAGTCACCCGTCAAACCGAAGCAGGAATCGCTAAGGAATCTACCTGCCAACTGGGGGAACTTGTCTATGACGAAATCAAGGTGAGAGAAATCTCGCTCATCCACGCATGCGTATCGACAATGATCCTCCTTTAGGTATTTCGGCAAACGAATCCGGCACCCGTCGACACCATCGGCTGCGGAATCCGCGCTTCACGCACCTTACCCCCAAACATATTCCGCTTCCAAACCTTGCTCCTTGTTGGCTTTGGGCAAGTGCATTGCACGTCCATCCTGTGACACGTGTCCCGTGTCAAGCAAGTAAAAATATTTGTGGGAATTTGGATTTTGGTGACACAAGCTCCGCATTTGGTCCATTGGGCAGGGGGTACATGATGCGTTTATTTTGCCAAAGATCCAGACAAAGAAAGACCAACGATAAGCCTGGCCAAGAGTCTCGTACGGATACGTTGATTTCCCCTTTTGTAGCTCGGCATCGACCACTTGATTCTTTCGTTGTTGGAGCCTTGCGAGAGAATCCCTCCAACTCAGAATGCCCATGCATAGCAGTAAAAGTATCGTGATTTTCAGCAGCACCCCGCCAATAACGATTGGGGTACTGATCCTTGCTCAAACTTGGCCCGCTGGTGGTTGTTGTTGCGGATGCCGTTGAGGGGATGGAGGATATGGTTGACTGCGTTGATGACATTGAATGTTGGGATGTTGGGATTGGGGATTCTAAGCTTTTTTGGTTTCAGTTTTTGAAAGAGACCAAACAGTTTGTTGACCCACTGTTTTGAACACTCATGAAACCAGCCCCGCAAGTCGAACACGAAGACGTGTCGCGACAAACCTTGGCACGAAACGCCGCACGCGTGTGGGGTGTTTCGGAAACTGTGTGCGCGTGTAGATGCAGTCACGAGTGAAGATATTGTGCGTGTTGCGCGTGGAGTGTTTATGGGTTCATATGAACAACGTCAGATTCACGAGACACAGGAATAAGAAAAACAGAAGGTAACTAGAGACATTTTAAAACGGGGCTGGTACAGTGAAGAAATACGCGCTGGATTCCGAGGATGCGGTTGAAGTCTGGCACATTTATTCGGACGACATCCAGACTGAGAGCGCACCGCAACGCAACGCGTTTTCGAAAAGAAAAAACTGCTGAAATAAGAGACGGCATAGACTGCGCATCCACGCAGTAGATTATGCATGCTGAGAGAGAATGGAGAGTGTCATGCTTTCGATGAATCCGTGAGTGAGCCGTACGTAATTCCCTCCTTCGATGCTGAGCTTTCTTCACGGATTTGCTGGTACGGATGCTGCGTATGGTCCAGTCGAAGTGCTGCTTCAGGTAAAGACCGCTGTTGCTGTTTTGTCCTCGTCCTTGAGTCTGTCCAGAGAAGGAGAAGGATGCATGCCAGCGCGAGAACAGACAGCGTTATGAGGACCGCCGTCAGTGCTGCTGCGGATGCTCCGTACGATGTGTATCCAACCGTGGGGGCATTGGCGGTGGCAGACATTGGGCACTTTGAAATGGATTTTTTGGTAAATAAAAAAACAAGGTTCATTTCTTTTTTCAACGTTTTTGTTTCCGCCGTTTTCCAGAAAGCTCCATAAAATTGGCATCGCCATCCCACAAGTCTTCTCTCCGCTTCGCATTACGCGGCTTCCAATCGGAATGGTTGGGTTTATAGTTCTTTTCTTTTTTCAACCCATGCTGAGGGAAGGCATCATCAGTCGTGTGCCGGCGTTTGTGCCTTTTCATTGCCGGAGAGTCAACCAAGTTGAAATGCGTGCGCGTTTCTTTTTGCGGTGACAGATTCTTTGCGCTTTTCGCTTTGGTTGTTCGATTGTCGCGGCCGTTGAATCCAGTCCGCTTTTTCCGTTCTTTTGATTTTTGAGCAACGGGCGTAGGTTCTGATTTTGGCTGATTCACCGGGCTGCTTCGATTCAATACTGTGTGCTCCTTCTTTTTGACAGGTTCCGCACTTGTAACTCCACCACTCCGATCCATGAAAAATATGTCTGAAACAGAGTTGGATGAATCATCCTCCTCATAACTCATGATTTCCGTGATTGCCGTTTGAACCACGACTTCGTTTTCGTAATCTGAATAACCAGCCTCGTCTTCGGAAAATTCAGCCACAATTTCCGACTGCTCTCCGAAATGGCGGCCAAGTTCCGACTCATTGTCATTCATTGCGATTCCACTCAATACGAAAGGATTCTGGCCCTCTGCGTAAACAGGTGCTGTCGCGGCACCATCGCTTTCGGGTTCTTCGACAAATGCTTCAAGGTCATTTCCAAAAAGACTTTGCGCCACGCGATGCATCAATTCGCGTTGTCGAACCATTTCTTTCGATACATACATGATTTGCGAAAATACACTGTCGCTGGAACTTGAATCCTCAGTATTCCAGCTCCTTTTCATTCGTTTTGATGAAGACCGTTGCGGGCTCGCGTCCAGACTTTCTATCCTTTCAATCCTCGCAGCCGCATCCGAGAAAGCAGATGTAACGGCCTGAATTCGCGTACTCCCTCTCGTCAAATCCACACTCAAATCCAGCGGATTCAAAAGACACAGCATGAACGGTTTCGCTTTTTGAAATTGAATTGAACTCCTCTTGTCAAACGTGTGAGGCATTGCCGGGTCATGTGGGTCACGGGCTTTTGTGAATCCAATTCCTTGAGAGTGGTAATCGAAGTGGCGGCCGAAATAGCGACAAAAGTCGAGGAAAAGGGTGCCGGGGGTATTTTGGGGAAGGTCGGCGTGGTTTTCGTGTTTTCGTTTTCGCTGCAGTTCGGGCATACTGGCTGGACTTTCTTTTCGAATTTTGAGAAATGCCATGCACCATACGACGATTGAGTAGCCACCTTTTACATCAGCGGCGGGGTTTCAAAATGAGACCATCATTAGGAAGAATTAGCTCGTTCCTCACCTACTCCTCCAGTCGCAACATCCGAAAGCCCCTTTCCATTCAGAAACAGCTTCACAAGCATCACCAAATCCCTCAACCCTTCCACCTTCTCCACCCACGATTTGACAGCTTCCACAGCCGCAAGCCCGCCCAACACATTATAACACACATCAATCGCAATCCCAGTACTCTTATCACACAGTTTCAAAATCGGAACCCTAGCTCTCCTCAAAATCAACAATGACGAAGTTTGCTGCGATTGATTCAATTTTGGAATCAGTTTCGACAGTTTCGAAGATTGCGTTCCTTGTTTTGGGTCTGGGTATGTTTTATACTTTGTCATGATGTTTTTGAAGCGTATGCCTGGGTCCACGACAATGAGGTCCACGTCGCTCCATGGGAGAAAGAGACCGGTTCCGCTGGATCCAAAAGCGTGTGTGGAGGATGAGGGGAAGCGTTGTGTGATGATGGTTGCGTATTTTGATGCGAGATGGTTTCGCAGGACTGTTTCATGCGGAGAAGGGGAGAGATAGTCGAGGAGGAGTTGCGCCTCGGTGTCCAGACTGCGTGCAGCTACATGATGCCAAGCACGGGATAAGCAACCCCAGAAACAGCAAACGTATCGATATGAAAAGGAGCAGTTACCAGCCAAGCCAGAATGCGAGCCATGCGGGATCCATGGCGCCGGATGCTTGTCCGAATGTGTTGCGCTTGCAATCTTTGCCGATTCGAAGCCCGAGTTTGAGTATCGATTCGGTGACACGTATCTGTGACTCGAGCGCATTTTGTGCAAGTTCTGATGCTTCATGGCCCGCTTTTCGTACGGCAGCAGTGCTTCGTCGTCATCAAAGTGTCGGTCAAACATGAAAAAGAAAATGGGAAAACTTGGATTTACAAAGCAAAGCAGCACCTCTCGGATTCTGCTTTTTTTATTTATTTAACTGCGCTTGCTCGAACAAAAAGACCGTGATTTGGGAGTTTGGCAAACATGGTGGGGATATACACCCAGATGGAATGAAAAAGAGCTCACTTCCATGGCACCAAAGTGACAGAAGGATTTTTATATTGGAGTCTTGTTGAAGAAAGAGAGGCAGCTGGCTGCATGAACGCGCTTCTCTGTTTACAAAAGCCTTGTTTCAGGTACCTACTTACCATGGGCAGGATTTTCTTTCCACAAGACGCTGTTCCGCCCACCGATGACCCCAAAACCACCACTACACCCCGGTGTTTGAGTTCTCCCAACCCCCGCCAGATGCACCGCCAGTAACTTTCGAGATGGCACGTAACGCAGTGGCCAAATTCTACAGCACTGAAGTTCCTGACATTGATCATGTCCTGCATCAAGTTGCGTCTGTGACAGGGCCACCGAAACCTACTTGACGCAAGTTTGGGAAGTTTAACAAGTTTGGGTTCCTTGATGGCATTCTGATGCATACACCAGACAAAGAATGGTAAGAGGATTACATTCGCGACTTCTACTGGACGTTTGGGTCCAACCGGCTCAAATATAAGGCAGAGGAGGAGCAGTGTCTGAACCTCTAATATGCTCGGTTCATCAAACCATTCAACAGCAGGGCACAAGTGGATCGTCGAATGCCAGTACTCACAGGTCATCAGTGTCAACGCCAACCGGATCGTCAACTCCGATAAAATCGAACGCTACTGACCCAACAGACTCCAACTTCTCAACAGCGTTACGTAAAATGGACCTTGTGTTCCTCATCTGTTGGGAACATGAAGAAACTGATGCTGCTCATCTGATTGCCCATCCCACTCGTCATTAAGAAACTCCTGGAAAGGGCAGGCATGCATTCGGTGTTTCAAGTCCAAAATGGCGTTTTGCTGTGCTCAACCTGTTATAGATTGTTTCATGTGCTCAAGCGGCACATTCATGTTGTGGACGGTCGCCTCATTGCCAAGATTGTCAACAGGACAAATGATTGGAATGACAGAGTTTATCTTCGCACTCTTGAGGATCTCACTGGAGTTCGTGCGATTCGTAAGAAGTACCAACGACATGCTGCCATTGCTGACTTGGCCTCTGAAACGCCGGTGTACATTCCTTTCGATGACGTAACCAATCATCCCAATCACACTGCGCTTGCTTTCCATAAGGCGGCGTGTTTGATTTGGAAACTGGCTGGTGCTGGTGCCGTGAATGAGGATGACTGTTCAGGTGATTATGAAGAAGAAGTCGAGAATCGTTTGGCAATGGTGGCGAGCAGGTTGGAGGACCCGGTGAAAACATCTAGCTCTGCTTCACCTGGGTTGGAGAAGGGCCTGCAGAATGAAGACAGTAGTTCCCGCTGTAGGTTATCTGTTGAGGAAAGCAAATAAAATACGTTCGTGATGTGCACCCGTCAAGCAATGGTTTCGAAATGGAATTATGCTGTCCGTATGCGGAGAATAAATATCGGGACATTGCTGGTGTTTCGAGGCGCCCGACAAACTCCCCATCTTGTGTGATCTGCTGGTGATGCGACGTTGGTGATTATTGGAGAGAACGCGTCTCAATCAGCACGCTGTAAGGCCATGCCAATTCTGCGTCAAGTGGTTGTTTTGAACCATTCGAAATTTCGAATCTCGTTGAACGCTTCGAATGATATGGAGCATGCGGGGGGTCAAAGTTTTTCGGGGAGGAATACGCTTGGGACATGTAAACGCTTCTCAGTCTGGTTTTCTTTCGCGGGTCTTTGGTAGTTTGTGATTGATGGCGTTGAAAGGATCGCAGTTTGATAAGTGAATTTTTTCGAGTTTGATTTTGTGGTTTTGCCAATCTTTTTGCGCGCGTTTGGTGTGGTTCAATGGTTGGATTTGAACCCGTTTGAAGAGGGGGTGGCTGGCGTTGGTTGGGGTGTGTCCGGGTGTCGTTGTGATGTTGTGGGGTGTGAGCCATTCGAAGTGGAGGCGCCCTTCGAGAGTCGATGACAGAGTAAGACGAGAGGGGGGACGAGAGAGACAGACAGGAGAGAAAGAAGAAGATGCACAGAAGAAACAGAGAAGAGAAATGGAGGAGAGAAAGAGAAGAGAAACCAGTTTCATCGTTGCAAAGATGCGCCGTTTCGCAGTGTCGCAGCCTTTGCAAACATGAACGCGTTTTCCCTTCCGCGCCTCGTTCTCGTCCATGTCGGCAAACTCGCAGTTCAGATGGACGAGCATCCATTTATGATGCAATGAAAAAATACAGACGCAAATATGCTTTCCAACCTGACACAGCATCTCGCCAATGCCACTTCGACAGCGCAACGGCAATTCGAAAGCATCAAAGCAAAGGCGGAACAGTTCAAGGACTTCTCTGTCTCCGACTACGAACTCAAGGTTAGAAGAGAACAACGGTGGTGTAAAACTGATCTGAAACGAGTCCCTATTTCCAACGCAGCCGTTTGATGTCGTTCTGTTTGCGGGATCGGATCCAGCCGCAAACTTTATCAAGAAGGTTACTCTGCATGAGGTCGTTCCGAATGTGAACCTGCCCTTCACAGGTGCGTCTTCTCAATCCTTTGCAGATCTGTGGTATCCCTGATACCCTTATACCGCTCAGAGCTATGGACGCATTCCGGTATCCTTGTCGATAAATCTGTTCTGCCTCTGGATTTCTTGGAGGACGGGAAGATGTACCTTTACGAATCCGTATTTTCCGGCGAAGTTGCTGGCTACGTTTGTAAGCCGACACCCCTTTTTGGTTCACTGAATTTACTTTTCTTAACCATTGCATTCACTGCTCACAGACTCCAAAGTGCTTCCCTTGGATCATGTTGTTGCACCGAGAGGATTCCATCTGGGGCCACAGATTCGAGATTTTGCGGCTGTTGTTGAAGAGGGGGACTCGGATGTCGGCATCTGTCGATTATCGGACGCGCATCGACAGACTGTGAATCAAGTCATGGCGGCGAATCCAAACTTTCTGCTGGATTTGTACAATTATTACAAAGATTTCAGTTGTGAGTTGTTGTTCACTTTTGAGGCGCACCGATCACCACATATACTGATGAACCGCACCAGACCCAATTACAAACATCCTTCCCGTTATTGCATCCGCGTCCGAACGCCTGTACAGCGATCTACAAAAATTCCGCGACGCTTCGTCCAACTTTTTCCCAAAGTCTCGGCAAGCGCCACAAGAAAACAAGGCAATCTTTTGCAGCGAACTTGTCGCAACCATTTTCAAAAACTTTGGATTGCCCACGTTTGTAGAGTTGAAACCAGACACGTTTACACCGTTGGAGGTGGAGGTTGCCCCGGAAATGGAACGCAAGATTGTATTTGCTAAAATCAACAAGGTGTCAAATTTGTTGCCCGGGAATAAGTTGAAAACTGGAAACTTGTGAGGGATTTTCGTTGAGTGGTGTTTTTATAAGTCTTTCTTTACTCATGAGCGTCATCACCGTAATACCAGCATCACGGAAGCACAGAAACTCATGAAATCCTTCTGTCTGCACGATGAATGGGTTTCCGTCGACCCAGGAGGCGGTGTCCCGCCCAATGCAACTCCAGCCGGCGCCGAAGCAGACGGAACCCCACTCTACATTGCACGCTGCCGTATCGGAAACTCATTCTACCTGGGAAAAATCGGAGAAGGGTGGAAAAACCCAGTCGTCACACTGTTTAACCGTGAAGTCTCCATCAACTTTGGACACGAGGTGTTGGTGAATTTGGATGGAATGGTTTGGGTGGCGGATAAAAACGGACAAGTTCCTGCAATGCGGGCTGTGAAGGCAGGGATGGATGATAATGGCGGGTATTTGTACATTGCGCGAGGAGAGGTTGCAGGGAGTATGGCGCCTGTAGCGGCAGGTTTTATGAAGTTGGTGCGCGCTTCCAGTGGGAATGTTGGGAAAAAGAGTTTGGCGCCGGGGGTTGTGTCGCCGGAAGATAAAGCGGCTGTTATTCCGTACGGAGGTTCTGCAGTCAAAGTGTCCAAGTATGAAGTGTTGTGTTATAAAATGTTTTAGAGCTGGCCTGAACATCTTTTACTTGAAACGGGGAGTTGAACAAATAAGCGGATCTTCTTCGTTGGATACGTAATCATTCGTAACGTGATCAAATTTTGCAGTTTCAGTTTTTGTGGTTTTCGTGGGCCCTTCTCCGCACAAGGACTTAAAAAAAACAGACGACTTCGTACCGCATTCACAGCCAAGTCGAAGCAAGAATGATTGCAAGTGTTGTCGACAAAGTCGCTGCGTTTTTCTGTCGCAAGGAAAAGGATCTACCTGACGTGCCCATGGAATCCGACTACGTACTCAAGGTGCGACGACTCTTCTGTTACTGCAAAGTGTGAAGAAGTAGTTAACAGCTGTTTGTAGCCGTTTGACGTGGTGTTGTTTGCTGGGACGGATCCAGTCGCAAACTTTATCAAGCGGGTGACATTGCATGAAGTTGTTCCGAACGTCAATTTGCCCTTCACTGGTACTTGTCAAAATCTGGTTGCTTTGAAGAACTAGAAGTAGCTAACCCCTAACGCCTACCTTTCTGCTGTTCCAAAAAAAAAACAGAGCTGTGGACGCATTCGGGAATTCTTGTTGATAAATCAGTGCTTCCGTTGGATTGCTTGGAAGAAGGAAAGCTGTACATTTATGAATCTGTCTTTTCGGGGCGCGTCGCTGGTTACGTGTGTGAGTATTGGAGTTTAACAGCACTTGGAAACTTTTCACCAACGCTTCCAATGCACAGATTCAAGGATACTTCCCGTTGACCATGTCGTACCAAAGCGAGGATATCACCTGGGTCCGCAGCTTCGAGATTTCAATGCCGTTGTGAATGAGGGCACTGCGAATGTTGGTATTTGTCGGTTATCGGAGAAGCATCGACTTTGGATCCAGCAAGTCATGGCGCAGAATCCAAGATTCTTGCTGGATCTGTACAACTTTTATCACGACTTTAGCTGTGAGTTTTTTGTTGTTTTATTAAGCCATCACATCGCGCTTATATAAACATTACTTTTTTCAGACCCCGTCAAGAACATTCTCCCTGTCCTTGCAGCGGCATCTGACAAATTGTACCACGACTTGGAAAAGTTTGACAATTTTGTGGCACTCTTTTTCAACGATGCTCGACAGTCGCCGAAAGCTCAGCGAATCTTTTGCAGTGAACTCGTTGCAACGCTTTTTTGCGCGTTTGGGTTACCCACGTTTGTTCATATGAAACCGAATCGATTCACGCCACTCGAACTCGAAGTGGCACCGGAAATGGAGAGGAAGATTTTGTACGCGAAAGTGAACCGCGTTTCTAATTTGAGGTTGGGGAATCGGTTGAGAACTGGGAATTTGTGAGTTTTTTGGAAATTTTGTTGGTTTTTTTTTTTTGTTTCCGTCCTGCTAATGCTACGCCCCACAAACCAAAGCTTAACAGATGAACAAATGCTCATGAAATCCCTCTCCTTACACGACCAATGGGTCTCCATGCCTCCAGGTGGTGGCGTTCCTCGCTTCGCACACCCAGCCGGCACAGACCTAGACGGAACTCCACTCTACATTGCCCGCTGCCGCATCGGCAACTCCTTCTACTTGGGAAAAATTGGCGCTAACTGGAAAAACCCTGTCGTAACGTATTTAAACCGCGAAGTCTCCATCAATTTTGGACATGATGTGTTGGTGGATTTGCATGGCATGGAATGGGTGGATGATAAAGGTGGACATGTTCCTGAAGTTGGCGCTGTGAAGGCGGGGATGGATGAGGATGGCGAGTTTTTGTACATTGCGCGAGGAGTGGTGGGTGGGTTGACGCCGGTACAGGCTGGGTTGGTGAAATTGGTTGGTGCTACAGATCGGATACCGGATAGAAGGTGTTTGGCTCCTGGCGTTGTGTCTCCTGAGATGAAGGGGGCAGTTATACCGAATGAAGGTAAGGCGGTAAAAGTTTCAGAGTATCAAGTGTTGTGTTATAAAGCGCGTTGATTCTTTTTAAACGCCGTGTTGGGACACACAGACACAAACTATATTTTACGATGGGGAATTTAAGAAGAAAAGCATTAAGCAACCT
Organism: Chytriomyces cf. hyalinus JEL632; assembly: GCA_025435555.1. Lineage (NCBI taxonomy): Eukaryota > Fungi > Chytridiomycota > Chytridiomycetes > Chytridiales > Chytriomycetaceae > Chytriomyces > Chytriomyces cf. hyalinus JEL632. The sequence continues at coordinate 61,477 of JAIWWG010000002.1, read as the reverse complement.
CCCTCTTTTGGTAGTACGAATTGAGTCTAAACACGGACGAAGTAGAAGACACGACCGCATGGGACTTGTTGAACGCGTCACCCTTCTTGGGCGACGCAACGAGCGTGTCCGAGTGATCCAATCGATGCAAGGTGCGGGAACTCTTGGAACTGCAACGAATCATGGCTGCTTTCAAGTCCACGGAAAATCCCTTTTGTTTGAAAATGTTGGTTTGGGTTGAACCGGATCTGGACAAGTCACATTCCTCATCATCGGCAGATATTGCAGCGCGTGCGCGGAAGACGCAGATACAGATACCAACGAGGCAAAGCAAAAGAATCACGATTCCAACAATCATGAAAGGCATAAGGGGGCTTTGTTGTTGTTGGCCCGGCTGCGGCGACGAATTTGACTCAGTCTTTGGGGTTCCAGATTTTGAAGACGGTGGAGTTTCTTGAGATGCTGCGTTGAGCTCTTGGTTGGATGACGCGTGTGTGGGGGCTGCTGCGTCAAACGCGGCGTGTGCGGCTTTTGTTTCGTTCAGTTTGATTAAGGAGGCGGATGTGTCAGATGTGGACTGTGATGGTGCTGCTTTCGACGTGGATTCTGAGGAGCTTGGGGCTTGTACTGGTTGTTGCGCAGGTATGTCTGGCGCTGACGGTGCTTTTATTGTTGGAGCCTGGTCTTGAGAACTTTCCTGTGCTGGTGGTTGTGGTTCGGGTGCTTTCGCGATTGGTACTTCCACTTGAGGACTTGCAACGGGGTTGGTGGTCTGAGTGACTGGAGCTGGAACTGGAGCTGGAACTGGAGCTGGAACTGGAGCTGGAACTGATGTCGGTTCTGGTATCGGTTCTGGAACTGGTGCCGGAGCTGGTGCGGGTGCGGATACTGGAGGTGGTGCTGGTACAGGTACTGGAGCTGGTACTGGAGCTGGAGCTGGCACTGGAGCTGGAGCTGGAACTGGAGCTGGAACTGGCACTGGAACTGGCAATGGAGCGGGCGCTGGAGCCGGTGCTGGCGCTGGGGCGGGAGTGGAAATTTCCGCAATTGCTTGGTAGACCCTGAATTTTGAAATTCGTCAGAACCACTTGCATCATCAAGGGGAACGTGAAGCTTTGGTTGTTGCACTCACGAGACTGAAACCGTGATCGGAATAAAGGGCACTTTCAAGTTCCTGCTACCACAAGCATCCCCATTTGAACAGCTAGCATAGCAAGAGTTTGAGTGTGGGAGAGAAGTGACAGAGTTGGTGCAGTAGCAGCTGAATCTGTTGTCAGATTGGATGATGGGAAGGAACTCGTCGTTGGCGATCATGCCGTAGTTGTTCCCGGAGGTGGCGCATGAGGTTGCGCATTGCGCGCCAGTTAGAGTTGTTGAGGATTGGATCTGGGCTGGTGGGAGGTATGCGTTCCATCTGTGAAAGTAGAGGTAAGAAAGGTGATGGATGTTGTTTAGGTAGACATCAGGGTCTTACGTGTAGCATCCAAGGCTGACGGTATGAAACGCCATTTTTTTGGGATTGGTTTTTTTGGAAACGGAAGTGAAACTGGAAATGCGCGGGTCCTTCTCATTAATTGGCGGAACAGCAATTGTTTTGATCATCAACCAAGCCGCCAATTACCGCAATTAACTGCTTTACCCTAAATAAATGCTGACTGTAAATGCGAGCATATTATAGGAAATGGAAGAAACAGAAAGAACTCCCGTCTCGCTGCAAATGCTCGACAATTTCGCTGCCAAACTTGTTCCAATGAATGGCTGTGCTGGATTCATAGATTATTGTTGTGTTTGGGTCTTGTGCAAGGCTACTGTCAAACAGAATTCAAAAAGAACCGATGCCAAAGAATTCAGCCGCCTTATTTAACAGAACAGAGAGAAAAGCGCGTGAATTGAATCATATGTGGATCAGGGCACGGGAATTTTACAGAATCGCCTTGTTGTTTGCAAAATAACGCTTTTTATTCACTGCTAAAATATCTCTGCCCTCTTTCAACAACAGCAAATTACGGTGAAGAAGGACGAGTAAAATGTATAAATAACGCAAGTATTTCACATTGGGTGAGTTCGTCCAAGTCGTCCTCCAGCTTGGAAATATGCTGTGCCTCCTGGTTCGTTTGCTGGGTGGCCTTCATTTGTCTCAAGAAGTCGACCATATTGTCACTGCCAGACACTTGTACGATAGAGCTTTGAATCTCCGCATACATCTCGTGCGCAGTTCTATCACCATCAATGAGATAGTAAAACGTCCAATCGACACTATTAAGCAAGACACGTTTGACTTTTCGATCCAGTTTCTCCCATGCCTTGATTTCTGCAGGATCACTTCCTGGCGAGGGTTTGACCAATGTGCCGTCAAGAACCAGCAGCATGTCGTCACTGCCGTTCTCATCGCACATGACTTTGGTTCGCAGCTTAGAGTTCCAAATTGAGAAGTGGCTGTATTCGCCAAGACCAATTTTGGAGTAGTACTCATCAAGTATCTGACGTTTCAGGAAGCTCTTGATTTCCTCGTCTGCCATTTTTCGATCGTGTTCCAGAAAGCTGTTGATTCGCACTTTTGAAGCTCAGATGGTTTATAACTTGTGACACGGGATCTACCACAGCGTTGTCGGTTAAAAGCCGCCTTCCAAGTCAGGAGATAAGAGCACGCATACCTACACAGCACTCGTTCGTTACAGGTCAAGGCGTTCAACATGGACCTCCTGCTTTTTATAAAAATATATCGGAATGACTTTTTTTAAAAAACTGTCTCCAAGATGAAACAGTTTGACAAAAGCTCCGGAAGTGAAACCACTCAGAACGAATCCTTTCGAAACGGGAAGATTTACCGTTTCTTTTCAGCGTAAACTGTCGCCGAAATTTGATTCGCGTTTTTCTCCTTCTTTCCAGGTTTGGTGCGCTTCCTTCCAACCGATGATTCATTTCTACTTGAGCGGAGGTTACCCGCATTCTCTTGGACGGGTAGTTCGTGAGGAGGTTGGTCTCACATCGACCTCTGCGGACAGGAAGTTGTCGATGGGAGTTCCAGTTCCTCACGCGTGAATGGCATCAGATCCGTTTTGTTCTTGGTTCACGTGTGCTGCATTTATATGGTCGACTTCACGGCGCAACTCGGCCGATTTAAATCAGGCGAGCCCTTATAATTGAAGATTATGTAAAGAAGGAAACTGATTTGCAACATCCTCTGCGCAGAAACAAGAAATGCAACTTCGACAACTGAACCGCAGCTTTATCCACAACACATTCAGCCGCGTCTCGGCGGCAAACCTGACACGCCCGCTTCTGAATCCATCCACCAGTCTTCCATTGGTCGATACGTTCGATGCCAGTGCTGCTGACGTGTCACACGCGGTCCAATCTGCCCAGACAGCCTTCCTGAGCGAAACTGGTTGGGCGAGCATGAGCGGATCATTTCGAAGGTTTGGTTTTTGGATTTTTGGTTGGATCTGACAAGGATGTTATATTGATTGATCGTGACTTGTTGCAAATGACTCGTTGCTGTCAAAACAGAGACGCTCTTCTCGCGTTGGCGGAATGCATGGCCAAAAATGCTTTTCTGTTTGCGCAGTGCGAAGCTCTGACGGGGAAGCCTGTTACCGAAGCAATGGTGCGTGATGCGGTTTTTCGACCTGGATACAGCAAACACAAAAATTTATCCATCTTCAAACACACAGCTGGAAATTGATTCATGCATCAAAACATTCCACTTTTACGCAGGTTTTTTCTTTCTTTATGGGCGTTGTGACTTCGGAACTTGTTGACCAAAACTTTTCTGTTCCAGCATTTGCGGATAAACTGCACGGCCGATCCTTCCGATCCCCTTCCAACCACCACTCATTCACTGTGCGAGAGCCACTTGGTGTATGCGGGTTGATCGCTGGCTCCAACTACCCGTTACGTGAGTCTCTGAGTTCTGGCGGAGCATAAGTTTTTGACACTTTTTCTATACAAGTGCTGGCTTCTCGGAAGGTTGCTCCCGCCCTTGCGTCTGGAAACTCGGTCATCATCAAACCTGCTCATCAGACTCCGCTTTCGACGCTGCTACTTGCATCTCTTGCTGGAGAAAATATTTTACCCCCAGGCGTGTTGAACGTTGTTCTTGGAGATGAAAAAGTGGGCTCCAAGTTGGCGAATCATCCTGGACTCCAGAAACTGAGTTTTACCGGGTCAACTCGAGGTGGTGCCGCTGTTGCGCGTACTGTTGCGGCATCAGCTGGCACCTCTGAACGAGGAAGCAAAAATGCAATCATTGTGTGTGAGGATGCCAATCTTGAAGCTGCGGTGAACCAAGTAGTCGATGCTGCGTTTTCAAACAGCGGGCAAAACACCTATGCTGCGTCAAGACTCCTTCTGCATGCTTCGATACATGACCGATTCATCAAAATGCTTGTCGATAGAGTGAAGCTGCTCAAAGTTGGCCATGCATCGGATTTTGAGACGCAAATGGGCCCATTGGTGGATTCTCGCGCAGTTGCGAATGTTATGGAAGTGATTGAGAAGGCACAAGCGGATCGATTTCATTTGGCGTGTGGTGGATCTGTTTTGGAGCCTGGATTTTTTGTTCAACCCACAGGTTTATTTGCCCCATGACAGTTTTTTGGTTGAAGAATGGCGGACTAATTTTATGGACACTGTTCACAAACAGTGTTTACTGGTGTGTCGGATACCTCGTCTCTTGCTTTGAATCAAGTCTTTGGTCCAGTGCTTGCTGTTTTGCGTCCTTTCGAAAGCGCGGAGGAAGCCATCCACCGCGCAAACGCTACGCCAAACAGCCTTGCAGCTGGAATCTTTACCAGTTCTTCGCGCCATGCGAATCTCGCTGTTTCGAAATTGAAAACTGGTTTTGTGGTTTGTGTGCCATATCTCGTCTCGTTTTTGTTTTGAGATCTGATTTATTTTTCTTCATGGCAGTGGGTGAATTGCTACAACAAAGTACCTTCGAATGTGTCTCTTGGAGTGGAAGCCAGTGGTGAGAGGATCTGCATGGTGGTGGTCGTTGAGTTGAAACTGAACTCCACTTAAACACAGGACACGGCAAAGACTCCGGATACGAAGCCATCGATGAATTCACATCCACCAAGTCTGTCCATGCAGCTTTGCTGTCGTAATTTTTATGGTTGTCGAAGCGTTGACGCGTCGTACAAACACGTCTTTGCGTGCCAGTTCAATATCAATACCCAGAAGTATCCTTGCTCCTATTCTTTATATGGCCATCCATTCATTCCCAATTCCCTGAGTATGCGTTGGGTCTTTTTGCGACCATCCTACAATTTGCCCACACCTAATTCTTTCCTATCTCTTACGTGAATAATATTCTTAATAAAATTTAGTGGCGCTGCGTCCCTCACCCCATATCCGTTTCCTACCCTATCATTTGTTTATTTTGCGCGACTTTAGAGTCTTTGAAAACTCGTCCATGTCTGCAGTGCCAGACACGGCAATGAAACTGAGTTGAATTGCCTTATACATTTCGTGCGCAGTTTTGTCCCCGTCATGGCCGACGGTAATCGTGCACTTTTTGCCCGATTGTGAATCCTTCGCGAATGCCATGGATTTTGCATCTCTGCGCAACGTAAAATGTCGCTGGGTAGTTTGTGCATGTCGCGTTTTGCCCCTCCTGTATTCTTTGGGTCTTATTGCACATCTACCCAAGCAGCACACTCCCGATGTCATGGCCGTTAAAGCGTAAATAGTGCCAATTTAAAAGGAAAAATAATCCTTTCAATAATCCAAATTTTTTATATCCAATTTCCAACAAATGGTGAGCATCCGTTTGCCACGCATCCCACCTCGCACTTCGGATCCGCGATGATGTCTGTCTTGGGATGTGGATCTGGATCCTGTTGAATGGCGGACGTGAGAGGCAGTTTGAACCGTGAATGCGAGGCTTCGCTGAGTGTGACTGTTCATGACGGCCTCCAGATCAGCTGTCCCTCCATGATCAAACGCGCGATCCGGGCTATAAATCAGTTGGATTCCATCCCACTTCATGGATCGAAAGCATCCACGCCCGCTGCAACGGTCCACCACCCAAACTGCATCCCCCCCCCTTAAATTGCCTGGGTACCCTGACTAACCCAGTCTTAAAAACTGCGCAGCAAGATCAATACGACGTGATTGTCCTCGGAACCGGTCTCAGCGAGTGTATTCTGTCTGGCCTGCTCTCTGTTGAGGGCAAGAAGGTTCTCCAAATGGACCGCAACGACTACTACGGCGGCGCTTCGGCCTCGCTCAAGCTGTCGCAGCTGTACGCCAAATTCAAGAGCGGCACTGAGCCACCTGAAGCATACGGAAAAGACCGTCAGTACAGCGTTGACTTGATTCCCAAATTTGCAATGGCCAGTGGTGAATTTGTCGACATTCTCTACCACACGGATGTGACCCGTTACTTGGAGTTCCGCCAAGTCGCTGGATCGTTTGTTTACCGTGACGGAAAGATTAGCAAGGTTCCAAGCAACAACGCCGAGGCCCTTTTGTCCCCGCTCATGAGCTTGACTGAAAAGAACCGCGCAAAGGGATTCTTTGAATTTATCCAAAACTACGACTTTGCCAACCCCGCCACTCAGCAAGGTGAAACTATCACGAATTTTCTGCATTCTTTCCTGTTGTGAGTGTTCTGATCCAATCTTTTTTGCAGGACTTGACTTGAACACGGTCCCCATGAGCGAAGTGTACGCCAAATTCGGTCTTGAGGCTGGAACCCAGGACTTTATCGGCCACGCCCTCGCTCTGCATCTGGACGACTCTTACATGAGCCAGCCAGCCAAGGACACTTACGAACGCATCTGCTTGTACATGAACTCCATGGCGCGTTACGGAAAGAGCCCTTACATTTACCCAATGCACGGATTGGGAGAGCTTCCACAAGGATTTGCTCGGTGAGAACTAATTCTTTTGTACAATGCGAGGCGCACGTTTATGCTTATCCATATTTTCCGACCAGTCTCTCTGCCATCCATGGAGGAACTTTCATGCTGAACAAGCCCGTCGACGAAGTCGTTTATGATGAAGCCGGCAAATTTGTTGGTGTCAAATCTGAAGGTGAAGTTGTGAAGGCAAGCCTCGTAATTGGAGACGCGTCCTACTTCCCAAGCAAGGTTGCTCAAAAGGGACAAGTTGTCCGTGCCATCTGTCTCTTGAACCACCCCATCCCAGAAACGGGTGACGCTGACTCTGTGCAGATTGTTATTCCACAGAACCAGATTGGACGTAACCACGGTATGATTGAACTTGGTTCTTTGCATCTGTGGCATGTATTAATTTCCTTTCACATACGACAGATATCTACGTCGCTGGAGTCTCCTCCGCACACGCCGTCGTCCCAGAAGGCTACACCCTCGCCATCGTCTCCACCCTCGTCTCTGGAACCACCGGCGACGCCGAATCCGAAATCGCTGCCGGAATCGCTCTCCTTGGCCCAGTTTTGGAAAAGTTTGTCCACATTGACGACATTTACGAACCCCTTGCAAACGGCACGGCCGACCAGACGTTTATTTCTAAATCATACGATGCCACTTCCCACTTTGAAACCACCTGTGCGGATGTTAAGGATTTGTACAAGCGCATTACTGGGCATGAGCTCAAGGTGGAAGGAAAGGTCAAGAAGATTGAGGATGAGAGTGAAGAGTAAGAAAAAACAAGAGATTGTATGTTATGTTCATTATCGTTGTGAGGTGTTGGTCGTGGTTTTCTTTCGATATAAAACTGGAGAGAACCAATACGATGTTATCCAAAATAAGCGCCTGTTAAATTTGCGTAGCTTGGCGTTGATCGAACAGCTTGGCGTTATCTGTGACCTCAAAGATTTGCACACAATTTTGTTCAGAAAATCCGTGAACATGCTCAATCCAGTCAACCTTTGGTTCTCGGTCATCTTCACACTGGTCTCCAGCGCCGGCTTCATTTCCAACCTCATGATTGTACTTCCAAACATTTACTGCCTGTCCAAAATAGCGCCGAGCTCTTTCCTGGTGTTCTGGATGTGCCTGTTTGACAGCATCGCAATCGCCAACAATTTGTTCATTACAATCTCAAATCTCGTCCACGGCGACGTCAGCCACGACACAAGTCTTTGCCAGGTGCACGCGTATTTCGCAGTGTTTGGAAACATTTCATCGATCCTTCTCTGCATGGGCCTCACACTGTTTCGATACCTCATTATTGTCCATCAACGAGATGTACCCGTCAATTCAACAACATGGTATTTCCTAGGCAGTGTGTTGATCACGGGAACAATCTCGGCGGTCCCTTTCATTGTCAACACGCGCGACACGTTCATTTTACGGCCCAGTAACATCCATTGCGCGTTTAAATGGAGCGAACGGCAATTTCCTGGCGTGATTTTGAGTTATTTTTGTTGCACTACGGCGGTGGTGACGCTTGGATTTATCGTGTATGCGTATGCGGCCATGATGGGAAAAGTGTTGCAAGTGTTTCAACAAGTTCATGACCATACGGATACAACTTCGGGAGGGAAAAAAAGGTTGGCGGCGGCGGTGGAGATTGGAACGGTTGAAACGAAAAGTGCAGGTAACGGTGTGGCGGCGTTTGGGAATTCTGCAAATTCTCTTCGTTTGGAAGAATCCGCGGGAGCGTCTGTGCAAAGCACCAAAAAGAAAGCTGAAAGCAAAATGAAGGCTAAAATGGAAAAAAGGCAGCGAGAGTTGATGATGCAGAGCATTGTGGTTGTTGGGGCGTTCATGATTGGATGGATGCCGTACATGTCAAGTTGAGTTTTTTGTTTGGTGCTAATCACTGACATAGAGTTGATGCTTTCAAAACATAGTGGCTTTTTTTGAGTTTATTTCCGAGTCGACGGCATCGCCCGTATTTGATTTTTTGGCGATTCTGATCGTGGCTGTGTATGAAAGTGTCAATCCTTTTATTATTTTTAAATACGACCGGGATATCCGCAGGAATTGCGAGCGTGCTTTTGCGAATCTGTGTCGTGCGTGTAAAATAACGCAGTGAAATAAAACTACTGCACCATCGTAAAGCGCCGCTTCTTTTTCGCGTTAGGATATACATCAAAAAAAAACTTGCCAGTTTTCGTAAATCTTTGAAAAAATTAATGCCGCTCGAAGGGACGGACTTTTGGTTCTCAGCCGTCCTCACGACACTATTGCTGGCTGGGTTCGTGACAAACCTGCTACTTGTGTCTCCGAACGTTCGCCACCTTGCCAAAATTGCGCCCAGCTCCTTTCTCGTATTTTGGCTGAGTTCGATTGACAGCATTGCGCTCTTGAATACGCTACTTGTTGCCGGAGTCAACCTTATCACTGGAGAACTAGTCCTAGATTCTGTCATTTGCCAGTTACACGCTTCCGTAACCGTGTTTGCCAGTCTCGCTTCCATTCTCCTCTGCTTTGGACTCACGTTATTCCGGTACTTGATTGTCGTGTACCAAGTGATGCTTCCACGAAACTTTTCCCTCGGTTATGTCGTGACAATCGTGTCGTTGGCCAGCACGGTTGCGGCACTGCCGTTCATGATGGGTTCTGCGGAGCCGTTTTACATCATGCTGCCCAGCAGAGTACATTGCGCGCCAAACTGGAGTCTACGCAGTGTTCAAAGCTCTGTCGTTATTTTGTTTTGTTTCAGTGTTTCTTCAACAACACTCTGTTTCATTATTTACGCGTACACGGCCATGGTTGGAAGAGTTGTGCAAGTGCTTGCGTACACAAAGGGTATTGCTTCTTCGGCTGATGGAAATCCCGATGTGAAAACGGGCGAGAGTGCGATCAGTGTTGAAATAGGCTCTATTGCACGGATCTCAAAAACTGAAAAGGGCGCAAACAAGGAAACTGCAGAAATGGAAAAACTGCAACGCGAGCTCATGATTCAGTGCATTGTGGTTGTTGGCGCGTTTTTAATGGGCTGGGCGCCGTATGTGATTAGTTGAGTTGTTTTATAATGGGGTGTAGTTTGGCGGTTCCGCTAACGTTGTGCGCTTTCAGTGGCCGTCGTTGAATACGCGTCTGGGTCTAATGCTTCGCCGATATTTGATTTTTCAGTCACGGCCATCGTTGCGTTCTACGAGATGGTCAACCCAGTGATTGTCTTTTTGTACGATCGAGATATTGGCCGGAATTGCAAGCGAGCTTATTTCGGTGCTTCCCCACGAGGAGAAAAGAGAAGTAAATAATATACCGGGTTACATTAATACTGGGACTGTTTTTCATGAGGTGTAAATATGTCTAAAAAACTGTCTTTTGGCTTGAAGGATATGTTGAGAGGCGATTCCAGCCACGAGAACTCCAAATGAACAATGTCTTTATAAATAACAATTTCTATCCTCGAAATACTCTCGGTTCCTCCTGACCTCCCACCTCTGTCCTAGCATCCAGCCGTGTGCCCAAAGGACACTCACAACAGGATATTGCCGTAGTTCGTTAAAACTAGAAAATAAACGCGTCTGGAAAACGACTGAGCCAAACCGCGTTGTGTAAAAAAAAAATTTGTGTGCACGAATGTAAATCTGACCAAATGCCGCTCGATGATGTCAGCCGCCTGACCTCCATCATGGGAGTAGTTATCACTTGCCTCAACTTGCCTCTGAACCTCATGATTGTCCTTCCCAACGTGTGGTACCTTTCAGAGATTGCCCCAAGTTCATTTCTGGCCTTCTGGTTGTGTCTTATTGATGCCATCTCAATCATCAACATGGGGCTTATTGCTATCCTGACCGTTGCAAACGGAGAAATGGATGAAAACCCAGCTATTTGCCAGCTCCACGCGACGTTCACAACCTTTGCAAGTCTCGCTTCTATCCTCATCTGCTTTGGACTCACCCTGTTTCGGTACTTGATCGTAGTCAAGAAAAGGACACTGCCGCGATATTTTGCAAGCTTTTATCTCTTGGGTGTAGTTATGGTTGCGGCGATTGTCTCAACACTGCCGTTCATGACACAATCTGCCTCCCTGTACTACACAATACGACCCAGCAACGCATACTGCGGCCCGAAATGGAGTCTACACGATCCGAGAAGCTTAGTTCTGATTATCACATCCCTTGGTGTTGCCAGCATCACCGTTGTCTTCATCGCGTACGCATACATGGCCATGATGGGGAAAGTGATGGAAGTGTTGACGTTTACAAAAGATCTCGCTTCTTCAGTGGTGTTGGCATCGCAGCCGAAAGAATGGACAGACGGAAATACAAACGAGGGTGGCGTTGCTCCCAAGGTACTGAGTTCAAATAATGTGGACGTGGAGTCAGTTCCTTCGAAATCAAGGAAAGGTGGTAAGGCAATCAATAAGGAAACGGCTGAAATGGAGAAGTTGCTATTTGAACTCATGAGGCAGAGCATTGTGATTGTTTGCGCGTTTATTATTGGATGGGCGCCATACTTGTTCAGTTGAGTTATTTCTCTTTCATCTGAATGGAAACAAATTTTGAGTTGATATGTTTTTGCAGTGGCGGTGTTTGAGGTTATTTCCGGGACCGCTGTTTCACCCGCTTGCGACTTTGCCGTGACGTTCATTGTTGCAGTTTACGAAGGAGTAAACCCGATTATTGTTTTTATTTACGACCGTGACTTGGGCAAGAATTGCAGGGGCGTGATTCTGGGTGCCTGCAAAAGGCGGGAAGGAAAAGCGTGATTTTTTATGCGGTTCTTTGTGAGCGGTCCCATCCCAGGTTCGATTCGGCATTTCATGTTCTTGGTGTTTGTAAATAAAGCTTCTGTGGGGAGTTGCCATCCCTTATTAATGTAAATCTGTACCATCCTGTATATGTAAATCTGCAACTATGCCGTTGGATGCCATCGGGGCAACAGTCAGCGTGGTCGGATTCATTGCAACTCTCGCGGCCGTCATTCCAAATATCCAAACTCGCTCCATGCTCGTTTTTGGTCTTCTGGCTCTGCCTGGTTGACTCCGTAACCATCGTGAATAGTGGCATCATCTCAGTGACAAACCTCGTCACTGGAGAGGTCAGCGGCAACTCGGTCTTGTGTCAGTTTCACGCCAGTGTGGCAGCGTTTGGAACCATATCCTCGCTGCTTCTTTGCTTTGGACTCACGCTATTTCGGTACCTGCTTGTCGTAAATCAAAAAGACTTGCCCAGAAATTTCACCATTTGGTATTTCATGGGAGTTGTTGTCTTTTCAGCTCTTGGTTGCTGTTCTTCCATTCATGATGGGGTCTCAAGAGCATGCGTATATTATGCGGCCATGCAATGTACATTGCGCAATAGATTGGAGCCATCGTGAAGTGAGAAGCGCGATATTGACTTGCATTTGTTTCGGCATCGGAGCTGTGACGCTATATTTTATTGTTTACGCGTATGTGGCCATGGCGGGAACGATTATTCAAGTTTTTACTAGCGTCAAAAATATTAATGTCCGCCATGTTGCCACTATCGCTCCAAGCTCCTTTCTGGTGTCTTTACGACATTCTATTTCGTGGGAGTTGTGGCATTTTCAGCCGTGGTTTCTCTTCTGCCGTTCATGATGGGATCCCAAGAACGAATTTACATTCTGCGGCCAAGCAACGCGCATTGCGCGCCTGACTGGAGCCAACATGACGTTCAAAGTTCCGTCATGATTTGGATTTGCTTTAGTGTTGCCACCATGACACTGTGCTTTGTTGTCTACGCGTATTCGGCAATGGGGGGAACAGTTGTGCAAGTTTTCGCTAGCGTCAAAAATGTTGCCCGTGCAAAGTCCAAGCCTGTCAAGAAGAGGAAAAACTGGTTACTGACGGATAAAATAGAACGCACGAGTAGCACTGATCAGGCTTCACATTCCGTACCGCTGCAGGATGGATCCAACACATCTTCCCACGTTTCAAGCCCAAAAAGTAGCCTCGCTGGAGATGCTCAGAATGCCATGAAACTCGACAAGAGACAGCGTGATCTTATGAAGCAAAGCATTGTGGTTGTTGTTGCGTTCAAGATTGGCTGGACACCGTATTTATGCAGTTGAGTTTTTTCCATCCCAAAATTCGCGATTCGACAGGGACGCACTGACTGCGCCTTTTTGTTGTCTCGCTCGTTACGATCAAGTGGCGTTATATGAATTCTTTTCCAACTCGAGGGCATCACCAGCGTTTGATTTCAGCGCAACAACTGCTATTGGTGTCTACGATTTTCTAAATCCTCTGATTCTCATGCGTTTCGATCGTGATATTGGGAGGAATTGCAGGCGCGTTTTTTCCATTCTCAGCTGTAAAAAAGAAATAAAATAATTATGTCGCAAATGCTAGGACATCAAAGGATTTGTACGCATGTTTAAAGATGACCTCAGCCTGCCGTTTCACGTCATGATGTGCACCAGTCTAAGCTTGAACCGCGCAGTCAATGCCACGTTGCCGAAATGGCACGGAGCTCATACTTGATATTTTGGCTGTCTGCAACGCAATTGCTGTCATTGCCCATAAACAATGTCGCCTGCCACACGCCACCTCCCCTCACCCACTTACAACTATTCATTTTTTATTTTTTGGATGAAACAACGGTGGGGTGAACTCAGCTCTCTTGCCCAAGTCGCCCATAATCGTTCGGGTCACGGTTTTGAACTTATGAACTTTTTTCGGTGGAAATTTTATGACCGAAAGTTGGTGCCGATTACCAGCCTACTTCGTCAAGCTCTTAAAGATGAGACCACCACTGCGTTAATAGAAAACGCGTTTGAAACGGACAACCCCTTTTACATTCACACAAGCAGCGCAATCGTTGATAAGCAACCTGGGCGGGTGATCTAGCACGAGTTGGCACTGAAGGCGATGCGCGAACCCTTTGCAATTGAGTCCAAAATGGCTTCTCTTGGCAGTACCTGCAATCTTCAAAAGTTTAAATTCTTCATTTTACTGTGGTTGGTGATGGTCGCTAACTCTCCCTCGCTTGTATCAACCACCCATCCTGGTAAGTTTTCGTAGCAACTATCTGCACACGTTACTGGTTAAATGCGGTCGGTTTATTCAAGAGGAAGGGGAATCATACCTGCACACGTTACTGGTTAAATGAGGTAACATGTGCACCCAAAGACCTCTCGCTTAAATACCGAAATAAGAAATAAAGAAAATTCGAGAAAAAACATTTGAAATCAACAAAAAAAATGCCAAGCACTTAAAACTTAAATCCGCAACAACTTCATGTGACTAGAAGCTTTCACACTCCTCCTCGATGTATGAAATCCTGCTTGGTAATTCATCATCGCCCTAAACTGCTCGAACTTGTGCTTTTGGCTTTTGTCATGATGTCAGCTACTTGCAATTCCGTGGGAACGTAACGAATGGTAATGTGACCACTTTCGATGAAGTCTCTTGTTGAGTGATATCTAATGGCTATGTGCTTGGTCCGATTGAAATTTGCAGTTGCCTTTGTCATGCTGATTGCCGCCGTATTGTCCATGTGCATTGTTGATGGACTTGTCAAAGGCTGACCAATCGATTCCAGGTACTGACGAACAAACATCCTTGCCACAGCAACTTCATTGCAGGCAATATACTCAGATTCGGCTGTCAATAATGCGGTAAGCTTTTGGACTTTGCTGATTGCTGCAATAGCACTTCCATAATGCATCAACACTCCTCCAGTCCGGCTCGTCCGGGCGTTCTCATTGGCGAAACTCGCGTCACAGAAGTCCTCTGAAATCAAATCACTGAAGTGACCCAATACTAACGCGAAATCAGCTGTTTCCACAAGGTAATAGAAGATTCCTTTTGCCATGTTGTAGTACTTCTTGGCTGGCTTTGACATGTACGTTGCCGCTAAACTCGTTGCGTACAGAATATCTTTTCTTGTGACTGTCATGTGCATGATACTTCCGACCAATTCTTGATAAGATTTCAGTACTTGTGGCTTGTCAGTTTCAGTTTGCTCATGCTCAAACTCTGGGCTAACTGGAACGTTGAATCGTCAATTTGTAGGTACTGGTCCGAATCTGTCAATCATGTCCATGATGTAGTCATACTGACTGATTGCTAATTGCCATTTCTTCTGATCTCTCCAGATATTGATACCAATAAACTTTGTTGGTTCCTCCTCAAACTTCATGTGGAACCTTTTCCCAAGCTTTATCTTCAAGTCGTCCATAGCAGCTTTCGAACCTTGAACTAAGCCGTCATCGACATGATTTGCAATCTGATGGCACCGTCCGTTAATAGTTTTGACAAACTGCATTGGATCCAGGAAAGTCATCAACTCCTTGCACCATTGAAACATAGCATCTGGCGAGCTGTAGAGATAAACTGGGCACTTGAAACACATATCTGAGGTAACTTTGATTCCTTTTCTGTTCACGTAGTCAGCAGGTACTTGTAAATACACTTCTTTTCCAGGCTCTCGTCTTGCTTCAGGAAATGCTTTGGATACGTCGAAACCCAGCAAATTGTCATCGTTGATTGCTGCCTCAGTCAGGAAAATGAATAACGTCGTCTTGTTCACCAAAGCTGCTGATGTTGCTCCAAATTCTGTCATCAAGTCTCCACGGATGCACAGTCTGGCCTTCTTGGGACCGTTGGACTTGGTCTTGTATACCATCTTGGTAGGAATCACTTTCACGCTTGCTGGTCTCTGAACTAACTCGATCTGTCCAGCATCCTCAATTCCTTTGAAGCCCATACAATCAACTACTGGTGGTGTGAACTGGTACAGGTACTCTTGTGCTACTGCAGCCCATTCCCAAAACTTCTTTGGAACCCTTTACTGGTCTGTGCTGCATACAGTGCTCAGTGACCATTCCATGCTTCTAACGCTTGTTGCTTCTCTTCAGGTGATGCCTTCATAATACTGCAATAGTAGAGCTCATCCTTGGCTGGATACAAATGCGTGAACTCATGACCTTTGTACTTGATCAAATATGGCTGGTGAGGGTCTTCTTCCTTGTCTTTCATCAAGATACTAATGTTTGGCAGCTTGCCAAGCTTTCTTTGAGCAATCACAGGATCCATGTAGTTTGGCTGGAGGTACGAGTCTGGCATGGAGAGCAGGATGTACTTGCGAGTCTGAGGGTTACCTAATCTGAACACCCCCAACCCTTTCTTCCCAGGTTTAACAATTCTACCGTCAATAGCTTCAATTCCAACGCCTTCAGCATCAACCAAAGGCTCCTCGACAAACCAATCTTTTTAAGGAAATCCAGTTGCAGTTGAACCATTATCAAGTGGTGCCATAAACACTTTGTTTGGCTGAGCTACCACTTCAGCATAGGTACGTGACATCAGGGCGCATCCCCAATGAGCTGTATCCTTTGCTACCATGGCAATACTGTGATCAGGTTTTGCATTTTCATTCTTGCATTGTTCAGCAAAGCACTTGGATCTCTCACATGTTGACTTGCAGGTTTTTGAAATGTGGCCAAGCTTGCCACAGTGATGACAACAGATGTTTTACAGGTCTCTGGTGCTACCATCATCAACTCGATTTGCTCTTGGACCGTTTCCAGTCTTTCTCTTGTCACTGGTTTGTCTTGAATCATGATCCCATTTGCCTTTCAATCCCTTGGACTTGATGTGACTTTTCTCCTCAGATTCATGCTCATGCTTGTCACGCATACGAAGTCTGGCTTCCTGTCAAGTCAGTTTGTGTTTACCAGTCATACTTCTTCCAAGAAATTTGCTAACGTGTTTCCAGGTGGTACAGGATCCCAGGTTGACTTGAACATCAGCCATATACCGTTTTTGAGACCCTTGACCAAATCACGAATCTGGGCCTTCTCATCGAGCTCTGGACTACTAGCCATTCTTGCTGCTGCATTGTAAAACCCAATCTTATCTTGCTTGATGCGTAGGTAATCTTCTAGCTTGGAAGTCCATCCTGTCTCATCACTTGTTTGCTTGTAGGACTTCATTTGGACCAACAGATTGTCCAGGTCTTCACCACCGACAACAGCAAGGATAGCACAACGAATAGCCTTGTACATTTTGTGAGCCGTAGCAACTCCAGCACTGGTAGTGATAAGGTACAGTGTTTTATCAACTCTGCCAAGCAGAATCCTTCTGACCTTTCGATCCTTTATCTCCCAGGACTTGATAATCTCAGCATTGTGTTGAACATCAGTCTCAAGTGATGGAGCACTGTTTACTTCAATAAAGGTTAATTCTCCCTGATTCATCTCTTATTCTCTACTGCAGATAAAGAAGAGTTCCGCGCCTCACCATTCCACCAACCTCAATACATATGGGCATGAATTATGACATTGAGTAGGGTAAACGTCTAGTAGATAACAAGGAATGAATACACAAATACTCGTATTCTATAAAGGGCGCAGACTTGTAGATGATGATAGCTTATTCCACTACATGATTTCAACTATTCTTGCTCTGATCAAGCATAAACATGGTTGAAAGTAATTGTTTGGAATTCATATGATTCTGGCTTAGTTGTTAAGGTTTGTGACCAAAGACCCACAGGTCACTAGTTCAACCCACACTGCTGTCAACTTCATGCAGCTATCTTCTGATCTTTATAGAGAAGTAAGCAGAAGAAGAAGAAATAGAACTCAACTTGGAAAAGTATTCTATTACTACTTTTGTATGACTAATATGTCAAGCCAGTCAAGCAATTAATCAATAACCTTACCTAGTGTGGGGATATTAATTATAATTGACAAGCTTTAACTGTCAGCCAGTAATGAATGACTTATCAGCTTGAAAAACTGAATTGTCAGCACTGACGACTCACTTTTTCAGCAATTTCAAACTGCAAATGAAAAATGGATGATTTCACATCAAATCTCATTTCTAGAAATGAAATGAAAAATGAAATGGAAAAAAGGGTGGCTCAAAAGTGAAACTGAAGAAAGCCCAATGAGATTTTATAGGAGCCAAAAATGTATATAAGGAGAGCTGTTTTGATGTGTTGTGATTCACCTTAAGATAATAAATATCATCAAAGCCCAAGAAACCAAAACCAAACATATTGGAACCTGGAGCAGGTCTGGTCATTGCACCATTGAGGATGAGTATCATATCGTTGCCATCCACTTCACCATCCATGACCTTGCAACGAAGCTTGTAGTCCCACTTAGCTAAGTGGTTGTAGTTATTCAGACCAATGGTAGTGTCACGCTCATCCAGAAGCTTTTTGAGGTAACTGTTGGTGTCTTTGTTTGCCATTTCAATGTTGATCAATTCATATCGTAGACTCGTAGCTATCAATCACGCGAGAGTCAGACTCTTAATCTGGTAAGTTTTCGTAGTAACTATCTGCACATGTTACTGGTTAAATGCAGTCAGTTTATTCAAGAGGAAGGGGAATCATACCTGCACATGTTACTGGTTAAATGAGGTAACATGTGCACCCAAAGACCTCTTGCTTACATACCAAAATAAGAAATAAAGAAACTTCGAGAAAACCATTTGAAATCAACAAAAAAATTGCCAAGCACTTAAAACTCAAATCCTCAACAACTTCATGTGGCTCGAAGCTTTCACACAAATAATAGTTGAAACAACAAATTGTGGTTAAAGTGCAGTTATTACTGGCTTTGAAGCGACTTGGCTGCAGCAGGAATGGAGCAGGGGTTGCCTGTATGTCCAATCATGAGGGAATTTCGTGGGGATCTACTGTCTTGTACACTTGAAGGGTGATAGAGGCAATCCTATCACTGGAATCAGAGTTCATAAAGTGGCCATGTAAAGAGGAAAGACGTCAAATTCGAAAAGAGTCATAAGGCAGTCTGGTTTTTGTGGATGTGTTGGCTTCATTGATGGAACTGGAATCCCACTAGATCAGAAACCCCACACTGCTGATCCTGAAACTTGGTTTTGCCACAAGAAATTTTACGGATTCAACGCTCAGCTGGTATGTGATGATCGAAGGCAAATGACGTACTACCATGTTGGTGGTGTTGCCAGCAATCACGATTCAACTGTGTTCAAATGTACGCATCTTTACCAGCAGCCCACCAGATTCTTTTCAAAAAAACGAATACTTTCTTGCCAAATCTGGTTATATGCTGTCAAAACATATGGTTATTCCTTATACTGGACGAAAAATCAGTGGATCAATAAGGTCACAGTACAATCTCAACCTCACTTTTACTCGGGTGGTGAGTGAGCACATGAATGGGATTCTGAAAGGCCAATTCCAGTCCCTCAAAGGATTGCGTGTGGTGATAGGAAGTATGCCTGTAAATGGATGCATGCATGCTTCATTCTTCATAATTTCTTGATGGATGCATGCATGCTTCATTCTTCATAATTTCTTGATGGATGCTGGTGATAGATGGACACATGAGGATGGATGGGAAACTGAAGATACGAGTATTAACAATGTAATTGACAGGGTTTTGGTTGGTGTCAATAACTTGGCAATTGAAATTGGTAAGGTGATAATAAGAGAGATGCATTAGGACGTTTGTAAGAGTGCTTTTATTGTTCCAAAGCATGTTGAATCCTTTCAGAAAAGCTACACTGCTTGAAATTAAAATGAAGTATTTATTGGAAAGCCTCATCAACATGTTCCTTTGTTCTCTCCATTGTTCCCTCCATTGTTCCCTCCATCATTCCCTCCATCATTCCCTCCATCATTCCCTCCATCATTCCCTTCATCATTCCCTCCATCATTTTCATTGTTCCCTCCCACTGCACTTTGGTTGCCCCTGACAGTGGCCTCCTCAAATTTGTCGTTGTTGTCAGTGTCATTGTTTTTGCTTTCGGGAAGAGGGGTCTGGGAAACATGCATAGGGACAACATTTGCACAATGACTAAACAGCTTATCCATGTCATGAAACATTGAAACACTTGCTGCCCAGTTTGTCATCCAGAGTCATTCCAGAATCAATCTCCTTTTTGGTGAGCCCAAATCCTGTTCTCTCAGCCTCGGCCTTTGTTGACAAGTACTTAGACTTCCAGGCTGTGAATTGATTCTTTGCTGTGTGCTGATCCCAAGTTGTGTGGAACTTGTGATTCATGTGGTCTGCAAGTGTGCAGTAGCCATCGACAATCTTCATCTTTGCTTTTTCCATGTCCTGCAGCCCCATTAATCAGGGCAAAGTTCTCCTCCATGCCAAACCATTCCAGGATCTCCGTGTACTGAGCAGGTGTTGTTTTTGTGCCCAAGCTGACACTTGCTTTGGAACCTGAGCTGCGGAGTGGGGATAGTACTTGGATGCGCAGGTGCCTTTTTGACTGCTGTCTCAGCCATTTTGGTGTTGAGTGTGTAGAAATCGTTTCTAGAATTGTTTTCTTTTCTTAAAAGCGATTCGGAGGTTGGTTTCAAGTCCAGAAATTGATTTTTGGGGAAGGCAGAAATTGATTTCAAGAAAAATGGATATCAAAAACTTTTTTAACTTTGAAACCCCCTATTATCATTTGTTTGATCCTTGTGTTGGGGAGAACTGCAGATGCGATTTTTCAAGCCTCAGCTCAAAAAAGAAAAAAAAAAAAAAAAAAAAAAAAAACAGTGGGCACCCATGTCAAAGTTCCTTTAAACGTATGCATGTCTCATTGTGACCTCAGCTTGCAATTTTCCATTGTCCCTACGGCCATGATCTGCATTAACTTAATTTAAGCTTAAACCCAGCAGTTCTGATTCCGACCGTCATGACGGTTATCAAGAAAGCTGGTGGCCCGGTTGCTGATTTCGGCCTTGGCATTTCAAACACGTTAAATGGAATTCAACACCGAAAGTCCCTCACGCTGCGAACCGTGCGGAACCTCTTTCAGCGCCGATGTTCAAATCCTATGGTGTATGTGTGTAAATCCACAGTGACAAAATATTTTTGGGGATTGACCTGTCTGAAATCTGCAAATCCGCGCACAAAATTATGCCGCTGGATACTCCAAATTTGTGCTTCTCCGTCATCTTCACGCTTGTCGGATTCATGGGAACCGCCACAAACCTGCTGGTTGTCCTTCCAAACGCGGGATATCTGACCAGAATCGCGCCAAGCTCGTTTCTGGTGTTCTGGCTGAGCCTGTTTGACAGCGCTGCCATCACAAACAGTGCGCTCGTTGCGGTTTCAAACCTTGCCGCTGGAGACCTCTACTACGACCCAGCATCCTGCAGATTCCACGCGGGTGTTTCCGTATTTGGAAACATATCCTCGATACTTTTGTGCTTTGGACTCACGCTGTTTCGATATCTGATTGTCGTGCACCAAAAAGACCTTCCAAAATATTTCGCTACGTTTTATGTCTTGGGAGTCGTGTTTTCATCAGCACTTGTTTCTAGTCTCCCGTTTATCTTGGGGTCCCAAGAACAGACGTATATTATGCGGCCTTGCAACGCGCACTGCTCACCGGACTGGAGCCAGCATGATACCAAAAGCTCCGTCTTAATTTGGATGTGTTTCAGTATTGCGACAATCACGCTTTGTTTCGTTGTTTACGCGTACGCGGCCATGGCTGGAACGATTCTGGAAGTTTTTGCTGGCGTCAAAGGGGTTGGCGGTGCTAGGGGCACATCGAAGCGTACCAAGACTCGAAAAGATCGAGACAAGATGGATAAAGCGGATCGAATGAGTAGCGCTGAACCTGCTTCTAATTCAGTCGGGACAACATCTTCCCAAATCAACCAGACTAGAGACGCGCAGAGTGCATGGAAGTTCGAAAAGAGACAGCACTGTATCATGAAGCAAAGCATTGTGGTCGTTGGTGCGTTTATGATTGGCTGGGCCCCATATGTATGCAGTTGAGTTTCATGTTCTGATCTTGTCTCCAGTAGGAAATTCTAATTGTATTCTCTCCTCCCACTTTAAAATCGCAGTGGCATCGTATGAATACTTTTCTAATTCGAGGGCATCGCCTGCGTTTGATTTTATCACAACAATAACCGTTGCCGTCTATGAAGTTGTAAACCCCTTGATTATCATGCATTTCGATCGGGACATTGGGAAGAACTGCAGACGCGCTTTCTCCAGTCTCAGCTGTAAAAATAAATAAATAAACGGTCCAATCAGTAGGCAATAACGACAATCAGTCAGCATGCCTCAGAATGACCTGTGCTGTTTATTCTCACCAAATTGCTAGAAGGGGGTGCGAAATTTTTATTTCTCGGTGCCCAGCGGTGATGAAATCGTCGACGGGAGAATGGGCGCGTAGTGTGACCAAGAACCGCGCGAGCCCGATTTTATCTCTGGTGTTGTTAAAAATTAAGCTGCGGTGCAATTTTATTTTTGCGGATTGACTGGTCTGAAATCTGTAAATCCGCTCAAATATGCCACTGGACACTCTGAACTTATGTTTCTCTACCGTCTTTGCACTTCTCGGAATAATCGGATCCACCGCAAACCTGCTCGTTGTCCTTCCAAACGTGCGATTTTTGACCAAATTGGCTCCAAGTTCGTTTCTGGTGTTCTGGTTGTGTCTCTTTGACAGTGTTGCTGTTGCAAATAGCGCGCGTATCTCACTGTCAAACCTTGTCAGCCGAGACATCAACTTTGATGTAGAAGCTTGTAGATTCCACGCGGGTGTTTCCGTCTTTGGAAACATATCCTCGATACTTTTGTGCTTTGGGCTCACGCTGTTTCGATATCTGATTGTCGTGCACCAAAAAGACCTTCCCAAGAATTTCGCAACTTGGTATTTCTTGGGAGTCGTATTTTCCGCAACGCTGGTTGCTATTATTCCGTTCATTATGGGGTCCCAAGTACAGACGTACAAAATGCGACCATGCAATGCACATTGTGCACCGGACTGGAGCCAGCGTGACGTCAAAAGTTCCATTTTAATTTGGCTTTGTTTCAGTATTGCAACCATCACGCTTTGTTTCGTTGTTTACGCGTACGCGGCCATGGCGGGAACGATTGTGACAGTTTTTACTGGTGTCAAAAATGTTGGCGGGGGCACTTCAAAGCCGGACAAGCGTAGAAAAAATCGACAGCAGACGGATAAAATAGAGCGAATAAGTACAGTTGAGAAGACTTCGAATTCAATGCTTTCTGATGAGGGAACATCTTCCCACATGTCGAGCCAGAAAAACAACCAGAGTAGAGATGTTCAGCGCACATTGAAACTCGAAAAGAGACAGCGCGATATCATGATGCAGAGTATTGTTGTGGTCGGCGCATTTATGATTGGCTGGGGGCCGTATATATGCAGTTGAGTTTCTTGATTCCTATGGCGTTTCTGACGAGGCGATTCTGACTTCACTGCCTACTCCTACTTGTGAAATCGCAGTGGCTGTGTATGAATACTTTTCCAATTCAAGATCCTCACCTGCGGTTGATTTTGTCGTGACTGGCGTCGTTGCCATTTATGAACTTGTGAATCCTCTGATTATCATACATTTCGATCGGGATATTGGAAAGAACTGCAGACGCACGTTTGCTCGCCTCACATGTAAAAGACAAATAAAAAAGGAGCCAATGCTTTGAAAACAGCATATTGACTGAAATCTGTTAATTCGCAAATCCGCAACTATGCCGCCAAATACTCTGACCTTGTACTTATCTGTCATCTTTACCGTATTCGGGCTTATCGGATCCGCTTTAAACCTCTTGGTTGTCATCCCAAACGTCTCGCATATCGCGAACCTCGCCCCAAGCTGGTTTCTGGTTTTCTGGGTCTGTCTTTTGACAGCGTTGCTATCGTGAATAGTGGATTTCGACGTTGAATCTTGTCGCTGGAGAGATCAGCTGCAACACGGAAGCCTGCAGATTCCATGCGGTCGTTACCGTGTTTGGAAGGATATCCTCGATACTTCTCTGCTTTGGCCTCACGCTGTTTCGGTACTTGATTGTCGTACATCAAAGGGACGTTCCGAAAAACTTCACTGCATTTTATTTCTTGGGAGTTGTTATCTTTTCGGCCGTGGTTTCTCTTCTACCGTTCATGACGGGATCGAATGAATCTACATTCTGCGACCAAGCAAGGCTTACTGCCCGCCTTACTGGAGCCAACGAGACGTGCAAAGTTCCACCTAGATTTGGATATGTTTTAGTGTTGCCAACATGACACTGTGCTTTCGTATGCGGCTATGGCGGGAACAATTGTCCAAGTTTTTCATACCGTTAAAAATGTTGCCAGTGCAAAGTCCCAGCTAGTCAGTAACAGAAAAAGTCGGCTTCTCTCGGATAAAATGGAACGAATGAGTAGCGCTGAGCACGCTACAAATTCCGCACAGACGCAGGAAGGGTCCAACACATCGTCCCACATTTCGAGCCAAAAGAATAGCCTGAGTAGGGTTGCTCAGCATACAATTAAGCTGGAAAAGAGACAGAATGGTATCATGAAGCAAAGTGCGGTGATTGTGGTCGCGTTTATGATTGGGTGGACGACGTATTTATGCAGTTGAGTTTTTCTGCTTCCTACCGCGCTTTTGACAGGGAAATACTGACTGTCAATCTCTTCTCTCACTTGCATACATGCAGTGGCTTTGTTTGAATACTTTTCTAATTCGAGGGCATCACCATCGTTTGATTTTGGCACAACGACTGCCGTTGCCGTGTATGAATTTCTAAATCCTCTGATTATCATGCGTTTCGATCGTTACATTTGGCAAGAACTGCCAACGCGCATTGTCCCATCTCAGCTGCAAAGAGAAATAAACAGTGGGAAACCTCGAATTTTTTTCTTGCAATCAGTAAGCACGGCCATAATCTGCATCAGCCTCAGCTTGAACCTCGCTGTCGTGATTCCAAATGCGCGCCACGTTTCCAAAATAGCGCCGAGTTCGTTTTTGATATTTTGGCTGTGTCTTTTCGATGCGGTTGCTGTTGCGAATAATATTCCTATCGCCATGCATAATCTTGTTGACGGTGTAGTAGATTACATTCCTCTTACGTGTCGGTTTCATGGCTGTATAGCCGTTTTTGGAAATATGGCGTCGATGCTCCTTCCTCGCGCTGTTTCGACACATAATTGACGTGCGCCAAATCGAACTACCGCCATATTTCACAACCTTCTATTTTATCGGAGTCGTTGCGTTAGCTGGGTTTATCACGATACTTCCGTTCCTGTTGCAAGCGGAACAAACGTATGCCATGCGGCCAAGTAATATTTACTGCGCACCCAAATGGAGCCAACGAGATGCTAGAAGTTCGCCCCTGTTTTGGACTTGTTTGACTGTGTTGAGTGGGTCGCTGGGATTTCTTGTGTACGCGTATGCGGCCATGTTTGGAAAAATTCGGCAGGTATTTATGGATGCAAAGGAGAGTGGGGTGGGGTGGGTTTGTCTGCTGGTTTGGAGGCTGGGAAATCGGAGAATTCGAGAGGTGGAGTTTCGATGAATGAAGGGTCGGTTACTTCGACTTTCAAAACTTCAAAGAGGAGCGGTGATCGGCGCGAACATTCAAGGACTACGGAAATGGATGCCAGACAGAACCAACTTATGGTACAAAGTTTGATGGTTGTTGGAGCGTTTCTTGTTGGATGGGGGCCATACTTGATCAGTTGAGTACGCGGATTCTTTTGAACCGGCTTCAATTGCCACGATTTTTCAAACACACACTTTCTTTCACAACATCACAGTGGCTGTCGTAGAATATGTTTCAGGAACGAGCGCGACACCTGCATTTGATTTCTCCGTGTCGATTATCGTTGTGATTTACGAGGCTGTCAATCCTGCGTTGATTTTAAAGTATGATCCGGATTTATGCAAAAATTATCTGCGCGCTCTTTCGGCGATATACCCCAAACCGAAGAAATGAAAAAAGAAAAGCGTAAACTCTCACGCGATTTTCTGTTTATGTACGGAATAGATCCAAAAAATGTTCAGAAGAAAGATTCATGACACAACACTTCATACGACGCAACCTTCACCTCCTGCCCATCATGTGCAATCCGCGCAGCACGCCAGTCCGGTTCAACAGCACCCGGTAAACACGCTCCTTCACCCCCAGAAACGGAAGACTCCAACAACTCTGCCTCAACAGCATGATCGCGAAACAAGGCCCTCGCCGCGTACAAAAAGTTTCCTTCCAAATCAACTCCGCATCGAATCGCGCGTAATGGCAATTCTCCTTGTGAAGCTGCGACCCATGTCAAGTTTGCGCCGCTTTGTAAAACTTGGTGGCCAAAGTGGATTTCGACTGGGCGGCCCAAGTATGTGACAGTTGGGAATGCAGAGGTTTGCGAGATGTAGCCAATGTGGTATGCGTCTCCAATTTTTACGCGGGCAAGGTACAATGCGGTTCCGTCGGATAAATGTCCGCTTTGATATGGAGATTCGGGAAGTCCTCCATCGGGGCCAATTTGAATCCAGTGTTCTTGCAAGGGCTCATATGAAAGGCTACGAAGTGCTGGCGCAGTTCTGCGAGTAAATTTTGGTAAGAAGGGTTTCATCAATGAAGCGTAGAGTTAACCCACAGTGGCACGGTGCTGACAGCATTTTCATTCAAATACATGGTTTTGAATTCCTTTGCGTAATAAATGTTTCCTCCAAACTCTGGACAGACTTCAAGAGACAAAGGCGTCACTTGATCCGGGTTCGTATTGATGAAGCTTGGGAGGCCCAGGCGTTTAAAGATTGTGGCAACCAACTCGCTGCAAAAGATTTCTGGCTTCTCGTTCGCAGCAGCGTGAGGAAACATGCTTGATGCGGCTCGTTTGAACGATTGGAGTTCGTTGTAAAGTACTTCTTCAGCTGCTGCGACTGCCGGCAAAATGTTTGGGATCGGGACTGGAGGCGGGTGAAGCGTGTTTGAAGAGCAACCCTTTGCGTTTCAATTTCAATTTAGCAGACACTCACAAGTGTATCCCTGAAATTCCTTATGAATATCCAACAGCAAATTCGGGTTATGCTTCAGCTGTTCGAGAACCAATTGTCTGAAATCGTCCGTCAAGGGCGCCACACCCACAGTCGTGTCTCCTTCGGCGACAACGGCAGCGAAATCTCGAATTTGCGGGCTGTAAAATCGTAAGGAGGATTCAGATCTGTGAAAGGGTATTTGAGTGGTTTGTTCAATACCCCAAATGATAGCTATGTTCGGCGACAGCGTGGTCGACGGGAAGCACTCGCGAATCTGTTTCAAAATATTACCATGAGTTAAGCATGAATATCTACCCAGTGCGAATGCGGACTCACACTGGTAAACTGGGTAAATCTCGCCCGAAAACACGGATTCGTAAATGTACATTTTCCCGTCCTCCAAGCACGGCAATGGAAGCACCGTGTTGTCCACCAGGATTCCAGAGTGCGTCCAAAGGCCTGCGTAAGAATGGTTTGAGTTTTTTAGATGACGTTTTCGGCAACTGTTTGCAACTCACGATGGAAGGGCGATCTCAGCATCGGAACAACACCGTGCAATGTGACACTTTTAATGAATGCTGAGACGGGATCGCTCGAAGCTCCCTCAAATAGAACAACGTCCAGAGGCTGATGGAAGGGTCAAGGGATTTGAGACGCAGCAACGAGGTAGTAGGTGGCCTCCACTCACGCACCCTTAGTACGTACTTGTCCTTGTCGTTGCTGGCTTCGCTCTGTGGGATCAGGTGGACAACTGTGTCGCGCAGCCTCAGCGCCTCTGCTTTGATTGTCGACAGGAACATTTTAAGTTTTACGCACGAATTTAAGTTTCCCTTGAACACCCTCGATGAACATCACATCACATCACACCTTGCGCACCTGCACCTAACACCTGATAGTTAGTTGCACAAGAACACTTCATCCTCGCCGAAACGTTTGAATTCCGTCTTCTTTCGCTCAGTAAATCACGACGGTTTTATTTCATTTTGCAGCTGAGGCGGGACAAGGCGCGTCGGCAGTTCTTGCCAATATCCCGATCATAATGCATAATAATCAGAGGGTTTAACAGCTCATACACGGCAACGATGTCACTGGCAGCAAAATCAAACACTGGCGATGCTCTCGACTCGGAAAAGTATTCATATAGAGCCACTGCGATTTCACAAGCAGGAAGAGGTGGTGTAGTCAGTACCCCAGCCAATCATAAACGCGCCGACCACGACAATACTCTGCATCATAAGATCACGCTGTCTCTTTTCGAGTATAGTGGCACGCTGAGCATCTCCAATCAGGCTACTTTTTGGGCTTGATATATATGTGTTGGGCCCATCCTCCGCTGGTACAGAATACGAAGCCCGATCAGCACTCCTCATGAGCTCCGTTTTATCCCTTGGAAGAAAGCTTCTTCGATTCTTGACAGGCTTGGACTCTGCACCTCCAAAGTTTTTGACTCCAGCAAAAACTTGCGCAACTGTTCCTGCCATAGCAGCATACGCGTAAACAACAAAACCTAGAGTCGTTGAAGCAACGCTAAACATGTCCACATCAAGATGGAGCTTCACACGTCACGCTGGCTCCAATCCGGCGCGCAATGCACATTACATGGCCGCATTTTGTATGTCTGTTCTTGGGATCCCATCATGAAGGGGAGGCTGGAGACAAGCGCAGCAAAAACAACAACACCCACGACAAAAAACGTGGCGAAATATTTGGGAAGGTATGTTTGGTGCACGACAATCAGGTGCCGAAACAGCGCGAGTCCAAAACACAAGAGTATCGATGATGTGTTTCCAAACACGGACAGAATGGCATGCAATCTGCACGTAACTGCATCGTTCTCTCCGATCGCAAGGATTGACGCCGAAATGATTCCACCATTCACGATCGCGACGCTATCAAAGAGGCACAGCCAGAACACTAGAAACGAGCTTGGAACGATTCTGGTCAAATATCGCACGTTTGGAAGCACGACCAGCAAGTTTGTGGCGGATCCGATGAATCCGACAATTGCAAAGACGCTGGAGAAGCACAAGTTTGGAGTATCGAGCGGCATGGTTGTGGAGTTACAGATTTACAGATTTCAGATTGGTCACTCACTCCCACTCAAAAGCAGCGTTTGAAATAAAAAAAGTCACAAAAAGAACCAAGTCACTGTCAAGATTTTCAAGGCCAACAAAGGACTTAATCAGTGCGTGACTTTTCTTCTTGCACCCCAAACACCCCAATACGCATCATTTAAATTAATGTTGCAACACAGCCCAAAACGACGTGTACATTGAGATCTGAGCAGACCGCGGCTTCCTTGGTAAGCAGCAAACAACCATCGTCGGTGGTTCAGAGCACGTGTTCAACCAGTCCTTCAAGTTTGACTACGGCACGAACTGCAGCTTGACGTGCGCGACAAGGACTTCATTGGATTGGTAAAGCTACAATCAAGCTCGATGATAACGAGTTTCCTGTTGGAAGGATGGTTGTCAAGGTTGTTGATATTTAGCGGGATGGTTGATTTTACTTCGAATAGGGAGGTTTCGCTTGAAATAACGCCTCACAAATAGGACTCAATTAATTAGTCTGCTGGTGTTTTGGCTGCTGGAGTGTAGAGCGCGAGGACTTTTTCTTTCATGACTTTGGCTCACAACCATTAAATGACCCAAGTATGAGCGATGTTGACTTGTCTGTTGCCTGACGTTTACTGGCGCGTTTAATACATGCATGAAATGATCGCGGAAGGGTAAAAGAAAATGTGAAAAGCTCCCAGACGGGGAATTGAACCCCGGTCGCCGCCGTGAGAGGGCGGAATCTTAGCCACTAGACGATCTAGGACGGGATATTACGGAATTTAACACATATTTATTTCAAAATTTTAATGTTGAAGAAATCATTAATTTATCTGCTGATCAGGAGCCTGGGAGCTTGATGTCTGATCGTAAATGGCAAAAGTATTGTTGCCAAACAAATCACCAACACATTCAGCAAACTTTTGCAATAATGCATAACAAAACACGATTGGAAGTGGGTCCCTCTGGCCACCGCATATCCATACTTCCCCCCGTGCCCACCTTTTTGTTGTGGAATCGACAGAAATACGATCGATATTCCTCCGCATTGAAGCAGTCACTGACCAACTTATCCTCCGATCCAACAGCATTTTTGTCGTGGGAATATGGTTGGTAGCAATCCTCTCTGCAAGATCCATGCTCATCAGAGACGTCATTCCGAGATGGAACCCGTTTATTTTTCTGCCAATCCAAAGTCTGCGAGTAGTTGCATTTTGTTTGTTGAATGTGTTGAAGGTATTGGGTCAGGCGCGTGTAAATGGATTACAGCGTCATCATCGGCTTTTTCCAAGAATTGGTATTTTGGTGCAGAAGCGTGTTTTTTGGGCTTGATGGTGTGTAGAAGCGGCTTGCACGCATTGTGTGGCACATGTCTAATATTTTGCAGCCGTCTTTATTCTTTCCTGATGCGAGGACTTTTTCTGCACGCAGGATGGAAGTTTCTTGGATTGATCGAGGGGTTACAAAGTGAAATACAGTGTCAATCCAGTCTGATGCGTTGGGTGTGCTGTGAATTCAGGTGGTGGTAGATTTTCGCGTAAATGCGTTCTTCGAAATGTACTGACGGTGTCGGTTGTGGAGAGGATGCTGAGGAGAGCGTATTTAGGTGTAGGGTCAGCCGCTTTAATTCCACGTCGAGGTGGAATTTGACGTGGGGTTGCGTTTGATTAGTGAGAGTTGTGCTGGGTGGGCAGTGAAGTCTTGGTGTCAAGTTGGTTTGATGAGGTAGTTGGATGAGTAATGTTTCAGGGAGGTTGAGTTGGGTGGGTACGCTTGGAGTCTTGCAGTAGCTGAAGAAAGCGGATGCTTTGTGGACATGTCTATGGGGTTTGATGGATGGTTGCTTGTGTGCTTCAAAGTGAATTCGTGCGAGTACGCGTAGAAGAAAACGAGCAGAATTTGAAAGCGTTGCTCCTGTGAATACGCTTCGGAACGCTTTTCAGAACGAGCTTGTTTTGGAAGTTTGTCATTTAAGACGCAAAAGTTATTTAAAATCTTTGTTAAAAAATATCTCCCCTCATACACACATGAACAACTTGTTCCAGTCGCTCGAAGGAAAAGTTCGCGAAGGCGTCGGCAAGATCGCAGCCGTGGTTCAAAGGCAGGACTCGACACCCGACAGCGTGTCGAGCACTGGAGGGTACTTGAAGGACCTGACCCTCGGCGACTACACGCTCAAGGTAAGGAAGTTGACTGAATGGCAGGGGATCTCCGCCTATTGAAGGGGCATCTTTTTAAAAATTGCGCACGCAGCCTCTTGATGCTGTCCTCTTTGCTGGAAACGACCCTGTCGCCACGTTCATCAAACGAATTACTCTGCATGAAGTTGTGCCCCGCATCGACCGCCCTTTCCATGGTTTCGATCCTTGTCTCCTATTCGACTGTATCTTATCTGATGCAGACACACACACATACAATGAAACAGAGCTGTGGACGCACGCTGGAATCATCGTCGACAAAACAGTGCTGCCGCTTCCCTTTCTCGAAGACGGCAAAATGTACTTGTACGAATCCGTGTTCTCTGGAACCGTTGTCGGATACACGTGTTTGTGTTCATTTTATAATTTCACGTGAATTTGTTATTGTTTCCCAAACCCTCGTATGTGTCTTTGACAGATTCCAAGGTCCTTCCTGTCGACAAAAATGTGCCACCTGGTGGCTGCCACTTGGGTCCCCAGATTCGCGACTTTGAGGCGGTTGTGGATGAAGGTACCGTGAATGTGGGCATCTGTCCGTTGACGAGCGAGCAGCGCAGGATCGTCGAAGACAAATTTAAAGAGAATCCAAACTTTTTGTTGGAAATTTATGAGCAGTACAAGGAGTTTGGATGTGAGGCTGCTTTTTTGTTTATCTTTTTTTTTTTTTTTTGGGACACCCCCTTCGCCGCTGATGTATTTTTTTTTCATCCAGATCCATTGACAAACCTGTTATCCGTTGTCGCATCCGCATCCGACAACCTGCGTGACGAACTCGACAAATTTGGTCAATTTGCGAAAAAGACGTTTGGAGCCGTGGGCCCGGTCAAAAAAACCGTCTTTTGCAGCGAGTTTATCAGCATCATTTACAAAGAAATTGGACTCAAAACGTTCACGGACAATTTACCTGAAACGTTTACTCCATTGGAAGTTGAAGTTGCGCCCGAGTTTGGGAATCGCGTGTATTATGCAAAGGAGGATGGCGTTTCGTTGATGAAACATAACAAAGTCAAGACGGGGTCATTGTAAAGTGGATTTGTTTTTATTTTTTTGTGCGCGTTTTTGCTGACTCGAGAGGTTGCCTTTTTATTGATCAACCGACCAGTGCCACGCAAGCACAAAAACTCATCAAATCTTATGCCATGAGTGCAAACTGGGTGCAAATGAAACCGGGCGGTGGCGTTCCACCCGGCGCAAACCCGGCCGGTGAAGACCTTGACGGAAAGCCATTGTACATTGCGCGTGTAAAGATTGGGAGCGCGTATTATTTGGGCAAGATTCGATCTGATTGGACGTATCCGCTTGTCACGTATTTCGATCGAGAAGTGCCAATCAATTTTGGGTAGAGTTTTTCATCTTTTTTTTTTTTGTTTGTTTGTTTGGGCTGAAGGGAGGTTGACCCTTTGTTTTTGGATGTGTTTCAGACATGAGGTGCTTGCGAATTTGGAGGATATGAAATGGGTGCCAGGAAAGGGAGGAGAAATTCCACCCAAAGCTGTTAAAGCAGGTACACACATTCATACCATGGAAACATGCGCGTATCTCTTCTGACATCGTGGTGTTACAGGCATGGACGATGATGGACACTATTTGTATGTGGCACGCGCTGTAGTCGGAGACAGCCGCGGAGTCCTTGGGATTGGCAAAAAGTCGGGAGCATACGCACCAGGAACCGTAGCGCCGCACTTGAAATCAGCGCGCATTCCATTTGGCGGAAAGGAAGTGAGAGAACAGATTTACGACGTGCTTTGCCATGATTGAAGCAAACAGGGACATTTGTTTTTTGAACATTTCTTATTTCCGTCGAGATGTTGAAGGAATTAAAAAACTGCGTGGATTCTTAATTCCTGTTTGATTTTTCAAAGACGTTGTTGGGATCCAGTATTCAAACTCGTCGAAGCTTATTTTGTCTTCGACAGCGACTGATGGATGGGGCGCCGTGTTCGACGGGCATGCAGCCACGGCCGTGTGACTGGCCTGATGTACGAAAACAGTAAATAAACTTGGAAAACGCGTCAATTCAGTTCTTGATCATTCATCCGAGTGGGTTTTATGGACCCCAGTTCGTGGCCCACAGAAAAATCATTTTTCAAAAGACATAAAAAAATGCTGTTTGCACGCCTCAGTTCGACAAGTCTCCGTCTCCACCGCAACCTTGCCTCGTTGCGATACGCACAGGCCGTTCTGAGCCCCGTGTCTATGCTGGGCTCTCGTTCCAACTCGACCCTCTCCCGCTCCACGCTTTCCCCGCTGATCCCGGCCCCAAAGAACCCGCAACTGTTGAGTGTGCGTACAGTGCACAACAAGAGCGCCGATGGATCTCATCTCATCAAAACGACGCTTTAGTAAGTTTATTTCGCTCTCATTTGATCCCATGGAACGAATGTCACCCGTCAAAACCATCCCACACAACCAGTCAACCTCACAACTAATACCCATCCTTCCCCACTTCATTACAACAGCTTCACGATCGGAGACAAAGTCGGTGCCTTGGACGACGTCCTTTCCAACATTCGAAAGCTCAACATTTCGCTGACCCGAATCGAGTCGCGGCCGTCCAAAATCACGGGCGCGTACGACTTTTTCATTGACTTTGACGCTCAGTCCAAAGACCAAGTGAAGGAAGTTGTCTCTGGCTTCAAAGCGTTTGTGCACGATGTTAATGTTGTCACTGGAGACAAGACCAAAGACAGTTGAGTTTTGTTCAAGTCCCTGTATGTGTGTATGTGTGTATGTGTGTATGTGTGTGAATTGAGGGATGGGTGTGATGGATGGATGTATCTGTGTGTGTGCATGGATGGAGTGACCGTGGTGGGCGTTGGCGGAAGCTGTTTGGACTTTGGGTTCCGGTTTACTCCGATATGGGCCAACCAATCTCCATCAAAAATTTCGGCACTTTCTAACCTATTTCCCCGTCTCAGTCAACAAGTCTGTTCCGTGGTTCCCGCGCAAAATATCGGACTTGGACACGTTTGTCGACAACGTGACAACGTATGGCGCTGAGCTGGACGCAGACCACCCGGGCTTCCACGACCCAGTCTACAGAGCGCGTCGCCAGGAAATCACAAACATTGCGAAAAACTTTAGACACGGAGACAGCTGTCCAAATGTCGACTACACCCCGCAGGAAATTGCGACGTGGGGTGTTGTGTTTAACAAGCTGCAGAAGCTGTACGAGACGAATGCTTGCAAAGAGTTTCGATTCGTGTTTCCGTTGTTGGTTCAGAACTGTGGATTCAGGGATGATAATATTCCTCAGATTGACGATGTGTCGCGATTTGTGAAGGGTGAGTTTTTTTTTATTGATTCGAAAAGAAGAATTGATTCTAAAATTTGCGCGTGACAGATTGCACTGGATGGACAATCCGTCCAGTCCAAGGTCTCCTCTCTTCGCGAGACTTTTTCAACGCATTCGCTTTCCGCGTCTTCCACAACACACAATACATCCGCCACCACTCGCAACCCTTGTACACACCCGAACCCGATGTCTGCCACGAACTGCTTGGCCACGTTCCACTCTACTGTGACCCTGACTTTGCAGACTTTGCGCAGGAAATTGGGTTGGCTAGTTTAGGATGCAGTGATGCGGATTTGGAGAAGCTGTCGCGAATTTATTGGTACACGATTGAGTTTGGGTTGTTGAGGGAGGGAAACCAGTTGAAGGCGTATGGAGCGGGATTGTTGTCTAGTTTTGGAGAGTTGGAGGTAAAAAAAAATTCTCTTGTTGGACTTTTTCAACAGCTAATGCGGTTTTTTTTTTCTGGTCTCGTGCAGTATTGCATTTCATCACCTGAGCCTGAGAGGCGGCCATTTGACCCTGATCAAGCCGCGTTGACTCCATTCCCGTAGGTTGCTCTTGTTTTCTGATTCTTGTCGAAACTAAAATGAAACACGCGTATTTTTTTAGAATCACAAAGTACCAGCCCATCTACTACGTCGCCGAAAGTTTCAAGGACATGAAGAGCCGTGTCAAGTGAGTTGAAGAAATGATTTTTGTTTGTTGATTTCGTGATTTTTAACAATAATGAGAAAACAGAAACTATGCAGACAACCTTGACCGACCGTTCCAGGTGCGCTATAATCCATTGACGGAGAGCATTGAGGTGCTTGATAACAAGGATAAGGTGACACTTTTGCGATTTGTGGTTTCTTCTCATCCCCGTCTGTTTCTGACACACTGCCGTCTCCAGATTCTCAAGTACGCCAACTCGATCCGATCAGACCTGTCTCGTCTGACTGCAGCGATGGAGAAAGTGCTGCATTGAGTGAAATAAGCGCGGAGTTGGCGTTAAATAATAAAGTTGAAATTTCCACAGCCTTGTTGCCTCGGACAGAATATGTTCGCCATCTCGAAGGTGTGTTCTCATTTTCGCCATACGCACACGGCCTTAGCAGTTTTTGAATTCGATCGTATGTGATCGTGGTGTGTTTTGGGTAAAGGCTTCCACATGAAACACGTCGAGATAAGATCAAAAAATAAAAGGACAAAAATGAATCTGATCAACCTGCCCTGCGGCTTGACGGCCCCCTACCAACTGAAATCGGAGGGTTAACAAAATTGACGGTCTTGAATCTTGGCAGCAACCGATTCTCTGGCACCATCCGTGACTCCATATCGCGTCTCGTTGCGTTGAAAGAGCTTGATCTGAGTCAGAACTCGTTTTTTGGCGGGATTCCAGATTCAGTTGTCTCGCTTGTGAATCTCACACATTTGTTGCTGCAGCATAACCAGCTTAGCGGCCAGTTGCCGACGAAACTTGGGCTTTTGGATTCTCTTGTAACTCTGAACCTCAGATACAACCAGTTCTTGTGGCAATGTTCTTGAAGTCTTTTGGAAGATTTGGGAGAATTTGTGAAACTCTGGATCTCAGTCACTACCAGATTTCTGGTGACCTTCCGTTAATCATTCGCGTGCTTCCCAGGAAACCTTTATTTGAACACCAACAACCTTGCTGTTAAATTGCACCAAGATGATGAAATTGCAGTTGATTGAAAGGATCCCTCACCGAAAAGCGTATTGCTGTTTTGTTGCGAGGATGAAATAAAAAAAAAAGTCGCTTGTCGCTGCTTGGTAGTACCAGTGAAGCAGCTGAATTTCGAAATCCGACCGAAAGAGTGCCGCTCAAGTTTTTTTTTTTTTTCATTTTCCATGTGAGATGCGAGGTGCCTCAAGGTGACTTTTCGATTTGTTTTCTTCCATCCAGTCTACTTCTGACACTGTCATGTCCAGATCCTCACGTACGCCCAACTCGATTTGATCAAACCTGTCTCGTCTGACAACAGCGATGGAGAAGGTGTTGCACTGAGTAAAAACAAGCGCGTATAGTTAGCGCTAAATAATTATGAAATTTCAGAAGCGTTATTGCCTTGGACAGCTTTCCACGATACATTCTCACTCTTGGTCATCGATTCGCGAACATAAACGCGTCTTTTTCTGTTGTTAATTTTGCTTGGCCGTGGTAATGGGCAAAGCAGTGTTGCATGAGCACGAAAACATGTCATGAACATTTGTATGAACATCACGGCTTCCCCACAGTGGCTACAAAATCAAACCATATTTCTGTTCCTTCTCTTCACTGCCTGTTCCATTTGCCTTTTTCCAACAAAAGACCAAGTCAAGGCAGTCATCTGCAACTCAACCAATGAACGCCGACTACTCCACTCCATACACTCCACTTGGATCCAAGGCAGCAAACTGCAAACACGATGTAACCAACGCTGTCTGTAGCCATCTTGAATAGTGAGGAATGTTCAGTAGTCTGTGAAGAGCCGCGCGCGTTGTCGTATCTGCGACTGTGCACCGCGTTCTTGAAGACGTACTTGCTACAACTCAAACAACCCAAACCTATATGAAAACTGCTTGACGCACCCAAAGACAACCTACAGCAACATTCCAAAAATGACCATATATGACGTTTGCCCAGTGTTGTCTGAGGGTTTTTGATTTTTATTCTTTTTTTTTATTCTGTGGGAAGCCTATGTAGCGAATAAACTGTGGGCGTACCCATCTGCAGCAAATCACGTGTCTATGTTCAGAGAATTCTGGATGGTTCTAATGAACAACTGGCCTCACAACTTTAACTTTGCAACTGAGGCGCAATCTGTTTGATGAAAGCAATCACCATCTCCAGGAATGCCTGTGGAAATGAGTCTTTTCTCCTGCCCGCAAGCTGTTGTTGCTGGGTCCAGGTTGGAAATGGGTTGGAGGTGGTGACGAGTGTTGTACTTGTGTGAATTCGTATGTTTTAATTGATTGTTGAGTTTGCGTCTTGCAGTTATTGCAATCTGAAAAGGGGCGCGTTGTTGCAAAGAAACGCGGACCTGACAAGGGTCCACCACGTAAGAAGGTAATCATTGTCGTCAGTTTGACACGCGAGTATCATCTCTCGCACCATTGCGTGCGTGTTGCACAGATGCAGTGCATGGAACGGCGCGAGCAACTGCGGATGGTCCTTGTTTTGATGCGTGTTCATTGGTAAGGCATCATGCAATGCACACACCTGTTGTGTCACGACAACGTCACGCGCAACGACCCAGTCGTATGTCAAGTACTCGCCGCGCTGGTCCCGCGCGTTAAAGAGAAGCAGTGGTGTTTGGAATGTGGTTGAATAGGCAATGTGCAATTCGATTGTGGCTGGGGGCCAGTCTTTGTTCGTGTTTTTGATGATGGTGGGTTCTGCGCATGCGGGGTCTTCTGTTTCGGTTTCGAGTTCGGATGTGTGGGGCTGTTGGGTTTGTTGGTGGGTGTCGCGGGATGGGAGGTACGTTCTGGTTTTTTGGGTGAGGTATGGGTATGGATGTGACTGTGGGGATATGTTACGAGTGTGAAGTGTGTTTCATAATGGTGATGGTGTTGTTACTTGGATGGACTGGAAGACCGCGCCTGGTTCCGTTTTGAGAAACTTGTTGACCATGTTCACAAAGTCCATCTTTATTTACTTTACTTTATTGATGTAGTTTCAAGACTTCCTTGGATCATCGCCCCTCATTTCGTCGCAACACGTTCAACAAGATGGCTCGCAGCAGGATCAATAATTATTTTTTACGCGGTGCGTATTGTCGGTAACCCACGATTTGTGAGTGAGTGGTACATTTGACAAGGTTTACGCGCTCTTGTTTGCCCCGTCACGAAAATACAAACAAAATGACGGGCAAAGATTTTAGCTTGTCTCCGCACGAGTTTCGCAAATGTCTTTGCTTATCCCCATCTCCAAGTCACTTGCAACGCAAACGGCCAATCCACAATTTCACACTATTAACGGTAGGCTTTTACTTCCAACTTATAAAAAAAGAAAAACATCACGCACTCGATATACTTCCAAGCAAGTTTTCTACCCGAATCAGTACTTGATCCATAAACAGTCGCTGGCGAATATCCGTCACAAGAATGTCTTTGAGAAGGGCTCTAAATGCAGGGCCATACGGTTCACGGCTGGGAAAGATGAGCTGACCACCAACAGCTGCTGTCATGGATCCATCGACTGTGTAAACATCGCATCTTTGTAAGAAATAAAACAGAAATAGAATTCAAGAAAGAAATACTCACAAGGAGGAGTTTGATATGCCATAGCCCATAGCGTACAACCAAATGCCCACACATCAGATCGTTCGTCAATGACAGCATCAGAGGCGGGATCAAACAATTCCGGTGCTCTAAACGGCGCAGTGACTGTTTCGGCGCAAAGTTCTTGCAAAGCAACGGCATCGCGTCTTGAAGTCAGTTTAATGCGTGCAGGGGCGACTGATCCAAGATCCATCAAAATCGCGTGATTCAATTCGCCAATTTGCAACAACACGTTTGCTGGTTTTAAATCACGGAATGCCAAAGGTGGATTCTTTTTGCTGTGTATCAAATTTGTGGTGCATCATCAGCACACAAAGATGTGAAGTTAAATATACAGTCAAGAGCAACAAACTCAACTGGAACGCAATAAGCCCCTTTGCAATATCAACACCAATCTCGAGTATCCTTCTCAACTCCAATGAATCTCCAGGCGGGATCGAGTCAATCAAATCCTGCACAGTGCCACCCCCATAATACGGCAACACCAATAGCCCCTCCGCAAGGACCGGTAAATCCATCCCAGACGCAGATGGCCGAGTTTTCAAGTCAGCACCTCGCAAAATCACCGAATCAACGAGCTTTAAAACATGGTCGGAGTTGACAGCGCCATGCGCACTGATTTCCTGCCTCAAACGCTGTTCCTGTTCGGGAAGTTGGACGCGGATTCGTTTGATTGCGTACAAGTCTGCAGCAGTTGGATGGATTCCAGGCGTGGTTTCCTTCACGAGAAATACGTACGAAAAGCCTGATGGCTTGTTCAAGTAAAAATACACGCCCAAGCACATCATCACTGACCTCCCTCGCCCAGCTGTCGAAGCACAGTGAAACGTCTCTGCTTGATTCGAATGACTTCGGACTTTGCAAAGCCGGCCATGAGTGACTGAAAGAATGCCACGATTGCATCCATGATATCCTGAATCTTTTCGCCCACGCTTGTTGCTCGGTAGGATCCGCCGCCTTTGTTTTTTCATTGACAGTGTGTAGGGGTGAGTGAGTGCGAGCATCGCGCGCTTAAAAAACTTGACTGGTTACTGAGGCGTCTAGGCGGCATTGTTGCTTTGGATTGTTTTTATTTATCGTTGGATATATTTATGAGTGGTAAATATTTATGAGTAACGCATTGAAGACATGCATCCGTGTTATGCATACGTGGATACAAAACAAAGCCAGAAACAGAAGCAGCATAGAAATTTCAACGCGCGTCTTCCTTAGAACCCTTCCAATACACGCACGCGTCTTGTGCTGGGAGAAGATATAGAGAGAGAGAGAAAACAGTTTCAAAGAATTCAGAAAAGTGCTTGTGTGTACGCATGACTGATGCTGTTATGAATGGGCAGTGTTGTTGGTGGTGCACGCGATGTGTTCATGTGAAAATCATGCTTTTCCCACATTTTGATTGGAAGTTCCTCTGCCGCCAGACTCCATACGCATCGCATCAGCCGATCGCGAAACGCGCAAACTTGTGCATGAATTATCTGACGACCTGTTGCACACTTGTCGTCTCAAGTGCAAAATCACTTTTGAAAGGGGCATGAGCCGTGTGAGGGAAAGTGAGGGTGTCAAAGACCGTGCTTCCAAAAAAAAAAAAAGGCATAAACCCCGCTTCAAGAAAAGGAAGAATGACCCTCGCAAAGCCTTCATTGAGCAGGAGAAGACTGGGACGAATGTGTGGAATTGTTTGGGAGAGATGACGCCGTTCAAAGGAGCGACCGACTCTGACTGCACATGTTGTTGGACACCTTGTCTTTCTGTCCAGAAAACCCTTTAAATCTTTCGAGAGTGGATCATGGCTGTGCTCTGAGTGGAAGCGTTCTTTATTTTGAAAACGCCCAGTCCGTGCTTTCCGCCCAGTCTTGACAATGAAATTTCCGCTGTGCTGCATTTGAAAGAATGAGGCGCGTGTCGCTGACTCAACGCAGCAGTCTACTTGTTGCCTTTGGTTGAACTTCTTTGCTCGTGATTTATCGCCGAAGAAGGAAGGGCACATTGAACATGGGCAAAGTTCGGCTCGAGCAACGCGAAGGTTCACTGTCTACGTGTGTAA
The DNA here is from genome assembly GCA_025435555.1 of Chytriomyces cf. hyalinus JEL632. NCBI lineage: Eukaryota > Fungi > Chytridiomycota > Chytridiomycetes > Chytridiales > Chytriomycetaceae > Chytriomyces > Chytriomyces cf. hyalinus JEL632. The sequence continues at coordinate 21,063 of JAIWWG010000002.1, read as the reverse complement.
ACAGACTCAGCATGGCAGTGCGACTGTGCTGGGTATCCCTCTGAGCAGACCAGCCCCGTCCAGCCCGTCCAACCAACCATCCAGCCTCGTAACCAGCCATCGCTGCTCGTTGCACCAAAAAAAATCACAAATGCCCAGCCAACAAAAATTGTCCAACAGCTTTGCAAATCTGGAAAGCAACAAAGAGATGCAAATATCAGACTTGCTTGAACAGCCAATGCCACCCACCAACTCCATCAGCACGGCTGCGGCCCCAGCGCCAACTCCATGCGGGTCACAAGGCAGCTGCACCGACACCAGCAACTTGTGTCCCACCGCTGTCTACCTCACCTGCACTGCACAGCAGTCACCGATGCAATCCATTGCATATGAATCAGAACAACCCGTTACCCACACATCCGAGCGAATGAGTCGCAGAAGGCTGACGCCGTTATCGATTCCCGTGTCTGAAATCTCCCGCCGGATACCATCGGACATGACGCCACACCTCGCTGCATACCCTAGTCCACCGACAGACATCCTCGACAAATCAGCACAAGAAAACATCATCTCAGACATTCTCCTCAACTCTCCCACCGCCAGCCCGAGCTCAAACTGCCCGCTGAGTCCGTCTGGCCCTGCTTCGGATTTTTTGCCAAGTCATCATCATCATCATCCTCAGCATCTTCATCTCACGAGCCCGGTTTCAGACACCATCAACAATGCTTTCATATACCCGCAGATTGGAAGGCCGACTTCGTCAAAGTGTGAACGGTTTATGGAGTTCATGAAGTCGAATAAGCTGAGGCGGGTTGTTTCGCGGTCTCCCCGAAAACTGCTTGGCGTGCGGAGGAGAGTAGTGGAGGGTGTGTTTAAAGCAGCCACTGCCAGTGGGAGGAGTGGGTTGGCTGTGCCGCTGCCGAGTGAGCGGATATCGTCGGTTGTGTTTCGGAGAGATTCTGATGGACTCCCGTTTTGAACGCATGTTGGAATTGCAACGGATGGCTTTATTTAAGCTTGCGATCGTATGTCTCTGCCAATGATTTGTAAATACAAGCAAGTGAGGGAGGATTTATTTGACGTAAAACTTGAATACATATTTTGAGACACCAAGTTCAGACAAGCAACGACTTGTGGGAGTGCTGCGAGTGTAAGCTGGGAGGATGCGATGATTGTAACGAGGGATGCTAGCATTGCTTTTTTGGAGGTTTTCTTGTGTCGCGTCTGTTGGTGGGTTTTTGGTGCCGTGAAGGGACCCCATTTTTTTTTTTTTTTGAAGCAACAAGTGCGCTTCTTGAACAGCTAAATACACAACACTGATGGTTAATCGCACGATATAACTGGAAGCAGAAATATAATAACGGAAACATCAAAAACTTGTGTGAAGGAAAATAAGAAAAAAATCTACAGCCCTCTAAAAGGCCGCTTCAGAGAAATTGCTGTCCCGTCTTCCGGTTCCTCAGCCATACACCGCTTTCCTGAAAATAAAGACGGCAGGTTTATCACGGGGATCGATGGATTCCCGACAATGTCGTTCGAATCTGCTTCCATCAACGGCGATCCAACTTGAATCATGGATGCGTAGATGGTGCCGTTTCCAGCTGCACCAGGTTTCGAAATTGCAGCCAGTGGGCTTTTGGTATACGTGGGACTTTTCCTGAATCCAACTCCATTGAAACTCTGTGATTGACGAAGCGAAATTGGAACAGCCAAACCCCGCCCAAAGTGACTGGTGTTGATGGAAAGGTGGTGATTCGGTATCGGGGACACGTGTTGCTGTTGATGGTGCACGCCAAATCCTTCGCTACCTCCGATTTTCAGGTTTGGATTCACTGTGTAGCTTGCAGTGAATTGCCGGCTATTTCGCGCGGAAAGACAGCTTCGAAAGACTTTTAGGAATGAATCGTATTCATTGTTTGAAACGAGGATGCTGTGGTCCAATGCGTGTAGCATGATTTTTCGTACTGTGGGCAGTTTGGAGGAGACTGAATCGAAACGGGTTGTGTTGTCGGATGGATTGTTGAATGCGTGGCGTAGCCATTTTCGCCAAATCAGCATGGATGTTTGGCCGTCTCGTAGTTGGCATTCGACGATCATGAGTGCGCAGAGGTATAGTGCGATTGGGTCTTGACGTAATTCGAGGACTTGCGATTCCATTTCGGGGTCTGGAAATGTTCGTGGTGTTGAGGGGAATAAAATTCGGCGGATCAGAATGAGACTGTGGAGTAGGAAATGGGTGCCGAATGGGTCTACGGGTACTGAGAATGCTGATGCGACGAGGACGGAAATGCGCCGTAATATGATGGTATCGCTTTCGCTCATTCGTTGTCGTGACATGGGGAAGCTGTTGTTGGTTGATGTGGCTGGTTGAGGAATTTCGTCGCCGAAAAGTGACCCTGACAGTATTGATGCGCGATGTGGGTCCGTGTCAATCTTCAGCTGTGAATGGTTTGCAGTGAAAGCTGCGGCGGCTGCCGGATCCACCGCTTACAGCTTATCGAGAGTTGCTTTGACGTGGCTCTTTTTGACAGACCAAGTAAAATCTGTTTCGAAGAGTGCTGGTACTGCGTGAACCGTTGTTTGTCCATGTACGAAGTTGAAGATTTCTTGTTTGCGAGTTGTTGGTTGTAATTGCGGACAAGTATCTGATAGCGCTGGTGGAGCTGAATCTGTTCGCTCCACATTGCCGAGAGCGCGCTGCGCAGTTGCAAGGCTGTGTCTATTGCGGTTGGATCGAGTAGTTTTGAAATCGGGGTTGTTGGATTTGTCAAGTTCGAAAGTGGGCTTGTCGATGCCAAGTTGAATGGATTCGCACGACTGCTTGCGCTGATGGAGCCTGTGCTTGACAGCGAGTTGGGCGGCGAGGATGCATTCGAGAGATTGAAGTGCGAGAGAGACGGGACTGAGGAGACAGACGATGTGGAGGTGGGCAGCTGCAGTGAGGCTGGCGGTGCAAAGGATGGTTGGCTGGCAAGGCGGAGACTTCTGAGGAGAAGGTCCATCACAACGCTTATCCGTCCCTCCATTGTTGCTCTGTTTTGCTCTGCGGAGCTGGCGCCGGGTACTGATGGGGAGGCAATGGCTCTGGAGGGGTTTGCTGCAGTTCGCATGGGGGGAGGGAGAACATGCTCTTGTAGTTGATGGATGCTGTGTTGGTGTTGCTGGTTATGGGTTGGTTGATGCGCGTGAGGCTGTTGCGGAAGGGTCTGAGGCTGGGTTGTTCTGTGGGTGTGATCCATGTTTGGAGGGCACTTTAAAATCGCGATTTTCCATTGGTCCAAAGGGGGTTGAACCTGAACGAGTTTAACAGTTTCTATTTTGTTTATTTGATTTTATTTTTATTTATCGCTGCTTCCTTAAGCTTCCTTAAGCTTCCTTAAGCTTCCTTAAGCTTCCTTAAGCTTCTTTACGCTTGTTTAAGCTTGTCTATGTTGCTTCTCGCTTCTTTTCTCCCAATTATCGCGAATATATTTGTGCGCTCAGTTTGAACGTGTCACCAGGTTCAAGTAAACACGTGGAAGCAGCTTTCGTTGGATCGAGTACGAACACGGCTTTATTCACGCAGACAGACAGACAGACAGACAGACAGACAGACACATCCAATCTGAACTACACACGCAGTTTTCCCCAACTCGACAGGCAGCTCCAAAACAAACTGCTCCCGCGGGATGAAAAGTTCCTGTGCCCGTAGATTTCAAACAAACGGCGCGATATTTCCTGTGTACTTGCGGCAATCATGTCTTGAAGATTCATAATCATTTGCGGTGCAGTTTTTCTCAAAACATATTTGGAAGCAAGGTCGAGCACAAGAACCTGATAAGCAAGTCCGTCTTCATCGGTTCCAACAAGTACATGCATAAGTACGTGTGATTCCGGAACATGGTGAAAGTTTCGCCGCCAATCTTGATTGCCTTTACAGCATCCGTGTCCAACAACACATGCTCCATTATTCTTGGGATGCGGATGGAAACATAGTGAAAAATGTATCGAGCAGCGCCTCCGAAAACGACGTATCGCTCTTTCAAAAATTCGCTTGTAATGTCCTTCCAGTTCCGCTACGCTCCGGACCATTCGTTCGCTTCTGCCCTTGTCACTTCAACTACAGTGCGGGTTTCCAGATCAAAGCATTCGTATTCACTTGTTTGATGGAGAATTCGTGTTGGCGCCAAAGGCATTGGATGAGACTGCAAAAGTGGTGCGGACCGGCGCTGCATCGCCATCAAGCAATGCAACATGCAAATGAAGAAGGACGACTTTCCAGTTCCCGACGTTCCAGACTTAAGCTTGATGTTTGAGGTACATTGTTTTTATGAATATTGGTCAGTCACAATTTCCAAAGCATAATTTTTTCTGCTGAAACAACACTCTTTCGTCAAGACCAGCATTCCAATAACATCTCAATGGATGGATCAATGTGGCATGTATATTGACGCGTGCAGATTGCAGGACTCATTCTTGATTCGATCATGAAACGTGTGCCATTCACAAAAATGTGCAGAGCAGCATATTTAGTCCACGTGGGATAAATAGTGACCATGACCAAATGATTTCCAAACCCCCAATTTTGCTGCCATGACTTTATACACTACTCATGTGAACATGCATTGCCCAGCAACAGCCATTTTTGGACAGCATCATGAAACAAAACTAAAATCTGCTTCGCATTATTTTTTCTGGTAAACCGACCTGATGTGGGTTGGATACTACTGATGGAGGTATTGTCAATCATACCACTTGCTATGATGGCATTCTGAATTGCCAAATTAGATACACTTGATCCAGTATCAGAGACTGCCCTACTGACGCAGATGAAAGGCTAGTTGAAATATTCTTGAGACTTTTACTGTAATCAAGGCTCTTGATAGTCATTTGTTGGTGCAGTATGATTCATGGAACATTTTTTGCTGGCTTTGAACGCATTTTTTTTTTTGCAGGTCATGTAGAAATAAACAATGTCCATGACACTGCCAAATGTGGCTGTGGCACCAACTGCGACTGACTCGTTTACGGGTGTAATGATGAGTGGCATGAAGAACCCTTTTACAACGACAACAGTAAATCACCACCTCCTCAGGTGCCTTCATCAGTGCTTGACAGTGAAAGCACAACCATAGCCAGGTAGCCGGATTATGGATAGGGTTAGGAAAAAACTCTCTTGAAATTGTGTTGGTTCATTGCCAGCACCGAAATCCCCAAGAGCGCAACCACAGCAACCCACCAACAACATTCAACAGCAGCCGAGGATCTCGTCGATCTTTAAGCGTCCAAAAGCATCCGAAGAACCCGAATCAGCGAGCGTTAAGCCCGAACCGACCCCGTTTGCGTTTAGTGCATCAGCATCAGATTACGTCATCAACACCAACCTCAGAGTTGTCGTCAAAGTCGCCACCCCAGACGGCTTCACCCAGTTCGAACGAGCAACTTGGCAATTTGCGAAGAAGCTCCTCAAGTGCAAGCAGATCATTGGCGATTCAGTCTGTGGTTTCGAATTTCAAACGAAGAGTGCCTGTGGCAATAAAACACCATTCGGCATCAGTCTCACCTCTATTCAGTGTAAGAACACCGATTGCGCCAGCAGACCCCGCCTCAGAGACGCCTGTCGTAATTCTGGAATCCAAGATCTTATCGATCTCGCACTTGAATCAGCCCAGCTCGAAGACCATCTCCGAGCGCACTACAACAGAAAACAGCGAAAGAAAGCAGCCCCCTTTATTCTACAGCCCGCAGGCACCAAACGCACTCTCGACGTCGTTGATCCGAGCGATTCTGAATTTGAAATTGATTCTGACAGCGAGAAAAACGAAAAAATGTCGAACCCAGCAATGAACCTTGCTGAAATTCAAAAAATGGTCATGGAGAACAACAAACGAGTCGACGATTTTATGCGCACCATCAACACACAGATGGAATTGATTCGTGAACAGAGCGCGCAATTAAAACAGCAGATCGAAAAAAATGAAGCCCTCCAACACGAGATCAACGACATGCGCAACCGGCTCGCACAGCAACCCCAAACCCAACAGCCACAACAACAACAACCACAACAGCAACAACAACAACAAAAGTCCACCCGGGCTGCCAGTCGCGCTGCGCGCTCCGCCAGCCGTGGTAGACCCACTGAATCCCATGCGAATGGCCCTGTGTACCGCCCAAAAAACATGAACCGTACCCAAACGTTCAACAAAAACTTCAAAGCTGCTCCCTCATATAAAGAGATTGCTGCCATGTCGATTCGATCAGATTTCAACGCGCCAGCCCATGAAGGTCCAGCCCCCGTCCGCGCTGAATCCATTAAATCATGCTTTGTATCGCTGAGATTCTTGAAGAAGGAAGCCAAACTGAATGGACCCATGAAAGCCACACGCGCCATCTTTCGCGACACGTTCGAACTGCCGTATATCGAGGACATTAGTCCACTCGGTCGTGGATTTTCCATTGCTGAGATATTCTATGATGGACGCCATGAAGCCGATATCCGTCAGAAAATCTTAGGGTTAGGGTGGAGGTTTTTTTTTTTTTTTTTTTTTTGGAGGTTTTATTCACCCGGTAACCCAGGGTGTTTGGTAATTTTGACCCAAAATAAGCTAAAGTACCAAATCTTTAACCTAAAAATGCTAAGTGGAAATCTGAAGAAGGTAGACTAAAAATTGACCCTGAAACGTGTCGGCGACTTGGTGGTTCACCTTGTGCGCCAAGTGGCTTGCAGGGTTGACCTTGTGTACTGGGGTGTGCTTGGTAAACCTTGTGTGTCAAGTGATTCAAGATGCGCAAGGGCGGCCAGGAGGTCTCCTTTGGCAATGAACTTGGTCACGGTGGGGTCTTTGGGGCCGGTCGTGGGTGCAGTGTGGTACAAGACGAGACGTCGAGTCCCTTCCGCAGAAAGACCGGGGCTGTGCTTGAGGACATTGGCAATGCCGGAAGCTGGATTAAAGATGATGACTGGGCAGGGCTTGACTTGGGCTTTCTGTTTTTGCAGAAATTGGTGGACAATGTGGCGGAGCTTGTGATTTTCACTGAGACGGAGGAATTCCGGTGAAACTGGCAAGGACGCTAAAGTTTGCATGAGGATGCATTGGTTGGCTGGAATGAGTCTTGGTGGTTTGATGGTCATCTTGGCGAGCAGGAAGTCGGCACGATCGAGGAAAGTTGGGATATTGAGAACATGGCGTGCGAGGTCAGGTTCCAACGGTGGGTTGAACTGAAGTGGCTTGAGAATCCACTGGCAAACTTGATTTACAAAGGCAGTACCCATGCGACCGAGGTCTTTGCGTTGTTGTGGACTGAGTGTAGCGGGCAAAAGAGGCAAAGCATATTCATGAAGTGGGCGGACTAGTGAAAAGTAAATGTTGCGCCTGTGCTGGAGGGACCAACTGGGTGCATCTGGTGAACTTGTAATTCTGGTAAAAGTGGTCTTGGCAATGGCAATCTTGGAGGAGTAGTAGGCACTGAATTGTGGACCATCGGCAGAAATTCTGATACCCAGGTACTTGGCAGAAGGGAGCTCGGGAACTTGCTCACACTCAAACACAAGTGGGGGACCATGATAATTGACTGTCGCTGATTTCTTGGCTGAAAGTTGGATTCGGTTGGCTGTCGCCCAGTTGGCGATGAGTTGGAAAGCTTGGAAAATGTCGTCGTCAGAGGTGGATCTGATGGCAATGTCGTCGGCAAAGGCACTTGCTGGAGTAGTACCAAGCAAGTGTGGGAGCTGATGGCAAAGCTGGACAAGGAGGTCATTGACGTGGACGTTCCAAAGGTCACCTGAAAGGCAGGAACCTTGAGGAATTCCACGTTCACGCTTGATGATTCTTGAGTGGACTTGGTTGATTCTGATCTTGGTAAATGTGGTGCAAAACAAGGCGTGCAAGGCACCGAGAGTTGCAAGTTGGACTGGTGCAATCGCTGAGGAATAGCGGAGCTGAATTCTGATTTTGGCAAGTACTGTTGGAATGTCGACGCTATCGAAAGCCTTGAAAAAGTCAATCAAGAGAGTTCTTGTCTGGGGCGAGCTGGTGTTGATGGCCCAAGCCAAATTTGCAATCGTTGAGTGATGCTTTCTGAAGCCTTGCTGGGAATCAGAGAGTAACATGAACTGGACAAACTGGAGGCGGAGTAGCTTTTCGTAAATGAGACGCAGACAATTGGAGAGCCCAATTGGTCTCAAGTCAAGCACGGTTGGTTTTCTTGGGGTGGATGTCTTGGGAATGAGCACTGTAGTAAATGCGAGAAACTGAGTTGGCACAATGCCGTAGAAGTAGCAGTGGTTGAAGAGGTAACTGAGAGCTGGAAGGAGGTCGGTGGTCATGGCAAGTTGTTTGAGCAAGTTGATGGAGATGCCGTCAGGTCCGGGGGACTTGTGAAGCGGCGACGCCGAAATGATGTCTTGGATGGTGGACTCGGGTGCAAAATCAAAGTCGGCTGGAAATACTGGAGGCAAAGCTGAGCTGAAAGGGTGGGCTGGAGGCGTATACTGAGGGTCGGCTGATCGATAAAGATTTCTGAATGTTGAACGGGCATGGTCCAAGAATTCGCGAGTGGGCTGAAATGGGAGGTTCTTGGCTGGGTTGGCTGAGGCAAATTTGGCTTGTCGCAGGGATGCGGCGGCTGACTGAGGTGAGTTCTGACATGTTGTGAAGCTGGGTGGTTGGCTGAAGGAGGTGGCAGACTTGACTTTGTACATTGCGCGAGCAAGATCACGGAGTTTGAAAACAAGCTGAGAATACATGTCATCAAGGATTTCTTGACGGGAATGATGGGCTGGGAGGACTCGGAGTTGGCTGAAAATTGGACTGTAATTCTGAAGGACCGGAAGATCCTTGGGTTGCACGTAATAGTTGAAGGACTGAATGTGGGTTCGATCAAAAGGCTGAAACTTGGATGGCGGCACGGTTGAAGGCAAAATTGAGACTACTGAAGAAGTTGGTGAGACTGAAGAAAACTGAGAACTGAAGGAGGAACTGGTGGAATTCTGATGGTAGGCTACATCGTAAGTAGCGGGTGTTGTTGATCTTGGGTACACTATGGATTTCTTTGGTTGTCGGACGTTGGTCAGACTTGGATTTCTTTTGTAGGAGGCCTTTCAAGCAACTCAGTCTTTCCCTTCTTTAAGTATCAAATCAAGTCATCTAAACCTTCCAGAACAACAAATCCTATTCTTAAAATTCTCATAAAAGAACAAATCATTCTTTGAGAAGAACAAGTATGATTGGAACAAGCAAATGAATTTATTTGTATTCTTCCAGACTAAACAGAACATGGTGAAGAATCAGGATTCACAAATGCACCAGCAATCAATCACTGCCCATCATCTGCATAGAATTCTGACATCGGGGATGAAGACTCCACAACTAACTCTGTCGATGCTGGCCGCTTCAAGTTGGACTTTTTTGGCAGAGCCGGGACTTTGACCAGTGCAGGTTCTGTGTGGGCAGCATTCTCCACCTGCATTTCAGAGTCTGCTTGGCTGCCATTCTCACCATCCGTGTCCGTGGGATCAATGAGGATAATGTTTGGATGCTCATTGAGCATGGCTGTAAGGGCGCTCTTTGCATATTTCTTGACTTGCTGACGTGGCGACTTCTCTTGCATGGTGTTGAGGCGACGAGCATTCCATCTGAGCTGGTTGAATGTTGAACCAGGTTTGTTCATTTTGAATGATTCTAGCACTTTGAATCCAATATCTCTGAACTTCTTGGCCACGAATCCAGCAAATGTTGCATTGACAATGAATTCAGTGGCGGCCTTGGAGATTTTGCTAATGTTGAAAATTTCTGTCATTGGGAATCCAAGACCAGTGAGTTGTTGCTTGAGGTGAGAGTACTTAGTATTGTCTTTGACACCCACAATGTAGAGTAGTGCAATGCGGTGTTCAATTTCTATCTGGCTGAGGTTGCGGTAGAATTCAACTTGCTCAGCCGGTTGTGCCTGGGGTCTGGGAGGTTGGCCAGTTTGAATCATGGATCGGTCAAGAATGGAATCAATGATTGCAATAGTTGCATCGGGCAGTGTTGTTGGTGATGGTGGAGCTTGTCTACAAACCTCTGCCCAAGTTTTCTTTGTAGATGCGACTGAGATTACTGAGCCTGTAGACTTGGCACGCGCAGATGTTGCACCAACAGTCATATCGTTCAGGGTTTGTTGCAGCTTCAAACTTTTTTCCTTCAGCCCGTCAATGTCTTTTGTTTGCTGACTGATTTTATCTGTCATCTGTTGCAGAATGGGCTGGCTATCCCTGAATGCTGAGAGGAAACCCTGGACAGTGTCCTCGTGTTGTTTCAAAAGCAACCGAAGACTGCTCATTGTTGTATAATCCTCAGGTTGCGGACTGGCCCTTTGTTTTCCTTTGTTGTTGGATGACATTGGAAGAGTTGAATAAAGTTATCAAACTGGGACAAGAGTGACTCAAAATCCTGTTCTCCTTTCTATTGCTTTTTGTATCGAATTTCCCAGCATTGTCTCAGTATTCATTGTCTATTCATTGTCTCTAAATTCATTGTCTCTGAATTGATTGTATCTGAATCTATTATTTTGGCTTCTTCCTCTGTGTTGAGTGTTCAACTTCTTGTCACCTCCCTGCCGTACACATGGACTGTGATTACGCAGATTAACTGGGCTCCTCATCTCCAGATAGAAACCCTGACCAGATTCAAAAATCTATTGCTTTTTGCTCTATGAAAAAATTGCAACATGACATCGTCAGCATATGCTGAGCAAGCAACATAACTTGATCAGCTTTGAGTGACTTGACTTCAGGCCAAGAAGTGCCATACTTTGTAATGATGAGAACCTATCAATTGCAAACAATTAAAGTAAATATATGAGATAAATCTAGTGAGTTGAATCTGGTCAACAAAAAGTGCTCTCACCTGAAATTGAACCAGGGACCCTCGCAGGATTCATAGCACTCTGTCCAGCATACAGACCACTGTCCTATCTGCTGTTGTATACACTTAGTGTAAAAATACCTAATAGTAATATTTTAGATCACAAATTGACATACTTTATTATTTATACTTTCTCTTTTCTTTCAAATAGTTTGTATCTTCTATTATGTTTAAAAATCTAAAAAATCCAGCTATCAATCTTTGAACAACAGAGGAATTCAAGCACTCGGGTACACTTGTCTTAAATAAAATAGTTTTAACCTAATCACTCGCAAGTGCCAAAAACAGTAAACCAACTATTGCTTTACCAAATCAGACAATGTAACTAACTGGCTCGTCAGTATCAAGATGAGTTTCAGAAACCAAAGAAATAGTTTCAACACGCATTTTCCCTCATCATGGGGATAGTTCGCATCATGGAACCTGCATGGATACACATTCTTTGGTTTCTAAACTGAACTGGAAACAAGGTCATGAACTGGTTGAGCTACCAAGGCGTATCTGTTTTGTATTTTTTTTTTTTTTTTTTTTGTTTGGGAGAGGGAGCGGGAGTTGATGTTAATTTCAGTTTAACTTGCTATGAAGAAAAAAAAAAAAAAAAAAAAACCAACAGCTCAATGAGTGATGTAGATTGAGCAGTAGCAAACAAGCATAAGGGCACTGGTGGCTGATTTTGTGGTGAATGTTTGCAGCAAATGTCTGGTGGTGGCATGTGTGTTCAGATGGTGGGTTGCTGGCTGATAAGTGCGATGGGGACAGCTGAGCAGGTTGTGGTATTGGATACTTGTGGTATGAGACAGAGTGTCTGTACCAGTCTGTGGGAAGGAAAGAAAAAGGGAAGTATGAGTATCCAGAGCAGCCGACAGCAGAATCCAAAAATAAAAAAAAATACAAAAAAATACCACAAGTGAAAGGCCTGGCTGGCTGGCTGGAGTTGGTTGATTGGTTGGTTGGTTGGTTGGATTTCCTTGGGTCATTGGAGTGTCTGAGTGACTCTACAATGACCCGGCACAGACAACACACAGGTGTGATGTAAAGATGCTCCTTGATAGGAAGTCAAGTCGTCAACCGGGGGCGCTAAACCCAGTAACTTCCCAACTTGTATCAAGATGTGAGCCTTTGCATTGCACTGGTGGCCTGCCCAAGTGTTGGGGGGGATGGAGCGTTGATCATTTTTTGCTTTTTTTAAACACATGGGCAAGCAAAACACCAAAACTAAAATATATCAAAGACTCAAATTTAAATCCACCCAATCAAAAGAGCAGGTTGACATGGTTTTGCAGCAGTACGTTGGATGAACCAGCAACAAAATAGTATCAAACTAGCGATATTTCAGCTACCAAACAGTAATCAACCTGCAATGAACCAGCAATGAACCAGTGACAAACTAGGAATAGATGAACCAGGACAAACACACCCATCCTGAATGACTCAAATCAGACAAAACCCCTTCTGCTAGTCTCAAAAAAAGCCAATATCTTTGAAAATCAGCCATTTCAACAAACGGATTTGAGGTACCGTTGAAAATATCTGAAGAGCCACTCTCTTTTATGTCCATTCTCACAACACATGTATTTTATTCTGCAAGTCATGGTGATTCCAACTCCCTCCTTCAAAGCATCCTACATTTCTTTTCTCCATATAACGCTTTCGATTTGGAGTTTCCAAGAGTCACATCATTGAATTGCCTACTTCTAGCGTGGTGGGGTTAATAGATTGGTTTGCATGCAAAATTTCCCATATTGCATCATGCGCAAATTCTCGAACTCTCGGGTTGGTGTGACTTTGTTCAATTTTGTCTAGCCGTTTAGCATTCCAGACAAGTTTGTCAATACCAGTCCCTCGTTTGTTCATGTGAAAATGTACCAAGATTTTGAAGCCAATGTCTTGGAGCCTTGTGCATACAAGTCCTACAAATGGAGCATGTACCATGAATTCAAAAGTTGTATTTGAAATCTTGCAAATGTTCAGAATTGCCCTGACTTCGACATTAAGGGCTTTCAATTGATGCTCAATCAGGGAGTATGTTGTGTTGGATTTGATGCCAACAATGTAAACAAGTGCAATTTTGTGATGCTGTTCAAGTGGGTTGAGACGTCTATATGAGAGTAATTGATCAGATGGGATTGGCTCAGATGGGCGATCAGAGACTTGTGCTCTATCAAGGATAGATTCAATGATTTGCAGTTGTTCAGCTGAGAACATATTCTGAAACTTGGGCTCCACCTCTTCAACCTATATTTGAAGGGGAGAAAGATTAGACAGTGCTACTATTACTGAGTGGAGCAACTTTGAACTCACAAACAATGCATCATCACTGGTAAAATCATTGTTTGCTGGCTGTAAATGGATCTCCTGGATAAACTCATCAATCTAAATTTGAAGGGGGAATGGTAAGACGGTGCTACCATTACTGAGGCGGGCAAAGTTGAACTTACAGACAATACATCACTAGTTAAATCAATGTTTGCAGGCTCCTCCTGGATGAAGTCATTGACCTAAATTTGAAAGGGGAAGGGTGAGACGGTGCTACCATTACTGAGTCGGGCAATGTTGAACTCACAGATAATGCATCATCACTAGTTAAATCATTGTTTGCAGTCTGTAATGGGCTCTTGGATGAACTCATTAACCTAAATTTGAAGGGGGGAAGTGTCAGACGGTACAACCTATTACTGAGTCAGATGAACTTTGAACTCACAGACAACACATTGGCATTAATAGCATGTTCAAGTTCTGCATTTTGTTGTTGCAGTTTTGAAATGATATTGCCATTTCTCTCAATGCTTGCTTGCATGGCCTTCATATTGATATCGTACTTGTCAGAAGCAGCAATAAGGTTTCTGTGAGTGTCGCTATGCTTCTTGAGTATTTGACAAACTTCCTTGACTGTAACTACTTGTTCTGGTTCTTGGATATTAACACTTTTGTGTTTGCTACTACTACTGCCACTGCCATTACTCCTGCCACTCTTGTTGAGGTTGTTGGTTGGTGCAGGTGCGGTTATAGATTTGAATATATGGTTGAGGTCTTGTTGCATAGACATTGATGGCCCAGGTGGTGTAGGAGAACTGGGTGGGTAGGAGGATGATGGTTCTAGTATTGGCGGATGGATGCGGGCAGTAATTTTGGAGTTTCTGGCTGATCTTGCTACTGCTCCTGCTGCTGCTGCTGCTGCTGACAGTTGTTGTGAGTATGCTTGCAAGCTGTATTTGGGGTACACAGGTTCTTCCATTTCACTTTCCATTGATTCCTCCATCTTGTCAAGTTGGGCTGGGCTCCCTTTTTTGAAGGTAGTAGCTATGCGCGTTTTTGGATGAGGACGAGGAGATGGCAGAAGAAATGCCTTGACAGAAGGCTGCCTGTTTGATGCTGGACCTCCTGCTAGCAGATGCTGAATTTGCTTGCGCTTTTCCTTGTTCATCAATGGCATGTATGTACTCAGGAACCACTGTACACCAACATTGAAATAGCATGCGCTGCATTGTAGATACAGGAATAACTTGGTTGGAACTGTCTTGCCACCCATAATGTTGTTTGTCCAGGCTCTGGTATCCGAGCGGCATTTTGGACATAATGGAGGAGCTGCCTTAATTTCAGCATGAAGGAGATCCATTCCATGCCTTTGATGCGTGTTAAGAAGTGACATGAGACTGCTAATATTACAGTGATAAGCTATTGTCTTCAAGGCAAGGAGTACCTTTTATAGTAACATAATACAGACCACCATAAATTGCATTCACACCATCTTCATTGTTTCATTTCTCTTTGTCTATGAGTTCATTGTCATTACAAACCTCTCTTTTGGCTTGCAAACAAGACAAGATGGAGTTGTAGTAGCAAACAACTTAATCATATGCATATAAATACATGAAAACCCTTGGTTTATAAGTCTATGAAAAACCCCAAAGGCATTTATTAAGAGAAGAAAATTTGAAGCTTCAAAAAAAAAACCCCTCCCCATCCAACACAAAATCCAAATAAAAACAAAATTAGAAAACTCCTGCATTTTTGATTCTTGCTACATCTTCTGCAGGCAATGTCAAGGGAGCATCGTCATCACTTGACTCTTGTAGGTCACCGTCTATCATTTGACCCTCCTTATTTTTAGGCAGCAGGTCAAACTCAGAATCATTTTCTTCAAAACCTTTGGCCCCTGCACATGAAGTAGTAGCATCTTCCATCTCCAATCTAGCTAGTTCAGCCAAAACTTTGAGAATTTTGGCAGATCTGCGGTCTCGTCTATGAAGCTGTCGGCGGAAAAAGTTCACGATCCCAGGTTCTCCATCTGTTTGATTGAACCTATCCACAATTTCAGCTACCAACTCCTTTGTTTCTTGGGCCTTCAAATGTTTGATAGTTAATACCCGATTGGAAAGAAAAAAATTACTTTCAACTCACTTCATCATCGCATCCAGTTAAATCAATAAACTCTGTTGGCATTCCCACCTTGATTTTTGACTCAGTGTTTGGTTTCAATGGTGCTTCCACTGTTTTTGAAGTGGTACCTGCTGTCACAGCCCCATGTGCAGTTTTCGACATTTCCTCCCCAGCTACCAAATTGTTCACTTCCCCACATACCTCTCCAACAGTTTGTTTTTCCCTCAGATACTTTCTCTTTACCCCGCGCTTTTGAAGTTGTAGCGTATTGGAATCCTTGGTACCCCCCTTTCATCATTAGCATCCTTGTCCTTGTCCATCCCATCCTCATGATTGTCCATCCCATCATTAGCATCCTTGTTGCCGCCCGTCTCATCATCAATATTGTTATCCTTGTCTGTCCCATCATTAGCATCTATGTTGCTACCCATCTCATCATCAACATCCTTGTCGCTGCACATGTCCTCATCATTAACTTCCCTTGCGCTCACCTCCCTAACTACCAACTGCTTACCAATCCCATCCCTTCTTCTTTGATCCATCTCTTGTTCTACCTGTAGTTGAGGCTTGCCTTTGAATGCCGCCATTCTGTCTGGGATGAACTCAAACTGCAACTTGTGCTTCATCATGCTGGCGAGGGCAGAAGCTCCAGATTTCAGTTGTGTGAGAGTCACTACTTGCCAAGGGACATGAGAGATTCTTGGCCAGACCTTTCCATAAACAGTAATCAATATACATTGTTCAAGAAATTGCTGGAGACAAAATACCTTGTTAATCACTTCCTCAGCAAGACTGTCCAGTGATGCTGGAAGGGATATCGCAATCCCTGCCACCTGCAAGCATTCGTCTTGTCGAAGAAAATTCACAAATGTCACAAAGAATCCACGATACGTATTTGTTTGCTTGTTGAAACCAGTATTTGATTGGTCGCCAAGGTGAATAAGGTCCAGAAACACAGATAACTCTGCGCAAAGCTCTTTGTTGGATGATTTGGAACCCACACGACCAACCAGAATGTTTGACTTGGCTCTTTAAAATTAGAATAAATATATTTATTAAATAGTTACAATAATGATGCAATATCGAAGTAAAGAAACTACTAAGAAACAGCTTGCGCACATAAGTAGATGATTTTTGAGGTACTCACAGTAAAATCGCCATCATAATAAACGCCTTTGATCGCAATTTCATTGTTTGCGCTGCTGACATCCTTGCTGTAGACACTACTGATTTGAAGCAATTTAAACTTGCAATATCACCCTAGAGCATGTTCGTTAGTGTCAGTCATATCCAGCAGTATATAACATACCAGGTTGAACCGTTCATAGAATTGGTGTTCACGTTCTCTAGGATCTGTAGCTGTCAAGTGCATTGCCTCTACTTCATCTGAATCATGAATGGCTGCTGTATGAGATGTGAGGGACAAACTAGTTGATCTTGGTATAACTTTTTGGTGTGGTTTCGTCAACATCAAATAAACCCTTGTTGATTGAAGAAATGCTCACCTGCATTTGGATGTTGAGAAGTTGAAGTTGATGGAAGTGGAGTTAAGTTCGAAGCTTGCGATAGTTGTGATGGTTGCGGGGACTCATGTTCGGGTAATAGTAGTGGTGATGGCAACTGTGGTGCTTCTGGCAAGGCTGCCTGATGAGGTGAATGTGATCTGCTGCGATGCTGATACGGGGAAGAAGATGTGTGCATGTCACTGTCCGTTGTCAATGGAATCACAGGGAGGGATGATTTGATTTAGTGACTGTTTTAATTTCAAAATGGCCTGTTTATATAAGTGAATGAAATCCAGATCAAATAGAACTTGGCAGGTAGCCATTCCAACTAAAGAGTTTGTTTCAATTTAAAAAACAGTCATGCGACTTTATTGTTTTGCAAGTTGCTCCTTCAACTCATTATTTTGCCGCAACAAGACCTTATACTTGGCTTGAACACGCTCTAATTTGCTTTTAGCAAGAGTCTCCTTCTCCAAAAACTCCATCGACAAGTTTTGGAGTTTCTCCACGCTTGCTTTAGACCTTTGAATAATAATGGCCACTTGATGGTCACAAGCATCTTGCACAGCTCCCAACCTCAATTCCCAAGCAGTATCCTTTTCAGCTAGCTTGGTTTCTTTTTCCTCTATCTCTCTTTTCATTGCAACCACTTTGGCATTTCTCTCTCCACAGGTCTTTTTCCACTTCTTTGAACTCTCTTCCCACTTCTTCGAACTCTCCTCCCACTCCTTTGCATGTGCCAGAAGTGAGGCATTCTGGGCTTCCAATCTCATCTTTTCAGCCCGTCTTCTTTCGCGTGCTATCCTCCCTTGCCATTTGTCTGCTTGATGCATGTTCTCTACACACCACACAACTCCATCCTTGTTGTCTTCGACAAACTGCAATATCTCTTTGTTTTCTACAAACCACGCATGTACTTGTTGAAGCCTTTCCATAGTTACAGGTTCTTTATCCATGTCTTCTTCCCCATCGATGCTTTCTTCCCCATCCATGTCTTCTTCCCCATCCAAGTCTTCGGTGGTAGCCACTTCGTCTTCTTGATCCATGAGGTTCAAGCTTACTGCTTCTTCGTCACTGATTCCTGGCAGGGTAGCTGATAGTTCTTCATCTTGATTCATGACATTCAAGAGAGGGCTTTCTTCTGGATCTATGATGCTCAAGTTTTCCCAAGCATCTGTTTGCGGAGGGTTGTGCAAAGGAGATTGTGTGTCTTTGACATAATCTTCTCCTTCAATCCAGAACGTAATGTCACTGTTATTGGTGGAAAAGTTAGATGGTATATACAGTTGTGATTGGTTAATACTACATACCAGTTTGGTGATGTTGCCATTTCTGGAGTTGCTGAAACATGAACATGGGAAGAAGTCTCTTGAATATATGTTTCTTTGGCTTCTTTGAATGTTTCCTCATTATCTTGATTGGCATGGGTATTGCTTTCTTGATTAGCGTCGTCATTGAGTTGCAAAAGCAAGTCATCTTCTTCCAAAAGCTCCACGTCTTCTTCTAAAAGCTCCACGCCTTCTTCCGAAACTGCTTCATCTTTGTTTTCTTCTTCGAAAGGTGCAACAACCACACTTTGTGCCCATGATGCCTATTCAAGTTTGCAAGTCAATGAAATGACACTACCAGTGTTTGCCAGTAAACTGAATGTATGAATACCAGAAAGACCAATCTCAGGGAATCTCCATCTTTCAAACCCAAGTCGGCAATGGTTTGTGTATTGTCATAAAGGCGACTGCCTAAGAACAAACAATGTAAGAGTTGGTGAGAGGTACATGCAATGAGAGATACCAGCTTGAAACAGGCATATATCACACGAGTCCACTCCATAAGTAGCTTCCAACACTTGCTTGAGAGCATACACAGTGAGAGACAAATCCTCCACAATGACTGTACTGCTTGCACAAGTACCAGAGAGCAATCCTTTGATGTGCAGTTTCATGATGTTTCAAAATGTATTTCCGCTATGATGATCATTTGCGTAAATGTGTTGAAAAAAGTAAAAACACCTGGGATCGAACCCAGGGCACATGATGGTTTCAATAATATCTGTCCAGCATACAGACCACTGTCCTATCCACTGTTGTATACACATAATGTAAAAATATCTAATATTGATATTTGAGATCACAAATTGGTATATTTTTTATTTTTACTTTCTCTTTTCTTTCAAATAGTTTCTATCTTCAATTATGTTTCAAAAATCCAAAAAATCCAGCTATCAATCTTTGAACAACAGAGGAATTCAAGTGGTCGGGTACACCTGCCTTGAATAAAATAGTTTTAACCTAATCACTCGCAAGTGCCAAAAACAGTAAACCAACTATAACTTTACCAAATCAGACAACGTAACTAACTGGCTCGTCAGTATCAAGATGAGTTTCAGAAACCAAAGAAATAGTTTCAACACGCATTTTCCCTCATCATGGGGATAGTTCGCATCATGGAACCTGCATGGATACACATTCTTTGGTTTCTAAACTGAACTGGAAACAAGGTCATGAACTGGTTGAGCTACCAAGGCGTATCTGTTTTGTATTTTTTTTTTTTTTTTTTTTTTGTTTGGGAGAGGGAGCGGGAGTTGATGTTAATTTCAGTTTAACTCGCTGTGAAGAAAAAAAAAAAAAAAAAAACCAACAGCTCAATGAGTGATGTAGATTGAGCAGTAGAAAACAAGAATAAGGGCACTGGCGGCTGATTTTGTGGTGAATGTTTACAGCTAACGTTGGTGGTGGCTATGCATGTTCAGATGGTGAGTTGCTGGTTGATGAAGCGATGGGGACAGCTGAGGCAGGTTGTGGTATTGGATACTTGTGTTATGAGACAGAGTGTCTATACCAGTCTGTGGGAAGGAAAGAAAAAGTAAGTATGAGTATCCAGAGCAGCCGACAGCAGAATCCAAAAATAAAAAAAAATACAAAAAAATACCACAAGTGAAAGCCTGGCTGGCTGGCTGGAGTTGGTTGGTTGGTTGGTTGGTTGGTTGGTTGGTTGGTTGGTTGGTTGGTTGGTTGGTTGGTTGGTTGGATTTCCTTGGGTCATTGGAGTGTCTGAGTGACTCTACAATGACCCGGCACAGACAACACACAGGTGTGATGTAAAGATACTCCTTGATAGGAAGCCAAGTCGTCAACCGGGGGCGCTAAACCCAGTAACTTCCCAACTTGTATCAAGATATGAGCCTTTGCATCGCACTGGTGGCCTGCCCAAGTGTTGGGGGGGATGGAGCGTTGATCATTTTTTGCTTTTTTTAAATGCATGGGTTGATCGTTTCTTTCTTGAGTCAACAAACACAAGACACATACAAAAAATGGATTCGGCAGCAATGACCTCCAAGATCAACAAGACCAACAAGACCAAGAAGGCCAAGGAGACCAAGAAAAGCAAGGACAGCAAAGCAAGCTTAATGGCCGAAAATCCAATGACTCCACAGGAATCTAAGGAAAGAGCAACCCGTATGCTCTCCAAACTGCGAGAAGGGCTGAAGGCCCATTATACATTCCACAGACCTCTTCTGAATGGGCTGAAAGATTTGGAGTCAGAAGAAGAGGCAGAGGAGGGAATTGCAAGTCCAAAAAAGAAGCGCATCAGAATGAAAGCTCGCCAGCGGGAATTGAAAAAATGTAACGCCTTTGTTTGCATTGCAAACATGTTTCTGATACTTTCCATTCATAGCTCGTCTAGAAGCAGAGGCAAAATATGAAGGCTACGACAAAATGGACGAAATGGATATATCAGGCGAATCAGACAAGGACAAAAGCAAAGATGGAGAAAGGGAAGATGGAGAAAAAGAATCCCATTCAGAAGCAAAAGAAGATGAAGAAGAAGAAGAAGAAGGGGAATGGTACGAAGAACCACTGGAAGTCGATGACAAGGAAAGAAAAGTTGGGGTTGAAATCGAAACAAGAACGGATGACGAAATAGCAAAAGCGGAGTGGGAAGCCAATAAAGACATCGCTAAAGTAAACAAAATTATGAAAGATGTGCAAGTGAGTTATTTCATTTTGATTTTCGATCTATTTGTGCTAAATTCACGCATTGTTGGTAATTAGAGTTGCAAATACATTGACGCGTATGTGGCAAAGATCAAAAGTTTTATTGGCTCTGACGAGACCATTGGTGTGATCCATTTGGGACATACAACCAGTACGGAGGCAAGATGGATCCTGGAAGACAAGCCTGTTGTCCTTCTTGCATTGGAGGAAGAGTTGGCGGGGTACATTCTGACCCATCGAAATTCACGCCAGGAACAAAATTCCCTCAAGTTCCAGTTTGATGCCATTAGGAAGCTGTTGGCCAAATTTGATTCTCAGGCT